>BSBN01000140.1:10772500-12022500 GCA_027924645.1 Cunninghamia lanceolata | reverse complement strand
TTCTCATTCTTCTGAGTCTATAAATGGAACTTCATCCCTCCATTCTATTCATCTAGGTTATTTGTATTGTTACTCTGCAGAATTCTACATGCGCGCCTTTGGCACCCCCAATACAATCTACTTGAGATCACCATTTGCTTTGAAGCTCTACTTCACAGCAATATCTATCAACATAGCCATTTACTACCGACATCCTACAACACAGCTAAAAGAGTGCACTTGCTGAGGGCCTACTTCACACTAGCAAGGGACAGTTGTAATAGGCAAACAATAGAAGCTTTGATTGAAAGAAGGTTTGCATTGTATTATTCATTGCTTCATTTCATTCAATCTCTCTTGATTTCATTATTCTATTGATGTTTGGGTTTGTTATTATTCAATTGATTAAACTGCATTTTACCCTAACATTTTTGGCACCCACCGTGGGGCCTTTGCCCCTTTATCTCATCAAAATCTGAGCTTTTTTGAAGACAGGTTCTGTATAGGTCATGCACAGGCAACTTCAGTGCATTTGAACATTTCTATGGTGCATATACCCATTTTTGCGGTGCTTCTATTATTTCTGCGCATCTATGCTTTCTTGCTGTGCTTCTGCTCAATGTTACGGTGCTTTTGTTATTCTTGCCCATCTATTCATTATTGTTGCGCATGTGTACACTATTACTGCACATTCGTCATTCCTACACATCTATTCATTATTACTGTGCATTTGTACACTGTTACGGTGCATTTGTCATTTCTGCGCTTCTGTGTATTCTTGCTGCGCTTTTATGCACTGTTGCAGCACATTTGTTCTTGTTGCACTTTTGTTGACTATCTCTGCACATTTAGTCACTAAAGCTATGCATCTGTAATAAGCAATGGTTTTAGTACTTTTCTAGGAAAATTTGCTAACGCTAACCTTTTCGCAGGTGTTCTCTAGAGCTATTTTGCAGGATAGGTTCAGGTTTAGTTCCATATAGCTGCATTCTGATAGTTCACACTTCATTTTCTAAGGGATAGTAAAACTGATATTCATTCAAATCCTCACCTAGCTCTAATTAGGAAAGAAGTAACTGGATCATTTGTTTCTTGCATTGCAACACTTTCCAAGTTATTGCTATCTAGGATTAAAACTGAACTCACCATTGATTTCTGGGTTAAAATTGAACTATTGCTATCTCGTTGGACCAAAACTTCAAAGTTAACTATTTCGTGCTACGAGGATTAAAACTGAACTCACCATTGATTTCTGGGTTAAAATTGAACTACTGCTATCTCGTTGGACCAAAAACTTCAAAGTTAACTATTTCGTGCTATGAGGATTAAAACTGAACTCACCATTGATTTCTGGGGTTAAAACTGAACCAATGCTATCTTGCTAAAATCACTTCAAAGTTCTGTGCTTGCCCAAGTAGATTAGCCCATTTAGTTTTTCTACTTTTAAATAGGTTGGATTAATCAGTGTCTTCTGTGCTTGACGATGACAATAGGCCTATGCTCTCCCCTTTACTGGGTGATCAGAGTGCCAGACTTGTTATTCCATTTGTTTAACCTTTAAGAGGGGCCTGTCCTTGGATGCACGCTTGTCCAAGTGGGAATGACCCTGAGTGGAAACAGGCTAGAAGCCAAGCCCTACCAATCCACTTAAAATAAAAGTGCTTGAGGTGAAAACTTCCTGCAACAAGTACTGCTATGTTACACCGACGGCCAACCTCCCCCAAAACCCTCTAAGGCGCAACCCTTTGAGGCTGGGAGACTCCACAACGGAGAGTAGTGTCGCCGCATGTGTAACCACTTGAACGGTTGCCCGCATTAAATACCTCTTGTTCTAGTGGCCAAAAACCCTTGTAATCCATTTCTAGCCTAAGATCTTTGTGCTTGCTTTTGTTCAATTTAGTCCAAAATAGAGTCAAAAAAACCACAAAAACAATGAAAAACTATAAAATATTCTTTGTGCTTGCCATGTTTTCTTGCTGTTAATTCATAAAATCAGATCAAGAAGACCTTTTTTCTAGCCAAAAATACCAAAAATAACAAAAAACTCCAAAATTTTGCTAAAAAACCAGAGCTGCGCATATACCCATTTCTGTTACGCATTTGTGTCGACTTGCTACGCATATGTGTAGACTTGATGCGCATATGCACACTGTTATTGTGCATTTATACTTTACCAGTGCTGCGCATATACTGCGACTTCCTGTGCATATATTCATTTCTGTTGCGCATTTGTTTCTACGCATACACTACAGTGAGCACTTGCACTATTTTTGAGGAAATATTTTTACCTGCTTGGAGCACCCATTTCAGCCTAGCTTCACATTCTGAGATCAGATTCAACCTTACAGTCAGTCTTCATGCATTTCACCCAAGTATTTCTCTTTCGTCCGTCATCCCATTCACCTTCTGTCCAAACCTCTCTTATCCCAAAGTTAATTTATTCCATATCAGTTCGACATAGGTCCCTTTTTCGTATCATTAGTGAATTCACGTAAGCCTAGTAGGTCACAGTACCTTTGCTAGTAGTCTTGTTGAACGACTAGTCCCTACACAATAAGATAGGTATCAACTACCCTTACTAGTGGCTACCGTCTTGTGTCAACCATCTTACTTGAAGTCATTGAGTGAGAGAATCCTTTGTTCAAACCTTGTTTTAGGTATCCTATTCACAATAGTCTCAATCGGCACCTTGCCAAATTTTCTAATCCTAGTCCACTCCATCCCATGTCACCTTGCATGGTTCTTACTCGATCTCAGTACAAAACGCAAATAGAGATGGCAGACTCATCCAATCACATCATCACACCACATGATAGTGACGAAGAAATTTCTCATGAAGAATATGAAGCGCACATCCAAGATAGAAAATTCCAACGCCTAATAGAGAAGGTGCTCCTTGAAGACCCCCAAAAATACTTCCATCATCTTGCTAGTCTTGGAATTAAACTCCCCGCAAACTTTGATATAAGTACAATCATGGAAAATGTAGAAAATGATCATGAGAGGGGTACAAATGACACAGTCCCGCATGTAAGAGGAAAGAAACCCATGGATCGAAATGCTCCCATGGAAGAAATGAGGAAGCAACTTGAGAGCCTCACACAACAAATATCCAACCTTAAGACCGATACAAGTACCAAGAACTACTCCTTGGAAGATATAGCTCCGTACCCCTTTGACACAAGTCTAGACATGAGACCATTCCCCTACAGGTTCGAGGTTCCAAAGTTTGACAAATACAAAGGAAAAGGGGACCCTAGAGATCATATTAGGGAATTCAATGCAGCATGTTTAGAAGTAGCTCACAACGAGACCTACTTGATGAGACTATTCCCAAGATCTTTAGGTGGTCAAGCTATGGAGTGGTTCTCATGTCTCCCACCAGGAATCAAAACTTTTGATGAACTTGTCAACAAATTTATCACGCACTTCTCTTACAACATCGAACACGAGGTATCTATGCTAGATCTATGCAACACCAAACAAAAGAGTGGTGAGTCATTTGCCACCTTCTTACAATGATGGAGACAACTAGCTAGTAAGTGTTCTTATGATATGCCTGAGAAGCAGCTATTGGAGATGTTTGTCCATAACCTGAACACTGATCTTAGCTATCAAATACAGATACAATGCCCTACATCATTCTCAAAAGTCATTGAAATGGGCTTATTCATTGAAAAGGCTATGATCACTAAAGGAGCTATCAAGCTATACAAGGACACACCTACCTCCAATTACACAATAGATAAATCAAAGTTTTGGACCAAGAACAAGAATGTGGTCAATGATGGGGTAGTGGATGCCAAGGCGGCAGCTCCCAAGCAACAACCCATATTCACTCTCAAGGGAGAAACAAAAAATGGTACACTCAACAAACCACCCTCTCAAGAGCCCAGACCTTGGTTCAGTTCAAATCCAAGGAGAAAATTCACACCATTGGGTGAGTCTCAAGAGTTTGCACTAAGGAAGTTGTTGGCTAACAAGGAAATCTCTCTACCGCCAACAAGTGATTACGAGCCTATAGTCAAACCTCCCTACTGGAAGGACACAAACTATTGTGAATATCATCGAGGAAGGGGGCATACAACTAATAACTACATTCACCTCAAAAATGTCATACAAGATGTACTAGATCAGAACCAAGGAGGGACACAATAGCATACCTCCAATGAATCTCATGTGGCCTACAGGGATCCACTTCTGAATCACAACAGGGCATATAACAACAACAACAACAATGGCCACAACAATAACAACAACAACAACAATGGCCACAACAACAACAACAATAGCTACAACAACAATGACAACAACAACAATAATCAGAACTGGCCAAATTAGAACAACGGGACTAGTAATGCTAACTATGCAAGTGTGCCATTTGACAACACCATAAACTACATTTCTGAGCAAATCCCACAGGTCAATGTCATCTCACCCAACTAACAACCAAGACCTAACAGAACTGGTTGTAGTATAATTACCCGCAGTGGTAAAGTCATGCTCAATACCGCCCCTCCAAGGTCATCACAGTCCCCATCCAACTTCTGTTAGTACAATGTCATCAACCAGTTACAAAAAACTCTGGCTCACATCTCTATATTGGAGCTATTGCGTCTATCTCCTTCTCATAAGGCAATTCTTGAGAAAGCCTTAGTGGAAACCACTGTCCCCACTAACTTGGCCCAAGAGAAGTTCCAGACCATGGTAGGCAATCTGACATCCTCCAACTCCATATCGTTTATTGAGCAAGATGGCCTCTCTGTATCCCAACCTCATAACACCCCCTGCACATTGTCACATTCATACACAAGCACCGCATCAAGAGGGTTCTCATTGATGGGGGTGCCGATTTAAATATTTGCACACTAAAGCTAGTCCTTGCACTGGGGTTCTCTGAACAGGCAGTTGATCTAAGGAGGAAAATTACCATCAAAGCATATGACGAGGAAGAAAGAACTACAAAGGGAACAGTTGTCCTACCCATTCAAGTGGGACTAGTAATAAAAGATATGATGTGTCAAGTCCTTGATCGGGAGCTCGCTTATAATATCCTACTCGGGAGACCATGGATTCACGCCATGAAGGCTGTCCCCTCAACCTATCATCAATGCATTAAATTCTCACACAATGGCAAGCAAGTCACCATTCAAGGTGACCCTGACCCCTACCAACATTGTAATTCTTTCCATGCAAAACCTTATTGTGTCATACCCAACAATAGAACATACATTTCCCCTACCCCGCAATAGGACCATACCGCTGAAGCTTCCTCCTCAAGACCAAAAGAACAAAAGATTACCATAAAAGAAATTGGAGTGGGAGAGTACAAAATTGAGCATAGCCTCAATCTTGCCAAATTGCCCTTATCCCCTAGATCTTTTGGCCAACCCAGGCATTTTCCAAAGCCATCTGCTCCTCCCATAGCCCCTGCAACTCCCTTTGTAAAATGGGGGACCTTATCTGATGAAACAAAGGAGAGAGATCTCCTACAATGGCTTTATGCTGAAGAAGAAAACACACCCCAAGATCTGCCTAGACTCCCAATAGAACTCTATGGGCGAGGTGAGACTATTCTTCATAGAATGGGATACAAAGGACAAGGCCCCATCAGCCTCAGAAAAGAAGGAATCATTGAACCTATTCCAGTTTCTTCATCCTCATCGGCTAGAAACACAAGTGGCCCAGGATACAAAGGCAAGGGCAAAGCTAAGGAAAATGCTTGCCTTGTAGAAACAATCCAAACACTCCAAGTGGACAGCGACACAGATTCAAATGAGTATGAGTGGGACAAGCTAACAGAGCACTCCTACAACGACAAAGAGGTCGACACCATCCAAACTCTTAGCCCCTACCATGAGGGACAAACACAATGGAACAGACCACTGGAGTCTAATTTGCCCATCCCTGAGATTATGGCTTTCGAGGATAGTTTAAATTCCATTGAAATAAACAACTTGGAGGAAAGTACCACCCTGAACACTAGCCCTGCCAATGCTCCTAACATTTCCATTCACACCATCAATGAATCAGGTCTATCATCTGATTCCCTTCACCTCTTGCACCCTGATCTTATTAACTGGGATCTGCAAGGAACTCCCCAATTAGATATGTTCCAAAATGACGATGCATTGATTATATGGAACTTAGGGACCACTTACCCAAGGGAGATCATAAAGCTAGTTTTGCTATTGAATTGAATACCGTGGCTTACTTCGGGGAGGGTGCCAAGCCTTCCAGTCGCAAAAATATCAAGATCAAAAATGGATCTAACAGTGAAAACCACCTTGCGGCAGTGTCAGATCCCAAAATAGTAAAAAGAAAAGATACATTCGAAGGTGAAAACCCAATTGCGGCACCTAACGATGGAACGCTTGACACTCTCCCTAGTGATATGTACTAGGAAAGGTCACAGATTGTTGTGGAACTGAGAGAGCCCGTGAATATTGGAACAGAAGAATAGCCCAAGATTATCCACTTTGCCAAATCTCTTACACCACCAGAGAAAACCAGGTTTGTACCATTCTTTAAGAAGAAGAGAGGTAGCTTTGTTTGGTCATATGCAGACAGGCCAGGTTTAGACCCAAACTTAATTCTATATCATCTACCATTGGATTCAGGAGTAAAACCAGTAAAGCAGAAGCTAACAAAGATGCATCCTCACATAGCACTTTTGGTCAAAGAAGAACTCAAGAAATTGTTGGATGTGGGGTTCATCAGAGCCATAGATTACCCAGAATGGATATCCAACATTGTACCAGTGTCTAAACCAGATGGCCGAGTCCGACTATGCAACAATTTTTGAGACTTAAACAAAGCATGCTGCAAGGATGATTTTCCATTGCCAAACATCGATATCATAGTCAACCTAACTATAGGACATACAATGCTATCACTCATGGACAGATTCTCATGGTATAATCAAATCAAAATAGCACTAGAGGACCAACACAAGACAACTTTTACTTGCCCGTGGGGTACCTTTTGCTGGAATGTCATGCCATTTGGCTGAAAAACGCAGGTGCTACATATCAGCGAGCTATGACAACTATATTTCATGACATGATGCATGTAACAATGGAGGACTATGTTGACGATATCTTAGCAAAAACTCTCACAAGGGACTCACACCTGAATGTCTTAGAAAAAGTTTTTCAAAGATTGGACCAATTCCAAGTCAAACTAAACCCAAAAATGGGTGTTTGGGGTAACTTCAGGCAAGCTACTAGGCTTCATCATGTCGGCCAATGGAATAGAGGTGGACTCGGCCAAGGTCAAAGCTATAATGGACATGCCACCACCCAAGACTCTAACTCAATTGAGATCCCTACAGGGCAAGTTGCAGGCCATCCGCAGATTCATATCACAGCTGGCAGACAAGTGCCAACCTTTCAGCCATCTCCTGCATAAGAACATTCCATTTAGGTGGGATGAGCGATGTGAAGAGGCATTCAACAAGCTAAAGGAGTACCTTATGAATCCACCCATTCTCATGCCTCCGATCCAAGGAAAACCTCTAATTCTCTACATATCTGCTACACCTACTACTCTTGGAGCTCTTCTAGCGTAGCAAGATTACGAGAACAAGGAAAGAGATGTATACTACATCAGTCAAACCTTAGTGGGCTACGAGTTGCAATACTCACAAGTAGAAAGATCATGTCTCACAGTAGTTTTTGCTTCACAAAAACTCTGACACTACATGCTTGCACATCTAATAAAACTCATTGCAAAAATTGACCCGCTGAAGTATCTCCTCAGCAAAGCAGCTCTCACAGGTCGCTTAGAAAAGTGGGTAATGCTTTTCAGTGAGTATGACATCGAATATGTGGACAGAAAAGCCATCAAGGGACAAATCATAGCCGACCAACTAGCAGATGCACCATTACAAGACAGCAAGCCCATGCAGTTTGAATTTCCAGATGAATCCTTATTCAATGTGTCAACATCTTCCTGGAAACTCTACTTTGACGGGTCTTATACAAACCATGGATCGGGGGTAGGTATCCTGTTTATAACTCCTCAAGGCGACACAATTCTAAAGTCTTACCATTTGTTATTTCCATGCACCAACAACATAGTGGAATATGAAGCCTTGGTAATTGGTCTCAAGATGGCAACTGAGTGGAAAATCCAAGAACTACATGTCTACGGTGATTCTCAGCTTATAATCAATCAGGTCAACGATGAGTATTAAACCAACGATGAAAAGCTCATCCCATACAAATGGATGGTCGATGACTTCAAAGAGCACTTCGGGACCATCTCCTTCGAGCAAATACCCAGGATCGAGAACAAAGCAGCAGATGCAATGGCAAGCATTGCCTCTCTTCTAGAAATACCTAAAAATGAGTCACAGTATGAGTTCTTAGTGGAAACTATCTGGCAACCAGCTTATGATCTTCTTGAGACCCATTCCATATGCCTCCTAGTTGGATCTAATTCACCTTGGTACGGTAAGACTTACACTTACCTCAAGGACAATGTTCTCCCCCCTGACCTCTCTTTCAACCAAAAGCAAACTTTCATACGACAAACCTCTCGCTACACCATCATAGCTGATATCCTTTACCGACGTGGTCTGGATGGTACATTGCTTCCTTGTTTAGAACAAGAAGAATCCATAATTGCCTTGCAAGACGTACACGAAGGGATCTGCAGAACACACTCTAGCGGTCCTTCCTTAACCAAGAAACTCATGCGTTTGGGTTATTACTAGCCAAACATGGAAATGGATTCATATCAATTTGTTAAAAGGTGCAAACAGTGCCAAATACATGGGAACCTGATACATGCACCAGCTCAAGAGCTGAGACCTTTAACGACACCCTGGCCCTTTTGCCAGTGGGGACTTGACCTTATGGGAAAGATTCATCCACCCTCTTCCAACGGCCACAAATTCATCATAACCGCCACTGAGTATTTCACAAAGTGGATTGAGGCTATCCCCTAACCACCATCACAGGCAAACAAATTTCCTCTTTCATTCTGAATTACATCATCTGCAGATATGGCATTCCTTCATCTATTATCATGGATAATGGAAGACCATTCAAAAATTAGGATGTCTAAGAACTCTGTGAGCGTTTCAAAATCCAACATCGTTTCTCCACTCCATACTACCCCCAAGGTAATGGCCAAGATGAGGCATCGAATAAAACCATTCTAAAAATCCTAAAGAAGACAATCAATGATGTTGGCCGTGATTGGCATGTCCAACTCAATCCCACTCTGTGGGCCTACATAACCAGTATATGCACTCCCATAGGTGCTACACCCTACGCCCTTGTCTATGGTTTAGAAGCCATCCTCCCCATTGAGGTCGAACTATCATCTCTCAGGGTGTCGTTGAAAGGTCTCATATCAAACAAAGAATACAGAGTCTCCAGGTTACAAGAACTAGAGCTGCTAGAAGAAAGGCGCCAGAAAGCCTTTGATCATCTCAAAGCATATCAAAAGATGATGTCAAGAAGCTATAACCACAAGGTTCGCCCAAGATGCTTTAAGGTTGGGGACCTCATTCTCAAAGAGAATCCTCGCAATCAACAAGACAGAGAAAAGAAAGGCAAGTTCGAACCTAACTGGCTTGGGCCCTATGTGATTGTAGCTTCTTACAGATTGGGGGAATATCATTTGGCAACATCAGAGGGTGAGTTGGTCAATGATCCAATCAATAGCATTCACCTTCGTCGGTTCTATACCTAGGAGAACCCCAATGCAAGGGGGCGCAAAAACACAAAAAAAATCAAAAAAGTTGAAAAGAGAAAATATGAAAAAAAATTAGAAAAATAGAAAGCATACAAAAAAATTGTCCTTTGGTGAAAACCTGGCAAATAGGCACCTTGGATAGGTATCATGATGAAAACCTGGCAAACAGGTGTCATGTTTACTTTCTAGCTTCTAGTGCAAATAAAAGCAAGTGATAAAAACCTGGTAAACAAGCATTACTTTTGATAAACCGCCTTCTCCATCTTTGGGAATCCAATCACCTTGAGTCCAATTCTTCCTTTGCTCATTTCCCATTTGACCCATATCTATCCCATAATAAACACTTGACAGTTACCTATCATGGCTTGATACTCTCCTTGTGGCCTTGTCAACCAAGGTTTTGTCCCATACTGTCTCCTCAGTGTGAGCCTGGCATAGTGTCCCTCATTAGTGTCCATGGTCCAAGTCCACGAACTACGTTGCCTTTGTGTCGTCACATAGGCAAGGCCATTATTCCAATGCACCCCCGAGGCTTCCGTTTGTCCCATCTATCCCATATCTTGTCCCTCTATCAATCTGAGTCTGTCTCCACTTTCTCTCACCTAGGTCTTAGGTCCATTAGGGTTTACCCTGAACTACATTGCCTCTGCGTCGTCACGTAGGCAAGGCCATTTAGCAATGCGTCCCTGAGGCACTAAGTCAGTCCCTTAGGGTCCATCTCCCCAATAAGGATTGTGCAATCTTCTCACCAAACAAGCAAATGCAAGCAGAACCCACGCTCCAAGCAAGAATCTCAACTCCATGCAGTTTAACCTATCTAAAGCAAAGCAAATACCGAAGGTCTTCTAACTGATTCTATCTAAATTACGGCAAGAAAAACACATCTAATGGCAAGAATGTTTTGTGGATTGAAATCATGGTTAAGTTACAGAGTCTTGATTTTTCTTATCATGTCTTTCTATGCTACTCAAGGATGCCAAAAGATAGAGATGCTATGATGGGGGCATGATCATTTTCTTTGTTTGCTATCTGTGGATTCTGCTTTAGTAATGTGGCACCTTGTCTAAGGACATGATCGGCAAAAGATCATCGAGGACATCAAAGGTCTAACATGAACGAGGGCAATCCTTGTTTGTTGAAACACAAGGAACACTCAAGTCATCTAGATTCAATTTTGACTAGATGCTTGTAGTTACTTGCCAAATTAAACACCCACGTAAGCAGTACTCAAGTCATCTCGGTTCAATTATACCTAGATGCTTGTATTCACTTACAACATTTTAGAAAATGTACCAAAAATAAATTGCCCAATGATGAAATAAAGCACTCTAAAAGCACAACATCCATCCTACATCCATATACACATCCATGCATCCATATCCCATACAATCATTAGTACCCATACTATGCAGAGTAACAACATCAAATGAAGTTTCTAATTCTATCTATACCTAGTCATTTTGTCAAAAGCATTCTTCTATCTATCATCCTATTATTTTTGTGTCGATAGAGTACATTTGGACATCACAAAAACAAAGCATATAGGTGCATATCATATCACATTTAGATCTAGTCATGAACATGATTAAATCAGTTGCATACATAATACAATGCACTGGGTCATCCATATACCATCATCATATCGCATCAAACAGCAAAGAAGTCAAAAACATGGCTAAGTGCATCATATACAAAGGTTGCATAATCATATAGAAATCATGTTGCATTTGCATAAATTCCAGACATATCAGATCAAACACTCATATCACATAAACATTAGATCATATAGACATCACATAGCATCATATCAAAAGCATCTCATATAGCATCAGATAGAATATCTAATTCTACACATGCATCGCATCATACAATAGAAGTGAATCATCATCTCATAACATATGCAATGAATCATAAGGCTGCATCATCATGCATACAATCATAACAAGAAGTCCACATGTACAATATCATCATCTCTATCTCTGAATCAAAATGTCATATACAATGTGCATCCAAAAGGATGGTGATACATGTCCCAAAAAAAGGTACAAAATCTAGTACAAGTCTACCCCTGCTGCTGTGAGCCACCACTGCTAGCCCCTGACTGCTGGGGACCCATCACGGAAGCCCCTAACTGTGATGGACCTACTCTCTGAGTAGCCCCTAACTGACTCCTAAAACTTGAAGCCCTCTGACTCGCCAGTACTGCCCCATGGTATAGACCTCGATAGTACTGTGCTTGTGCATGTGCTCTGGCAAGCTCTACCTGCACCTGTGCCAACTGTGTCTGCAACTGGCCTACCTGTGCTTGTGCCTGCTGCACCTACCCAGCCAAAAAGGAGCTAGCTGGGTCTATCCCCATAGCTGCCACTGCAGTGTCCCGTTCCACATGGATCACGCATACCCGTGCATCCGCCATATCTCTCTCGCGGGTCAACCCTGCGATGACCGCTGCGTCTGTCTCTCACCAGTCGTCAGCCCTCCTAAGCTATGCCTGTAGCTCTCGCACCTGTCTCCTCAGGCTGGCTATGGCCCTCTCATACACCTCTACCTGCACTGGCCCCTCTGATGCCTCTGCCTGTTCTAGCCCCTGTGGCTAGGGCACCTGCTGTTGTGGTGCCTACTAGGGTGGCAACATCTGTGCCTACTGCGGTATCTGCTGTTGTGCAACCTATCCTGGCACTACCTACTTATCCTGAGCTACCCTCCTCTGCTGTCTCAGCCTCTCTCCATCTCCACCCCCCATCCTCCTCTACCTCACCTCTACCCTCGGCCAACTTGTCCCTCCTCCTTCTGAATCTACCTCGTCAATACGAGGCACCGGCATGCCAGGTCTTGAGTACCTTGGGAATGGATGCACTGTCATCTAATCCTCATAGTCCTGTGTAACCCCGGCGTCAGCTATCTCTGTCCTCATGTCCCATGCCACATAAGGAGTCTGTCAGAACTCTGCTAGGGCCTCCTCGTATGAAGCCATCGGCCCCCATCTAACCCGCTCTGCATGTGTCTATGTAAATAACACCTGTCCTTGTGGCATACCCTGCCTCCTGCCAAACTATCTCAGCACCCGGCCCACCATTTGTCTCTCTAGTATGTGTTGTGTCCAGCCTATCAGCCACCGTGTCTGAAAGTAGTATGGTAGCTCGTCTCCCTCATCATCCCAAGGCTCACAATCTAGATATAGTCGCCAGACGACCACATCTACACCATCCAACGTGTGCCTCCAGTACTCCAGCTTCCCCAGCCTGTGCTGGGAAATCACTCCTACATAGCCATAACTGTATGGCTCCCCTCGCTACCTCGCGAACACACATATCGGCCTCATCACCGCTATGTGCTCCCACAGCCAAAACTGCAATAGTAATACTCCAGTTGATAGACTCGTACTGCGATGGTACACTACCTGATGCATGTCATGATACAGGTGAGCTAATACACAGACACCCCATGCATATCGGATGCCCTCTGTCACCATTCACTCCATGATCCTACCCCATCCAATGGGGAACCCGTACAATCTCCTGTCGGGGCATACAACGCCTTCAATCAATCCTGCTACAATCTCAGGGAAGTAGTCATAGCAGTCGTAAATCTCATGCCAGGGGATGACCTATCCTACTAGCTCAGGGTCATTAAATACTCACCTACACTCGGTGAGTCCCGCATCTCTCTACGCATCATACTCCACCAACTCACCCTGAATAGGCAAGTGCAGTATCCTGTATACGTCCTCTAAGGTCACAGTCATCTCTCATGTGGGAAAGTGGAAGGTCCCATCCTCACTATGGAATCTCTCCATAGCAGCTGCCAGCAATCCACGGTTCGCCCAAACCTCAAGCATGAAGCATACATAGTCCAAACCCATGGCACCAAGGGCCTCTCTGTCAATCTCTGTCAGCATGTATCTCTGCAATAGGGGCATGGGGAACGTCTCCCTAGACTGCAATGTGTCTTGTATCTCCTCCTGCAAGCATGCAAAGCAAGGCGTCAATCTAAAGCCGCATATACCATACTCAACATATCTACTGAACTGTATCAACTAAACTTAGCATTTCAAATTGATCAAAATAGCACACTACATCTCTTGACTAGATTCCTGCAATTTCAGAGATAGCTCATCGATTGCCGCGTCAAACAGGACGCTCATCGAGTCAATTTTGCTAAGTAGTTTGCTATCTAAAGCAAATGCGCCACTACAGGTGGTAAAAGCGCCATTTCTTTACAAATGCGCCACTTCTAGTATATGCACCACTACAATCAGCAAAAGTGCCGCCAAAACACAGATGTGTCGTTACATTGAACATATGCGCAACTTTGGCGTATGCGCCGCAATATTTAACAGATGCGCTGCCAAATTCTAAATGCGCCGCCAAAACCCACGCATGTGCAGCTTTAACAAATGCATAGCCAAACTTTAGGGAATTTTTTTTGAAGCACATACCGGGGGTCCTGCCTCTACTGGCTACCCAAATCGATGGACTCGCTCGAATCGATGCTCCTCGCACGGAATATTAGCTGCTCTGGCGGACATGCTGCTCCAAGTTTGCTCTAAGCTCTCTATCCAATCCAGATCAAACAAGTGTACAAATGAATAATCTTGTGGACCCAGCTCCCATTTATAGCCTACAACCCTACTTCTAGCTAGGTGATGACTATGACTACTTCCCACATCCATTTTTCCTCCAGTTTTTCTTGCTGTTTCCTTGAAACGAGTCTTTTTTCCTCCAACCTAACCTAACCCGTTCATCTTCATGAGATTGTCCGTCTGAGAATCTTTCACCCTTTTCCCATCCAATCTCCCGAGGGGGCATCCTATCATCATTAAATTTGTACCAGGGGCAAACTAGGGCATGTATCACTGTCAGACTATCGATTTCTTTGAAACAGTGCTGTAAACAACATTGCATCAAAGAGGGGCAAAATCTGTGCGCCTAAAAATGACACGATTCAACTAAATAAATATTCTAAATTTATTTAATCGGTTCACTATTCCATAATTAAATAAAATCTATTTATTTAATTAAAATCCCTAAATTCTTCTAATGTCCTACATAATTAAATATTGATAATCTAATTCTAAAAGTCCACCTCACACTTACACCTCTTTTCCACCTCACCTTGTCCACCTCATCAAGTTGCACATGTAATTAAATATATTAAATATTTAATTACCTATTTTTCCCTCACCCACATGTCCTATTTCTTCTCAAATCAAAAGTTAGTTAACTAATCAATCAAAAGTGTTAACTAACCAGTCAATTGAGTTAATTCCTCAATCAATTCAGTCAATTTCATAATTCATTCTTCCAACTGACTAATCAAGTTTGTTAACTGATCAGTTAAAGGAGTTAACTCTCCAATCAATGTTGTCAAATCCCCTCTTTCATGATGGAGCTGAGACACTTGTCATATTTCTACTAGTTGCACATTCCTCAACCATTTTCAGCCACTGATCTTCATATCTCCTCTCAACCGTTGATTCTCATTCTTCTAAGTCTATAAATGGAACTTCATCCCTCCATTCTATTCATCTAGGTTATTTGTATTGTTACTCTGTAGAATTCTACCCGCGCGCCTTTGGCACCCCCAATACAATCTACTTGAGATCACCATTTGCTTTGAAGCTCTACTTCACAGCAATATCTACCAACACAGCCATTTACTACCAACATCCTACAACATAGCTAAAAGAGTGCACTCGCTGAGGGCCTACTTCACACCAGCAAGGGATGGTTGTAATAGGCAAACAATAGAAGCTTTGATTCAAGGAAGGTTTGCACTGTATTATTCATTGCTTCATTTCATTCCATCTCTCTTGATTTCATTATTCTATTGATGTTTGGGTTTGTTATTACTCAATTGATTAAACCGCATTTTACCCTAACAAAAATAACTCTTCAAATAAAAATAAAGTAAATAATAGTGGCGATACAACTATGCCAAAACTGTCAAATCTCTCGAATGCTTTTGCTTCTAGGGTTTTTGTGTGTGACAATGTCATGGATGAAAAGGCTTCCTACAATGCTACCTTGGCAGGGGATTCTGCTGCAAAGAAGACCACCAAAGGCAAGGGATGTAGATATCAGTGGACTTGGGGGGTTTGGGCGGCACTTTGGTAGGAGTAACAGCCCCCAGTACCTTTGAATGTTCCACTCAGGGGCAAGGAGAAGTCAGATTTGAGCCCGCCTCTTAGCAACAACCCACACATGCTTGACCTCGGTGGGATTACTGTTGGTCTCAAACATATTGGATCAGGATTATCTCATGTGGTGGATAAACAACGTTCAAATCTAGAGAGTAGGGTTTTGTCTCAAGGGCAGAAGGCAATAGGGATTACAACTTCATCTCTGGAGGTGGCAAAGTTTGGTTCCATCCCCCCTCTAGGTTCTTCGCAAAAACCAAAGAGCCATACAGGGTATAGTAGGATTGTTCAATGCTCTGTTAAACCCCTATCCCTAGACTTTAATGCCACTTTGACAAAGGAGCTACATGAAAATGAAAAATTCTTTTCCGAAAATGGTTTAATCGGGAGATTCAATAATCTCTGGCCTAGTCTCCCAGAGCTTCATGATTGGATTTCAAAATTGTGGCTTCCTATTCTAGAAGGAAATTTAGAAATTTACCCTAGCATGAGAGGTTTCTTCACAATGGTTTTCGATTGTAAGAAAGACAAAATTACCATTCTCAGCTATGTATGGTTTTGGAAGGCAAATTTCCTACAGTTGAAACCTTGGCATCCAAATTTTGATTTGTCTTCTGAATTATTCTCAGTGTTGCTGATTTGGGTACGTCTTCCTAACCTCCCCCTACATTACTAGTTTGAATCTTGTTTTACAACCATTATAAACACCTTGGGAAACTTTGTGTGTTTGGATGACAACTCAAGAAATTTCGTCCACACAACCTTTTCTAGGATCTTGGTGGAATTGGACATCTCCAAGGAGCTACCAGTAGAAATTGTTTTGAGGTCCAATGGTCTATGCTGGAATCAGCCTTTGGATTATGAAGGCTTAATTTTAGGTGCAGGAGATGCTTTCAAACTGGACACATTGCAGCCCATTGCCCTTCTGTCAAATCACAGCCAACTCGAGAGGCCTCTTGGTTGAAGAATGCTTCCCCCAAACATTATTCTATTGTGAACTCTCCCAAACAGAATCCTTCTCCATCAAAGTTGGTCAACAAGAAGCAAACTGAGGATCCGGTCAGCAATTTTTCATAGGAGCCAAAGCTAATTCAAAAATTACACCAGTCTTGCAATGCAAGCCACTTAAAGAAAGAAGAGTTTCCGGTAGATTCAAATAGAGAACAACCTCTGCCTCTTTTGAATGAGTCTTGTTGTTTAGATCGTGGTGTAGGCAGCGAAGCAATCTGCCCCCTCTCATTTGGTCACTACTGCTACTTCAAATAATCAAGATCTCAGGGATTAAAATGCTAAAAATGGAGAAAAAGAATGGCAAACAATACAGAAAAAAAAGGAGGGACAACAAAGGTATGGATGTAAGCAATAGAATGCAACCACTGTCTCATCCCAAATCTGGTGCAGAAAATCAAAACAATGGGGGGGGGGGGGGAATTGAGTGGAATGGAAAGCAGAGAACAGAAATTCCCTTCCACAAAATGGAGGCAATTAAGATTAAATTGCAAGCACTCAAATGATGAATTTTTTAGTAGATTCAAAGGTTTTTAAGAGTTTTAGCATCTGGATTTTGGTACATAATTTGGCATGTTTTGAACTGGGGTACAAAACTCTTTGTTTTGTTTGGGTAGGCTAGTTTAATCTAGAGCAGGCATAGTTTCTGTTAGTGGCGCATCGCCATGTAGGCTAAGGTTTTTTTGGTCTTGCATGACCTTGGCTGATTAAATCATATGTAATTTTCAATTCATGAGGATGAGGTCCCTCTGTTGTGATCTCCCCTAGTGTGGGCCAGGCTAAAGTCCTGCATTAATATAAACTCATCTATTACGAATAAAAAAAAGTAAATAATATAAATAAAATAAAATAATTCTTAAATAGTTCTAAATTAAAATAAAATAACTCAAGATTGATCTCAGAAAATTTTTTAAGATAGATGTATTTAAGATGTTTATACTAGTTGATCATCCAATGTATCGTTGATTTGATTTTGTTGGTCCATTGATTCTCAATATTGTATTATAATTAGTATATTAATACTATATATATAATTTAATTAATGTATTAATTGACATAATACATTATACCAAAGAAAAGTTAAATTGTTACAATTCTCATTTTGACAAACTCAACTTCAACTATGCTACTAGTGATTTGATTATGAAACTCAAAAACAACTAATTAATCTATGAAGACTCTTTATTAAAAAAATCATTTCTCATCAATATTTAACAAATATTTATTCTAAGGAAGAAACTCAACTTCAAATAGACTAGTCACAATTATGTCTGCTATGAATCAAACTTGCGATCAAGATCAACACGTACAACTATAATTTTGCCTAACCCAGCAAAATACATTTGACTTGTAAGAATCGCTATGCTATAACTCATCTATTAACTAGTATATTTATATTTAAAAAAATATATCTACAGTACGCCCAGAGATATCTTCCAATTTGTTGGAATTTATAAATTACTTGCAGTTAGAATATTTGATATACTCACATGAGTTAATTTAAAGAGACTTTTCTATTTTCTATCCATTTGCCTTCCACGAAGAATTTATTTATTTTTTGTTTAAGGTGATAAAGATTTCACTCCATAACTGCCCAAGTTTTTCTATTTTTCTATCCATTTGGCTTCCACAAATTTATTTATTTAACATTTTATGAATTTTATTTACTTGGGAATCTGAATCTTTCAACCCTTGCTGTCAGTGTAGAACGCCTCTCGGCGTAATTACACAATAAATATTTTTATAACAACACTACAAAACAGATAGACCCACTAAATGGCACTTGTTCTTTGGCTTTATATATATATCTATATATATATATATATAGGCATTAAAAGAATATGCCGATTTAACTTCCCTCGCACTCATTTTTCATAAAGTTGGAAAGTACATTGAAACAGATAAAAATATTAAAAAACAAACCATGCAACAAAAGGAATTTGGAATCTCAACGGAAAATATACCCTTCAAGTTCACATGCTTATTATAAAGCATTTCTGTCGGCGCCGCCACTCGTGCTTTTAACAAGAGCGAGCGGGTATTTCTGGTGGCACTTGCAGCTTAAAAAATTAAGTCGGCGGAAAGCAACCGCCTAACTATCTCGACCATTACTATTTTTAAAATACAGTTGATTTGCTTTATAAATTTTACTTATATAGAGTACTAAAGCTAAATCCCCCTTTGTACTCACAGCCCTAACAAATATTTGTTCGCTTTAAAACTCTATATTTTAAGTACTAAAGATAAGCACTGGGATTATAAGAGGATAGTATTATAAAATAAATGCATGGAAATGTTTTGTATTGTTATCCTCATTTAAGGGCCCACACCCTATCATGCACAAGAGCTCCAAGCCTCACAATATTTGAGATTTAGTCAACTATGTATTTTCTATTTGTATTAAATATTTAAGAGGGTTTTATATTTTTTTTCACCCTAATTTTCCCACTTATATATTAGCATTCCATTGAAATATGTACTTGCATACATTATTATCCCAAATGATCGTGACATTTGTGGGAGACAACTTAGCTGTTATTCATATCTTATTTTAATGCATGGTCAATTTTTTTTATTGATAAAATGCATTTAAAAAAATGAGTGGTAAAGACTGCAAAATAAACTCAACATCATGGTCAATTATTATAGATAATGATATTTATATTTTAAAAATGACTTGCCATGTCTTAGGAAAAGAGTGATAAGAATGAATATAGGATTAGAAGACCATAGAAAAATCCATTGCTTCATTAAAATCTATGTATTATATTGTGTGAAATTATTGTTTTATAAAAGTGTTGATCTTTAATGTATTGGGAAGCCATGTATGTACACACCCTCTAACTAAAGTTTTTGATGATTATTTACCTATAACCTATTTTATCATTTCAAATTATAAATTAGACTATTTTAAAAATGAATCAAAAAATTTACAACATGTTAATTATATAAATTGACAACTTAACAACTAGATGGTGATATATTATTATTAAAATTTATAGAAATATATTTAAAATAATAATATATAATAATAATATAAAATTATATTTACATAAATATATAATATATAAAATTGATTTTTTTTATTTTTTAATATTATAAATGAGGGAAGAGCCCTCACCCACTTAAAAAAGGTGAAAAATGAAACATGAAAGAGTGGAATTAAACAAGAATTGATAAAATAATTTAGTGGATAAAATAACTTATAAATTAATAAATAATAAAAAATATCTAACAAATTCTATAATTTCTTTAGAAAGTTTTCAGCCTGCCCATTGAACCTATGGGTCCAATTGCTAGTTGTAAACATTGGGAAGCCATGTATGTACACACCCTCTAACTAAAGTTTTTGATGATTATTTTTATTGGTGGTTGTTACTTTCTATAAGATTTTCCTAAGAATGAATCTATAGCTAGAAGACCATAGAAAAATCCATTCCTTCATTAAAATCTATGTATTATATTGTGTGAAATAATTGTTTTACAGAAGTGTTGATCTTTAGTGCATTGGGAAGCCATGCATGTAGACACCCTCCAACTAAAGTTTTTGATGATTATTTTTATTTGTGTTTGTTACTTTCTATGAGATTTTCTAAGAATGAATCTATAGCATTAGAAGACCATAGAAAAATCTATTCCTTGATTAAAATCTATGTATTATATTGTGTGAAATTATTGTTTTACAAAAGTGTTGATCTTTGATGCATTGGGAAGCCATGCATGTAGACACCTTCTAACTAAAGTTTTTGATGATTACTTTTTGGGTGGTTGTTACTTTCTTTGAGATTTATTGTAAGTCTTCTTTCTTACTTTTAAATTTACTTTAAAATATAGATAGTTTGTAATATGTTTTCTTTGTGAACTATAATAAATTAAAGGATGACAATTTATATGAATTAAAATTTAATTTTAGTATTTTTGGTGTATTGAACAAATGTGAATAGTACAAGAGAAATGTAACTACAAAGAGCTACTATACTTCTAAGAAGTAACATAAGAGCATGAAAACAATAAATAAACTAGATTTAGCTTACAATATCAAATACCACTAAAATAATTTTCAATGCATTTATCTTTTATCTTCATAGTTTGAGCTTTATAATCATTTATGTCCATGCTATTTTTTATAGATTGAGCTATGGAAAACATTATATGATACATGTAAACCTTTTGCTGAGTTAAGTAGAAGTTTATTATTTTATGTTTGAATTCACTAGAGATTGTAAGATTATATGAACCTAATAGAACTATAAATAGAGGTTAATTTATTTTTAGGTGCTATCATTTGTGTAAATTCTTAGCATCTATGAAGTTGCCCTAAAAGTGGCATTAGTTTCTTATTTTATTTTAATGAAAGTAAATGAGCATCAACCTTACAATTCAATGCATCTATAATTTATTCCATTTATCAAAGGTCAAAATTATTATATATTATTATAGATATGTTGCATTTCTTCTATTGTTATCTTTACAAGTGGATTTATAGCAATTATTTGGCCAATATATGACCCAAAAGTGAATATTAACAAATAACACATGAAAAAGTAATATAAAGAAAGAAAATTTATCTTTTATTGTACCCTAATTTTCCATAGCTCACATTTATATTGCTATCATTTGATGCCTCTCTTTCTTGAGATCTACATACATTTTCTACTCATCATAAAATTTTATGTTTTAAAAATAATTTGAAAGAGACAAAACAACCATTTTTCTCTTTATAGAATAATTGTTATAGAATAGAGAAACACTATTCTTCTTTCTAAGATAATAGTTGAAGGAAAGATTTCATTATAAGATCAATACCTCACATTTTGCCAAATTTATATATTCTTATGTTCTATGATACATGCATCCCTCCATTGCACACTAATTATGTCACTAGCAAAACACACACTAATTTGAATATAAGTAAACTACCAACTAAAGCTTTCTTTTTAAGATGACATGTAATGTTTAATTTTATTAAACACAAACTTATTTTTAAAATTAACATGTGAACTAACTTGTAACAAGATTCAAATATGTGTCATAGTTCACCTCATGCCCCTATGAATTTTATCTATATTTGAGATAAAGAAATAATAAAGGATGATTATGACTATCCCCTACAAATTCATCTTTGTGCTAAAATATAATTCTTATTTCCTTTTAATTAATGTGAAAACTTCACAAGTACCATCTCAAAGCTTAATTTGAATTTTTTTTTACTATGCTTATTCATAACATTCCAAGTCCCACTTTTCGGTATTTAATTAAACCAAATCTTGTATTAAATAGAAAATAAAATAGAACATAAGTTTTTCTTCCTTTAAAAATATTTTATAACAATATTTTTACAAAAAAATTTCATTGGCATGATTAAAGCTTCTAATTGAATAGATACACACATTCAAAATCCTTCAATAGTTATATAAATTTTCATTGAAAAACTCAATTCATAAGGTATAGTTTATTATATATTTTAGCATATATAAAGTAAAGAAATTACTTTGGAACCTCTACTAAGAGAAAAACAATCTTTTCAATATTTAACTATAGATAAATTAAAAAGTAATAGCACCTAAAAATTCAAGCTAAAATATTTCACTCATTCTCTATATCTTCTTTTAAAATGCACAACTAATTTTTTTTTAAGAGCTCCAGGATTTAATATAATCACTAACAAATATTACTATAAGTTCTTTGATCTCTAAAAAAACTTTTAAATCTTTAACTATGCTAAATGAATTGATGAGTATAGTGATAAGGAATTTGTTCACTATAACTAAGTTGCTACCTTGGGAGTACCTCCTATACTTCAAATTCATATTGAGAAAACATGAACAACATGGCTTTTTTAAGAAGAGCATGAATATAAATTAGTTACTAGGTTTTTTTAGGTGCATAAGAAAGCGTAGACCTTCAGATACTTGATTAGTACATTATACAAGGGTTGGGGTTAGGTGTTGTATATGTTGTCATTGATGTCAACAAAGTGGTGATCAATGATGTCAAAAGAGTGAGCAGACAAAGGAGCAGTTCAGAGGAGCAGATAAAGGAGTGTTCATCAGAAGAGTTGTGAAGTGAAGGAGATGGTGATGAAAGTCTGTGAGCATGTTGTTAGATCAATATCATCTATACACAGTTGTACCTATCTTTTGAAGTTCATGAATAGGTGAAAGTTGTCAAGTTGAAGTATTTTTAGTGTGAAGAAGTTGTAGTTTATTTTTTTGATGAATGAATATTGTCTATGGTGTTGTGAATGTTGCATTCATTGCCTCTTGTTGAAGATATTTGTATAAGTTATTGAAGGAAAGTGTAGAATGTTTCAAATTGTCAAAGGTACAGGAAGTTGCACTGAAGAAGCCTAGGAGAATGCTCTACATTCCTTCACGTTTGAAGATATGGCCTTGTAGTTTGGAGTTTAGATAGAGACATATGTGAAGTATGCATGATCTTGATTTCAAGGCATAAAAGTTACCGCAGAACTTTCCAGAGCTAACAGAGTGAAGACAGTGGTACAGTGTTGTTGCAGTTACAACAGTATAATGCTCCACATTTCTCCACATTTGAATATGTGATCTTGTGGCTTGGAAGATAGTTGGATATAGGTGAAAGGTATGCATGATTCAAGTTTCAAATGATAAAATATATCATAGAGGTTATCCATTGTCAACAAAGTAAGGATAAATTATGTTGCTGATTAGGGTTGTTAGAGGGAGAAAGTAAAAACCACCGTATTTCACTACATTACAATATTTGGCTTTGCTATTTGAAGGATAAGTTCAGATTGTCTGTATGTTTGCTCTTTTCAAGTTTTAGGTGTTTTTAAGTACCACAAGTCTATTTTTCAATGTTCTATATCAAGACTATGTGATCAGAGTATGCAAAGGATACTAGCTTCATTATTTGAGTGTTTCCACCAGCATGAAGTAGCATGAAATGATAAAAGGAGTGTATGGGAATGTTTTGCAAGTCATCTAATGCTCATGAAATGATCTGCATGATGTAATTTTATTTTTTAGGTACTGATTTAGGTTTGGAGCTAATGCATGAGAGGTTAAGTGTTTGCTAAGATGACTTTGTGTGTTTAGGTAATTGCGGCATGTGTTTGGAACTGTGCGCAAGTGTGGGGATGTGTGCTAAGGTAAAATAGGGCATGGTGATCATTTGGTATGAACTTATTAATGGGATTCAATTCCTCGATTACTACAAATGATTTGGGAGCCAACTTGCTAGGCCATTACATGTTTCATGTTACACCTTTCATCTTGGCCGACAATGGGCAAAGTTTTGAAGAGTTGCGAAGCATATAAATGAAAGATTGAAAGTTTGTTGCAAAGAGTATGAGAGTGTGAGAGTGTGCGAGGATGTATGTGCGAGTGTGAAAAAGGAGTATGTGTATTATGTTGTGGAAGTGTTTTGAAGAGAGCAAAGTGGTTTGAACAAAGGTGTTGAAGTCAGTGTGAAAGGAGTTGCTGCTACGGAGGTGATTGAACCAATAGAATTTTTCAAGTGATTTATACAGAGGTTGTATCCTCTTCTTGTAAGTGTTGTAGCAGTGTAGCCAGTTGTAGCTTCCTTTAGTTGAAGCCATAAAACTATGTATCAGAGAGTTGTAGCTTCCTTTGGGTTGTAGCCGATAAAACTTGTTATAAATTTGTTTTTATTTGTGAGGCTAGATTTGGATAGTAGATCCAAGTAGCTTGCTCACCATGGTTTTTCCCTTATAGGGTTTTCCATGTAAATCTGGTGTTATGGTTGTGTAGTGTGATTGTGCTTTGAATTGCATAGTTTGATTCCTAATCTATTTAAGGTAGTAGGAAGTTTTGGTTGATAAAGTTGAATTGAATTAATTTTGAGGTATATACTGATTCATCCCCCCCTCTCAGTATATAAGAGTGTTCTAACATTAGGAGATCGACATAGTTGCTTAGGTAAAAGTTGAATATTTCCATGTTGTTCCTCTACAAACCATCTCTAAAGAGTATCTAATTTGAAGATTTCCCACCTACTTATTTCATTTGAAATGATCTCTGCTTCATCCTAATCACATGCATAGTTTTCCAATTGATTGTTGTTTAGTAGAAAAATGGAGACAAGGGTTTTATGAAAGATATGCCTAGATCCTCCTTTCATTACACACATTCAAGGACATTTTACCGAGTTGAATCACAACTTTTGCAAGAGGATTCACCTACAGGTTTGTTGTCACTTGTAATGATAGGGAAATTTGGAAATTAATGATTCATGTATTAATTTAATGTCTAATTATGCTCAAAACCCTAACTATGCAAAATTGTAAACAAACAGATGAATTATGACAAATGCTTGCACACAGAGATGGTACATGAAGATCAAATACACACTAGATTTTGAAGTTTGGGATCTTGAAATGTCAGGGGCAAAGGGATTCGCACCTAGGCCCAGTGTAGTGTTTTCTTTGGGGGTTTTCAGAGATTTCAGCCTCTACAAATTTGGAGGGAAAAGGGACTAGCACCCAAGCCCCAATGATGCTCTTTTCTACTTCTTTTTGTCAGATCCAATTTCTTTATCCTCTTCTACACTCCTCTACAACTCCACTCTCTATGATCCGATACCTATCATTTGCAATCACAAGGATAGGGGTTTAGGGTTGTGGTGTTTAGGAGCTTGCCTAAGTCAATCCTTAGAATAGCATTCAAGCCTTCCAACACCGTTATTTGATAAAGAGTGCATATCCTTAAAGGATAGAGGAAAAAACAAATTGATAAATGATTGATTCAAACACAAATAGATATCACCTCGGAGGTGCAGCTCTCATGGATGGATGAAGCTCTTTCATGCCATGAGAAGATGGATTGATGAAGCCAAATCTATAACAAATAAACATAATAACAACACAAGATTGCTCTGCAACATAATGAACACCTTGAATATCCTTAGCATAAGATCACAAGTTCGCATTATCCATCTAGTTTTTAAATGAAGTCCTAAACATGCTTATATATGCCTTCCTACTCTTATTTTGTAACTCAAACTTAAAATGTCCGCAATGGACACCTTTAACAGTCACAAAACTGACATTCAAATTTGGGGCCAAAATAGGGTAGGGTAAGGGCGCAAATGCCTAAACCCCAGGACCTATTTTAGGATAGGGTTAAGGCTCAACAATGTCCCTCAAGCCCTATTTGTCATGGGTTTCAAGCCATTTTATCTCGGGAGTTAAATTTAACATGCAAGATAAAAAACAAGGGACCCGAGAGCTAAACTTAGGAGGTAAAAGTCCTAGGGGACATTTTATGATGTAATATTTAGCCCCCACTTTAATGTATTACGACCCATACATGCATTAAAGTATGGTCAAAACACAACAAACATGCTAGGCACTTGAGGCTAATGCATACACAGAGATTGAGAGACTATTTCTAACCCCCAACCTCAGGTAGACATTAGAGAAAACACATCACAGACACACCAAACATAATGAAGATAATAATAGGCACAAAAAACATAGAGAAGAGAGTATTGAATTTGACATGCAAAACACGAAGAAGACAATTGTAGTCACGGAGAATACACTTGATATTTTTTTTTTCATTTTCACATATATATGAACGTAGATACATGGAAAGTAAAAATGCAACACACAACCCCAAAATGTAGGAGGGGCATTTTGCCACACGCTTGAGACTACATATGGGGGAGAAGACACACCAAACAAATCCCAAAGTGTAGGAGGGGCATTTTGCCACACCCTTGAGACTACACTTGAGAACAAACACACCATACAAAACCTAAAGCATAGGAGGGGCATTTCACCACACCCTTGAGACTATGCTTGGGAGAAAATACGCCATTCAAAACCCAAGTGTAGGAGGGGCATTTTGCCAAATCCTTGAAACACATCATCCCACAATAATGGGTTACACTTTTTGGCCAAAATTGACATTGAAATCAACATTTTGAACTAAATCTTCACTTTTTGACACCTATAACTACTAAACCATTAGGAATTTGAAGATGATGCGAACTAGTAAGTTGTGATATTTTGTCTGTAGATTCTAAATATATATTTTAAAAAAAATTTGTAGTTAAATTGTAAAGTTTTTTGCGTCTCCTTTGATAAATAGTTTTTAATAGTAATGTCGACGAGCAGGATTGCACCCGTTATGCAAAGCTGTGAAACTCAACAATCATGTTGTTGGGCGAATATTTTGTCGTTAACTCACTAACGACAAAATGGGTATATCAGCCACAACTATGATGAGACAAAGTCTCTCCTCTCAGTAAGGGGAGGTTCCCTCTGATTGTTTAACTATTATAAACAAATGACTTATGAGATTTATGTACACTAAACACTATATTGGTGGTGATTCCATTTCATCTCATTCTCTTTTTTTAGAATAGATGCTTATACTTCAAGATGATAATAAAGAACTTATGAACTTTCATAAACCCATAGAAACACAAAGTTTTATGTTGCCTTACTAATTGCAAATAGAACTATTTGAAGTTGAATATAGCCCAAAGTCTTCACTCTTCTCCAAGATGATAAAAGTAGATTGAATATAACAACTTGTGGCAAAAAGTCTTCAAGTTGTTTTATCCTTACGAACATAAACACAATCCTCACAAATGATTCTATAACTCAAAGTCTATTGAAATCAGATTTAGAATACTTCTTAATCACTTGAAATAAACTCACACTTCAATTACTTATCAAAGATAATATGATAGAAAAGACATAAGAACAATTCTATCATAAAACAAATAATCCCAAGATAAAGATTGGAATTGAACTTGCTTTCTTGTATTGATAAATATTTGATAATTGATTCTCACAAAGAAGCACAAAGTCTTGATTTGCTTTTCAATTCGCCAGAGTTTTCTTGCAATAGATAAAAGATAATATTTACAAAAGAGGCCCTCTTTATTTATAGGGAGAGGCCTTGAGAAAATTTAGGAAAAAACCTAAGTACTTTGACTTATTCAAAAATAGGAGTCCTTATTGACTTGGGACTTCCTATATTTTTACATGTAATTACATATGAAAAATGTACATGTAAAAATGTTCAAAATTGTTTTGAAAGTACATCTAAAAAATGGAAAATAAACTAAGAAAAATCTGCTTCAATTTGTGTCACCACTTTTCCTCATGTGACCATCATACATAGTGAAAGCCGCTTGCATCCCAATGCTATCTAGGTTAACCGTGTTCCTGAATATCATCTTGACTCTCACTATGGCATCTCTCACTGTAGTGATTGATTTTGCATGACTATTTAACTTGGTTTTTAGATTATCCAAAGTTAACTGGTTGTCCAAAATATTGTCCACAGAAGTCATTGAAACTATTTTATCTTCAAACTCTTTCTGGAACATATCTTCAAATTCCTGAACCATTTCTTCTGTAGAGAGAAAATGGTTGTCATGTGATACCAGCTTACAAGGCAACTCCTCTAACTTATGCAAAAGGCTGACATCACTTTGTTCACTGATTTCTTTTGCAGCTTCAAGATCATTGATCAAATTTCTAAGCATACTGCTCTTGTACATCAATGCCTCCTTTGTTTCTATATAAGAATCCCTATTAGAGATGGCACCAATTGGTATTAGGGTGCTTATTTTCAATTTCCTCATCTCTGCCCATTTATCATGATTCTTCTCTATGCATTCAATATCTTGAGAAGTAGCATCAATGAGGTCATCAAGCTCTGCTCTTGTTTTCCCCATTTTATCTGTCTTCTCAGATAGTTCTATGAGTAGAGATATTCCCTGTGTGTGCATCCTGTCTAGGTACTCTTCAAGCACTTTTCCTTTGAGGTGAGTCCTTTCTGCTTTCTAAATAATAGGGTCTTCTACATAAACGGCTTCAGGCGTTACTGCTTCTGAATTCAGAGTGATTTTCCTTACCACTGTAGTCAACTGTTCTACCATTGCTTTGTAGTGATCTTTCATTTCTTTCTCCCTGTCAAATTTCTGAATCAGGATGTCCATGGTTAACTACATATCATTCTTGGCACTTTCATGAGTTATCTTGCCCAGTTCAACTCTAGATATAGAGTAATCATTCATATCGAAATTCTCCATGGTTGCCTCCTATGGAGGTTTGGCAATCTCCAAAAATTTATGTCCCTTATCTTCAAGCATTCTTGAAAGAATCTTTGGTTTCTTCGGGGCCTTGGGCTTTGTAGGCACCAACTTACTGAAATCAAAGTCATCTGGGGAGATGGCTTGTTTTTTCCTTTTTGGTGTGTAAGTTGATAACCAAGGTGGAAGCAGAAAAGTACTCACATTGGGATCCATTCCCATTGCTGGTGTTCCTAGAACTGTACTTGTACTGGTAGTAGAAACAATAGGTGGAGTGTTAGTGAAAATTGCACCTGTTACATTTACACTAGAGACTTGCTCAATATTCATTACAAAATGATCAAAAATAGAGGCATCCCCAATATCAAAAGATGAAGAAGACAAACTAGGAATAAACCCTGAAGAATGGAGAACATCTTCAAAAGTGTTTGGAGGATTATCAAAAATTATTTTAGAAGGAGAGGGAGATTCAGAAGAGGGAATATCAATAGGGGAAATAGACACAGGAGCTGCAACAGGTGTATCAAGCAAAGGGGATGAGACTCCTATTTCTTTTTGTGTATTTTCCTGTGGATACAAAGCCTCCTTGTCTTGTTGATCTGTAGTCCTATCTTCAACATCCATCTCTTCAGTGGCTGGCTCCTCAGCTTCCATATCTTTTATTTCAGGTTCTTCCTCCACAGCTTTTGATTTCTTCATCACAAATCTAATTTTAGGCTTATGTGTTTTAGAGGATGAGGGAACATCACTCTTGTTCTTCATTTTGTTTTCCACCTTTTTACCAGTTTGCTCTTGAACCTCAGATTCTAATCCGGTGAGGAATTCTTTCAGAGTAATTCTTTTATCTGCAGCCATTTATTGGTGTTAGCCAATATAGGCTCAAATCTTTTTCTCAAAGAGGTCAACTCCTTTTGGGACCATTGGATTGGAGGGAGAGGGGTATTAGCAACCTATTTAGTATTATATTTGTCATCAACCAATTCCCCATCATCCACTAGATCTTCTGGAATATCATCAAGTCCCGGATATTCAATTTGTTCAAGGGATAGCCTACTGTAGTCCAGTTTTCTGATATCTTCCTCTATTCTCAGATCTACCCAAACATCTTCAACCATGGGTTCATGAAAATGAGTTTTCCTTTTGATTTTATTCTTCACGCCCCTGTAGTCAAAATTTGGTCTCCTCTTGAATTGCTTCATGGTGACTAGTTGCATCTTAGTTTCCATGGCCCTTGCCTTTGCAGTAGTCAATACTGAATATCAGCCAATTTCAACTAGGAATATGAAACCGGGCTTCTTGAGTTCCATTTGTTTGTTATGCATGACAATCATTTGTCTGCACAACTCCATTAAGACTAGTTTGTCTGAAGGGAATCTTGGAAGCATATAGGGGTAACCTTGGAAAAAGCTAACCCTCAAGTATGAAAAAGAAGGAAACTACAAGAACATACACCCAAAATCATTGACCACAATCCATGCCTCATCTGATACTCTTCTTTGTTCCAGTTGGGGATCAAAAAGATAAAGGAATACTACAAAGAACACATCATTCACTCTTCTAAAATGATGAATAGAACCCTTCAATGTTAACTGAGAATAGTATTGGTACATTGGGATTACCCTCCTATCCCCTTCTGATGTCAAACCTGGGAAAATTCTCATAGAGGCAGTAATGTACACCAGATAGGAGGTCATGTAGAACTTGAAGGTAGTGGACACCTTCGTCAGTTGTTCATGCAAATCGTTACTGATTTGTTCACCCTAGAAAATGATTTGCTTACCCTGGAGTATGACCTTAATGAAAGGATACATCCATTCATGAAACTTTGAAGAGGAAGACAAACCTCTTATCCTACTGAGGAGAGTAATTAGGTCACCAACTTCCTCTACAAAGTCACTTCGAGGGAAACTATGTGGCCACCTTGACAAATTTCACCTCGCAATCTTCAACCATTTATTGTTGATTACTTTCTTTGCCTTCTCTGGGTTTTTGTCATATTCCTTCTATGCTTCAACAAAATCAAGCTTCAACACTTCCGTAGCAGGAGGACACATGAACACTTTATCAATGAACTCAGGATCCAACCTGATTATCACATTGCCACTGGTGTCCACCATAGCTCTAATATATTTATTATACAAATGAGCACACTGAAGAACAACTTCTGTGTTGTGAGCTGCCACTGGGAAAGATGACACCAGATGAATATTACTGTCAATTATTTTCTTCATTGCAGCACTGGGGTTTCTCAACTTGGTTCTTTCTACAAACTCAGCCATATCCACATGACCAATCTCTGTATCTCTAATGTCATCAACATTAGAAGTGACTGAGGTGATTGGGAAAACACCTTGATATTTGTACTTCACCACTTTTGATTTCTTTGGGGACAACTCAGTCATCTGAATGAGCTATCACTAGAAGATGTTGATGAAGAACAAAGATCCACAGAAGAAACTGCAGCAAAAATCATGATCATACAATTAGGGGAAATACTGGTAATCTGGAAAAATTACATGTCGACGATCATGACTATGGAGAGGCGCTTGAAAAGGGCTATAGTGCGAGTAGGCCAATAATCAGTGGAAAGCGGGCTTGGAAAATCAAAATTGAAAATTTCCCAAAGTTAGGAAAATCTGGGAGAATGTTTGCATGGGCGGCAAAATTTGCCACCCTTGCATATGAGGGGTTTTCTTATACTTACATCGGTAGCAAAATTCGCTGCCCCTGCATGTAATAAGAAAAGAATATGTCAGAGCGGCAAAATTCACTGCTAATGCAGGTAGGAAGGAATTTTTGAAGTTTATGTTAAAGCGGTGTTTTTCGCTGCTACTGCATGTAAGGTGGTGTTCGAGCGGTGAATTTCACCGACATTGCACAAGATAGAAATTGCATATTTTTCATGTCAGGGTGGCATATTTCACCGCCCATACACTTTGGGTAGGGTTGTGAGCTTTTGGTGTAGTAGTGGTAAATTTCGCCACTCATACACCTTACCTTTTGCTAAGTTTTGAAGGGTTTAAGTGGCTAAAACAATCGACACTCATATAGGTAAGACTTAGGGCACAAAGATTAATCCATTTTGAAGACACATTTAACGCAAAAAGATGAACCAAGATTAAAACACAAAGACGATCACAACAACAGGAAAACAATCATTCGAACAAAGGCTCATCAAAAATCAAACAAAATAAAAGCCATACAAACCATCATATTAACGGAAACCCTAGGAAAGAAACAAAAATGATAAAAAGATTTACCTGTTCAAATGGTTGAAAACCCAAGTTTGACGACAGCGAATTCACTAGAATCCTAACGGCGTGATCGAATGGTGCGAGAGGAATCCAACAGATAGCTAGGGAGACGGGAAATGAAAATGACGAAAGAAACAACCAAAAAGATGTATTTAAAACTTGAAAATGAGCTTTTAATGAGTGGCATGAGTGGCCATTAATGGCACTCAAAGTTTAAAATCCTGGAGATCTTGTTCGGGCGGTAAAATTAGTCGACCCTGCACATGTTTCAATAAACATGTAAAGGCAGTGTTATTCGCCGACAATGCATATTCACCTTAGAGAAATATGTAACGGTGGCAAAAAGTGCCACCTTTACATATGCAAAGAGAAACATATGTAAGAGCGGCAAAAAACTCCATCGTTACATATGCAACAACAAAACTTAAAGACATGTAAGAGCGGTAAAAAATGCCGCCATTACATATCAAAACTCAAAAATTTACTAACTCTTCAAAATGGCTAAAAATTGACATTTTAATCAATTTACGACTTAAATGATCTTCGCGAATATCGAGAAACCAATTTGAGGAGATGTCGCAAACTAGTTTAGAATGTCAAATGACTTCTCATGGGATCAAGATAATCTCATCTTGATTTACGACCTTAGAGTGTAGATCATGAAATGGACAAGTTTCATGGGGGTTGTCTACAAAAACAAGCGTAGCTGATTTTGAGAACAACACATGTGTAACATGGGATCAAACTCAGGCTGTGGGTGACCTATGGCGAGCTTGAACCTCCAGATTATGGGTTGGTTCCCTTAAAATATTCAATTGGATATGACTTTGGATGTGGAAAAAGGGTTAAAAGGGTCTTCTAAAAATACTAAAACTGTAATATAAAAATATGGTGATGCACTTAAAATTGATTTAAAACTTGGCAATCTAACTCACAATAGATCTTAGAAAATGTATCCACACAAAAGCACTTTCAGCAATTTGACCACAAAAATAATTCTAAGGGAGGCTGAAAAGACTTTCTTCTTCAAGGAAAAGGAAATTTCTCCAATTGTATAGCCTAAGACCTATGATTTTCAAAGCTATCTAACACATGCAAGAATAAATGAGACAATAATTTTAAAGGTTTTGATGTTTAAACACAATAAAATCTCATCAAATCATTCACAAAAGTTGTATTAATGGAAAGGTAGACACTTGATTCAGCTGAAAATTAAAGGAAATAATTGCATAAAAGACAAAGTATAGAACATGTAACCTACTGTAATTTCTATAAATCTTCAAAAGTGAGTTACAAAACCTTCTTTCTCTCTCAAAGTGTAAAGAGCAAAAAAGACAAGAACTTGAAAAACCTAATTTTTCGTACAATATATAGTTTGCTCTCTCCAAGAGACCTAAAAAAGTCAACTACAGTCAACTGCCTCTTAAAATAAGGTCTCCAAATTGATTCTCAAGCAAACAATAAAATCCCTAAAAATAAGGGCCAAAACTGCACCAAAATGAGCAAAAATAGCTCCAAACTGCTCCTCTCTATGTGTTTGACCAAAAGTTTGAACAAAACTCTCCAATTTATCCTCCAAACCATGCAAAAGGACTCCAAAGTCTTCAGTTAACTCAACTACTCCATTTTTGCATGATTTTGCATGTGTCAATGATGTGGGCAAAGATTAAAGTAATTTTTTGCATGATTACTTTACTATGTGTTTCAATTTGTCTAATCTCCTTGATTTTACAACTTATGAAAAAATAATAAAGTAATTTATAATTATATTACTTTATTACTTGTTTACATTATTTTAGTTGTAAAATCATGCAATAATGGATGAAAAAAAAAATTAACACCTTATCTCTCTATCTTTAATTACATAACTTGCATGATTTCATTAACAATGATGCCAAAAGAACTAGGTCATCATGCATACAAAAATAAAGAATATCCCTCTCCTTATATCTCCCATGCATTGAATAGGTCATCTCATGCAAAAAATACATCATATATCAACCTTATTACTCCAATCCTTATTATCACCTTGTCTATTAATCACCTTTACTATCCTTTGACTTCACTTTGAATTTACATTATCATTTACCTTATCCATCATCTCTGCCTTATTAGTCCATGCCTTTGAATAATTTCCTTTGACTTTCAATAACACATGTATTTTGAAATGCATAAAGGATTTCAACGCTTTGCAAAATGCATAAGGCACTTCGACCTTATCTTTATACTGTTGATCCTTTAGGGAAAGAAAGAAAAGGTTTAAAACCTTACCTTATTATGATTAATATTTCTGACTTTGCAAAAAATGACAAAAGAATAAATCAAAGGCTCTTGGCCTCATGGGCCCCTGTGGCTTAATCACTAGGTTGCAAGACTTTGATAAGTTTGACCATGGCATTAGATAAGGTTTGTAATGATTTTTTCTTAGAAAGTCAAAAAATAAAAAAGAAAAGATGAATATCCATCAACCAAAAGACACTTCAAACTCTAACTTCATCATTTTGAACTTGTCATTCACCAAGCTCTCACTGTGCTGACTCCATGCTCGGTTAGGGTTTGATGATGATTCTCACTTCTCTTTACAATTCTGAGCTTCCTTGGTCAATTTCTCCTACATTTCTAGCATAGAAATGAAGGTGAGCTCCTTTCTATTCAAAACTTAGGTCATTTTCTTGATTTTTTGTAGCAGGGCGAGGTCATATGATTATTTCTGAGCATTCTTAAATCCTGTATTTCATTTTCTTACTGTGGTTTCTTTGCATTTCTTTGGATTCCTCCCTTTATGGTGTCAACCTCTTGCACTTTTGAGGGTTTCAAAAATACTAGGCCCGCGGCCTATAGCTTCTTCTCTCTCTCAAGAACACAACGTTAGATTTCAAACTAACTTTACCACTTGCATTTCTTTTTAACTATATCTTTTATACTGATAAGGGTTTTCAAAAACAATGATATGGGTCTTTGATTTTTTTTCTGAAGGAAAAGATCTCTCTATTACGGGCATGACTATATCCCTTCTGTATCTTCTTTTCTTCAACTATCTTCTTCTGCAGATATGAAAAACTCAAGGGTTTAAAGAAAAAGTTGAGGGTTTGCATTTTTGAAAGAAAACCTTTATTTTTGGCTACGGCCTTGACTGTATCTTTTGTATCTTCTCTTCTGCATAACATGAACATTAAGAAAATATAGGGGTTTGAAAGTGTTGAGGGTTTTACATTTCATTAAAGAAAATCCTCTTTTTGGCTACGACCATGGCTCCCATATCTTCTTTTGTGTATCTCTCAAGGGAAGAAAAATGTAACCTATGTCACCTTCAACTGGTTCATTTGGCAGAAGAAGAAACCATACATTTGCAGATCTAAAAAAAGTACAAGATTTTGAAAAAAATATGATATGGGTATTTGATATTCCTTTGAAGAAAACCTTCCTTCAGCCACAGCTATGCTCTTCTTTGTTCTGTGCCTAAATTTCTTGTAAATCCACCATCATATGCAATTCTAAGTGTATTTTTTAAAGGTTCAGCTTCTCCTTATTCTTCTGTATCTGCAAATCTTTTTGTATAGAAACCCAAATGGGTTTTACTCCATGTTGGGGCTTCTTTTATCATTTCTCTGATTGTCACTTCATTATGTAAAAATTGATAAGGGTTTTGCAAAAATACTATATTCTGGTGACAAAACTGGGCCTGTCTATTTAAATATGCAGAAAGTAAAAACATATAGAAATTTTATTCTTTGTTTCTTTTTCCTTCTGTATCTGGATGCATGAAAGAAAAGGCATAGATTTAAACATTGTATCTTCTCCTTCTTTGCATTTAATACCTCTGATATAGTAGTCACCTCCTATAGCTTTATCATTCTTCTCCTTCTACGTGACATGAACATGATGAACTATTTCTTGTATAAGTTGTTCCACCTTAGGCATGAACTTGATGTTTGTAACGGATAACTACATATAGACTGCCTCCTCTGTAGAGTGATCTCCCTTATGAATTTTGAAGCTCTTTGATCCTTTGTCTATGAGACAATCATAATGACTACTCCATGAAACCTTTATGGTAACATACTTCCCTATGCACCTACTTTATGGCCTGTTGCATCTACATGGACCATCATACAGTCTCTTGCCTTCTCTTTGGTAATTTGCCTTCTAGATCATGACACTGTTTGCACTTTTACTGTATCTTTACCATGATAAGATGTGACTTTATTTATGCATATAGAGCATGACATCTTTATGATGAAATGATACATTGTTCTTTTAAATTTGTAGCAACACTTACTCTATTTTAATGTTGCTCCAAATTATATACACATGATGTGGCATATATGATGTTTCATTATTCAACTATCTTATCTATGAGGTATATATGAACAACAAATTCATATTGCAATCACAAAAAGATGGAAAAAGTACTTTCTATGGCTGTACTCCATTCTACTGATCATTATACTTCTATCCTTGCATATTGACATCTCTTGAATAAAATCACTGCTCATTCTGTAACATTTGTATGACGAAGCATTTTGAACATGATTATCTGATTTTGACAAGTTCCTTTCTGAAGTGAGCCTAGCTTATAGGAGCAACTGCTCTTCTTCACTTCTCTTATGATGACTTCACTCCATTTGGCTATGTTGACTATTCCAATGCATAACATCTCTTGAATAGTCTACTCTGTTTATTAAAATCTGATGTCCTTCTTGGGTGAATAATAAGGAAGCACGCTAGGCTCTACCCTTGTGGGAGCCACATTTTCTCCACATTCTTTAATGTATTCAAATCAGCAACATTACTTTTCCTATACCTGCATAGTGAACAAACAATTTAGCATAAAAACATACCTCTTGAAATTGATTGATCTTTCTCATGATGATCTGATTTTGATCCAACCACATAAAATGCATAATGTTTGCAAGTTTTATATGCCTGTTGATAAAACATATGATGAATCTGCATATCCGGAGCTTCTAACAGGGCTTTTCTCCAATTTTGCAGGTACACTATCCTGATCAGGAGCAAACGATGAAGACATGAAGGTCAAGAAGCCAATCAAGAGGATTGACCTATAAAAAGGCAATCATGGATATTCATTTTCCTCATATATGTTCTTTTCTATTCCCTTTTATCCATAGATGTATAGCTTGCACAATGTTTGCATTGCTTAGTTTAGTCACTCCCATGACTTGTGTGGGACACATTTAAACATTTCTTTAAATATGATCAGTTATTTTACCTTATGCAAATGATTCAGGTATGTTTGCTTTCTAAATCAAGTGTTTACAATAGAACAACTGAAACTAATTTGAAAAATATGTTTAAAACATGATGATGAAAAGATAGTTTATAAATACCTTTCCTTCACACTGAATTGTGATATTTGAATATTTCAACCACATCATAACTGAAAGATAAAACCCGTTAGATAGCTATCTTTCATTGGATGTCTAGTCTCTTTTTATTTGGATAAAACTTCACTTGTTAGGATGGTTTGACAGTTCTGATTGGACTGTCAGATTATCATGAGAAATGATCCTTGCTATTCTCTTGCCAAGATTTCATACATTCAACTAATTGATCATACACTTCAAATTTTTTCTTTTATCCCTTTTATGACAACTGCAACACAGACCTTGCTAAATTAGGTGTGAACATAATTTAGTAACATTTTTGGTGACCTCTCAGGGGTGTTTGCCTACAAAACAAAACAAAACCAATAGCCTTGCAATTCCATTGGGCATATGAGTCTTTTTCTACCTGAAACTTTGAAAAACCTCTTGCAACTCAAACTGATAGAAAACTACACCGCAAAACAAAACTGAAATTGAAACTATTCTGATCTGCTTAAGACATGGCCAACAAAATGTGCATGTGCACTTCTTGGAAAATGAAATACTTAACTAAAATCTTAACCTACCCTACACTAACCAATCATGATTACTGGTCAAATAAATCCATTAACTAGCTTTGTAAAATAACTTCCCTTTCTAATTAAGAAATAATGTTCTACAAGCTGATTTGCTACTAACAAGCTATGATTCATAAGGACATACCTTATCGAATGTTGCAAAACTCTCTGAAGAATGAAAACAAAATTTCTCACCATCTGAATATGATCATTTATACTACTATTATGAGGTGAATAAATAATCTCATCCTGCTATTCTAAGGCTGCAATTCCATCTTTAGGTACAATAGAAATCTGTATCTCCCTCTTAAGCTCTTTGTCAACTAAATCCCTGATTGGACACTCTCTTGCAATGATGAACTTTTTGTTCATACTCCTGGTTTCCTTATTGAGATCTACTGTCCTCTTTTCAATTGCAATTTCAACATGATTTGAAAAAGTTAGTTCACATAATTGGAATGAAGTGATGTCTAGGCCTCTTTGACTTGAATATGCTGATTACATACTATTGGCTCATTTGATACTAGTTGATCATTAATGCTAGAATAAAAAACTTCTATGATACCTGAAAACATCCTTTCATCTAACTGATAATCTTACACTGAATCCATATGAGGTATATCATTCAGTTGTTCAATACTAGGCATAGATGTTAGGATGCATGTGATATCTTCATTTTCATCCATAAATTCAGGAAGTTCATCAAACAAATTAGCTAGATCCTGAGAATCAATCTCTATTTCTTTCACAAAAATATGTTCAACCAGATCTTGTTTGCCATCTAAATTTGACGCAAAGGACTCAAGATCATCCCAAAATGAAACTTCATCATATTCCTCCTAAATTTTTGGTAAAAGAGGACTATTTATTACCTCATAACAACTCTCAACCAGCTGTGCGATAGGTTTACCTTCACACTCTTCTACTTGATCCAAGATCAGATTGTCAAACTACTTAGCTTCAATCAGTAACTCTTTATATTGTTTGATATCTTCTTACTGTTCTTAAACTGCTGTTGGTACATTTGCCTCATCTGGTTTAATGAAACCAGGTAACTCATCAATCCAAGCTGCAAGATGTTTTTCTTGATCAACCTCTTTTACTTCTCCATCCTGCTACTCCAATTGATCTTCTGAGATAAGTACTGAAACAGTTTTCTTAATTTCAACAAAACAAGGAAGGTCATTAGCTAAAGCATTGAAAGACTCCCCTTGAAAGGTCTACTCCTATTCAATTTTTTATTGTTCTAATCGGTAATGCTCCATAGCTACATGCATTAAGTTTACATTCCCAACTTTCTTCATGATGAGTGGGTTTTCTTGAATGATAATAGGTCCATCCTTATAAAGGCAGATAGTGATAGGACAAACAGATTCATTTGATAGGGAAATTTGGAGATTTTCTTGAGTTTCCTAGATGATAAAAGGCTCTTTAAGTGGCTGGTCATGAGGAATAACAAATTCAGATTGTTCCAACATAGGCTCTGTTAATGGTAAAGGGACTCTAAAATTTGGGATCTTGACCTCAAGAGGACTAGGAAGCTCACTGTGCTTAAAACTTGGAATTTGATACATACTAACCACATCCTAAAAGGGCTGATCCAGAATGAAATGAGTTGTTTGGATCTCGTGCCTTTGTATCCAAGCTAGCAAAAGTCTCATCTACTCCTCTTTTGCAAGCATCTCCCTCTCAAATAGTATTCTTTGTGCCTCCAACTCCTAATCATGAAGATAGGCCTGACAATCTAACTCCTCTTGTTGCTTCTCATACTCTTGTTGTTTCTTGATTTCTTCTATATGCTTATTGATTTCTAGCACTGTGTTATTGAGATCAAGCTCGACATACTCTTTATTCTTACAATCTCCTCCTTTGCACTCACTTGGAGTTGGTTGGGAAAGATATACTACTAGTTTTGAAGAAAACAAGCTTCTTGAAGCTGATTTGGCTGCCAACAAGGCTAAACTAGGGTGGGTGGGAGGTAAGAGTATTGTGCATGCTGGTTTCCTTGAAAAACCATGGGATTTGGAATAAAACCAACAACATTATTGATCTGATATGGCTGATAAGATAGTGGATTAGCAACATTTTCATGATATGATGGATGATATGACATGTTCCCATGAAAGGTAGACATGCCTACTCATTCAAAGAGCTAGAAAAACTGCACTTCATCTTGTGAATTCTTCTCATAGGCTACAAAATCTGATCTATTCAAACCAGAAAGTTAGAGTCGCCAGGTATTTTGAAATAACACCTCTAAAAAGGATGTATTTATTGCTACTCATACCAAAACAACAGAAAGAATAAGTTCTTTATTGAACTAAAAATTAGCTCAATGTCCTACCGGGCATGCCAAAAACTGTTGACGAGCAGGATTGTACCCATTATGCAGAGCTGTGAAACTCAACAATCCCGTGTAACATGGGATCAAACTCATGCTGTGGGTGACCTATGGCGAGCTTGAACCTCTAGATTATGGGGTGGTTCCCTTAAAATATTCAATTGAATCTATGACTTTGGGTGTGGAAAAAGGGTGTAAAAGGTCTTCTAAAAGTACTAAAACTATAATGTAAAAGTATGGTGATGCACTTAAAATTGATTTAGAACTTGGAAATCTAACTCATAATAGATCTCAGAAAATCTATCTACACAAAACCACTTTCAACAATTTGACCACAAAAATAATTCTAAGGGAGGCTGAAAAGACTTTCTTCTTCAAGGAAAAGGATTTTTCACAACAAATAGAAAATTTCTCCAATTGCACAGCCTAAGACCTGTGATTTTCAAAGCTATCTAACACATGCAAGAATAAATGAGACAATTATTTTAAAGGTTTTGATGCTTAAACACAATGAAATCTCATCAAATCATTCACAAAAGCTATATTAATGGAAAGGTAGACACTTGATTCAACTGAAAAATAAAGGAAATAATTGCATAAAAGATAGTATAGAACCTATAACCTGATGTAATCTTTATAAATCTGCAAAAGTGAGTTACAAAACCTTCTTTCTCTCAAAGTGTAAAGAGAAAAAAAGGCAAGAACTTGAAAAACCTAAGTTTTTCTTACAATATATAGTTTGCTCTCTCCAAGAGACCTAGAAAAGTCAACTGCAATCAATTGCCTCTAAAAATAAGCTCTCCAAATTGATTCTTGAGCAAACAATAAAATCCCTAAAAATAAGGGCCAAAACTGCCCCAAAATGAGCAAAACTAGCTTCAAATTGCTCCTCTCTATGTGTTTTACCAAAATTTGTCCTCCAAACCATGCAAAAGGACTCCAAAGTCTTCAGTTAACTCAACTACTCCATTTTTGCATGATTTTGCATGTGTCAATGATGTGGGAAAAGAATAAAGTAATTTTTTGCATGATTACTTTACTATGAGTTTCAATTTGTCTAATCTCCTTGATTTTACAACTTATGAAAAAATAATAAAGTAATTTATAATGATATTACTTTATTACTTGTTTACTTTTTTACATTATTTTAGTTGTAAAATCATGCAAGAATGGATGAAAAAGGAAATTAACACTTTATCTCTCCATCTTGAATTACATAATTTGCATGATTGCATTAACAATGATGCCAAAAGAACTAGGTCATCATGCATACAAAAATAAAGAATATCCCTCTCCATATATCTCCCATTCATCGAATAGGTCATCTCAGGCAAAAAATACATCATATATCAACCTTATTATCACCTTGTCTATGTTGCAAGTATGAGGTGAACCAGTGTTGTCATTGATGTCAACATACTCATATTGCATTGGTAAGAAGGTTTGGATGAGTTGAGTGCTGTTGTTATTAAGGAAATCAGTCCTCATCCGGAACAGTGAAGAACAATGATGAGAAGAAGGCAAATGTACTATATAGGTTAAGAACTAGAGGATGCAAATTAAAGGGTTTGTAGATATGAGTCTTGAGATGCTTCAGATAAGATTTTAGAGGTCCGCATGAAGATCTGAAGAAATTGTGGCTATCTTTGTGGAACTGGTTCCGGCAAGTGTTCAGAGGTGACAGAGGATCACAGAAAGGTCCAGTGAGGTCCGGAATTATATTATCCTAATCTGTAGATTGGAAGGAGTGTTTGGGATGTCCTTGCGATGTGTCATCTCGAGTTGTGTATGATTTTGAGGTCTGGAAGTACCTTTTGCATTGTGACAGTGGCGACAGACTATGTTCTTGAAGTATCGGATAATGAAGAGAAGAATTCCGGTAAGCTGATGAAGTGCGGATGTTTTTTTGATGATTCAGGGAAGGTTATGATGATCATTGGATCATATCTAGTTCATGTTGGCGATTCGCATTGAAGTTAGAGTTGGATTTAATGTTATGGCTACCAGTTGTTGGTGTTCTTCCTGTAACAGGCTGACCGGATGTTCTACACGCCTTACGAATGTTATTGTGATGTTTACCGACTTAGATGATTGTTCCTAAGTTAATGTCTTGTATAAATAAGTGTTTGTGAATTCATTTTGAGGTGTGGATTGTGTGGATGAGTGTGGCATAGCGAAGAGAAGTGCGAAAGGCAGAGAAAGGTTTTTGGGCTTAAATGGAACTGATCCGGACATGGTAGAGATGTCATTCTCCAGTTCAAGATTGTGATTCTTATCACTTTGTAGACAGTGTGTCTCCTTGTAGGCAATGTGCCTCTTTGTGAGCAGTGTGCTCGGGCAGTGAGCCCTAATTGGCATGTGCCATTCATTTTTCTTATTCTTCTAATAGAGAATAATCCTTGGGTTAATCACCCCGTGGTTTTTCCCTTAACCGGGTTTTCCACGTCAAAATCTTGGTGTTTAATGTGTTGATGTTTATCTGCTCTTGTGTTTATGTATTTTGCTTTCATGGATGGTTAATTGATATACTGTTAACTAACTAAGAAGAATCAAGTGTTTGAAGTAAGAGCAAGTTTTCATACAACTGATTCACCCCCCCTCTCAGTTGTATGCCCTAGATCCAACAATTGGTATTAGAGCCAAGTTCCTCTGAAAGGAGCTTAACCGCTTGAGGAGATCTAGGATGTTGTCATACAAGAAGGATAGTCTGAAGTTCGATGGAACCAACTTCACTCTCTGGAAAGGTCGCATGAAATGTCACTTGGAGTGTATGGGAAAAGCATACTTGGCCATGGTCTCAAAACCATATGTACCTCCACAGGGTGGTCCGACAACTCTGAATGAAATCACAGATGCTGAAAACAATCTGCAGACCAAGGAAGCTCTTCTAAGTGCATTGAATGACTCAGATCTCTCAAATGTTATCGACCTACCAACTGCATATGAGATCTTGACTAAACTAGAACTTCTGTATGAAGCAAATGAGTTTGTCAAAAGTGCAAGGTTGCAAAGTCTGAAAGGGAAATTTGAAAGATTGAAGATGAGAGAAGATGAAAACATCACTACCTTTATGCCAAGAGTGAATGAGCTGGTATGTGGAATTAGAAATGCTGGTGGAACTCTGGATGAAAATGAGATTGTTTGCAAAATTCTCAGATCCCTTCCTGCTGCCTACAAAATCAAGGTTACTGCCATTGATGAATTCAGAGCCCACACAACTGTCACAAGAGAACAATTGGCTGGCAAACTAGCTGCATTTGAAATGACCGAGTTTGGAGATGATCCACCCAAGACTGAATATGCTTTCAAAGCCAGTGCCTATGTGAAAGGCAAACAAAGATTTGATCCGATAGAAAACTCTTCAAGGAAGATGTCATGGTATGATCAAGCAAGAAGAGACATGGAAGAAGAGGAAGCAGAAGCAGCTCAACTTGAAGCCCTCATTGCAAAGAGACTGCCAAGAGGATCCGGTAAGTATGAAGGAAAACTACCCTTTAAGTGTTTCAACTGCAATAAGATTGGTCATTTTGCTTCAAGATGTCTGGAAAGATCTGCAAGGTCTAATACTGACAGACAAAGGTTTCAAAAGAACTGCTATTATGTTCATGAAGAAGATGACAATGAAGGAGTAACAGATGATGAATCAGAACTAGGAAGCAAATCTGGAAATGAATGGGTGTTCATTGCCATCAAGGAAGAAGATTCAATATCCTCTAAATCTGTCAATCACAAGGTTGTGGAAAGAGCTTTGGTTGCTCAAGTGGAAGAAAAGGATGATTGGGTTATTGACAGTGGATGCTCTCACCATATGACTGGTGACAAGAATAAGTTCTTAGATTTGGAAAGGTATGAAGGAGGAAAGGTAAAGTTTGGTGACAATTCTGCTGGAAGAATCAGAGGTAGGGGAACTATTTCCTTTGATGGAAAGAGCAAAACAGGTAATGTACTATATGTTGAAGGATTGAAGCACAATCTTCTCAGTGTTGGTCAGTTAGTGGACAAAGGCTATGATCTCCGGTTCAAGAATGGAAAATGCAGAATCTTTACAAGCTCCAGAACTGAAATTGCATCCAGTACTCAAACAAAAGGTAATATCTTTCATCTGGTTGGTTCAAATAAAAGTTGTCTTTTTGTTCAAGTTGATTAGAGTTGGTTATGGCATAGAAGAATGTGTCATGTAAATTTTGATAACATCATCAAGATAAGCAATATTCAAGCTGTAAGAGATCTTCCAAAATTGGTGAAACCTACAAATAGTTGGTGCAAAGAATGTCAGCTAGGTAAACAGAGCAGAGTCTCTTTCAAAAGCAAAGATCAGTCCTCTACCGGATTGTTGGAATTAGTACATACTGCTCTCTGTGGTCCGACAAGAATCAAGAGTCTATAAGGTGATAGATATTTCATGTTGCTAATTGATGACCATTCCCAGATGATGTGGGTTACCTTCCTAAAAGAGAAATCAGAAGCCCTTGAGAAGTTCAAAATGTTCAAAGCTATGGTAGAGAATCAAACCAGATTAAAACTGAAGTGTCTAAGGTCTGATAGAGGTGGTGAATTTACATCTGGTGAGTTCATTGACTTTTGTGAGAAACAGGGTATAAGGAGATAGTTGTCTGCTCCTAGGACTCCACAGCAGAATGGAGTAGTTGAGAGAAAGAACTGGACCATCCAGGAAGCTGCCAGGACAATGATGTTAGAAGCAAATGTTCCTTAGATGTTTTGGAAAGAAGCTATCAGCACTGCAGTCTATACTCTCAATCGAGTTCAAATTAGAAACAATACTGGTAAGACCCCCTATGAACTTTGGTTTGGCATCACTCCTACTATGAGATATTTTAGAGTATTTGGCAGCAAGTGTTATATTAAAAGAGATGAAGATCTAGGAAAGTTAGATGCTAGAAGTGATGAAGGAATTGTTGTGATGTTCACAACACGCCCCATTATGCTCCTTAGCAAAATGGGGACCCCTGCTGATGTTTTGCTTTTTGCTTCTGCTTGTGTTTTTCTGCTTTCTGGCGGTTTGGTAAAAATGAGTCAGGTGCATCATCATCATGATATTCGATGAGGTTGGTCATCATCATGAGGTCAGTTTGTCAAAGTTCATATTTTCTTTTTGTGACCTCATATTTAGAAAGAGCTTGAAATTCCATGCAGGTTTGCCTTTTACTTCACTTGAAAATTCGTCCATATGTGGAAGTTATGCACGGTCAAAGTTTTGGTCAAACCTGATAATCGCAAGTGATCATCATATTTTTTTATGTTGTCAAGGTCATCATGATCTTGGTCTATCACCCGATAAAAATCATGCAGTCGCAATATCCGGACATCAATCTTAGGTGGTAGTGCCCTTTACCCGTCAAATGGCCTTATGCGCATTATGCGCATCATGATTTTAGGAGGGTCATATTTTATAAACTCGGTTTTGCTGTATGAAGAACATCATCAGGATATTTGAACCTCCCCCCGATAATATCCTGAGGTTCAAATATCCAGATATTCGGACGTCAACTTTGAGTCATAGTAAGTTTTCCCCGTCGAGCGGTCTTTTGCATCGCGAGCATCATGATATTTTTGCATCGCCTAATATTATAATATCATGCTGATAATATAAGATCACCCTGACTTAGAAAATCCACCGTCGGCATATTTGCATGCGCATGTTAAAATCCTATCAGAGGGTCATCATCCTGATATTTACTGAAATTCGCTAAGATGATGATGACGTCTTCATATCCTCCTGATCTCCTTTTTGCATGATCATGATGATCACCCTATCTTTTAAGAAGAAGGTGATATTCCATTCCTCAACAGCATGATCATATTTTGAATATCACCCTAGCGCTAACCTGATGATGACCTCAACTCATCCTTATGCTCCGAAGACGAAATATGATGATGACGTCATCATGATAATTCGATGAGGAGGATCATTATATTTTTTTATCCTGTCCTGTTGTCGAGATCATCATGATCTTGTTTGTCTACCCGATATTCCGTAAAGTCTTCCTGCCGAGAAAGAACGACCTTTTGCAAATATCCTGATGATCATCATCATCACATTTCCCTTCGGCAGGATTTTTTCCAAAACATGATCCGGTTAGCAAAACATCCTGATGACGTCATGTTCTAAGTTTAACAAAGGCTCCGGATATCATGATGATGTCATCCCGATCTGATAAACGAAGAAGCTAATATCCTGATGATCATCATCATCACATTTCCCTTCGGCAGGATATTTTCCAAAGCACGATCCGGTTCGCGAATATGATGATGACGTCTTATTCTAAGTTCGACAAAAGCCCCAAATATCCTGATGATCATCATCCTCCTGATCTTTCGAGAGGGTTGCCTTGGCCGCAAAGGGGTCGTATTACATTCATCATCCTGATCATGCTCCTTAGGTGACCCGATATTGCAATTATCCCCTGATCTTAATTAAACATGATGATGACGTCATCTTTTGCATTTTAATGAAGCCCGAATATGACGATGACATCACCATCATTTTCCTTTCCTCAGTAGCAGGATCATATTCCATATCCTCCTATTCTCCTTCAACATGATGATGATGATGATGTTGTTCTTTTCCCCAATATACAGAAGTGAAACATCCTGATGATGTCATCTGGACCTTCAGAAGGGAGAGCATCATATTTCCAAAATATCATGCGGATGAAGTGAATATCGGCCAACATGTTTTTTGACACGCCGATAGCGATAGTCATGCCGATGGGCGGGAAATGAAGCAGTGGAGTTTTAAACCATTTTTTTGGTGCCCGTGGCATTTTTTCGGTTAGCGATGGTTGACCCGATGGGTTTTGAGCGGTCTGAGTGCGTTTTGAATGCGTTTTGAGAGTATTCTGAATCCGATTTCCACAATTTTGCGTAGTCACCTGGGTTTAAACGATTATTTTAATTTCCTACTATTTATGTGATAAATGAAATACTTATTGCTTGTCTTGTCTTGCAGGCTTGCAGTTGAGGAAGCAGCTGGAAAGTCAACACAGTGACCTCATGGAGGAAGGAAATCCAATCTCAGGAGCAGGAAGATAAGGATGAAGTGTGAAAAAGTCAAGGCCATTCAAGTGAAGAACAAGGTTACAGCTGAGAGTATTACTACAACAGACAAACAGAAGTTATTACCCAGCTGCCGGAACTTCTCAGAAGGGGCAATATTTCACCCAGATTTGACACTGCTCAGAGATATTTTGAAGAGCTGGTTCACCTGTATTTATTGCTGTAACCAGGGGTTTGAACCAGGGGTTTGAACCAGGGGTTCAGTTAGGTTTTTGCTGTAGTGAGGACAATCAGAATGTCTTTATATTGTGCCTCTCTACACTGTAATACTTTACAACAGGGATTTTAGGAAAACAACAGTGGCTACAACATGATTTTTTCTTTTAGGAACATACAGCAAGTTAGCATAGTTTAGAGGTAGAAGAAGGAGGTCGCCTGTTTGTCTGCAGTAAGGTGCGCGTGGAATGTCTGGCTGCCTTACTGTATATGTAAAGCTTGTAAGTTCTCTGTAGTATGATCAATGAAACTAAGAGTCATTCCTACATTGTAAATCATGTATGACTATTCGTTTCTAATACAATAGAATCTGGAGTTCTGCATCTATCTTCTGAGTGTTCTCCTGCTCTTCTTTGTGTTTTGAAATATCTTCTTTGAGAGCTTGCAATTTTAAATGTATGTTTGTGAAAATGCTCAGAACTTACATTTAAGGTTTTTACTGTGGATTTGATCAAATTACTGTGGTATTTACATAGTGCATAATAGAAACAATTAGATCCTTTGGTAGATTAAATGAGGTATAGATTAGATCTTTCTAACTTTTCCCAACCCATCTAAAATATTTAGCTAAAAACGTAGAAATCTAAAGGAAGTTGTCTCAAATTTGAAGAAGCATGCATAACAGAGCTATAAGTAGACAGTTTTCATAAATAGATAAAGAAGAAAGCTGCAAAAATTCAAGAAAACCATCTAAAACTTGCAGCACAGTATCACTTTTATGCAAAGGAATGAAAAGTATTGACATATCTCATGACCTTTTTGCATATTCTTAGTCCAGTAAGCCACCAAACAAACCTAAACTACGTAAGGCCCCTTGAACATTACAGCTTCACATTGACCAACTGAACTTGACCAACCGAACCATTGTAGACTTGGGATTAGTTGAATCTCAAATGATTCCTTCTTATCTTTCAAGTATAGTTTCAGTTCATTATATGTGAATTTTAACTTATTGTTATGATTGCATCAAAACAATCTTCAACAGTTTTCTGGCGCTAGAAGGAGGGCCTTCCTGAGTTAGGTTTCATTTCAAACTGGCTAACGACAGTAATAGAGTGACTAGGTCTAGGTCCAGTTCAGGAGATATATTTGTGCAACTACCTGATACAAGGCGAAGTAAAAGCCCTTTAATTTGGAATCCAAAGATATCGCAAGCAGGAAGTTCATTTGGAACACCTCCTGGGTCACCTTTTAACATCCGTAGTATTATAAGTCCTGATAGATCGCTGTTCAGATCTTTAAATCTTGGTTCAGGCACTCCTGGAGGTCTCAATCCTCCTGTAAATCCTAATCCACCAATCAATCCAGGTATTTCTGCAAGTTCAAGTCAAGCTCAAACACCTGCAATGGCTTATTTCGATGTCAATTCTCCCATACTCTTCAATGATTATCATGAGATGCCAAAAAATCTGGAAAAGATATGTCCCAAATACCAGTTGCATCAAGACCCAGAAGATCATATTAGAATATTTAAGGAAGCATGTTTTAGGGCTATGTTAGAGCACGAGGATGTCGTGTGTAGATTGTTCCCTTACACCTTTAATGAGCAGGCCTCTAGCTGGTACGTAAACTTACCCAATGGTTACATTTCTTCCTGGGCACTTATGGAAGAAGCATTTCTGTCAAGATTTAGAGGACCCATTGACCCTTGCGCTTTGTATCATATATTGGCTGCTATAAAACGAGGTGAGGGAGAGCTAATTGATAATTTCAATGACAGATTTCAAAAGGCCTATTCTAGGCTAGTACCCCCTTATACCATAGATGATGCTCCCTTGTTGGCTATGTACTATGCTGCCTTGGATACTTTAACTACCATGTTTGTCAAAAGAAAACCTGACATAGATTCAATATCCAAAGCCTATAAAGAGGCAGCCTCAGTGAACCAAGAAATGAGACATACAACTTATAGTCCATTTGTCAATGGAGGAAATTTTGGGGTGCAGAATCAGGCACACCCATGGAATGGAGTCCCTGTGCAGCATGCTCCACTAGTAAATCTGGTTCCTTCTTACACACCTGTGTATAATCCTACTCCAATCCAAACTATAACTCCTTACACGGCTAGTACTTCCAATAACAGTCAAAATAATGGTCAGCCTTTCTTCCAACTTCCTAGGGATGTAACTGTGGCAAAAGCACAAGAGGATAGGGAAGAAATCAAAGAGATTACTGCACATTTGAAAAGATTAACAACCGAAGTGACACAACTAAGAAATGAGAACCTCTATGGAAGAAGAAACCAAAACTACAATCCACATCAAAATCACAACCAAGGCCAAAATCAGAATTATAGTCTCAACCAAAATCAGCAGTACAATCAGAACCAAAGCTACAATCAGCATCAAGGCCCCAGTCAGGGGCAACCAATGCAAAATAGGGGGCCAGTGATAGATAATAGGACCTGGGGCAATAATAACAAAAATTAGAATCAACCTAGGCCACCCAAGACATGGAACACTGGGCCCAACAACGGTACTCTGGCTTCTCCTTTTGAGAATATAGATAATCATGGTGCAAAACAAACAACTAGCATACAAATGGCCAGTACAGCACCCAAAAATTGGTGCAGATTTCACAATACCAATGCCCATGCTGAGCACGACTGTCCACAGTTCCACTTGGCAGCTAGTATTTTCAACATAGATGTACAGCCTCCTACCTCTGAATTTCTCATTCCTAAGGGTAATGAGGTAGTACCCTCAGAATATGACACAGCATTAGTCTTAGAAACGTTTACCTTTGCAACTGTAGAAGAGAAAGAGGATGAATTGCTAGAGGATGAACCATACTGTTGTGAAAGTCTTTATCCTGAATCAGCCTTTGTGTTAAATGCTTTTCAGTTTCCTTTTGAATCTGAAAATGAGATATTAAATGAAACAGAAGAGGTGCAGGCCTTTCAACAAACAAATAAAAGCCACACCTACAATTTGAGGAACAACCCTAGGCCGGGAGGACCTTTCACCACTTCCACTCCTCCGAATAACATCAATACACCCCCAGATTAGAATGCTAGCAACAATCCTGCCATACTTAAAGCTAGTCAGCACACAAATAATGGAACAACAGTGCAAAAGGATCAAACAAGTAAGACAGAAGCAATAGAGACAACAAGATTAATGAATTACTTATCAGAGGAAATAAAGAAAATTAAGGTTAGTATACCTCTAAATGAATTATTGAAGACCCCAGGGATCAGAAATGCTTTCTTAAAATCCCTGGATACATCCATAACAAACAAGGTGTCTGCTGATATAACTGTTCCTAATAGTGATTCACCACCTAAGGAGAAAGGTAAGAAAGTTGAGCAGCCTTCCAATACAAATGTGGTAATACATGCGGATAAGAGGGATACTCAACCTTTCTTGTTAACTGTTAGGTTGTGTGGGAAGAATATACACAATTGCATGGTAGATTCTGGTGCTTCAGCCAACGTAATGCCCTTAGGAATATGTAAAACTCTCGGGCTGACTCCCACCAAATCTGCCAAGGTTGTCACGCAATTAGATAAGACTGAGGTTAGCGTGATAGGAGAACTCATGAACATACAAGTGCAATTAGCTTTAGACCCTAGGGTAAGCCAAATCATTGACATTCAAGTAGTGGATATACCCGTAAATTATGGAATGTTGCTAAGTAGGGATTGGTCCAAGACATTAAACAGATATATGGCTACTGACTTTTCACACATGTGGTTACCTTGGAGAGGCATCCCAAACCAGATCAGAAGAGAGGCAGAGCCCAGAATGAAACATATGATAACAGAGTATAATCGAACTAATGAAATATTATATGCTGCTATTGAACCAGGTGTCTATAGAATTACCAACAATGGGATGCAGATTGAAGAGATTATGATGTTAAACATTAGAAAGAAGTGTGTCAGCAATAGAGCGGCACTATTCATTGAGTCTGACGGAAATTCTTTAGATGAAGAAAACAATGCAATAGACAAATTTGGTCGTGCCATTAGACGAGAGGTGGAAGAGTGCGTTACACACAATCTCCCAGTCCAATGTAAGTTATATAAAAATAGGTGTAGAGTCCATGATAGGCAACATTCTGAGGAGAATTGTGAAATATGCAAAGACATCATTGAATATGAATACAAAAAGTGCATAGGGAGGGTAGAGTCACAAGAGAAAGATGAGAATCCTGATCCAACACAGAGATATGTTCAGGATCATATAGATGCTTTGATTCTAGATTTAGGAAAAGAAATAGAGAACAAGGGTAGTTATCTTTCTGAGTTGCAAACTAAAAACACACATATGCAAGATAACCAAACGGAAAAACCCATGAATAAACAAGATAACACCCCACAGGCAATAAAAGGGACAAAGTATGCCAAGGTAAAAGATCAGAAAAGTAAAGATGGCTTGTGGACGTTAAAATGTGATGGGTCCAAATCAAAACAGGGCGCAGGTGCGGGTATTGAACTCATAAATCCTCAAGGTAAATCACATTTGGCAGCATATAGATTACAATTTTCCTGCACTAACAATATTGCTGAATATGAGGCCCTAATTTTAGGACTTGTCATGGCCATCAAGAAAGGGGTAAAAACCATCAGAGTATTTTCAGACTCTGAATTAGTAGTCAGACAAGTGAGGAAACTATATGCCTGCAATTATAAGAAGATGATTAGTTACAGACATAGAGTATGGGGTTTAATGGATTCGTTTGATGCCTTTAACATAGAGCACATTCCTAGAGAGCTGAACCATAGGCCAGATGCGTTAGCAGTTGCTGCTAGTACATTAGAACCATTGACACTGTCAGGATTAAGACGATTTGCTGTTGAGCTAGTTAACGTGCCCAGTATACCAGACAACGTTACACACTTTTAGGTATTTGGAGAGGATCAGCAAATTATTAATTTTCTGACTTGTAATGAGGCATTTGAGGCCCAAATCATTGATGAACAAGAAAGGCCTGAAGTAACATGGGATGAAGAAGATATGATCAACTTAAAGAGCAACTTCTTACCAAAAGGAGTAATTGAATTAGAACACATCTTTGATTTCGACGGAGTAATAAGACAAAAAGACTTACCCAAAACAGAAGGGGGTAAGTGTGATTTACATAACTTAGGGACTAAGCTAAATCCACAAAGTGTACTAATTGGGAAAGCTTGCTCAGAGAAAATTAGAAAAGAGGTTCTGGACGTTTTGAAAAAATATAAACATGTCATAGCATGGACTTATGAAGACTTGAAAACATTTGATGAGTCCATCATAACTCACGTAATACCTTTAAGAAAAGAAGTCAAACCATTTAGGCAGAAACAGAGGCCTGTAAATGCCATTCTAGAGCCTTTAATCTTTGAGGAAGTTAAAAAATTACTGTCCGCTGGAATAATTTTCCCAGTCAGACATTCTGTCTGGGTAGCTAACCTAGTACCAGTGAGGAAGAAAAACGGAGACATCAGGTTGTGCGTAGACTTTAGAAATTTAAACAAGGCTTCTGAAAAGGATAATTATCCTTTGCCCCCAATAAATGAAGTACTGCAAGCAGTAAATGGCGCAAAGATGATGTCATTTTTAGATGGTTTTTCAGGTTATAACCAGGTCTTAATTGACAGAGAAGATAGACTAAAAACCACCTTCACTTGCAAATGGGGAAATTATGCATATAGAAGAATGCCTTTTGGTCTGATTAATGCAGGTGCCACTTTTCAGAGGGCCATGGACGTTGCATTCCGTGGATTATCAGGTAAATGCATTGTTGTGTATATGGATGATTTAACTGTGTATTCCAAGGATGCATCCACCCACGCTGAAGACCTCAGAAAAGTACTCCAGTGATGTGAAAGGTATGGGATTTCCCTTAATCCTAAGAAATGTATATTTGGCGTAACTGAAGGTAAATTATTAGGCCATGTCATTTCTGAAAATGGAATTTCAATTAATCCGGATAGAATAGAATCCATAAAAAATTTGCAAATACCAAACAGTAGGAAAGAATTGAAATCATTTTTTGGTAAAATTAACTTTGTTCGGAAGTTTATTACAGGTTTTGCAGAGATCGTGTAGCCGTTGAATGCCATGTTAAAGAAAGATGCACAGATGGAATGGATGCCAGTGGCCAAAGCCGCATTTGAAGATATCAAGGAGGCAATTTCTAATGCCCCTGTATTGGCAAGTCCAGACTACACAAGCCCATTTTACATCTACTCCTTTGCATCTTCTCATTCTGTCGTGGCTGCCTTGACACAGAAAGGTGAAAATAATGAAGAGAGGCCCATAGCATTTATGAGTGCGCCTCTGAAGGATGCACAGCTGAGATATCTAGATATCAAAAGACAGGCATTCGCATTAGTGAAGGCTGTGAAAAAATTTAGACACTATATTCTGCGCAGCCAGATTAAAGCCATAGTACCAGACGCAGTAGTAAAAATGTTGCTGATGCAAAACGAGCCTGGAGAAAAAAGAGCCAAATGGATCACCACACTGCAAGAATTCGACATGGAGATCATTCCCGCAAAGCTGGTCAGAGGGCAGGCGTTGGTGCAGACAATAGCAAACATGGATCCAAATCTGATAAAACAACAATATGTATTGAATTCCCAAGACGCATCAGGCTGGTACGATGATTTAAGCACCTTCCTGATAGCTGGAAAGTACCCAAGCAAGATGAAGGCTTCTCAGAGGAGAGCTTTGAAGATTAAGGCACAGAATTATATGGTGCAAGGAGGTCTTCTATTCAGGAAGAACCATGATGGAATTTATCTGAGATGCATAAACAGAACTGAAGCTGATAGAGTGTTGACAGAACTACATGACAAGTACGGAACCGGCCATGGTTCCCATTTAGCTACAACACACAAAATACTGAGAGTGGGCTATTACTGGCCCACTATGTTCAAAGATACTAAGAGTCACATCAGAAGTTTCCACACCTGTCAGACTGCAGCAGACAAAGGGAGAAATCTGGCCAATCCACTGCACCTGTGATCGAGTCCAGACCGTTTGCACACTGGGGCTTGGATTTTATTAGAGTTATCAATCCCCCATCTTCTGCAGGACACAAATTTATATTGACGGTAACGGACTATTGTACAAGGTGGACTGAGGCCACCTGCTGCAAATTTTCCACGACTGAGGTAGTTATCAAGTTCCTTGAAGAAAACATTATCACCAGGTTTGGAACACCCTATTCATTGGTATGTGATAACGGCCCTGCTTTCTCTTCTTTAAAATTTTCTAAATGGGCATTTGAATATGGGATTATTCTAAGGTTTTCTTCAAATTATTACCCTCAAGGTAATGGACTGGCTGAATCAACAAACAAAATTTTATTAGACATAATCAAGAGGTTAATTGCCAAAAGTCCTAGAGAGTGGAATACTCTGTTAAGATATGCATTATGGGTAGACAGGACCAAGTTTAAAACAGCTTTAGGTAGCACACCTTATCACTTAGTTTATGGGACTGATCCCATACTTCCGGTTAATCTGAGAATACCAACCTGGAAGTTTGCCAATGAATATCTAGGCTTTGATAACCATAGGGAAGCCAGAATAGTGCAAATGCTACAACTAGAGGAGAAAAGAGGTCAAGCGCTCGAGAAGTTTGCCAAACACCAAGCAGTTGTTAAGAGGTGGTTTGACAAAAGGGCAAGAGTCAAAACATTTAGGATATCAGACTTAGTGTTGTGCTGGGACAAAGCACATGAAAAGAAAGGAAGCCATGGAAAATTTGATAAATTATGGCTGGGTCCATTACAAGTCTCAGAAATAATAGGAGATAACACCTTTAGACTTAAGACCTTGACTGGAGAAGATGTGCCATTACCAGTTAATGGCCAGCATTTGAAACACTACTTCCAGGCTTGAGGTAAAAAGGGGGGTAGTCCCTTTTTCTTAATGTAAAGTGCTGTAGATAATGTACAGTTCTTCTTTTGCTGTTTTCTTTTGGGTTGGCTGTTTGTTTAGCTTGTCCTCTATTTTTTTTGCTTTTTGTTTCTTTCTGTTTGTACAGTTCTTTCTTTTGTTGTGTTGTTTGTATAGCCTGTTTGTTTGGTTTGTTTGTTGTCTCCTCAGCAGGGATCTTTATTTTACTTTAGAGTATTAAGGAGCAAAACTAGCAACCATTCAAAACAGTATAAAATTTAGGATATTCAGGTTAACCATTTGCAATTTACACATAATTTGTCACTGTCATGAATGTAGAGAGTTGTTCATCTTCTGAAGTTTTGTATTCAATAAATGTGATTGAGAATTCAAAGCAGGTTTCTCACGATGACACACCTAAAATCCTTGGGTTTGTTGAACTTACCAGTGTAGATATTAGGTGAAAAATCAGAGGTCACCCTTGCTACCATTACAATTCTCAGCTTAATTTCAGCAAGTGTCCACTCCTTGCATCATGAAGTTACAAATTGCTATATCTTATGAAATCTTTCAAAATTAGAAAACAAAATAAATAAATAAATAAATAAAGCGGATTATACTGAAAATCCAGATTAAGCCATCTAAGCAACTCTACCGGGGCTATGGATGCTCGCTGGCAGTGGGGCTCTACTTAGGAGAATTGTAACGATAACTTTGCCGGGGCTATAGACGCTCGCTGGCAGCAAGGCTCTATCCGGTCGGCTATGAGGGAATATCCTCACCTACGTAGGCTAATGTCAGTCACTGGTTTGTTCAACCGATCTTCAAGATGAGGATAATTAATCACGTGCACACAACTAAACTGAAAATGGAAGTTCAGGCATCTTTATTGAATACTTTGAGTCTCAAGCTGAATAGTAATTTGCAGGAAAGATAGTTGGAAGTTATGAGTTCATTTCATCTAGTTTCCTTGAACACTCTGAATTTAATTGTTTTGTTTTGGTTGCTAGTTGTTGTGATGTTCACAACATGCCCCATTATGCTCCTTAGCAAAATGGGGACCCCTGCTAATGTTTTGCTTTTTGCTTCTGCTTGTGTTTTTCTGCTTTCTGGCGGTTTGGTAAAAATGAGTCAGGTGCATCATCATCATGATATTCGATGAGGTTGGTCATCATCATGAGGTCAGTTTGTCAAAGTTCATATTTTGTTTCTGTGACCTCATATTTAGAAAGAGCTTGAAATTCCATGCAGGTTTGCCTTTTACTTCACTTGAAAATTCATCCATATGTGGAAGTTATGCATGGTCAAAGTTTTGGTCAAACCTGATAATCGCAAGTGATCATCATATTTTTTTATGTTGTCAAGGTCATCATGATCTTGGTCTATCACCCGATAAAAATCATGCAGTCGCAATATCCGGACGTCAATCTTAGGTGGTAGTGCCCTTTACCCGTCAAATGGCCTTATGCACATTATGCGCATCATGATTTTAGGAGGGTCATATTTTATAAACTCGGTTTTGCTGTATGAAGAACATCATCAGGATATTTGAACCCCCCCCCCCCCCCCCCGATAATATCCTAAGGTTCAAATATCTGGATATCCGGAGGTCAACTTTGAGTCATAGTAAGTTTTCCCCGTCGAGCGGTCTTTTGCATCGCGAGCATCATGATATTTTTGCATCGCCTAATATTATAATATCATGCTGATAATATAAGATCACCCTGACTTAGAAAATCCACCGTCGGCATATTTGCATGCGCATGTTAAAATCCTATCAGAGGGTCATCATCCTGATATTTACTGAAATTCGCTAAGATGATGATGACGTCTTCATATCCTCCTGATCTCCTTTTTGCATGATCATGATGATCACCCTATCTTTTAAGAAGAAGGTGATATTCCATTCCTCAACAGCATGATCATATTTTGAATATCACCCTAGCGCTAACCTGATGATGACCTCAACTCATCCTTATGCTCCGAAGACGAAATATGATGATGACATCATCATGATAATTCGATGAGGAGGATCATTATATTTTTTTATCCTGTCCTGTTGTAGAGATCATCATGATCTTGTTTGTCTACCCGATATTCCGTAAAGTCCTCCTGCCGAGAAAGAACGACCTTTTGCAAATATCCTGATGATCATCATCATCACATTTCCCTTCGGTAGGATTTTTTCCAAAACATGATCCGGTTAGCGAAACATCCTGATGACGTCATGTTCTAAGTTTAACAAAGGCTCCGGATATCATGATGATGTCATCCCGATCTGATAAACGAAGAAGCTAATATCCTGATGATCATCATCATCACATTTCCCTTCGGCAGGATATTTTCCAAAGCACGATCCGGTTCGTGAATATGATGATGACGTCTTATTCTAAGTTCGACAAAAGCCCCAAATATCCTGATGATCATCATCCTCCTGATCTTTCGAGAGGGTTGCCTTGGCCGCAAAGGGGTCATATTACATTCATCATCCTGATCATGCTCCTTGGGTGACCCGATATTGCAATTATCCCCTGATCTTAACTGAACATGATGATGACGTCATCTTTTGCATTTTAATGAAGCCCGAATATGATGATGATGTCACCATCATTTTCCTTTCCTCAGCAGCAGGATCATATTCCATATCCTCCTATTCTCCTTCAACATGATGATGATGATGATGTTGTTCTTTTCCCCAATATATAGAAGCGAAACATCCTGATGACGTCATCTGGACCTTCAGAAGGGAGAGCATCATATTTCCAAAATATCATGCGGATGAAGTGAATATCGGCCAACATGTTTTTTGACACGCCGATAGCGATAGTCATGCCGATGGGCGGGAAATGAAGCGGTGGAGTTTTAAACCATTTTTTTGGCGCCCGTGGCATTTTTTCGGTTAGCGATGGTTGACCCGATGGGTTTTGAGCGGTCTGAGTGCATTTTGAACGCGTTTTGAGAGTATTCTGAATCCGATTTCCACAATTTTGCGCAGTCACCTGGGTTTAAACGATTATTTTAATTTCCTACTATTTATGTGATAAATGAAATACTTATTGCTTGTCTTGTCTTGCAGGCTTGCAGTTGAGGAAGCAGCTGGAAAGTCAACACAGTGACCTCATGGAGGAAGGAAATCCAATCTCAGGAGCATGAAGATAAGGATGAAGTGCGAAAAAGTCAAGGCCATTCAAGTGAAGAACAAGGTTGCAGCTGAGAGTATTACTACAACAAACAAACAGAAGTTATTACCCAGCTGCCGGAACTTCTCAGAAGGGGCAATATTTCACCCAGATTTGACACTGCTCAGAGATATTTTGAAGAGCTGGTTCACCTGTATTTATTGCTGTAACCAGGGGTTTGAACCAGGGGTTCAGTTAGGTTTTTGCTATAGTGAGGACAATCAGAATGTCTTTATATTGTGCCTCTCTACACTGTAATACTTTACAACAGGGATTTTAGGAAAACAACAGTGGCTACAACATGATTTTTTCTTTTAGGAACATACAGCAAGTTAGCATAGTTTAGAGGTAGAAGAAGGAGGTCGCTTGTTTGTCTGCAGTAAGGTGCGCGTGGAATGTCTGGCTGCCTTACTGTATCTGTAAAGCTTGTAAGTTCTCTGTAGTATGATCAATGAAACTAAGAGTCATTCCTACATTGTAAATCATGTATGACTATTCGTTTCTAATACAATAGAATCTGGAGTTCTGCATCTATCTTCTGAGTGTTCTCCTGCTCTTCTTTGTGTTTTGAAATATCTTCTTTGAGAGCTTGCAATTTTAAATGTATGTTTGTGAAAATGCTCAGAACTTACATTTAAGGTTTTTACTGTGGATTTGATCAAATTACTGTGGTATTTACATAGTGCATAACAGAAACAATTAGATCCTTTGGTAGATTAAATGAGGTATAGATTAGATCTTTCTAACTTTTCCCAACCCATCTGAAATATTTAGCTAAAAACGTAGAAATCTAAAGGAAGTTGTCTCAAATTTGAAGAAGCATGCATAACAGAGCTATAAGTAGACAGTTTTCATAAATAGATAAAGAAGAAAGCTGCAAAAATTCAAGAAAACCATCTAAAACTTGCAGCACAGTATCACTTTTATGCAAAGGAATGAAAAGTATTGACATATCTCATGACCTTTTTGCATATTCTTAGTCCAGTAAGCCACCAAACAAACCTAAACTACGTAAGGCCCCTTGAACATTACAGCTTCACATTGACCAACTGAACTTCACCAACCGAACCATTGTAGACTTGGGATTAGTTGAATCTCAAATGATTCCTTCTTATCTTTCAAGTATAGTTTCAGTTCATTATATGTGAATTTTAACTTATTGTTATGATTGCATCAAAACAATCATCAACAAGAATTTTTTTGGGTTACTCCACTCAAAGAAAAGCATACCAGTGTTATAATAAGAGACTAAGGAAGATGATAGAAAGTACTAATGTAAAAGTTGATGAAGGAATTGAGAAGCCCTCAAGGTTCTATGAATGTGATGAAGATGATCAGAATGATCCTCTGGTGCAAGAAGCTCCTTCCTCCTCTGAAATTCAGATCCAGATTGATTCGGTAAATCAAGAAGAAGAAGCTTGTCTGAATGAGCCTGATCAAGAATTAGTAGTGCAAGAAACTCCCAAAGTTCCAAGGTATGTAACTCTAAATCACTCTGAAGATCAGATCATAGGTGACAAAAGTAAAGGGGTACAAACAAGAAGAAGAATTGCTCAAGATTGAAATGAATACTATCTGATTTCAAAGATTGAACCTAAGATAGTAAATGAAGCTTGCAATGATGAAAACTGGACCAAAGCAATGCAGGAAGAATTGATTCAAATTGAGAAAAATCATACTTGGGATCTTGTTCCCAGACCTAGAGACAAGAATGTGATTGGAACCAAATGGGTCTTCTGGAACAAACTGAATGAAGCTGGTGAAGTAATCAGAAACAAAGCTAGATTGGTCTGCAAAGGCTACTCTCAAATAGAAGCAATTGATTTTGAAGAGACCTTTGCTCCTATGGCAAGAATTGAAGCAGTCAGATTATTTCTTGCATTTGCTACCTTCAAAGACTTCAAGGTATATCAGATGGATGTCAATTCTGCCTTCCTAAATGGTGATCTGGAAGAAGAAGTTTACATTGAACAACCGGATGGATTTCAATTGTCTGATAATGATGATATGGTCTGCAAGTTGAAGAAAGCATTGTATGGATTGAAGCAAGCCCCAAGAGCATGGTATGAAAGGTTGGATAAGCATCCTGTGCAGATTGGATTCAACAAAGGTACTGCTGACAGTAACTTATATTTCGAAATTGATCATGAAAACATTTTGGTTGTTGAAGTGTTTGTGGATGATATCATTTTTGGAGGAAGAGATAGTATGTGCAAAACTTTTGCAAATCAGATGAAAAATGAGTTTGAAATGTCTATGCTTGGTGAAATGAATTTCTTCTTGGGTTTGCAAATTACTCAAACAAAGAAAGGGATCTTCATTTCTCAGACCAAATATGTGAAAGAATTGTTGAGGAAATTCGGTATGGAAGATTCAAAGCCAATGAACACTCCTATGGCAACCGGATGTAAGTTGAGCAAAGATGATGACTCTCCAAAGGCAGATCAGACAAAGTATAGATCAATGATTGGTGGATTGTTGTATCTCACTCAGACTAGACCAGATATAATGTAGGTTGTTGGTCTTGTGGAAAGATTCCAAGCTGATCCTAGAGAATCTCATGTTATGGCAATCAAAAGAATTTTTAGGTACTTGAAAGGAACAGTTGAGTATGGTCTATGGTACCCTAGAGATCTGGATTTCTCTCTTCATGCTTACACAGATGCAGATTGGGTAGGAGATGTGGATGACTGGAAGAGCACCAGTGGTGGAGCATTCTTTTTGGGGAAGAGATTGGTTTCTTGGCTAAGCAAGAAACAAGATGCAATATCTCTATCTACAACTGAAACAGAATACATTGCAGCAGCAGGTAGTTGCACTCAAATCTTATGGATGAAGCAGATGCTAAGAGACATTAAAATTGAATATTGGGAGCCTATCACAATTTTCTGTGATAATTCAAGTGCAATTAATATTTCTAAGAATCCGGTATTGCATTCTAAGACTAAGCACATATCTATCAAGTTTCACTTTTTGAGAGAACAAGTGAACAAGGAAGAAGTTAGATTGGAGTATGTACCCTCCAAGGATCAGATTGCAGATATCTTTACTAAACCTCTTCCCAAGGACTCTTTTGAGTTTCTCAGGGAAAAGTTAGGGGTCATGGCCCCTCCGGTGATGCATTAAGATGCACTGTTGTGTATCAGTTCGGTGGATATCACAGACATATCTTGTGATCCGGATTGATATAGTGGAGCTGTTTCAAAGGGGGAGCAGTTGGTATGATTCTGATGTGTTAGAATTGCAAGTATTAGCCCTTTGCCATTGATGTCAAACAGGGAGAGAAGACATGTGAAAAACAAGTAGCTGATGATCAAAGGGGGAGCAGTAAAGGAGGAGAAGACATGTTGCTGATAGGGGGAGCTGTGATAGAAAGGAGAAGTTCTTGTCTTGATGGTTTTTCACATCATATGTTGCCATCAATGACAAAGGGGGAGATTGTTGCAAGTATGAGGTGAACCAGTATTGTCATTGATGTCAACATACTCATATTGCATTGGTAAGAAGGTTTGGATGAGTTGAGTGCTGTTGTTATTAAGGAAATCAGTCCTCATCCAGAACAGTGAAGAACAGTGATGAGAAGAAGGCAAATGTACTATATAGGTTAAGAACCAGAGGATACGAATTAAAGGGTTTATAGATATGAGTCTTGAGATGCTTCAGATAAGATTTCAGAGGTCCGCATGAAGATCTAAAGAAATTGTGGCTGTCTATGTGGAACCAGTTCCGGTAAGTGTTCAGAGGTGACGGAGGATCACATAAAGGTCTGGTGAGGTCCGGAATTGTATTATCCTTTCTGCGGATTGGAAGGAGTGTTTGGGATGTCCTTGTGATGTGTCATCTTGAGTTGTGTATGATTTTGAGGTCTGGAAGTACCTTTTGCATTGTGACAGTGGCGACAGACTGTGTTCTTGAAGTACCGAATGATGAAGAGAAGAATTCCGGTAAGCTGACGAAGTGTGGATGTTTTTTTGATGATTCAGGGAAGGTTATGATGATCATTGGATCATATCTAGTTCGTGTTGGCGATCCGCATTGAAGTTAGAGTTGGATTTAATGTTATGGCTACTAGTTGTTGGTGTTCTTCCTGTAACAGTTCAACCGAATGTTCTACACGCCTTACGAATGTTATTGTGATGTTTGCCGACTTAGATGATTGTTCCTAAGTCGATGTCTTGTATAAATAAGTGTTTGTGAATTCATTTTGAGGTGTGGATTGTGTGGATGAGTGTGGCATAGTGAAGAGAGTGCGAAAGGTAGAGCAAGGTTTTTGGGCTTAAATGGAACTGATCCAGATATGGTAGAGATGTCATTCTCTAGTTCAAGATTGTGATTCTTATCACTTTGTAGACAGTGTGTCTCCTTGTAGGCAGTGTGCCTCTTTGTGAGCAGTGTGCTCAGGCAGTGAGCCCTAATTGGCATGTGCCATTCATTTTTCTTATTCTTCTAACAGAGAATAATCCTTGGGTTAATCACCCCATGGTTTTTCCCTTAACCGGGTTTTCCATGTCAAAATCTTGGTGTTCAATGTGTTGATGTTTATCTGCTCTTGTGTTTATGCATTTTGCTTTCATGGATGGTTAATTGATATACTGTTAACTAACTAAGAAGAATCAAGTGTTTGAAGTAAGAGCAAGTTTTCATACAACTGATTCACCCCCCCTCTCAGTTGTATGCCCTAGATCCAACAGTCTATTCATCACCTTTACTATCCTTTGACTTCACTTTGCATTTACATTATCATTTACCTTATCCATCATCTCTACCTTATTACTCCACGCCTTTTAATAATTTCCTTTGACTTTCAACAACACATGTATTTTGAAATGCATAAAGCATTTCGACCCTTTGCAAAATTCATAAGGAACTTCGATCTTATCTTTATACTGTCGATCCTTTAGGGAAAGAAATAAAAGGTTTAAAACCTTACCTTATCATGAATAATATTTTTGACTTTGCAAAAAATGACAAAAGAATAAATCAAAGGCTCTTGGCCTTACGGGCCCCTGTGGCTTAATCATTAGGTTGCAAGACTTTGATAAGTTTTGACCATGACATAAGATAAGGTTTGTAATGAATTTGTCTTAGAAAGTCAAAAGCAAAAAGAGAAAAGATGAATATCCATCGACCAAAAGACACTTCAAACCCTTACTTCATCATTTTTAACTTGTCATTCACCGAGATCTCACTGTGCCGACTCCATGCTCGGCTAGGGTTTATGATGATTCTCACTTCTCTCTGCAATTCTGAGCTTCCTTGGTCAATTTCTCTTGCATTTATGGCATAAAGATGAAGGTGAGCTCCTTTCTATTCAAAACTTAGGCCATTATCTTGATTTTCTATAGTAGGCCGAGGTCATATGATTATTTCTGAGCATTCTTAAATCCTGTATTTCATTTTCTTACTGTGGTCTGTTAGCATTTCTTTGGATTCCTCCCTTTATGGTGTCAACCTCTTGCACTTTTGAGGGTTTGAAAAATACCAGACCGATGGCCTATAGCTTCTTCTCACTCTTAAGAACACAAGGTGAGCTTTCAAACTGACTTTACCACTTGCATTTCTTTTTAACTGTATCTTTTATACTGATAAGGGTTTTAAAAAAAAAATGATATGCATCTTTGATTCTTTTTTTCGAAGGATAAGCTCTCTCTATTACGGCCATGACTGTATCCCTTCTGTATCTTCTTTTCTTTGACTATCTTCTTCTACAGCTATGAAAAACTCAAGGGTTTGAAGAAAAAGTTGAGGGTTTGCATTTTTGAAAGAAAACCTTTATTTTTGGCTATGGCCTTGACTGTATCTTTTGTATCTTCTCTTCTGCATAACATGAACATTCAGAAAATACAAGGGTTTGAAAATGTTGAGGCTTTTACATTTCATTAAAGAAAATCATCTTTTTGGCTATGACCATGGCTCTTGTATCTTCTTTTTTGTATCTCTCAAGGGAAGAAAAATGACCCACAAAAAATGTAACCTATGTCACCTTCAACTGGTTCATTTGGGAAAAGAAGAAACTAGACATTTGTAGATCTGAAAAAAGTACAACATTTTTAAGAAAATATGATATGGGTATTTGATATTCCTTTGAAGAAAACTCTCTTTTAGCCATGACTATGCTCTTCTTTGTTCTGTGCATAAAGTTCTTGTAAATCCACTATCATATGCATTTCTAAGTGTATTTTTAAAGGTTCGGCTTCTCCTTATTCATTTATATCTGCAAAACTTTTTGTATAGATGGGTTTTACTCCATGTTGGGGCTTCTTTTATCATTTCTCTGATTGTCACTTCATTATGTAAAAAGTGACAAGGGTTTTAGAGAAATACTATATTCTATTGACAAAACTGGGCCTGTCCATTTGAATATGCAAAAAGTAAAAACATATTGAACTTTTATTCTTTGTTTCTTTTTCCTTCTGTATCTGGATGCATGAAACAAAAGGCATACATTTAAACATTATATCTTCTCCTTCTTTGCATTTAATACCTTTGATATAGCAGTAACCTCCTGTAGCTTTATGATTCTTCTCCTTCTGCTTGACATGAACATGATGAACTGTTCCTTGTGTAAGTTGTTCCACCTTAGGCATCAACCTGGTGTTTGTAACTGAGAACTACATATAGACTTCCTCCTTTGTAGAGTGATCTCCCTTATGCATTTTGAAGCTCTTTGATCCTTTGTCTATGAGATAGTCATAATGACTACTCCTTGAAACCTTTATGGTAACATGCTTCCCTATGCACCTACTTTATGGCCTGTCGCATCTACATGGACCATCATACAGTCTCTATCCTTCTCTTTGGTAATCTACCTTTTGGATCATGACACTATTTGTACTTTTACTGTATCCTTACCATGATGAGATGTGACTTTATTTATGCATATAGAGCATGACATCTTTATGATGAAATGATACATTGTTCTTTTAAATCTATAGCAACACTTACTCTATTTTAATGCTGCTCCAAATTATATACACATGATGTGGCATATATGCTGTTTCATTATTCAACTATCTTATCTATGAGGTATATCTAAACAACAGATTCATACATCATTCACAAAAAGATTGAAAAAGTACCTTCTATGGCTATACTCTATTCTCCTGATCACTGTACTTATGTCCTTGCATATTGACATCTCTTGAATAAAATCACTGTTCATTCTGTAGCATGTGTATGACAAAGCATTTTGAACATGATTATCTAATTTTGACAAGTTCCTTTTTGAAGTTAGCCTAGCTTATAGGAGCAACTGCTCTTCTTCACTTCTCTTATGATGACTTCACTCCATTTGGCTATGTTGACAGTTCCAATGCATAACATCTCTTGAATAGTGTACTATGTTTATTGAAATCTGATATCCTTCTTGGGTGAATAAGGAAGCATGCTGGGCTTTACCCTTGTGGGAGCCACATTTTCTCCACATGCTTTAATGTCTTCAAATCAGCAACATTACTTTTCTTATACCTGCACAGTGAATAAATGAGTTAGCATTTTCCTCATATGTTCTTTTCTTTTCCCTTTTATCCACAGATGTATAGCTTGCACAATTTTTGCATTGCTCAGTTTAGTCAATCCCACAGCTTTTGTGGGACACATTTAAAAATTTCTTTAAATATGATCAGTTATTTTACCTTAATGGAAATGATTTATGTATGTTTGCTCTATGAATCAAGTGCATAGGATAGAACAACTGAAACTGATTTGAAACATATGTGTAAAACATGATAATGAAAAGATAGTTTATAAATACCTTTCCTTCACACTGAATTGTGATATTTGAATATTTCAACCACATCATAACTGAAAGATAAAACTAGTTAGATACATGTCTTTCATTGGATCTATGATCTCTTATCATTTGGATAAAACTTCACTTGTCAGGATGGTTTGACAGTTCTGATTGGACTGTTACATTATCTTGAGAAATGATCATTTCTGTTCTCTTGCCAAGATTTCATATATTCAATTGATTGATCATACACTTAAAAAATTTTCTTTTATCCCTTTTGTGACAACTGCAACACATGCCTTGCTAAATCAGGTGTGAACATAATTTAGTAACATTTTTGGCAACCTCTTAGGGGTGTTTTCCTGGTAAACAAAACAGAACCAGTAGCCTTGCAATTCCAATGGGCATATGAGTCTTTTTCTACCTGAAACTTTGAAAAACCTCTTACAACTCAAGCTGATGGAAAACTACAACAACAAAACTAAACTAAAATTGAAACTATTCTGACCTACTTAAGACATAGCCAGCAAAATGTACATGTGCACTTCTTGGAAAATGAAATACTGAATTGAAATCCTAACCTACCCTAAGCTAACCAGTCATGATTACTGGTCAAACAAATGCATTAACTTGCTTTGTAAAATAACTTCCCTTTCTAATTAAGAAAGAATGTTTTGCAAGCTGATTTGATACTGATAAGCTATGATTTGTAAGGACATACCTTATTGAATGTTGCAAAACTCTCTGAAGAATGAAAACAAAATCACTCACCATCTAAATATGATCATTTATACTATGGTTGTGAGGTGAATAAATGATCTCATTCTATTATTCTAAGGCTGCAATTCCATCTTTAGGTATAATAGAAATCTGTATCTCCCTCTTAAGCTCTTTGTCAGCTAAATCCCTTATTGGACACCCTCTTGCACTGATGAAATTTCTATTCATACTCCTGGTTTCCTTATCGAGATCTGCTGTCGTATTTTCAGTTGTAATTTCAACCTGATTTGAAAAAGTTAGTTCACGTAATTGGAATGAAGTGATGTCTGCCTCTTTGTCCTCAATATGCTGATTACATATTTTTGGCTCATTTGATACTAGTTGATCATTAATTTTAGAAAAAAAAAACTTATATGATACCTAAAAACATGCTTTCATCTAACTAATTATCTTGCACTGAATCCATATGAGGTATATCATCTAGTTGTTCAATACTAGGCATAGATGTTAGGATGCATGTGATATCTTTATTTTCATCCATAAATTTAGGAAGTTCATCAAAAAATTAGCTAGATCCTAACAATCAGTCTCTATTTCTTTCACAAAAATATGTTCAACATGATCTTGTTTTCCATCTAAATTTGACACAAAGGACTCAAGATCATCTGAAAATGAAACTTCATCACATTCCTCCTAAATTTTTGGTAAAAGGGGACTATTTATTACCTCATAATAGCTCTCAACTAGCTGTGCAAGTTGTACGATAGGTTTTCCTTCACGCTCTTCTACTTGATATAGATCAGATTGTTAGACTGCTTAGCTTCAATCAACAACTCTTCATACTGTTTGATGTCTTCTTGCTATTCTAAAACTGCTATTGGTACATTTGCCTCATCTAGTTTAATGAAACCAGGTAACTCATCAATCCAAGCTGCAAGATGTTTTTCTTGATCAGCCTTTTTTACTTCTCCACCTTGCTGCTCCAATTGATCTTCTAAGATAAATATTGAAACATTTTTCTTAATTTCAGCAAAACAAGGAAGATCATTAGCTAAAGCATTGAAAGACTCCTCTTGCAAGGTCTGCTCCTGTTTAATTTTTTGTTGTTCTAATTGGTAATGCTCCATAGCTACATGCATTAAATTTACATTCCCATCTTTCTTCATGATGAGTGGGTTTTCTTGAAAGACAATAGGTCCATCGTTATAAAGGCAGATAGTGATAGGACAATCAGATTCATCTGATAGGGAAATTTGAAGATTTTTTTGAGTTTCCTGGATGATAAAAGGCTCTTGAAATGGCTAGTCATGAGGAATAACAGATTCAAATTGTTCCAACATAGGCTCTGTTCATGGTAAAGGAACTCTAAAATTTGGGATCTTGACCTCAGGAGGATTACGAAGCTCACTGTGCTTTAAAGTTGGATTTTGATACATACTAACCTCATCCTGAAAGGGTTGATCTGAAATGAAATGAGTTGTTTGGATCTGGTGCCTTTGTATTCGAGCTAGCAAAAGTCTCACCTACTCCTCTTTTGCAAGCATCTCCCTCTCAAATAGTATTCTTTATGCCTCCAACTCTTGATCATGAAGATATGCCTAATAATCTAACTCCTCCTATTGCTGCTCATACTCCTGCTGTTTCTTGATTTCTTCTATCTACTTATTAATTTCAAGCACCGTGTTATTGAGATCAAGTGAAATACTCTTATGCTTGTAATCTCCTCCTTTGCACTCACATGGAGTTGGTTGGGAATGATATGCTGCTGGTTTTGAAGAAAACCAACTTCTTGAAGCTGATTTGGCTACCAACAAGGCTGAACTAGGGTGGGTGGTGTAGAGGAAAACTAATGCATTGTAGACTTAAACAAAATCCAGGGTTAAACCTAACTGAACAGTCCACTCTATCATTGCATTCATACATTGAATTATCGACCAAAGAGCATAAGATTATGACGATGCTTGCACCATATATGCCTTCAAGACTCATTTCTATCCTAAATTATATCATACAAACTTATTCCAATCAACTTAATTGACTACAATTTACAGAAATGAAAGAACAACAAAAACAGTTAAAAACCTAGTTGCTACAAGTACCCCCAGCATAGGCTGAAGATAGCTATAATCAACAGAGAATCACAAAATTAACTTGAAATACATAGAATGAGAAAAGACTTAATCACTAACTCTGGAGGACTTCAAAGATGTATTCTATTCATGAATCTTGACTATCAAAAATATCAATCGTGATTTCTTACTTACTTCACAATGCAATGTAAAAGATAACATGAAACAGTCTAACTAGAAATGCATAAATAAATAAATGAATGTATGAAGTGAGAGTTAGTACCTTGAGTGGCCAGCTCAAGGGACTATCTCACTTCTTCTGGAAACTAAATCTACTCTAGATCTTCCCACATTTTCATAACATTCAGTTGAATTCAATTCATATCAAAGACAAAATCTTCTTCAGATTTTACTCAAAATCAAAACATGTCTAGAATAATAGATAACATATAACTGTAGAAAAAATAGAGTAATGGCTATGTCTATTGAAAGTAAAAAGAATACATAACTCATCCCCTAACTTATACAAAAGTAAGAGAGTTGTATGTAAACTTCTAACTAACTACGATCATCAATTCATCCCTGGATATCAGGATATAGTTTTGAGATCAACTTATTAATCTAGAACACAGGAAACAAAGTCCTATTTGAACAGAAATCCCATACAACGGCTCATGATTGCAAACACATAAACTGCGGTTAGACTTCTAGAATGAGTCTTCTTCTTCCTTGCATTTATTCTTCCATGATGACCATGTTCATCTCCATCGATCTTCATTTCTGGCACTTAGACTATACTTTAATCAATTCCCCTATTCTACACTCTACGACAATGACTCCTTCCCAGATGCTATTGCTTTGCTGCACAAGGTTAATTATTCCAACATATATACACAAAATAACCTTTCATATTACACTTATAAAATCCTATCTATATTACATGCTTATCTATAATTTAAAACATCAATTTGATAATATAATCACCATATTCTATTTATCAGCATAGGTTCAAAGTCTTTGGAAAGTATATATGAAATAGCATAAAATAGAGATAATGTCTGTGAAGTCTTTGTAGAACCATATAGAAAAGATCTTAAAACATATGAAAACAGTATAAAAGGAGGCCAATATTTCATCCCAACATTCCCCCCAACTTAAACTTTTGCTTGTCCCTAAGCAAAATTAAATAACTAGACATCTATGGCAAACAGTTATAATTGAAAGTAATTCTTCTGAGGTCTATGTCCTCCATAACTCCTTTTCCCTATTTGAGGTAGAACCCATTATAGCATGCAAGTTGTTCCATCCTGCTCAGCTCAGCATGCCTACACTGCTCACTTTTCCCTCCTGTCCAATGTGGCACTGGATAAAGAAAGATAGGAGGTTGATAAGTGAGAGGTAACCATGATACTCCCTTCTTCTCTAATATCTAGATATACATGCGCAATCTCTCAAGCATATTCATGAAGTTGTTGATAGAATGGGGTTCCTTTCTCTATAACTCTAGAGTTAAACTATCCCATCTGCTCTACACATACCTCTGACAATTTTGGATGATAGACACTGCCATCCTCTATATTCTTCTATAGTCCCTAAGTTTTAAATCCATGATCACCTTACCTGGTCCTTTATGAGACAGTAATGTTAACCATTGGGTCAAGATGATTCAAGCTCCAAGGCTTCCTTCCTTAGTTGCAGTGGTACTTTCTTTTCCTACTTTTCATATTGGTCCATCAATAACCCTCTGAGTTATTCATTTTTGAAATATGACATTAATGCTCTGACCTGTAGGTCTCCAATATAAATGTAGGGATTCCATTCTATATATTCATCCATCATATAATTGTGTAGGTAATACTTACACAACTAGTCTTGTTCTTCTAGGCTGACCTCTTTGAAGTAATTATAAAAGATAAACCTTGAATGCAAGTTAGGTTGATCACTAATAAATCTATTAAACTAAAAACTGAGAAATTTTTCTTTCAAAAATAGTGCATACACTCTTGATAGAGGTCTACATCCCATAATCTACTTGGCTCTTTCAATAACCTTTGTCAACGTTTTCTCTAATTGTTTAATCTTCAAATCCTTTTCTAAAACAGATTCATTGAGGTTATGCTTCTCTTTTTCCCAAATTTCCTTCTCTTGCCTATTTTCATCAGTGAATTTCATTAGTTCAAAGCCCAAGGACAATGTAGTATGGTACTTTGGGGTTTTCACCACAAGAGGTTGGAGAGTAAGTACTTCTTCTTCCTCAATCTTTGTTTTGTTTTCAGCCAACTATGCCAACAAATCTAAGTTAGAACCATGGCCATAAGTTTGGATCTTCTCCTCCAATTCCTGAATCTTCTTTTCTTTTTCTCTATCTCTTTCTTCATAACCCCTTACCTGTTCCTCAAGTTGCCTTATTTTGTCTAGCGTTGTCTGTAATTCCTTCCTAATATCTCTATCTTCTAAGAATTCCTTTTCACCTTCAAAATTTTCAGCATTCCCTTTTTCAAGGGCATAAAAATTTCCTTAGCAAAGTCATCTGACACAGGTTTTCCCATTTTCTTGGCAGTAAACAGATCTTCTGATTCAGAATTAGAAGAAGAAATGTACCTTCATTTTTTAACAGACATATTAATATTTGCACAGGTGTCAGTAGAAGCATCCTCAAGAGGGTTTTCTTCTCCACCTAAATCTAGATTCAGAGGAGTTGGATTAGTATCATACTGGCCTTTATTTTTGTCTTCTTCTCTTTAGTGCTCAACAACTTTCTCTTTAACACCTTACTTCCTTAACCTCCCTGATCGCCTATGAGTAACTATCTCATGTTTTTCTACCTTTTTCCTCTTCTTATTGTTCTCCTTCTTATTCTTTTTTCCCTTCCAGATGTTGAGGAAGTGGTTCTTTTTGTTTTAGGAGTAGAGGTTGAGGGCTCTTCAACTGATACAGGCCTAAACTCTAGAGGGTTCTTAGGCTGTGTTTCTTCCTGCTCAGTTTCAACAGGGGGTTCAGTTTCATGTGGAATATCTTCTCCTACCTCCAGTGCTTCTAAGAGTGTTGAGATGTCTACACATTGTTTATAGGCTTCCCACTCAATCTGTGGGTACTGAATCCTTAAACTCCTTTTTACTAACAAAGCTATTAAACAATGGTGAGAAAGAGTTGTGTCTGCTTGTTGTCTTTGATACTTTGAAGACATCCTTTTCAACATACTATACAAATAATTGGGAACATTGACAAGTTTCTCATGTCTCAAATGGTTGAGTAGTTTAAGATGTGTAGTATACAACATATTATATCTACCATCACAAGTAATATACTTGATAATATAGAAATCACATTTCCCCCAAAAATATGGAAGAGATAGTCATTTGGTACCTTGTGTGGTAGAATCTAGGTGTTCACCTCTATTACAAAACTCCTCCTTGGCCGCAGCTGCATCAACCCTGGCTATATACTCAAAACCTATTCTAGGTAACCCTAAAACTTGAGCAATTGCAAGCTCGGAAGTGTCTACTGTCAACCCTCTAACCATTGCTTCATCATACTACAGAGTAAGTGTAAATTCTTTTACCATGTCATCGTCATATTCTGTCAATTTGAGGAAGTAATCAAGCCAACCTACTCTCGTAAAGAGCAGAAGAACCAATACATCCTCCAATATTTCCTTGTGTGCTGAGGGTTCCCTTCTGATTACATCTCCTCACATTACTACTGTGAATTACAACTCTACAGTGTCAATTTTCTGCACAATGTCAACTTCTGCTACTTAATTTCTACTGCTTCAGCTCGCCACCCCAAAAAACTAGTCTTTCAATTTGCCTCTTTCCTGCTTCTCCACTATAACTCCATAACTCCTTAGGATATTAATTCATTATTTGACAGAGGTAAGTTCATGGCGCAGAGTATTTGTCTGGTTTTCTTAAAAGGTGAGGTTTTAAACAAGGTTTTCAAAGGCAAAAATGTAAAGGCAACAATGATCAAATGACAATCATAAAAAAGAAGCCCCTCCCCCCAACTTAATTATGAAGTGACCACACTTCATATGGTAGGTATGACAACATGAGGAGGAGTGATTAAAAGAAGTGATAATATTCGTTGCATGCATGAAATAAACTATCACTAATCATGAATATAAAAAGAAATCTAGTTGTAATAAATGAAAGTTATTCAATGTAGATATGAAGTGGAAATGAATAATTAACATACCTTGGAAATTGTGAACAATTCAGATGATTTGAGATGATAGGCATGTGGCGAATGAGATATAGGGTGATAAAAGGTGGTGGGTATGGCTGCAGAGTTATAATGGAATGGCGCAAGATGGTGGATGAAAGTACCAACTCATAAAGGTGAATTGACACTTGGAATAATATGAATGGATCAATTTGAAAGGAATATAGGTATATGGAATGGACGAGAGAATTGAGGTAGTGTTCACCAAGTAATGGAATAGAGCAGTATATAGATGTTTCTACAAGCGCCTGTAGCATAGGTCCCAACTGTGTAAATGTAAACATAATATAACAAGTCCTAGTTGAGTCAGGTCCCAACTAAATATGTGAAAAACAAGTCCCGGTGGAAATAACTTGTTGTAACCATGGAAATTGTGCAGTGTGTGCATGTGAGTAAAAACAAAGAAATTTAATTTTTAGAAATAGGGGTTGAGTATTGCAACTCAACCTCCACATCATTGGATAGTGTTGGTGTATCAGCATATGAATGTGCATCTTCTAGTATCATAGCATCAGCATTAGGAGTATCAAGAGTATCAGGAGTAACATACTAAGTAGTTATAGAAAAAAGAAAGTCATCCTTCTGAAGTGGCTTTTTATACAACTTTAACCTGTGCCCATTGACCAATAGTCAAAATCGAACCCCATCTATAGTCTGCAATTAAACTGCATCATTAGGAAAGACTTGCTTGATCTCATATGGGCCTAACCAACATGACTCCCTTAAAGTCCTTATACCTTGAATCATAAAGTAGTGCCCAGTCTCCTGTAGTGAATTCCTTGGTCTTGATGTACTTATCATGCTATTTTGCCCTTTGCTTCTGTATGACCTCTGTATGATGAATGGCCTCCAATCTCATTTCATCGAAGGCATTCAAATGTTGTAGCATTTCCTATTATGTAGTGGTCAAATCCATTCCTAGGTCCATTTCTATCCTTAGGGTTTTGTGTTCAAATTCAATAGGTAGGATTGTAGTCTTGCCATAGACTAGCTCATAAGGCATAAACCCTGTAGTTGTCTTCCAAGTTATTCTATATGCCCAAACAGCCTCAAGGAGCCTAGAAACCCAATCTCGTCTATGAAGCTGCACTATCTTTGTCAAGATGTTCTTAATTTCTCTATTCGTGACTTCCACCTGTCCATTAGCCTGAGGATGGTATGGAGCGGATTTCTTATGCCTGATTTGATATCCTGCAACCAATTGAGTTATTAAATCAGATGGAAACTGTGGTCCCTGGTTAGTGACTATTTCTCTTGGAACATCATATACCTAGTGAAGATGTCTTCATACAAGAATTTGGCCACATTGCCATCTCTGGCAAATTGTAATGCTTTCACTTCAACCCATTTAGTTAAGTAGTCTGTACATCCTAGGATATACTCTTTGTTGTTTGATGTACGAGATATAGGACCTAAAAAATGCAAACCCCATTTGTCAAAAGGAGCCAATGAGATTTGTGGCTGCAAAGGCATCTCATCACTTTTAGTAGGCCTCCCCATTCGTTGGCATCTATCACAGCTCCTAGTATACTTGACAGCATCTTTATGAAGCATTGGGTAGTAGTATCCTATTGTTAGGATCTTGAAGGCTATCCTCTTAGCTACAAAATGTCCTCCACAAGGCTCATCATGACAGCCTTCATTATATCAAATACTTCATCCTCCCTGATACATCTTCGCATAATATTGTCTGGCCCTATGTAAAATAGAAATCTAGAAATCCAAGAGTAAGAGAAACATTTATGAACTAACTGCCTCTTCTCCCTTGGAGAGAAGTATCCTAGAATTTGCCTTGTAACCAAATAATTGGCTATATCTGCATACCATGGAGTGTGTATAGTTAGAGCAAATAGATGTTCATTAGGAAAAGAATCATTAACCACTCCATCTGAAGATTGTGTAGGTAGTCTAGATAGAAAATCAACAACAACATTAGCCTTGCCTGTTCTGTCAACAATTGTAATATCAAACTCTTACAACAACAATAACCACCTTACAAGTCTGTAACCTACTATAGGCTTATTCATCAAGTATTTGATGGTTTCATGATCTGTATGAATGAAAACCTTGTAACTAGTTATGTAGTTCCTGAACTTATTAATTGCATAAACAACTGTTAACATCTCTTTCTCTGTCACAGTGTAGTTTAACTTAGCTCCTTACATATTCTTACTTACATAGTATATGGCACACTCCTTGTTTCCTTCTTATTGGCCCAAGACTACACCAATGGAAAAATTAGATGCATCTGTATGGATGTGAAAATGTAGTGACCAATTTGGACCTCTAAGGATAGGGGCTTGTGTCAAAGATATTTTTAGCTTTTCAAAGGAGATTTGACAATCTGATGTCCACTCAAATTCACTATCCTTGGTTAGTAAGGTAAATAAGGGGACAAGAATCTTTCTAAAATCCTAAATGAACCTCCTGTAATATCCTGCATGGCCAAGGAAGCTCCTGACATCTTTCTATTTTTGTGGAATAGGCAGGGTGGATATAATCTCAATTTTCTTTGGGTCAACTTGGATGCCAGCACTAGAGATGAAAAGTCCCAAGACTATTACTTGTGTCATCATCAAAAACACTTTTCATTACTCAAAGAGAGGTTATGCTCTATACACCTCTCCAATACCTTCTCCAAGTTATGCAGGGCTTCATCATATGTGTCACCATATATGGTGAAGTCATCCATATAGATCTCCATACTGTCATGGGAAAAATTAGAGAAAATACTTAAGACTGCCCTTTGAAATGTAGCTAGGGAGTTGCATAGCCCAAAGGGTAAGATAGAGTATTCATATGTCCCCCAAGGGCAGGTGAATGTTGTCTTATCCCAATCTTCTAGAGAAATCTTAATCTAGTTATAACCACTCAAACCATCAAGAAAGGAAAAATATTTCTTGCCTACCAAAGAGTCAAGAACTTGGTCAATAAAAGGCAATGGAAAGTGATCGTTCCTGGTAGTATTCAATTCTCTATAATCAACACATACCCTCCATTTTCCACCTTTCTTGGGGACTATAACCAATGGTGAAATCCATTCACTATCTAAAATGGGGTATATAAAGCCTGCGTCCAAAAGCTTTTGAAGCTCAGCTTTAACAATTTCTCTGAGGGTTGGATTCATGCACCTCTGCTGCTATCTGATTGGTCTATGCCCATCATCTATGTATATCTTGTGCATGTATAGGGCAATATCAATACCTTTCATATCATTGTAATCCCAAGCAAATGCTGCTAAGTGTATGTAATATTGTATGCAGGGATTGCTATTGTTCATCAGTTAGTGTATTGTTAATGTTCAACATCTTATCTGGCTTGACTTCTACTTGTTTAGATAGTTCTTGAACATAAGACAAATCAAGGATGGGTAATATAGATAAGCATTGCTTAGGCAATAATGCATGGAAGATTTGGGAGACTTCTTCTGATGAACTACTGGGTATTATGCTACTCAGGGGGTCTTGTAAGCAAGATAGGTAGTCTTGCTGCTATGGACGTCTCCCACAATTGTTTTGTATGACATGAGAAATTAATTCATCTTCATCTAGAATAGGCAATAAAGGGCTACGTTCTATAGTCATTAGGGTTTGCAGGGAATAGGCATCCTCATACTCTAGGTTAGGCCAAATGGTCTACTCAAGCTCATGGTATGGCTGTGCTGGTGGATATAATACCAACTGCTTGGTCACTATCCCATTAGATATGATCATGTTGCCAGACCTACAACCTATGAATGCATCAGCAGTGGCAAGCCATGGTCTACCTAGTATAAGAGGATATCCAACAAGATTAACCTTAGGCTGCAAAACAATAAAATCAGCAGGGTATTCCCAAGAATCTAATGCAATGACCAAATTTTCTATGACCCCTTCAGGTTTGACTATAGACCTATCAGCCAATTGGAAGACTATCTGAGCAGGCCTAAGGTTGTTTAATTGGAGTGTCTGCATTGTTTCCTTGGTCATGACATTAATTGCAGCCTTTAGATCTATCAATGTTTTTTTAATCAGAGTCCCATTGATCTTTACATCCACCATTGGGATACCTAGATCTGTGTATTTCAGAATAGTTATATTACCCAACATGATGTCAGCAAGATTACCTAAAACATGCATTGTCTAAGGGTCTATTCTCTTCCTTCCTAGCTTCTTTATACAAAGATCCCTAATAGTTTTGGTATAGATGGGGATATCCTTGATGGCTTGGATTAAGGGAATCTTGATGCTAATATCTTTTAGTTGGCTAAGAAGGATAGTATTAGCTTGGGCTAGTTGCTTTTGCATGGCCAAACGCTCAAGGAAAGGAGGAGACTTTTGTTGCAAGGTAGGTTGGGCATCTTGGTTTGATTCAGGTTCCAAGGGTTATTTATCTGGGGCCTCTTCAATGGCCTCTTCATCTTCAAGCTTGGTAATTTGGGGAGATGAAGGTCCTGCAAGTTGCTTCCCTGATCTAAGATGAACATTACTCACTTCCACCCCATAGGTGGGATATTGCATCACCTTGTTAGTATAAGCTTGCTAAATAGGCTTGTTGTTAAAGTTAGGTGTAGGTTGGGCAGGGATTTGGGTAGGTCTAGGAGGTGGATTTTGAGGTGGTAGCATTATGGCTGGCTGCTATGGCTGAGATGGAATCATAGGTTACTGAAATTGTACATTTTTCTTCCATTGTTGGCCCTTGTTCCACTGAGGCTGCCATTGTTTCTGCTGAGAAGGCCACTGAGAATTATTGTTGGGACCTTGGAAATTTTGCTCTAGCCATGAGTTAGGTTGTTGTTGGTTCCACCTAGCTTGTGGAGTAGGCCATTGGGGAGTAGGCCATTGAGGGGTTTACCATGCATTTGGGTTACCAGGCCATTGTTGAGCATTCCAAGCAGAGAAGTTCTGATTTGTAGTAGGAAAGGGAGAATTAAAACTAAGTGGATTAGAGGGCATACCTTGCTTTTGCTGCCAAGGTCTCCTTTGAGCAATAAAGAACAATTACCCATCTTCTCCTTCAAATTGTTACAACTAAGGTCTCTCAACCTTTTCTTGCTATATGCTAGCCACCCTTATGCATTTACAACTGGCCTTCCTCTGTCTACAGCTGGGGCCATACTCAGTGAGCATTGCATCTACCTCCTCTTGTTTCTTCTTGATATGGAGAGTGTCCAGTTGTGTGATCATATGGCTAATAATGTCCTCCTTCATGTTAGTCATCATGTTACTAATCTCCACTCAAGAAACTCCATTAGTTGCCTTGCCTACAATGGCTACTCTTTCTCCTCTAGGTTTTCTGGAAAAAGTCCTAGAGTAGTTCCTGTAAGGTGTACAAATATCCTCAATGGGAAGTTGGGAGATATCCCCTATTCTAATGAGATTTAGGGCATCCATGCAATCATCATTGACTCCTCTTAAAAAGACCAGCTTCAATGATTCTTCGGACAACCTATTTTGAGGGTTTTCCTTCAAGGCAAATTGGAATCTCTCAACATAATCCTCTAACGGCTCATCCTCCTTTTGTGACATCCTAAAGATGTCATCTTTCCTCCTATCATGTCCTCTGCAGTAGTCTTTGTATTTTGCTAGGAACTTTGTCTTCATGGTATCCCAATCTGGAATGGCATCTTTCCCTAGTCCCATAAACCATCTTAAAGTAGCATCTTTTAGGGTAGTAGGGAACAACTTGAGTCTATAAGGATCAGTGGTATAATCATAACTCCTACACAGAACATCAAATTTGAACAGGAAAGTGTTAGAATCTTCAGTCACCAAACCATAGAAAATAGGCAAAGTAGAAGGTGGTATATTTTTTAGAGTAGCTACCCATGCTAGGTCTAGTATAGGGAATTCAAATGTAGCTTGTCCTGGAGGATCCTCTACTACATCTACCATGGTTCTAAAAGTTCCTTCTATGGCAGTAGCGGAAGTTGATGGAGATGTAGGGGGTGTTGATGAAGACGTAAAAGGAAACTCTCCTTCAGCACTTCCTATGGTGTAGTTGTTGAAATTAGTTGTGCCCTCATTATTCTAAGAAGTTGATGGGAGGAATCTACCTCGAGTATCTCTTTTCCTCTACATATAGTAATTTGAGCTTTATGTTTCAGTGGCCTTGCACAATGTTAGTAGAATGCCTGGTGTTTCTTGAAAAATGAATTTATTAAATCTAATGCTGAAATCAAGATTTAACTATAAAAGCATGTGAAACCTAACTAATGTGACTATGAAGATAGCACCATCCCCAACAATGGCACCAAAAATTGAGAGGAAAACTAATGCATTGTAGACTTAAACAAAATCCAAGGTTAAACCTAATTGAACAGTCCACTCTATCATTGCATTCCTACATTGAATTATCGACCAGAGAGCATAAGCTCATGATGATGCTTGCACTAAATATGCCTTCAAGACTCATTTCTATCCTAAATTATATCATACAAACTTATTCCAATCAACTTAATTGACTGCAGTTTACAGAAATGAAAGAATAACAAAAACGGTTAAAAACCTAGTTGCTATAGGTACCCCCAGCATAGGCTAAAGATAGCTATATTCAACAGAGAATCACATAATTAACTTGAAATACACAGAATCAGAAAAGCCTTAATCACTAACCTCCGGAGGACATCAAAGATGTATTGTATTCATGAATCTTGACTATCAAAAATATCAATCGTGATTTCTTTCTTACTTCACAATACAATGTAAAAGATAACATGAAACAATCTAACTAGAAATGCATAAATAAATAAATGAATGTCTAAAGTGAGAGTTAGTACCTTGAGTGGCTAGCTCAGGGAACTATCTCACTTCTTCTGGAAACTAAATCTACTCCAGATCTTCCCACATTTTCATAACATTCAGTTGAATTCAATTCATATCAAAGACAGAATCTTCTTCAAATTTTATTCAAAATCAAAACATGTCTGGAATAACAGATAACAAATAACTATAGAAAAATAGCATAATGGCTATGTCAATAGAAAGTAAAAAGAATAGCCAACTCATCAACAAACTCATCCCCTAACTTATACAAAAGTGGGAGAGTTATATGTAAACTTCTAACTAACTGTGATCATTAATTCATCCCTGGATATCAAGATATAGTTTTGAGATCAACTTATTAATCTAGAACAAAGGAAACAGAGTCTTATTCAAATAGAAATCCCATACAATGGCTCATGAAGGCAAACACATAAACTGTGGTTAGACTTCTAGAATGAGTCTTCTTCTTCCTTGCATTCATTCTTCCATGATGACCACGTTCATCTCCATCGATCTTCATTTCTGGCACTTGGACTGTACTTTAATCAATTCCCCTATTCTATACTCTGCTACAATGACGCCTTCCTGGATGCTATGCCTTTGCTGCACAAGGTTAATTAGTACAACATATAGACACAAAATAACCTTTCATATTACACTTATGAAATCCTATTTATATTACATGCTCATCAATAATTTAAAATATCCATTTGATAATATAATCACCATATTCTATTTATCAGCATAGGTTCAAAGTTTTTGGAAAGTATATATGAAACAACATAAAATAGAGATAATGACTATGAAGTCTTTGTAGAACCATATAGAAAAGGTCTTAAAACATATGAAAATAGTATAAAAGGAGGCCAATATTTCATCCCAACAGGTGGGAGGTAAGAGTATTGTGCATGCTGGTTTCCTTGAAAAACCATGGGATTTGGACTAAAACTAACAGCATTGCTGATCTGATATGGCTGATAAGATGGTGGATTAGCAACATTTTCATGATATGATAGATGATATGACATGTTCCCATGAAAGGTAGACATGCCTACTCATTCAAAGAGCTGGAAAAAATGCACTTAATCTTGTGAATCCTTCTCATAGGTTGCAAACTTTGATCTATTCAAACCAGAAAGTTAGAGTCACCATGTATTTTGAAATAACACCTCTAAAAATGTTGTATTTACTGCTACTCATACCAAAACAACAGAATGAATAAGTTCTTTATTGAACTGAAAATCAGTTCAATGTCCTACCAGGCATGCCAAAAAGTATTGATGAGTAGGATTGCACCCGTTATACAGAGCTTTGAAACTCAGCAATCCTGTGTAACATGAGATCAACCTTAGGCTATGGGTGGCCTATGGCGAGCTTGAACCTCTAGATTATGGGATGGTTCCCTTAAAATATTCAATTGGATCTATGACTTTGGGTGTGGAAAAAAGGTTAAAAAGGACTTTTAAAAGTACTAAAACTGTAACGTAAAAATATTGTGATGCACCTAAAATTGATTTAGAACTTGGCAATCTAACTCATAATAGATCTCAGAAAATCTATCCACACAAAACCACCTTCAGCAATTTGACCACAAAAATAATTCTAAAGGAGGCTAAAAAGACTTTCTTTTTCAAGGAAAAGGATTTTTCACAACAAAATGAAATTTCTCCAATTGCATAGCCTAAGACCTGTGATTTTCAAAGCTATCTAACACATGTAAGAATAAATGAGATAATGATTTTAAAGGTTTTGATGTTTAAACACAATAACATCTCATCAAATCATTCACAAAAGTTGTATTAGTGGAAAGGTAGACACTTGATTCAGCTAAAAAATAAAGGAAATAATTGCATAAAAGACAAAGTATAGAACCTGTAACCTGCTATAATCTCTATAAATCTGCAAAAGTGAGTTACAAAAACTTCTTTCTCTCAAACTATAAAGAGAAAAAAAGGCAAGAACTTGAAAAAACTAAGTTTTTCTTACAATATATAGTTTGCTCTCTCCAAGAGACCTAGAAAAATCAATTGCAGTCAACCACCTCTAAAAATAAGCTCTCCAAATTGATTCTCAAGAAAACAATAAAATCCCTAAAAATAAGGGCCAAAACTTCCCCAAAATGAGCGAAAATAGCTCCAAACTGCTCCTCTCTATGTGTTTGACCAAAAGTTTCAACAAAACTCTCCAATTTGTCCTCCAAACCATGCAAAAGGACTTCAAAGTCTTTAGTTAACTCAGCTACTCTATTTTTGCATGATTTTGCATGTGTCAATGATGTGGGTAAAGAATAAAGTAATTTTTTACATGATTACTTTACTATGAGTTTCAATTTGTCTAATCTCCTTGATTTTACAACTTATGACAAAATAATAAAGTAATTTATAATGATATTACTTTATTACTTGTTTACATTATTTTAGTTGTAAAATCATGCAAGAATGGATGAAAAAAGAAATTAACACCTTATCTCTCCATCTTGAATTACATAATTTGCATGACTGCATTAACAATGATGCCAAACTAGGTCATCATGCATACAAAAATAAAGAATATCCCTCTCCTTATATCTCCCATGCATCGAATAGGTCATTCATGCAAAAAATACATCATATATCAACCTTATTACTCCAATCCTTATTATCACCTTGTCTATTCGTCACCTTTACTATGCTTTGATTTCACTTTGCATTTACATTATCATTTACCTTATCCATCATCTCTACCTTATTACTCCATGCCTTTGAATAATTTCCTTTGACTTTCAATAACACATGTATTTTGAAATAAGTAAAGCATTTTGACCCTTTACAAAATGCATAAGGCACTTCGACCTTATCTTTATACTGTCGATCCTTTAGGGAAAGAAAGAAAAGGTTTAAAACCTTACCTTATCATGATTAATATTTTTGACTTTGCAAAAAATGACAAAAGAATAAATCAAAGGCTCGTGGCCTTACTGCCCCTGTGGCTTAATCATAACACTTTGATAAGTTTTGACCACGACATCAGATAAGGTTTATAATGATTTTTTCTTAGAAAGTCAAAAAAGAAAAGAGAAAAGATGAATTTCCATCGACCAAAAGACACTTCAAACCCTAACTTCATCATTTTTAACTTGTCATTCACCGAGCTCTCACTGTGCCGACTCCATGCTCGACTAGGGTTTGATGATGATTCTCACTTCTCTCTACAATTCTGAGCTTCCTTGGTCAATTTCTCTTGCATTTCTAGTATAAAGATGAAGGTGAGCTCCTTTCTATTCAAAACTTAGGCCATTTTTCTTGATTTTTTGTAGCAGGCTGAGGTCATATGATTATTTCTGAGCATTCTTAAATCCTGTATTGCATTTTCTTACTATGCTTTCTTTGCATTTCTCTGGATTCTTCCCTTTATGGTGTTAACCTCTTGCACTTTTATGGGTTTCAAAAATCCCAGGCCCACGACCTGTAGCTTCTTCTCTCTCTCAAGAATACAAGGTGAGCTTTCAAACTGACTTTACCACTTGCATTTCTTTTTAACTGTATCTTTTATACTCATAAAGGTTTTCAAAAAAATGATATGGGCCTTTGTTTTTTTTTCAAAGGAAAATCTCTTACGGCCATGACTGTATCCCTTCTGTATCTTTTTTTCTTCAACTATTTTCCATTACAGATATGAAAAACTCAAGGGTTTGAAGAAAAAGTCGAGGGTTTGCATTTTTGAAAGAAAACCTTTATTTTTGGCTACGGACTTGACTGTATCTTTTGTATCTTCTCTTCTGCATAACATGAACATTCAAAAAATACAAGGGTTTGAAAATGTTGAGGGTTTTACATTTCATTAAAGAAAATCCTTTTTTTGGCTACGTGCATGGCTCCTATATCTTTTTTTTTGTATCTCTCAAGGGAAGAAAAATGACCCACAAAAAATGTAACCTATGTCACCTTCAACTAGTTCATTTGGCAGAAGAAGAAACCATACATTTGCAGATCTGAAAAAAGTACAAGATTTTTGAAAAAATGTGATATGGATATTTGATATTCCTTTGAAGAAAAATCTCCTTCAGCCACGGCTATGCTCTTCTTTGTTCTGTGCATAAATTTCTTGTAAATCCACTATCATATGCATTTCTAAGTGTATTTTTAAAGGTTCGACTTCTCCTTATTCTTCTGTATCTGCAAAAAAAATTTGTATAGAAACCCAAATGGGTTTTACTCCATGTTGGGGCTTCTTTTATCAGTTCTCTGATTGTCACTTCATTATGTAAAAAGTGATAAGGGTTTTGCAAAAAAACTATATTCTGGTGACAAAACTGGGCCTATCCATTTGAATATGCAGAAAGTAAAAACATACAGAACTTTTATTCTTTGTTTCATTTTCCTTCTGTATCTGGATACATGAAAGAAAAGGCATAGATTTAAACATTATATCTTCTCCTTGTTTTCATTTAATACCTTTGATATAGCAGTGACCTCCTGTAGCTTTATGATTCTTCTCCTTCTACGTGACATGAACATGATGAACTATTCCTTGTATAAGTTGTTCCACCTTAGGCATGAACCTGATGTTTGTAACTGAAAACTACATATAGACTTCCTCTTTTGTATAGTGATCTCCCTTATGCATTCTGAATCTATTTGATCCTTTATCTGTGAGACAGTCATAATGACTGCTCCATGAAACCTTTATGGTAACATACTTCCCTATGCACCTACTTTATGGCCTGTTACATCTACATGGACCATCATACAGTCTCTTGCCTTCTCTTTGGTAATCTGCCTTCTTGATCATGACATTGTTTACACTTTTACTGTATATTTACCATGATGAGATGTGACTTTATTTATGCATATAGAGCATGACATCTTTATGATGAAATGATACATTGTTCTTTTAAATCTGTAGCAACACTTACTCTATTTTAATGCTACTCCAAATTATATACACATGATGTGGCATATATGTTGTTTCATTATTCAACTGTCTTATCTATGAGGTATATATGAACAACAGATTCATACTTCAATCACAAAAAGATGGAAAAAGTACCTTCTATGGTTGTACTCCATTCTCCTGATCACTTTACTTCTATCCTTGCATATTGACATCTCTTGAATAAAATCACTGCTCATTCTATAGCATATGTATGATGAAGCATTTTAAACATGATTATCTAATTTTGACAAGTTCCTTTTTGAAGTGCGCCTAGCTTACAGGGGCAACTGCTCTTCTTCACTTCTCTTATGATGACTTCCCTCCATTTAGCTATGTTGACTATTCCAATGCATAACATATCTTGAATAATGTACTCTATTTATTGAAATTGTATGTCCTTCTTGGGTGAATAAGAAGCATGCTGGGCTCTACCCTTGTGGGAGCCACATTTTCTCCACATGCTTTAATGTCTTCAAATCAACACCATTACTGTTCCTATACCTACACAGTGAACAAACAAGTTAGCATAAAAACATACCTCTTGAAGCTGATTGATCTTTCTCATGATGATCTGATTTATTACACATGTCTGATTTTGATCCAACTACATAAAAATTCATAATATTTGCAAGTTTTATACGTCTATTGATAAAACATATGATGAATCTGCATATCTGGAGATTCTAACAGGGCTTTTCTCTAATTTTGTAGGTACATTGTCCTGATCAGGAGCAAAAGATGAAGACATGAAGGTCAAGCAGCCAATCAACATGATCAACCTATAAAAGGCAATGATGGATATTCATTTTCCTCATATGTTCTTTTCATTTTGTCATGCCCACATTTCTCACGCTGTCACAACACGCATCACATGTGTCATGTCCACTTTTGTCATGTGGTCATGAAATGAAATATCAAAAAAATTTCCACGCTTCCCAGAAACCCCCTCGCACGTGTAAGCGTGCCTGGTGGCATATGCTTAAGGTGTAAACAAAATAGTTGAATGTGGGTTAATGAGTTCACGTGCACATATCAATCACAATGAAGGCCAACTAGGGGGTCATCGCAATGCAGTTAACGTCGCCAATAGGGTTAGGATCAATGATCGTAACCCTAAGTCAACCTATGTGAATGAAGGGATTTTGACGTAAGTCAAAATCAATAGCCAAAAATCAAATGCATGAAAGGATGATAAAATACCAAAATCAAATGATCATACTCAGTGAAAACCATATTATAATCCCAAACAAGGTTAAACTTCACTAACCTATCTAAACGCTAAATTTTGGGAAAATCTGGCAGCATAACGCCTCACGAGCATGAATAGGGTTTATTGTACTAAAACTAATCTGATCAAGAGGTTTACTGATTTGGATTAATAAATTACTTACATCTCACTAGTTGCATTGGCAATACAGTTGATTAAGATAATTGAACATTTTTCAACAAAGTCTGATCATTTGTTCTCCTTCACGTTTTCTACAATTTAAGATTAATTTGTTCTCCTTCACGTTTTCTATAATTTAAACCATTTTTCAACAAAGTACGATCAATTTGTTCTCCTTCACATTTTGTATAATTTAATATTAATTTGTTCTCCTTCATGTTTTCTATAATTTAAAACATTTTTCAATAAAGTCTGATCAACTTGTTCTCCTTCATGTTTTTGATCAATCAGAGTTATCTCTGCATTATTTACATTATTCCTAATTTCTTGGTAGATCATATCATGGAAACAAATTTACTAACTTCTTTTAAATAGGTTTACTAGGTTTTCGATCTAGATTTTAAATCAACGTTTAAATTAATTTTGATAATTAAATTGCCCAATCATGATTAAAGCAATATTAAATTTTAATTAATACTCTTAGCCCTGAATTCCTCCAACAATAAATTATTATTTTCTTCATGTCAAATACCCTAGCCCTATTTTTGAAACTCATGCATTTTCTCCTCTTTGTTTTCACTTTTATCTTTCTTTCTCTTTTTCTCTCATTTTCTCATTCCTTGTTTTCTTGGTTTTGTTTTCAATTTGTAATAGTGGCTACATATGAAAATAAAACCAAGAAAACAAGGAATGAGAAAATGAGAGAAAAAGAGAAAGAAAGATAAAAGTGAAAACAAAGAGGAGAAAATGCATGAGTTTCAAAAATAGGGCTAGGGTATATATATATGTTCTTATTATGTTTATACACTAGAATTCCTTTTAATAGATATATGCATATATTTATTTTTGTTTTCATTTATAAAGATGCTAACACCCTAAATATATTTTTGTTTTGTTTCCATTGGCAGAACCCTAAATATTTTTGTTTGTTTCTATTGACAGAACCCTAAATATTTTTGTTTGTTTTGATTTGTTTGCAGGGTCTATGGAGGAGAGGCCAGGTGGCGATGGCGCTGAGAGGGGTGGCACTGTGAGAAGAGTGGTGGTCGTACTGCTGAGACAGCATCAGCGGTGGAGGTAAAGAGTGGCCGCAGGGTGGAGCAATCGGCGAAGCGTACAGAGAGGGGGGCTAGGGATCAGAGGGAAAGCGGAGGGCAGAATTCGTAGAGGTCGCGGGGGTTTAAGCGTAGAGGGGAGTGTGGGGAGGGGGACAAAGCCCCCACCCACATCCCATACGATGGGGTGTGGGTGGGGGCTCTGCCCCCCTCCCCACACCCAAAAATAAAGATTCAGCGGTGGGGGGTTTGAACCCCCCCACCAATTATTTCATTGTAATATGTCTCTCAAAAAAATGTGACTATTAAAAGAAATACAGTCCCTTTAGAATTTTTATTTACTTATATTTTTTTTTAATTTAAGTTTATTCAATATAAAATATATGTATATATATATAGGAATATACACAACAATCACAATTTTTAGTTCAAATTCACAGTTTATAAATTTTAAATTATATATACAGAACATATATATATATATTAGGAAAACAAATGAGGTAAAAGCACAAACTAATATGCATAAACACACAAAGTTATACCTTCACATGAAGACCCAATTTCATCAAAGGAGGAAGAAGCTTACACCCAAGAAGCTCCTAAGATATGATAATCCCTAGATAATAGATTTAAATGTGAAATTCTATTCTAATTATGCAACTCACAATTCTAACTCAATAGTCATTTGGACATGGTAACCTTACTTAAGACTTGGATCCCAAAATAGGTTGAAAGATGTATTTATAGAGATTTTGGAGGGATTTTGATCCAATGGTGGAGATTGATTTGGAAGATCAATGGTGGAGGATAAAAAATAATGTGGAGGGTTTAGATTTGATCTTGGAGAAATGGAGGGCTAGGAATAAAAGTAAATCTTTTATTCATTTTGGGAAAAGGGGTAATTAAATGAGCATGGGTGTGAAAGATTCTTTTTGAATTGAAGATTCATATGGGGGAATGTAAAATGAATTAAAAATTCTTTTGGAGATGAGTGGAAATAAATGAGTATGGGTGAAGTAAGGGGTTGTAAGGAGAATTAATTGTGATGTGGGATGTTTTTAAATAAAAAATTGACTTATGTGGATTTATTTCAATTTTTTATTTGGAGGATGTGGGGAAGGGTGTTAAACTAGGTTTGACCATCCAAATGAGGAGTTAAGATTAATTAAATGTAGGTTTTATTTAATTAATCCTAGGGCTAGGATGAGGTAGGCTAGGGTAGGTAATTAAATAATAGTTATTTAATTACCTAGGGTAGGGATAGGTCAATTAATAGGCTGAATTAATTAGTTAAACATGGTTTAGCTAATTAATTGGATTTAGTGAAAAGGGGGAAATTGATTTAATAAATATTGCATATTTATTAAATCAATTGGCTAAGGTTTGTACTATTGAATTAATGAAATTAATTTAATTTTTGGGGATAAAATGATGTTAATTAGGGAAATGGAGGGATAATTAATTAAATAAAATTTTAATTAATTGGTTAGGAGGGAAATTAGTATGTTTAGGGATGTCGGGAGTCGGTTTGATGGTAAAAGACATTTTTAGGTGTCTACATTTGCCCCTCTTTGATGTGGCGTCAGGACCTAGGGGGAAGTGGCATCAGGTCGAAGAAAAATATGGCCCAGCTGCCGGGAGGAATAAGATGTATAAGGGATGCCCCCTCGAGAGGTTGGCGGGAAAATAGAAATTTTCAAGGTGAGTTCTCGAAAGGACGCGATCAGAGTAAAATTTGGATAGGGGACAGAAAAAGAGGATGACAGGAAGAAAAATGAGGAAAAAAGGCTAAAATCTGCACCCTAGAGGGGAAAAAGAGTGTGTGGGGGATGACATGGCATGCTATATTAGAAGAAGTGGGCCCTAAGAGTGCCACATTTGCACACATTTGACTTTTGAGAAGGAGCGAAGGAGAGATGGCTGACCGCAACCCCCAGTTCCCACGACTTTGACACATCTCTGAGTGATTTCGATCATTTGGCTGGACACCAGAGGCTGGACCCCAGGTAGGGCCTAATCCCAGCTTTGCAATTTTTTGATTTGCGTGCATTTTTGGGGTTTAGGGATTAGGTTTTTAGAATGGTGGTGCTATCGCGGGACATGTAGCACCAAAAGGTAAGTGGATTAGCGCCATCCCCTCGATTGGCGCTATGCGCTAGGGTAGAATAGGGGTCAATTGGTGCCAAATGCATAGCATTTTAGTGCCATTGTCTATATTGGTACAATGTGTGCACAGAGGTTAGGGTTTGGCATTTTACCGCCAAATAGGTTTTTTGGTAACGCTATGTGCTAGACTAGCGCTATTTGTTATAGTAGCGCTATGTTCTGTTTTAGCACAATGGGGTGAATTAGCACATTGTTTGATACATGCACTTTTTGGGAGAATTGGCACTATTCCTTAGGATAGCGCCAAGTGGCAGAGTGGTCCCATTTTATAAAATGACACTAAGGATTGTGCGCAGTAGCGCCATGTTTAGAATTGGTGCAAAGTGTGTTGCGCAGAGGTGCTATGTTTGAAATTGGTGCCATTTAGAAGAAGTACTAGTGCTATGTGTAAAATGGCACTAAGTATGGGGTTTTTTAGCACTAAATGATTTTGGTGTTTTAACTTTAGAAGAAAAAATAGGGGGGTTTGGAAGAAGACAAGTAGATTTCTAACCCTAGAGTTGTGGATGCAGGATACACGCCCATTTATAGTGTACTTGAGGGAGCGACACGTGCCATCTATGATGGCATTGTTTGACCAGTTTGACGATGCCATGTAAACCCAACTAGCTAGATTGGGACTCTTGACTATTGCGTCGATGTTGGTGTTACGAACCCATAGGGCTTTCATGACAGCCATGGTGGAGCGGTACCGTTCAGAGACATGCTCCTTTTTGTTGCCGACCGGGGAGATCACTATCACACTTGAGGATGTTTATTGCATCCTCAAGCTACCTATTCGTGGCTGGTGAGTGTGATATGACACGAGGGGATGAAGGGCCCTGATCAAGGTTTTTGGTGAGGCTCACATTGTGTTGTCAGCAGATGGGCATGAGATGAGCTACGAGGGGACAATGGCTGTGGGTGCAGATCCCTTTGCCTTATTCCTGTGTTCTTTGATTGGCGGGGTTGTGCTACCTAATAGGAGAGGCAGGGGATTCCCAGTGGGATGGGGAGAGGTTATCAAGGGGATGGTGAGGCATGAGACCATCTATGCCTGGGGACAAGTGATGCTAGGCCAACTATATCATGAGATGCATATAGTTGCCTATCTTCGTGATTTAGCATTATCAACTAGGGTGACTCTGCTACATGTGTGGATTTGGGAGCATATCACGGTTACCTAACCAACATGTGGGTACTATCACCAACCATTTGAGGCGTTTGTGTTTTTATATCGAGATGCAGAGTACACGTATACTGGACAGGTGTGGTATGATAGTGATAGATTGTCATTGATGTCAAAAGTGTGGTCAGTTGATGATCAGGAGGAGATAGTTGTTCATTGCTTGGTCAAGTAATGTTGTGAGTTCATATGAAAGGATCAGATTAGAGAGAGTTCATATGAAAGGAACAGAGTAGGAGTATCAAAGATGTCATATTTGGTTTGTTATGTTTGATCATTTCTTCACACAGGATGTTGAGTTGTTGCAATATTGATGTTGTGAATTTATTCATGCTTCAGGGTTTTGGATCATGCTCATGTTGTAGTTCACATCATGCCTAATAAGGTCATAACAGGTTGTTAAGATCAGATGTGAGGTCATAACTTAGAGATCAGGACATAAGGTTGGTTGTCACTAAAGGTGTTAATTGGTTGATCATTGAGTTGATGTTGATTGATGAGCTTTACAATGATGAGATTTAGGATGTTGCTTCTTGGTTCATACATCTTCAATGTTGGTCATTGTTAGCATGGTGGTGTTGATATCTAAGTTGGTCATTAATGAACTCTATTTCTAAATCCTAAGTCTTCAAGCTTATTCCTAAAGTCCTTAGTGTCATTGTGGTGCCCTAACAACCTAAGTTCATTTCTTTTGCACCCATCATAAACAAAGGTTATTTTTGTTTTAATTTGATAATGACCTACGAGTGCAGGGTATTCCACTTATACCACCTACTAGAGGGGTCATATGTCATAATATATGACTGGTCCTTTCTTAGTTCGACCGACACCCTCGGTCTCTCCCATGAGTGTTTGGGCGGCATAGCAAATCAACACATTAGTTTAAATTTTTTAAAGACTTTCAAATAATGTAAAGTGGATCCCTTAAAAAACTCAAGCAAGACTTAAAACTTCTTTTGAAAGGAAAAGGCACGAGATTTATAAAGCATGGAATGCTTTTAGTCAAAGGCACGAATTTATGCCTTGTTTTTAAAAAAAGGTTTTTTTAAGAAATTTGTTAAATTTCTATTTTATTTAAAAGGCTTGAATTCAATATAGAATGTATTTTGAGTTTTTCAAGGAGCCTTTATAGGAGATTGTTGATTTTTAAAAAGCAATATTTTTGGGAGACTATTTCTAAAATGCCATTGAAGATTTTTGTGAAGGTGAAGATTTTTATAGAGGATGGAGATATTATCATTGAAAATAATTTTTTTTTTTAAGATTATTTTATTTTGTAATCACAGAATATTTTTTGCAGAGAAGGAGAAAGGGTTGGAGATTTTTGAACAAGTTTTAGATGATTTATTTTGCACAGACAAAATGATTTTATTATCAAGGAAGATTAAAGATTTATTGAAGAGTTTGAATGCAGGAATTTACAGAGAAGGAGATTGAAATGAAAAGACTAAATATTCAAAGAGATTTTATTTTTCTCCTACAGGTCTTGATTGAAATGTTAGAGGATATGAAGAGTCATTTTTGCAGGTTGTTGAATATTGAAAAAGTTTTAAAGGAGAAGAAATTTCAATGATCTTCCCAATCATGTTGCAGAGAAGAAAATATATATGTATATATGATTTTATTTTTGTAGAGATTGAAGGGTTTTGTACAAAGAGGATAATGAAAATTTGGTTGAAGAAATTTGCAGATTGAAGGGTTTTGTGAATTAGAAGAATGTGAAAGGGCAGTTGTATTTTATTTGATAGAGATGGAACATACAGAAAATGAAAGGTGAAAAGACATTCAACTTGTATAAAAATGTTTTTCAGGTGCATTGATGTGTGTCTTGAATGATAGAGATGAAACAAAAAAAATGATGCAGTGTTGTTGAGTGGATCAGGATACAGGGTTGATTTTGAATATCTGAGTTTTGTATATGATTTGTGTTGATGAAAAGAATGGCCATACACATGTGAGAGAAGAAGTGTTTTGTATTGAAACAGAGAAACCCTCTAAGTTCTTAATTTGTTCTGTATTAGGGATTGGTGCTCCTTGAAGTTGGTGCTTCAAAAAGAATTAGGGGTTGGTGCTCCTGGAAATTGGTGCTTCCAAACATTGTAACCAGTGAGGTTTTCACTTAAGACAGTGAGGTAGTTTTGAGTGGTTTTTTACCCAAGAAGGGTTTTCCACTCGTGAAAAGCATGTGTCATGTTTAGTGTTGTTTTTCATCTGTATGTGTGTATATTAGTTCTTTGCTTATTTTCACATCCTTCATTATTAATCTTGTGCACAAATAATTAATGTATTCCTCTCTATTTGTTCTATAAGAGAAAGTTTGCAAGAAGTTGTAAAAAGATTTGAAAATTCACACAACACTGATTCACCCCCCCTCTCAGTGTTGTCCTTGACTCCTACATGGTACTGGAGGCAAATGCTAGATGATTGCAGTTGGGTTACCTAGTGACCATACATCAGAGTGGAGCCATGGCTAGATGATGATGTGCACATGCCCTTTACCTTTCAGCAGCGATACCTGATAGGTCAAGGGGACCATACCATAGACATGTACCTACCCTCATGGGTCATGTGGTAGTTTGGGTTGCGACCGGATACACTACAGCAAATGGCCATCTTTACACAGACCCATCGAGATGCACCCTACTGGCCTGCAGCCATACGGCCATAGGTTGCATTAGATGATTTTGCATCTTTACGACCAGTGCGGTGGGATTGGGGGAGCATGGTCATTGATGCAGGCACTACTCCTGCATATGATATATGGTGGCAGATGTGGCGACCGACTTGGTTTACAAACCTAGCCGAGGTAGTTCCTGCGGAGGAGGTAGTGGGGTTAAATGATGGTTCTTCAGATGACAGTGGGGATGATGACTCTGATGGGGATGGTTTCCTGGAGGAGCAGGAGGAGATCATTGAGGACTACCTAGTGGAGGTAGGACTAGATGGAGAGGAGAGGGTGGTTGGAGAGGAGGGGCAGCCGATGGATGTACCAATGGTGACAACAGCTGGACAGGTGCCTGAGCAGCAAGTTAGATAGAAGGTACCTCTTCAGCAGGTTCCTATTGAGTAGGTGTAGATTGGAGTAGGGTGACAACCTAGAGGGCCTCGACGGCGTGGCGGACAGCCAAGGGTGGATAGGGGTGATCTACCCCCACCACAGGTAGCGTAGCAGCAGGTAGTAGGATAGCAGGTAGGCTCTTCAAGGACAGCTAGAGAGGCAGAGGTTGAGAGGTCGGCATCCCATTGGTGGGGCCAAGGTGAGGAGGAGGAGATGGAGACCTTACACGCATAGGTGGCCAGCTTGTAGGAGGCATTGGAGATCCAGGAGGTGGAGTTGGTTTAGTTGCGGGGGGCGTTGGCCTTATTAGATGGGTCAGATGGATAGGTGGTTGCGTTGTAGGCACAGCTAGCCCAGGCTCAGGGTGAGATTGTCACTTTGATAGGGGAGTGGGATGTGGTGCTCGCGAGAGCTCGATAGGCAGAGGCTATAGTGAGCAGTTTACAGGCTTCAGGGGCTGGGCTAGCCCCAGTTTTGACATTGATGCAGACATAGCTATCCCAGGCTCAAGTATAGATGTCTCAAGTACAGGGGGAGTTGACAGAGACTAGAGGGCGGGTGGAGTATTATCGGGGCCTTTATTACGTGGCAGTTCCAACAGAGCAGTGAGCACTGAGCTATATCTAGGTTAGTGGATCGAGGGCATCTAGGTCACATAGATCGAGATTAGTTCAGTCAGTTCAGTAGACGATGCCTCCTCCCTCGCACGTGCCCCAGTAGGTTCCACAGGCACAGGTATAGCCACAGCCATAGTCACCGCCACAACCACTAGTAGGGCCACAGGTACCACCAGGGTCAGGATCCCCGACTCCATCAAAGAGGGGCTCCTCTATGTGACATTGTATCATTGTTAGCCCTTGGAGGCATTCTATCAGGACATTGTATTTTTTGATGTATATATGAGTGATGCATTTTTGGCATTGATGATATGTGATATGATGTATTTTGATGGTCATGTGTTTGTTTATGATGCTCTATTTATGATGATGTCTATGTTGATGGATGCAGTATGCTTTTATGGATTTATATGCTATGGATGCATTTGTGTTTATGCAATTATGTTTTGGATGTTATGGATGCACCTATGATGGATGTAATGACAGTTTACTTATTTTGATATATGCATGGTTTGTGATCTATGGAGTATATGATGTATAATGTAAATGAATGTTCAGATTAATAAACATTTATTACGAATAGAAAAATGTGATGCAATGGAAATGTATGTTTATCGAAATAAACACATGTTATGTATGGAAATATGGATATGCAGCTAAATGTTTTTTGATTTATGCAATGATATATGGAAATGGAATGTGAATGTGATGATTTATAAAATGAGCCTAAATGAAATGTAAAAGGATTTAAAATGAACCTAGATGAAATGTAAAAGGATTTTAAAATGAACCTAAATGAAATGCAAAAGGATTTAAAATGAACCTAAATGAAATACAAAAGGATTTTAAAATGAACCTAAATGAAATGCAAAAGGATTTAAAATTAACCTAAGTGATTATGCAATTTTAAGGATTAACATGAACCTAAGTGATTATGCAAGTTAAATGATTCTAAAATGAACTTAAATGATTATGCAAGTTAAATGATTCTGAAATGAACTTAAATGATTATGCAAGTTAAATGATTCTAAAATAAACTTAAATGATTATGCAATTGATATGTGATGATATGGAAGATGCTAGGTGAGATGCCAAGTGGTTGATATGTGAGATAATCGAGTCCTGATATAGATGATGTTCTTTGTTTGACCCTGAGTGGTGAGGCTGTGAGAAAGGGGATTAGGTGGGGAGAGGATAGGGGTGTATGAATGGGGTATGGATAGGATTGGGAGTGTCTAGAGGATGGGGGTGGGGAGACGAGAGGATTGTTTAGGTCATAAGACACCACGTCATTGAGGGGGGATTTACTTTGGTTCAGGATGTGTTAAATGGGAGAGTTGGATTACTGAGGGTATTTTAGATGGGGGGGATAAGGTAGGTGATTACGAAATCTAGGCCCAGATGGTATTGTTGACTGAGTGATTAGGATGATGATTTTGAGCTAGTAACAGTAGTTGCATAAGATTAATTGAAAGCATTTCTTAGTTTACTATAGCAATGTAGGGTACAATTCACAAATGTATGAAGTGACCTAGGTGATGATATATATCCCACAATTGCATGGACTAGACCCACAAACAATAGGTTGATTTCATGCATGCCCAAGGTAGTATAATCTTGCCTATCCTAGGAAGGGGACTCATGGCGATGAGTGTGAATAATACATATAAGGTTTTGATGCTTGTATATGTAAATGGGACACATCATGCTAGAACCACCCTAGGCTTCAAGATATGAATACTATTCTTGGAGTAATGAAAGCAACCCACAAGCACAACATACAAAAACAATGACTATGTCTACTCTAGGTGTTGTCCACTACTTACCATGATATAATGAAATCAAGGTAGCTTTGGAGATGACCTAGGGTGAGACAAAAAAATCAATAATCAAAAAGACCAATGAAAAGATACAAATAGCCTTTGTGTAATCTTTGCCAAGAGACATGTTGATAGGATGACAAATTTTTGTCCATTGTGGGAAAGATATATCTTAGGACGCGAATCAGTTGGATTTTGATTGGAGGATTTTTGAAAGGTTGGCAAAAGAATAGTCTGGCCATGTGTAGGATTATGGTTGGTATGTTGATTGATGATTTTTGTGTTAGGGACCATGTTTCAAGTGTATACGTTGCATGTGTATCATTTATTAGATCTAGAAAGCTTAGTGAATGGGGACCATCCAAACAGGTTGGATGGGTGCATCTTATGTACCTGAGTACTGGAAACGTCCTTCGTATTCTAGACTGCCTACATACCCTATATCCACGGGATCAAGGTACTTTTCAAGATGCAGGTAAAATGAATATGTAGTTCTGGTAAGACTTGATGATGTGGGAATGGTTTGGGATAGGTGTGATAGTGGGGATTGATGTATGTTTTGATGATTGCGATTTGTAGAGAGATTGATGTATGGGGTGATTTTGCGGTGAATTGTGTTGTTTTTGGATTTTTTGTTTTTTTCTCTTGTTTTTGGATTTCTTGATTTTGTATTGTTTTTGGATTTTTTGATTTTCTGCTATACAAAAGGGAGCTTACAAGGATCCTCATTCCATGAGCTAGCCTTGGGTGGAATGGTGTGGGGTTGGGTGATAAGACTTGATGTTTCAGAATTCCAAGCCATGGGATGTGTGCGATATAGAGTGTTATGACGGAAAGAGGACTTATTAGATGGTGGAACCGACCACTATGCATGGCGCTTGAAAAAGGTTTTCACCATGGTACTTATCCAAGGCATCACCGAAGTGATTTTCACCATTGGAAGTTTTTATTGCACTCAGGTTTTTCTTACTTTTTTGATTTTTTAGTTTTTTTGATTTTTTGATTTTTTGACTTGTGGTACCGGATGGTTTATGCATAAAATTTCTTAAGATGTAGGATGTTCATCGGCTCATCTAGAGGCTGCCCCTCAGGTATTGCAAGCTAATATGCTCCTGATCCTCAGTCAGCTGTGACGACATAAGGTTCTAGCCAATTGGGTTCAAACTTTCCTTGCTTAGGATGCTCTTGCAGGTTCTTATGATTTTCCATAAGGACAAGGTCACCTACTTCAAATTTTTAGTTTCTGATCCTCTTGTTGTAGCTTCTTTGGAGGCAATTTTGATATGCCTGTAGGTGGTTCAACGCATTCAGCCATTTCTCATCCAGTAGTTCTAGTTGATGCAACCTTGCGATGCGGTATTCCTCATCAAAGATTATGTTTTGTAGGTATACTCGTAGAGATGGGAGCTAGACCTCAATAGGTAAAATGGCTTCAGATTTGAATACTAGGGAAAATGGGGTGGCTCTTGTAGGAGTGCAGATGCTTGTGTGGTAGGCCCATAGGGCAGGGTTGAGTTGGAGGTGCCAGTCACGGCCAACTTCATTGACTATTTTCTTGAGAATGCAAAGGATGGTTTTATTAGAAGCCTCTACTTGACTGTTTCCTTAAGGGTAATACGGCATGGAGAAATGGTGTTTGATATCAAATTTTTTGCAGAAGGTGTGAACTTCTTGGTTCTTGAATGGCTTTCCATTGTTGGTGACAATGGAATGAGGGATGCCATAGCGGTAGATGATATAGTGGAGGATGAATTTGGAGATTTGGGTGCTAGTGGTGAAGGTGAGTGGTATTGCTTCCACCCACTTTGTGAAGTACTCAGTAGTAGTGATTATGAACTTATGACCATTGGAGGATGGGGGATCTATTTTCCCTACGAGGTTGAGTCCCCACTATGAGAAAGGCCACGATGTTGTGATGGGTTGCAACTCCTATGATGGTACGTGGATGAGATCGCCATGCTGTTAACATGGTAGGCATTTTTTGATAAACGGGTAGGCATCTCTGTCCATGGTTGGCCAATAATATCCGGTCCTCAGGATCTTTTTAGAAAGAGTGAGTCCACTTGAATGTGCCCCACAGGTGCCTACGTGTACTTCTTCCAAGGCTGCCTCAGTTTTCCTAGAGTGTAAACATCATAGAAGTGTGCCATCAAGACTCCTTTTGTACAAGGTGTTACCTACAAGGATGAAGCAGGAGGCTCAACGGATGAACGATTTTCACTGTGAGGTGGATAGTTTAGGGGAGAGAATATTATCATGGAGATATAGGTAGGTTTCCTAATACCATAGGGATAGGGGACTAATGACTTTTCACACTAGTTTTGATTGAGGAACATCCTATGCTGGGATGGGGAGTTCTTCTCTCAGGAACTCACATTTCTTGTTGTCTTTCTTCATGTCGACTCGGGATCCAATGGTAGCCATGGCATCTGCAACTTTGTTGTTGAGCCTTGGGATTTGCTTGAAGTGGATGTCATTGAAGTAGTCTTTGAAATCATCGACCATCTTTTTGTAGGGTAGGAGCTTATCATCTTTGGTCCTGTATTCATTGTTTACCTGCTAGATGACTAGTTGAGAATCTCCATACACAGTCAGGTTCTCAATTTTCTATTTTATTGCCATTCAGAGACCTGTGATAAGGGCCTCATATTCTGCCACGCTGTTGGTGCATGGGAATGTGATTTTGAAGGACTTAGGGATGGTGTCGCCCTGAGGGGTAACAAACAGGATGCCTACCCCTGAGCCTCTCTGTGTGTATGATCCATCGAAGTACATCTTCCATGTGTCTGTGGCTGGTGTGATTGTCAAGATAGCTTCATCAGGGAATTTCGCTAGTGTAGGATGTTTTGCCAGAATAGGTGCTTCAGCCAGCTGATCGGCTATAACCTGTCCTTTGATGGCCTTTCTTTCAGTGTATTCAATGTCAAATTTAGTGAGAATCATGACCCATTTTGCCATTCTCCCAGTAAGAGCAGCTCTATTTAGCAGATACTTCAATGGATTGATCTTGGTGATGAGCTTGGTTTTGTGATTGAGCATATAGTGTCTTAACTTTTGTGAAGTAAAGACGAGGGCTAGACATGCTCATTCAATTTGTGTATAGTTTATCTCATATGAGATCAGGGTGCGGCTGATGTAGTAGATGGCTCTTTCCTTCCCCTATTCATCGTGTTGTGGTGGTAAGGCTCCGATAGCTATCTCTGTTGTGGAGATGTATAACAAGAGGGGTTCTCCTTGCCTTGGTGGAGTTAGAATAGGAGGATTAGCCAAGTATTCTTTTAGTTGATCAAAGGCATCCTGACACTGAGTGTTCCAGACAAAAGCTATATCTTTTTAGAGTAGATGCTGGAATGGTTGGCATTTATCAGCAAGTTGGGCAATGAACCGACAGATAGACTAGAGTTTTCCTTGCAGACTTCTCAGCTATTTCAATGTTTTTGGAGGAGGCATTTCGATGATGGCCTTGACCTTTGTGGGATCTACCTCGATTCCTCTTCTGGAGACTATGTATCCCAAGAGTTTTTCGGAGGTGACCTCGAATACACACTTCTTTGGATTGAGGCAAACATTGTATTGCTCTAAGCGGTCAAAGATTTTTGCCAATACATCAAGGTGTTCCTCTCTTGTCTTCAATTTCCCTAGCAAATCCTCCACATAATCTTCCATGATGTGGTGAAAAAGGTCATGGAAGATGACAGTCATAGCTCTTTGATATGTAGCTCTGGCATTGTTCAGGCCAAACGACATTATGACCCAGCAGTACGTCCCCCATGGGCATATGCAGGGTGTCTTATGTTGATCCTCTTTGGTGATTTTAATTTGGTTATATCCTGAAAAGCCGTCCATGAGGGATAACATCTCATGTCCTACTATTAGATCCACTATCATGTCAATGTTTGGTAGTGGGAAGTTGTCTTTTGGGAAGGCTTTGTTGAGGTCTCTAAAGTCGGTGCAGCAGCGGATTCGGCCGTCTGGTTTGGCTACTGGTACTAGGTTTGAAACCCATTCAAGATAATCAATTGGGTGAATGAACCCAACATACAGTAGTTTCTTTAGCTATGCTTTAACAAGGAGGGCCACCTGAGGATTCATTTTTCTGAGTTTCTGCTTTACTAGTTTCGCATCAGGGCTTAATACAAGATGATGAACAACCAATGCAGGATCTAGCCCTAGCATGTCTGCATAGGTCCATGCAAAATTGTGATTTCATCGTGTGAAGAATTCCAATAAGTTTTCCTGTTCTTGTGTGCTGAGAGATTCTGCCCTAAAAGTGATTTTTGGCTCCTCTTCTGTCCCAAGATTCATCTCTTGGGCTGGCTCGACTAGGACAGGTGATCTATCTAGATAAACCTTGTCTATCTTGGGAAGACCCATGCTTCTATCTCCTAGAGCCTCAAGGAGGTTTTAACCAAGAGATATGTCTTTTGTTTTTACTTTCTAGGGATCTGACACTGCCGTAGAATGGTTTTCACGATTAGATCCATTTTTGTTTTTATGTTTTTATGACTGGAAGTAGGGGTTGTCTCCCTAAATTAGGCATGCATATCAAGTTCCATGATGTATCCTGCTCTATGATCTCCCAAGGGGAAGTGATCTCTAACCCCCATCATTTCAGCGATGGCCTCATCATTTGGTGCTACATCAAAGACAGGTCCTTGTTGGTCCCAATCTATAAGTTCTAGGTATACTAGTGGTAAGTCATTGGAGGACGAGGCTAGGGTGGTGACTGTGTGGATGGTGCATATGGACGAGTCAAATAAATTGGCAAAGTCACTAAAGGAGTCTTGATGGTCTATTTCATTGACGTTGTTGACTTCAGGGGAGATTGTAGCAACCTTGGGTAAGGTACATTCGCCGATAGTGAGGATACGTTGTCTTTAACCATATCCTAACCCTTGGGTATAGGGGTTTCTTGTTGCTTGGACTGGTTCCATGATCCCCTATTCATGAAGGCTGATACTGCCTTGTCCTTTGTAACCCATGTTTTTGATAATTTCATACCCTTTACCATAGATTTCTATTGGTATGGTGGGAGCTTCCTACTCAAATTCTTCATCCTTATATAGCTAGGATGAGATATCTTCAAGTACATCCTAATCCAGGAGATGTTTCTTTTCAAATATGGGTGATGGTTTGCACTTGATGACCATTGTGTTAGTTGCTTGTCTTTGAGATGCCAAACATTTTAGGATTGGGTAATGTGCCCACACAAAAGGTACCATGTAGGTCATATTCCCCACATCCCATGTCGCTGAGCTTGATCTTGACCTCGAGTGGTGGAGGTGCTTGGGATGAAGTGGTGGCAATGTTTGCGGGGTTGATGTATGAGGTTGATGTTGTTGGATTGGCTTTGGTGGTGGCTTTGTTGTATGGGTAGAAGGTGTGGTTGTGGCCTTCCAAGAAACTGCAGTATTGGAAGGGGCGAGGATCAGCATAGACAATTACTTCCATGCCATTGTGAGGGAACTTGAGGCATTGATGGAATGTGGATGGGATGGCTTACATGGCATGGATCCATGGTCAGCCAAGAAGAATGTTCTAGGGGAGGTCAAGATTAAGGACCTGACATTTTGTTTCTAGTATTTTCTATCCTATTTGAATAGGAAGCTTGATGGTGCCTTCAGATAGCCTTTCAGTGTCATCATAGCCTTTGATTGTGATGTACTCATTGGTGTCTACAACCACATTTGAGTACCTCAAGTGTTTTAGCAGTTTAAGAGTGCATATGTTTAGGCCAGAGCCACCATCTATTAAGACTCTTTTGATTATGTGTTTGTGGATACGGACTTCGATGTGTAGGGCGTCGTAGGTGTTCAGAAGCGTGAAGGTCCCTTTTCTGAAAATATGAGATGGTGAGGTGCAGCGATATGTCCTTCCATGGCTTGGAATTGGGTCACATTTAAGTTGGCGGGAAACTAAGTTTCCAAGAGTGCTTTGTAGAGGATGTCCTTGTAAAGGGGTGATGTGTGAAGTAGCTCGAGGATGGAGATTTGTGCAGGTGTCTTTCCTAGATGCTCTAGGAGGTTGTACTAATTGGTAGGTGTTAGATGTGTGGTTGGATGAGGGGTAGGGGATCAGATGTGGATGCATGCATTTGTTCAGTGGTAGGGGCTGTGCTAATAGATACACGGCCATGACGAGTTGTGACAGTGCAATCAGGTGCTTGTGCTCGAATGGTGATTGTGTTGACATGGTGGGATGATGGTTCGATCTGCCCCATGATAGAGTCATAGGATGCGGGTGGTGGGGTGACATTGTAGGCTTGATTGGATGAGGAGGCTTTATTGTGGTTGGGCAGTGGATCCTTGTAAGCTCTGAGGTTGGTGTTTGGTGATGGTTGAGTGCTTTGATCGAGGCTGACTTGATTTTGATCTATAAGGTCTTGGATGCAATGCTTTAGTTGCATGCAGTCAACAGTTTTATGACCCGCAATGCGGTGGTATTCACAATAGTCATTTTTATTGTACCATGCAGCTTTGAGTTCATTCTCTTAACGGCGTCTAATAGGTGGGAGTGTGATCAAACCTTTCTTGAGACCTCTATCGAGGATGTCCTTGATGGGTTCCCCTAAGGGTGTAAATTGTCTTCGAGGTTTGCATGCTTTTGTTTGCCCCCTTTGGTTATTTACATTGCTGGCATAGGTATGTACAAGTGTTTGATTCTAAACATGTTGGATGACTTTCACATCTGTGATGCCATCGTTTAAAGTGTTCTTGTTCTTCCCCCAATAGCGTGACTTCTCATTTGATTGCGTGTTGGTGTTGTTGTTTGTATTAGGGGTGTTGATATGGGGTTTGTTGTTGCTATTGTTATTGTTGTTGTTGTTGTTGTTGGATTTGTAGTCATACAATTTGATGGAGCCCTTGGCAATGAGGGCCCATTCGATGGTGGTATCTTTGTTGATGACCTCTTCTAAGGTAGACGCACAAAGAATTTGTAAATGGAACCCTAATTCCTAATTGAGGTTGGTCACAAACATGGTGACGAGTTGTTTTTCAGGAATTAGCCATGGGAGTTTGCTTGCTAAGCTTCTCCACCTTTGCAAGAAAGAAGTGAAGGCTTCTCCATTCTTTTGTTTGGTGTTGCAAAGGTCTATCATAGACATTTCATGCTTGAAGTTGTAGGAGAAATGGTTTACAAATGTTTCTGCAAGCTCAAGGAAAGTCCTAATGCCTAGGGGAAGATGTGCGAACCATTCAGTGGCTTGACCACCAAGGCTTCTTAGAAATAGTCTCATTAGATAGGTATCATTATTTGAGACTTCTAAGCAAGCGATGTAGAACTCCCTAAGATGATCCCTAGGGTCTCCCTTTCCCTTGTATTTGTCAAATTTAGGTGTCTCAAAGTTCTTGGGGAAAGGGGGCATGTACAATGTGCGATCAAATGGATAAGGGCAAATGTCCTCAAAGGAATAGTGTTTACACTTGCCCCCAGTTTGCATGTCATCTACCTTTTGGATCAAGGCATGCACAACATTTGTGAGATCTTGTGGTTGTTGTGGTTGGAGTGTGTAGGCCTGTTGATTAGTGAGATGTTTGAGATGGGGTGGGATTTGATGTTGGGGATTTGTTTGGTTGAGGTTTTGTTACTAGGGGTTGGTGTTTTGGTTGATTTGTGCCTGATGTTGTTGATATGCGTAGAGTTGTTGGAGAATATGTGGTGGTATTCGGGGATTGGTTTGATGTTGTGTAGATGATGTTGTGGGGTTATGTGGATACGTGACATTAGATGGATTGACGTTGGGTAGGCGGACGTTGGATTGGTTGGACGTATTGTGAGGTGGTTGTGAGAATAATTGTCATAGGTATGCTATGGTTTGAGGGTTGGGTGGAGGCACATTCGTAGAGGTACTTGCATGCGTGATGTTTCCTTGTATGCCCAAGGTGATTTCAGGAATGGAAGGGTTTATGGTAGTTGTGGTAGTGGATGTGGTAACGGGTTGGGAGGTGGTAGCGATGGAGGCACTTGTGGGGATTGTAGATGTGGTGACATTAGAGGTTGTGTTAGTGGTAGATACGGTGGGTGTTGATGTTTGAGAGATGATGGGTTGGTTGTTTGATGTGGTAGGAATGGTGTTAGAAGTTGATGGTTGTGATGAGGTCGTGTTATGCGGTGGTTGGGCACCAATTTTGAGGAGATAATCCAGAAATCTATTTGGATCTGACCTTAGGACTTTGTCAAGCATGTCCATGTTATTAGTGTCTTATGTGAAGGTCAAGACATCTAGATCATCTTGGGATATGGTGGGGATGTTTTGTGGTGGTGGTGGTGGTGGTTGTTGTTGTAAGAAATGGAAGGGATTTTCATTGGGATTGTATGGGGGGATGTAAGAGTACGTAGGTGGGTTGTATGTTTGATTGATGGGTATGTTGTTGCTATTGGTGTTAGGTATTCCTATGCTACCATATTGTCTAGATTCTACCATTTCTTAGTTTTTCTTGTGTTGTGATCTAGTTATGGGCATGCAAGTGTATGGATTTGATTTATGAGGTGGAGTGAAATGGGGATGGAGAGACCTTAGAGAATTTGGATTAAATTGTTGGACCCAAAGATGAATGTGGTAGTGAAATGTAGTGAAGAAGATGAAGGGGTGATTGTAGTGTGATGAAAGATTGATAGGTTTCTAGGGATGATAAGAATGGTATTGTGATTTATTTCACACAAATTTGGACCAAAAGATAGATGATGTGTGATGTTTGTTTTGAAAAGTTTTGTTGATATTTAATTTTGATGTTCGATATGGGAGATTAGGATGATGTTTTTCATATAGCAGCTTGAAAGAGCTTGGCTTTAGCTTGTTGTCACTTGGGTCATTCCCACCTTTTGAAGTGGGGTGGCAGGCCCTCTAAGGATTAACAAAAGCAACACAATCACAAAAATACTTTTGATCCCCAAGTTCACACAAAGATGCGAGGGGAGAGCATACGTATTTTTTATGATTGCATCACACTAAACATGGTTCATTTTAGTTCTTTGGATTATGTTGGAGGTGATTTATCCAAGTTTTGTGAGAAGCTTTTGATTCCCAAGGTCACCAAATGGTGCGAAGGAAGAGCATACACTTTCACACTACTAACACAAACCACTAAAACACTTCACACAATTTAGAGTGGTTTTCTTGATTATATGTGTGAAGAATGCAGATTGATGTTCTTTTTAAATCTAATGATTTCAATTGATGCAATTTGTGGTTCTTTCTAAAGCCCAAAATTGAAGTGTTTTGATAGTTGTTGGCACATAATTTATGAATTTTAGAACACCAAATTCAAATGTTTCGCACACACACACACACAAAGATTTATTTGTTTATTTGTTCAATTTTATTGTACCAAATCAAAATGTTGTGTAAACTAGCATGCAAGGGTTCATTTTAAATTTGCAATTGAAGTGTTTTTAAACAAAAGATGAAAGAACCTTGCAAAAACTTGTTAGTATCTTCGAGATGATGTTGGTGACCTGCAAGCAAACTGTCAGTCCCTACACAAGGAACAAAGTTAGTCTCAGAAAATAGCGCTAATGCAAATATCAAATGGCACCACTACGGATAACAAATGGTGATACTGATAGGAAACTAACTAGAAACCTGACACCCTATAAAGATAGCACCAAATTATCAGATAGTGCTAATATCAAACCAGAAGGCACCAGAACAGAATATGGCGCTATAGAATTATATAGAAGGTGCTAATAAAATAAATAGCACTAATATAATATTTAGAAAGCACTAATTAAGATAATAGCGCTAAAATGGGTCTAATAAGGCGCCACTGCGCAAGTTGTCAAGCGGTCTGGTCACAACTGAAAGATAGCACCAATCTGGGTGCTGATAGCGTTGATACACGTCTGAAAAGTGTCCATCCTGTAAACAGAGGTCTTCCAAGTGAAAGAGGAGGTTAGGCTACACCAAAAAGCGGTCCTATTAGCATTGTTAGCCTTGACAAATGAAAAAATAGGATAAAATAGAAGCCAACATGCATGGTTAGATTTTATGAAAATTTTGGCATAACTTCCCTTTGTATTTTCCAATATTTCTGCAAAACAAAGAGCAAATTACATAGAAAACTCAGCAGGAAGAAGACGAATGAAACGGACACGTGAGTGAGTCCTAAGCAAGAAATGTGTTGTGCAAAATAGCGCTAAAATAGAGTATAGCGCTAAAAGACACCAGATATAGTGCCACTACGTAGGTAAGATAGCGTTGCACCTGTAAAAACATGTATAGAGCACAAAAACTCACAAAAAATGATTAGATTTAGACCTTGTGGGTCCGACCGAGCATGCCAATGTAGATTAGGAAAACAAATGACGTAAAAACACAAACTAATATGCATAAACACACAAAATTATACCTTCACATGAAGACCCAATCTCATTAAGGGAGGAAGAAACTTGCACCCAAGAAGCTCCTAAGACATGATAATCCCTAGATAATAGATTTAAATGTGAAATGCTATTCTAATTATGTAACTCACTATTCTAGTTCAATAGTCATTTGGACATGGTAACCTTACTTAAGACTTGGATCCCAAAATGGGTTGAGAGATGTTATATTTATAGAGATTTTGGAGGGATTTTGATCTAATGGTGGAGATTGATTTGGAAGATCAATAGTGGAGGATAAAAAATGATGTGGAGGGCTTATATTTGATCTTGGAGAAATGGAGGGCTAAGAATAAAAGTAAATCTTTTATTCATTTTGGGAAAAGGGGTAATTAAATGAGCATGGGTGTGAAGAATTATTTTTGAATTAAAGATTCATATGGGTGAGGTAAGGGGTTGTAAGGAAAATTAATTGTGATGTGGGATGTTTTTAAACAAAAAATTGACTTATGTGGATTTATTTTAATTTTTTATTTGGAGGATGTGGGGAAGGATGTTAAACTAGGTTTGACCACCTAAATGAGGGGTTAGGATTAATTAAATGTAGGTTTTATTTAATTAATCTTAGGGCTAGGATGAGGTAGGCTAGAGTAGGTAATTAAATAATAGCTATTTAATTACCTAAGGTAGGGATAGGTCAATTAATAGGATGAATTAATTAGTTAAACATGGTTTAGCTAATTAATTAGATTTAGTGAAAAGGGGGAAGTTGCTATAATAAATATTGCATATTAATTAAATCAATTGGCTAAGGTTTGGACTATTGAATTAATGAAATTAATTCAATTTTTGGGAATAAAATGATGTGAATTAGGGAAATGGAGGGATAATTAAATAAATAAAATTTTAATTAATTGATTAGGAGGGAATTTAATATGTTTAGGGATGTCGGGAGTCGGTTTGATGGTAAAAGATATTTTTAGGTGTCTACAATATATATATATATTACATACAGTCAATTTATTCTATTTGGCAGAATAATAAAAAAATTAATTTATCTCCAAGAGTAACTTAATACATTCTACCAAATACACATGATATATATATATATATATATATAAACTATAACCCTCTTTATAAAACACTTATAAATTTTCTCTATAAAACAATTACATAAAGATGTATATCTATATTTTTTTTTTATCAAATCTCTATAAAAAAGAACTCATTTTTCTAACAAGTATATTCATTTGTATGATTAATATTTGCACATTTTTAAAGGAAGGAATAAATACAATAATTAGATACTTCTAATTCATACAACTAATTTTTTTTCTTTCATAATGACAAGATACAAATTTTTATTTTATCTCAAAGTTAAAAACCACAACTCTTCTAATTGGCAAATGCTAAAATTTACATAGAAATGAATTAACCTACAAAACAAATTTTCTTCAATCAACCTCTTGAAGAATAAGAATTAATTCTACAAATTATAACTTTCAATACAATGAGAATGGCTTATACACAACTTGAGAAAATATAAATTTTACAACAAAAGAGAGAACCAAGTTCTCAACTTTGATAACTAACAAATGGTAAAATCTCCTAAGAAGGCCAAGCTCTCTCTCAAGAGCTTAAAGAGTAAAGGAAAATAAAATATTAACTTCAAGAACAAGGAGTTTCTCCAACTTCACACTTAGCTCCAATGAACCTGCATATCACAACAAGGGGAAAGAAAACCACACATCTTTCTCTCCTCCCTACCATAGACCTGCAAGAGGGTCACCCCCAAGCTAGGGAGGTCATCCACACACCTAGGAAACTCAATTCCACTTCACAACAAGGCATTCCAAAGAACCAAAAACACAATTTTACACCCATGGATAATCACAACAAATGAACTCAACCAGGGTGAGTTCAAAGGGGTAGGGGAGTGGACACACTCAACTCAAGAGTGCCACTCCTTCAAAATATCCCAATATAAATTTCTCTTATGGCCTCAAGCCAACACATTTAACAAAATTTCTAAAAGATTTCATATTTTGGCTCTCATTCCATGTCTTATAATGCTCAAAATCACATATATTGCCCTCATGGCTTACAACACCACAAAAACAAGGTAATGACCCCGAGGAGGATCACTCCTCCCCTAACCCACACTTGTTGAGCATCTTCTCCCAAGTGGGAGAGGCTCTTACAACACCCAACAAAATTTTCCCATAATAACAATAAAACTCAAGAAAATAAATCACACACATATGCATCATGCAAGCAAACTAAAATATAAAAGGAGACCTTAGCCTTGAAAACCAACCTTTGAAAGCCCAATTATGGAAAAAAGTTGATGTAGAGCTTCTCCAAATCCCCTTCCAACATAAGCCACAAAAATCTCTCTATCTTTTTCCCCAAATTCCAATTCAAACAATTAAAATTTCCAAAAATTCAACAACCCCTCACCTTCTCCCAAGTGGAATTAAAATAAGCTCAACCCATGAGCTTAGAGGAATGGGGAGGTGACACTTGTCACCTCCTCACTCTTCCTCCCCACTACAAGAAAGACCCATGGGATGGGTGTTGACACATGTCACTCACCCATCCCCAAGTCTCCCTCACCCCTTACCACTTGTCCTCTCTCAAACATGTGGGAGAGAAAAGTGGAGCTTAAGAGGGAATGGGTGACACATGTGTCCCCTTCCTTTCCTCTCAAGAGGGACCACACAACTCCAAGGGTACCCTCACCAATTGTGAGAGAGACTTGGAGTCAAGTCCTCCACAATTGGTGGGTCTTGGAGACATCTCCAACGTTGGGAAGTGAAAAGGGATGGGGTTGTGTGTTGTACCCACTCATCCTCTCCCTCCCATGCCTCTAATTTCATCACTTAACTTCAGGGTGAAGTTAAGGTGACCATATGGAGGCTTACCAAGGGTTACCCAAGTTAAAAAGGTCCCTAGACCCAAGGGGTACAACCCAGGGTCAAGTTTAGCTAAGTTAGAGCACCCAAGGTCAAGTTAAAGCACATGAAAAGGGTCTCCAAATTTAAAATTTTAAAAAATAAAATTTCAAGACAAAATTCTTACAACACCAATTATAATTCAAATTAAAAGAGGGGTAGACTTAGCTTGATTAACAAAATGCAAATCACATTACAGAATTTCATCATACATAGAGTTGATCTTGGTTCCTCATGGAACTAGATCGACTTCACAGGGGATAACAACATTAAGTGTGGACTGATCTCTAATTTCTGTGGCTTGTTAGAAATACCTATGCACTCAATTGCAAATTTAATTCCACATATATATATAATAGCCAGAGAAAATTAAAAACATGCACTTGCATAAAATATCACAAGTTCACTTAAGCATAAAGGAAGTCACATTACAATTAGATTCTAAATTCTGCATTTCAAACATCCATTCCCAAGATTGAATCACATAACAAATCTCTATCTAACATCACCCAATTAGTTTTCCCATAACATCATAAAGTCTAATAGTTCAGGAATTTGAGATCAACAATCCCACAAGTCTAAATGTATCAGCAACAGTAAAGTAAATAGTCAAATGTACGAGAATGAAAAAGGTAGGCCTCACATCCTCCCCCCTAAGACTATACTTCATCCTGGAAGTCGTCAAAGAGGTGAGGATAAAGAGCCCTCAATCTCGTTGCATCCTCCCATGTCGCTGTGACCTCATCGTACATGTCCCACTAGACTCTAACTTGGTCTAGCTCTCAACTTTGAAGGCTCAGCGTCTGACGAGCCAATATGCAAATTGGTTCCAAATCCAGCTGACTATCTGCCTCTACCTGAAGAGCACTCCAATCCAATACGTGAAATAAGTCAGAAATGTAACGTCATAAAACTGAAACATGAAAGACATCATGGATATGCGACAGGCTAGGTGGTAAGGCTAGATGATAGGCTATAGGTCCTATCTGCTCCAAGATCTCAAAAGGTCCTACAAACTGAGGTGCGAGCTTAGAGCCCTTTCCATAGCAGATTGGACTCTTATGCAGTCGCACTCTCAAAAATACTCTATCACCCACTGAGAAGCTCTGATCTACCATCTTAGCATTGGCATACTTCTTCTGTCTATCCTGTGCCTCCTGAAGTCTCTGCCTAATCAGTGTGAATTGTTGTTCCATATCCTGAACTAACTCTGGACCAATGGCAACCCTGTCCTCTATCCGATTACAACTCAAAGGTGTCTTGCATGGTTTGTTGTATAAAGCCTAAAAAGGAGGCATACCCAATGAGCTGTGATGCCCATTATTGTAAGTAAACTCAACTAGATACAGCTACTCCTCCCATCTAGACTGATGATCCATAACATACATACGAAGTATGTCCTCCAACAGCTGATTAACTCTCTCCATCTATCCATCTATCTCAGGATGGTAAGCGGAACTGAGGTTGAGCTGTATGCCCAACGCCTGCTATAAGGCTCTCCAAAAAGCTAAAGTGAATACTAAGTCTCTATCAAAAATGATATGGTGAGGTACTCCATCTAATCTAACAATTTGATCTAAGAACACTCTCGCCACAGATGGTGCATTGTACATCATACGTATAGGTGAGAAATGTGCCACCTTGGTCAACTTGTCAACTGTCACCATGATGGCATCATGGCGGCATGATGACATAGAAATACTAACAATAAAGTCCATGGAAATGGTGTCCCATTTCCACTCAGGTATCTTGTGAGGGTACAACAATCCTGTTGGATGCTGATGCTTGGCCTTAACCCTTTGGCACTCAAGGCAACAAGCAACATATTCTACAATGTCTCGTCTCATACTTGCCGAATGGTATAGCTGTCACAAATTAGCATGCATCTTCTTCACCCCTGGGTGTGCTGCATAAAATGCTCTATTAGCCTCTAAAAGAATCATTGCATGAAGATCTCTCACATGGGGTACATAGATGCGCTGTCAATGTCTAAGTAAACCATCAAGCTTAAGGGAATTTCCTGCGAATCTACCCTTAAGGACCTTCTATTTCTGGATCTCCTGCTGCACCTCAAGAAACCACTCGTCCTCTGGCAGATGCTGTAAGATACGCTCTCTCAAGTCCACATTCAAAGTTAGGGTCAGGATCTCGTGGCACCTCCGACTCAAGGCATTGGTGACCACGTTCTCCTTCCCTTTGATGTAGTAGAAATCAAAGTCATACTCGCATAAAAACTCCATCCAACGCCGCTAGCGGGCGTTCAAATTTGGCTGTGTGAAAATGTATTGCAAGCTATGGTGATCCGAATGGAGCTCAAAGCATCAACCCAAAAGGAAGTGTCTCCAACGAACAAGAGCATGTATAACTGCTGTGAGCTCTAAATCATGAGTAGGGTTGTTTAGCTCATGTGTCTTGAACTTACACGACTCGTATGCAATTGCTTTACCACCCTACATGAGCATGGCTCCCAAACCCTCAAGTGATGCATCTATGCAAGCAACAAAATCCTCAGCAGGATCTAGAACCACTAAGATGGGAGTGCTGGTAAGACGCTCCTTGAGGACCCCAAAGGCCCTCTCACACTGCTCGGTCCAAGTGAAACCCTTCCCTTTCCACTGAAGGGAAGTGATGGGATGTGCTATTCTGGAAAAGCCCTCGATGAATCTATGGTAATAACTGGCTAATCCCATTAAGCTCCTGACTTCAGTCACACTGGTGGGTGCTGGCCAATCCTGGATAGCTCTGATCTTCAATGGATCTATGGAGATGCCATCGCCTCATAGGATGTGCCCCAAATACTATACCTCTGTCCTGAAGAAGGCACACTTCGCTAGGTTGCCATAAAGCTACTGCTCTCGTAAGCACTACAAAACCTGATGCAAATGATCCACATGTTCCTCCTTGGTCCACGAATAGATCAAAATATCGAGAAAAATGATCATGAACCAATCCAAGTAAGTGCGGAACACCCCGTTGATGAGACTCATGAACACTGCAAGGGCATTCGTCAAACCGAAGGGTACCACTGTTAACTCGTAATGGCCATATCTAGTTTGAAAAATAGTCTTATAAATATGTGCCTCTGTGATGCACAATTGGTGATACCCAGATTTCAGATCAATTTTTGAGAACACTCTGGCTCCCTGCATCTGATCAAAAAGGTCATCAATCCTAGGCAGAGGATAATAGTTCTTCACCGTCACCTTGTTCAACTGCCTATAATCCATACACAAGTGAAGAGACCCATCCTTCTTCATGAAGATAACTGTTGCGCCCCATGGTGAAATGCTCGGTCAGATGTGTCCCTTCTCAAATAACTCCTCTAACTGCAGTTTGAGCTCAGTGAGCTTATGTGTAGTCATCCTGTAAGGTGCACGAGACACTGGCTCTACACCTGGCACTAGTTCAATGTGGAAATCAACCTCTCTACGTGGAGGTATACCTGGTAATTCTGGCGGGAACATGTCAGCAAACTCTCTCAGGATAGGGTGATCATCCAAAGAAGACTTGGGCTCATCCTCTGATCTATCACTGACCGTGATAGCAAACATCTGACACCCCTTCCACATGTAGCACTTAAGCTGCTGCTTGGATATCATACGAACAGCTAGGGGCTTCTGAATGCCAACTATCTCAATCGGTGAACCATGATCATCTAAGCAGCTAATCACCCTTCGATAACAATATAGCTTGGCTCTATGAGCCGCAAGCCAATCCATACCCAAAACTACACTGTAGGATCCTAGTAGCATAACTCTAAGGTGACATGATGTAGTGAAGGAACCCAAGGAGATCTCACAATCCTAAACCAAGGTATCTACTGATATCCTGGCCCCAGAGGCCAACTCATCCTCCCACCTAATGTCCTTCCTAGAAGCCACCAGCCTATAATGTTCCACTAATGATGTAGATAGAAAAGAATCGGTAGCTCCAAAGTAAAAAAGAATAGAGATGGGGGCATCCCCAATCATACCTGCTGTCTTAATAACTGAGGCCTAGAAGTCAGCCTGGCGGTTGTCAACCACTACAAACATGTGGTGGGACTTGCCCACATCTCCTACAGTTTTCTCTTACCCTCCAGAACGGGGCTATTCCCCTACTATAAATCCTTGTGGACACTCTCTGGCCAAATGCCCTACCCCACCACATACATAACATGGGCCCCTAGCCGGTAACTATCCTGACTGAATCCTACCTGACTGCTGCTGTCCAGTCCATCCTGTGGACCCCTGTGAACCTCTATATGACTGCTATGACCTCGCAGGTCCCGCAGATGATCCCTACTGTCTGTGATCCCTACGTGGGCCCTGTTGCTACCAACTACGGTTCTATCCTCCCTAAGCCCTTTGCTGGGGTCTAAACCTTTGCTGATGTTGCTGCTACTATGGAGGCCTAGGAGGTAATGAAGAAGAATTAAATCCTCCTCTCTATGGTGTGGATTGTGGTCTACAAAAGTTCTACTGCTGCTGGTGAGAATTCTTCCCTCATCCCTAAATCTCCTCTATAATGTAAGCCTTCTCAGCAGCCTCATTCACAGTCTATTGGTCTACCATATGCACTGGTCCTGCTATCCCATGATTCAATCCTCTGATGAATTTGTGCACTAGGGCTTTCTCATTGTGGAGATACTCTTCATAACATGAAAGCTCAATAAACTAGCTCTCATACTATGCAACCATGAGTCCTCTCTGCTGTAAGTCATGGAACTCATCTATCTAGCACTGTCTATAATGATCTGACAAGTAACGTACATTAAAGCACTCTATGAAAGTGTCCCATGTGAGTGTGTCTAAGGATAGTCAGTGCTTGCACTCCTCCATGCGCCGCCAAGTAGCTGTTGATTCTCTCAAGAGGTGTACTACCATGCGCGCTTTCGTGTTGCTCCCATAAGGTCGCAATGTGAAGCACCTGTCTAAACTAATGAGCCAAGCCTCAGCTTCGGCTCCCTCTGTAGCTCCTATGAAGGTAGGTGGATTAAGCCTAAGTAGGTCCCTGATGGGGTCTCCTCTATCTCTAATTCCTATAACTAGCTCATCCATACCATACTCATAAGGTCTATGATGCATCTGCTCTACTCTCATGGTCTCATCTTGTCTTGAATGTCTCAAAGGACTCCTACTCTGTGCTATGTACGCTGACCTTACCTCCTCCACTACAGTATCAGGTATCTCTACAAAATTCTCCATACGTGGCACCTCTCGCGGATCGATGTGGGGCTCTACATGTGGCTCAACACACGACTCAGCATGCGACTCCTCACGTGGTTCCTCTCACGGATCAACATGAGGCTCATCACGTGGTGCTGGTATAACTAGCGATAGCCTCTCTAACATGGCCTGTAATGTCTGCAAAATTTGAGGACCTATATCAAGTACTGGTGGTGCCTGTGGTACTGATGGATTTGCTATGGTTGCGGGTGCCTGTCCCTCTGCAGAGGAATCACTGTGCACCTCAGCGGACGCAGTGTTATGAGATCACGCTCGTCAAACACATCAGGGAGGCATCCTACAAAACAAGGTAGGCACTAATTAATCAAAGTTTCGGAATAAATAATGTGCCCAAATACATCCAGTGTTTAAACTTGGGCTCTGATACCAAATGTCATGCCCACATTTCCCATGCGATCACGACATGCATCACACATGTCATGTCCACTTTTATCATGTGGCCATGACATGAAATATCATGTGGTCATGACATGAAATATCAAAAAGTGTTCTCGGTGGCATATGCTTAAGGTGTAAACAAAATAGTTGAATGCGGGTTAATGCATTCACATGCGCATATGAATCATAATGAAGGCCAACTAGGGGGTCATTGCAACTCGTTTAACATCGCCAATAGGGTTAGGATTAACGATCGTAACCCTAAGTCAACTTATGTGAATGAAGGGATTTTGACGTAAGTCAAAATCAGTAGCCAAAAATCAAATGCATGAGAGGATGATAAAATACCAAAATCAAATGACCATACTTGGCGAAAACCATATTATAATCCCAAACAGGGTTAAACTTCACTAACCTATCTAAACCCTAAATTATGGGAAAATTTGACAGCATAATGCCTCATGGGCATGAATAGGGTTTATTGTACTAAACACTAGTTGCATTGGCAATATAGTTGATTAAGTTAATTGAACATTTTTCAACAAAGTCCGATCATTTGTTCTCCTTCACGTTTTCTACAATTTAAGATTAATTTGTTCTCCTTCATGCTTTCTATAATTTAAACTATTTTTCAACAAAGTCCGATCAATTTGTTCTCCTTCACGTTTTCTATAATTTAAAACATTTTTCAACAAAGTCTGATTAATTTGTTCTCCTTCACGTTTTTGATCAATCAGAGTTATCTTTGTATCATTTACATTATTCCTAATTTCTTGGTAGATCAGATCACGAAAACATATTTCTCTTAAATAGGTTTACTAGGTTTCCAATCTAGGTTTTAAATCAACATTTAAATTAATTTTGATAATTAAATTGCCCAATCATGATTAAAGGAATATTAAATTTTAATTAATACTCTTAGCCCTGAATTCCTCCAACAATAAAATATTATTTTCTTCATGTCAAATACCCTAGCCCTATTTTTGAAACTCATGCATTTTCTCCTCTTTGTTTTCACTTTTATATTTCTTTCTCTTTTTCTCTCTCATTTTCTCATTCCTTGTTTTCTTGGTTTTGTTTTCAGGTTGTAATAGTGGCCACATATGAAATGCATATGATGGCATATATACATATATATATATATATATACATATATATATATATATACATATATATATATATATATATATATATATATATATATATATCTCTGTGTGTGTGTGTGTGTGTTCTTATTATGTTTATACACTAGAATTCCTTTTAATAAATATATATATATATATATATTTTTTTATTTATTTATTTTTGTTTTCATTTATAAAGATGCTCCCTAAATATATTTTTGTTTTGTTTCCATTGGCAGAACCCTAAATATTTTTGTTTGTTTTGATTTGTTGGCAGGGTGTATAGAGGAGAGGCCTGGTGGCAACGACGCTAAGAGGGGCAGCACTATGAGAAGAGTGGTGGTCACAGTGCTGGCGGCAGCACTGAGGAGGCAGAGGTGCTGCTAAGGCAGCATCAGTGGTGGAGGTAAAGAGTGGCCGCAGGGTGGAGCAACCAGTGGAGCATACAGAGAGGGGCGCTGTGGATTGGAGGGAAGGCAGAGGGCAGAATTCACAGAGGCCATGGGGGTTTAAGCGTAGAGGGGAGTGTGGGAAGGGGGACAAAGCCCCCACCCACATCCCATATGATGGGGTGTGGGTGGGGGCTTAGTCCCGCTCCCCACACCCAAAAACAAAGGTTCAGAGGTGGGGGGGTTTGAACCCCCCCACTAATTATTTCATTGTAATCTGTCTCTCAAAAAAAATGCAACTGTTAAAAGAAATACAGTCCCTTCAGAATTTATATTTATTAATATTCTGTTTTAATTTAAGTTTATTCAATATATATATATTTAGGAATATACACAGCAATCACAATTTTTAGTTTAAATTCATAGTTTATGAATTTTAAAATATATATACAAAATATATATATATATATATATTAAATACAGTCAATTTATTCTATTTGGCAGAATAATAAAAAAATCAATTTATCTCCAAGAGTAACTTAATACATTCTACCAAATACACATGATATATATATATAGATAATTGTATATATATGTATATATATATATGTATATATCTATATATATATATATGTATATATATATATATATATATATATATATATATATATAAAACTATAACCCTCTTTCTAAAACACTTATAAATTTTCTCTATAAATCAAATACATAAAGATGTATATCTATATATATTCTTTTATCAAATCTCTATAAACAAGAACTCATTTTTCTAACAAGTATATTCATTTGCATGATTAATATTTGTACATTTTTAAAGGAAGGAATAAATACAATAATTAGATGCTTCTAATTCATACAATAACTAATTTTCTTTCTTTCATAATAACAAGATACAAATTTCTATTTTGTCTCAAAGTTAAAAACCACAACTCTTCTAATTGGCAAATGCTAAAATTTACATGGAAATGAATTAACCTATAAAACAAATTTTCTTCAATCAACCTCTTGAAGAATAAGAATTAATTCTACAAATTATAACTTTCAATACAATGAGAATGGCTTATACACAACTTGAGAAAATATAAATTTTACAACAAAAGAGAGAACCAAGTTCTCAACTTTGATAACTAACAAATGGTAAAATCTCCTAAGAAGGCCAAGCTCTCTCTCAAGAGCTTAAAGAGTAAAGGAAAATAAAATATTAACTTCAAGAACAAGGCGTTTCTCCAACTTCACACTTAGCTCCAATGAACCTGCATATCACAACAAGGGGAAAGAAAACCACACATCTTGCTCTCCTCGCTACCATAGCCCTGCAAGAGGGTCACCCCCAAGCTAGGGAGGTCATCCACACACCTAGGGAACTCAATTCCACTTCACAACAAGGCATTCCAAACAACCAAAAACACAATTTTACACCCATGGATAATCACAACACATGAACTCAACCAGGGTGAGTTCAAAGGGGTAGGGGAGTAGACACACTCAACTAAAGAATGCCACTCCTACAAAATATCCCAATATAAATTTCTCTTATGGCCTCAAGCCAACACATTTAACAAACTTTCTAAAAGTTTCCATATTTTGGCTCTCAAGCCATGTCTCATAATGCTCAAAATCACATATATTGCCCTCAAGGCTTACAACACCACAAAAACAAGGTAATGACCCTAAGGAGGATCACTCCTCCCCTACCCCACACTTGTTGAGCATCTTCTCCCAAGTGGGAGAGGCTCTTACAACACCCAAAAAAAATTCCCCACAATAACAATAAAACTCAAGAAAATAAATCACACACATATGCATCATTTAAGCAAACTAAAATACAAAAGGAAGGTCTTAGCCTTGAAAACCAACCTTTAAAAGACCAATTATGGAAGAAAGTTGATGTGGAGCTTCTCTGAATCCCCCTCCAACATAAGCCACAAAACTCTCTCTATCTTTTTCCCCAAATTCTAATTCAAACAATTAAAATTCCCAAAAATTCAACAACCACTCACCTTCTCCCAAGTGGAATTGAAATAAGCTCAACCCATGAGCTTAGAGGAATGGGGAGGTGACACTTGTCACCTCCTCACTTGTCCTCCCCACTACAAGCAAGACCCATGGGATGGGTGTTGACACATGTCACTCACCCATCCCCAAGTCTCCCTCACCCCTTACCACTTGTCCTCTCTCAAACATGTGGGAGAGAAAAGTGGAGCTTAAGAGGGAATGGGTGACACATGTGTCCCCTTCCTTTCCTCTCAAGAGGAACCACACAACTCCAAGGGTACCCTCACCAATTGGGAGAGAGACTTGGAGTCAAGTCCTCCACCATTGGTGGGTCTTGGAGACATCTCCAACCTTGGGAAGTGAAAAGGGATGGGGTTGAGTGTTGTACCCATTCATCCTCCCCCTCCCATGCCTCCAATTTCGTCACTTAACTTCAGGGTGAAGTTAAGGTGACCATATGGAGGTTTACCAAGGGTTACCCAAGTCAAAAAGGTCCCTAGACCCAAGGGGTACAACCCAGGGTCAAGTTTAGCCTAGTTAGAGCACCCAGGGTCAAGTTAAAGCACATGAAAAGAGTCTCCAAATTTAAAATTTTAAAAAATAAAATTTCAAGACAAATTTCATACAACACCATTTATAATTCAAATTAAAAGAGGGGTAGACTTAGCCTAATTAACAACATGCATATCACATTATAGAATTTCATCATACATAGAATTGATCTTGGTTCCTCATGGAACTAGATCGGCTTCACAGGGGATAACAACATTAAGTGTGGACTGATCTCCAATTTCTGTGGCTTGTTAGAAAACCTGCACACTCAATTGCAAAGTTAATTCCACATATGTATATATAATAGCTGAAGCAAATTAAAAACATGCACTCGCATAAAATATCACAAGTTCACTTAAGCATTAAGGAAGTCACATCACAATTAGATTCTAAATTCTGCATTTCAAACATCCATTCCCAAGATTGAATCACATAACAAATCTCTATCTAACATCACCCAATTAGTTTTCCTATAACATCATAAAGTTTAATAGTTTGGGAATTCAGGATCAACAGTCCCACAAGTCTAAATGTATCAGCAATAGTAAAGTAAATAGTCAAATGTACGGGAATGAAAAAGGTAGGCCTCACACATTTCCCTTTTATCCATAGATGTATAGCTTGTACAATGTTTGCATTGCTCAGTTTAGTCACTCCCACGGCTTGTGTGGGACACATTTAAACATGTCTTTAAATATGATTAGTTATTTTACCTTATGCAAACTATTTATGTATGTTTTCTAAATTAAGTGCATAGGATAGAAGAACTGAAACTGATTTGAAACATATATTTAAAACATGATAATGAAAAGATAGTTTGTAAATACCTTTCCTTCACACTGAATTGTGATATTTGAATATTTGAACCACACCATAACTAAAAGATAAAGCTAGTTAGATACCTGTATTTCATTGGATGTCTAATCTCTTGTCATTTGGATAAAACTTCACTTGTCAGGATGGTTTGACAGTTCTGATTGGACTGTCACATTATCCAAGATTTCATACACTCAATTGATTGATCGTACACTTAAAAAAATTTATGTTATCCCTTTTGTGACAACTGCAACACATGCCTTGCTAAATTAGGTGTGAACATAATTTAGTAACAAGTAAACAACATTTTTTTAAAGTGATGTGTATTCTATCACACATAACGTTTTTTCTACAAAGGATAAAATTCTGATTCTTTTGAATTTAGATTGGTAACACCAATATCTATAGGATGCATTTGGTTTCATAATGTTTTGTTGAATTTATTTTTAATTAAGTTTTGAAGTCAAACCAATTATAATTTAGACATAGGTGTATTCCGTCCAACATAATGTTTTCTATATGTATAAATTTTATTTTTTTTGTTGAAACAAGGACATCAATACCTAGGGCATAGATATTTTTCATATTTTTTTTCACTTATTTACTAATTTTACACATGTAGAACAGAGAACTTGATGTTCAGTGAAAAACCTATGTTTAGTAAAACTAAAAAAAATCATAATAAAATCAAAATATATCAAAACTATACTTTTTGGAAAGATCGTTTCAAGGACTACGATCCTCCAACTTGGTTTGACAAGGTGATTCCATTTGGACCTTCAACCTAGGCTTTGAAAGCCAAATTTTGTAGAAAATTGCAAGGGGAGGAAGGAAGGTGACTAATAAGGGTCTTCGTTCAAAGACCCCTTCAAATGAAGGTAGGTGATGTCCTTCATTCAAAGTGGATTGGCCTTTGTTCGAAGACCCAAACATGGTGCGAACAACGTCGCAACAACTACCTTTGAACGAAGGTCCCTTGAATTAAAAAATATTAATTTTTTAATGGCTAAGCTTCATTCAAAGGTACAGCTAACATTTTTTTAATTATTTTAATTTTTTCCTATTGCATATAAATAGGAATTTTTTTTCATTTTTTTAAATCAATATATAACAAGATAAATTCATATTTTTTTTCTACAAGGGAGGAGAAAATCTTTGAGAGAAGAATTTTCAAGTCATATTTTACAAAGAAGGAGATGGGAAACCAAAAGTCAAGACAAGATAAGAGTGCACAAAAGCATTCCACAAAAAATACACAAATATTAAATGAAGATTGCAAAAATATTATAAACTAAAAAAAGGTATGCATCTTTTCTTTTCTATTTAATCTAGGTCATTTGATTTATGATTAAATATATACACATTGATTTCATGTAGTAGGATGTCATTTAATCTATGTCACTTGATTTATGCTTAAATATACACACATTGATTTCATGTAACTAGGATATCATTTAGTTTAAGTCATTCCTCATTCTTGGCTATAATCCCCACCCATCTACCTAGATATAACTCTCTCTCTCTCTCTCTCTCTCTCTCTCTCTCTCTCTGGTTGTCCACTCTTTTTTACCTCTACCTCTCCCTCGCTCCCTCCCTAGCTATCTCTCTCCCTCTCTAACTCTCCATATCCATCTTCCTCTCTCCAACCTTCTCTCTCTTCTTCCTTTTATACTATTTTTCTCACCTCTATTTTTAACAAGTGGGTATGTGTTAGTAAACCTAGGAATTGTGCCATGTTTCTAATCCAAACATTACCAAAGGAACCTTTTGCTTGTGCTAGCATAGATTTTATCACCATATTTTATAGTTGAACCTCTAACTTAGCTACTAGATTAATTATCTTGTAAGCTTCTCCATTTAGAGCCAAATGTTAGTCTTTAAAATTAGTCTCATCTTTCTTTTCATTAGTTAACTCTAGAAAAAATTGTATAGGAAAATTCTTCTTGTGCTTGTCTTGAATGGAGATGATAGTACTTGTTGCACTAACTTGGAGAGCTCTATTTATTTTATTTTAGTTGATTTTCCTTGAATTCATTGAGCTTAATGAACTTCACTACCTTGAAACCATGGTGGGGTTTCTCTTCGCTTTAATCTTAGGCTTATTATGTTACATTATGTTGCTACTTATATATAAGCCCTATCTTTTCTTTACAAGTGTTCTTATTTAATTTTGATTATATATTCCAATAAAGGATTGTACTTTGTTAAATCATCCAAGTCTAGAGCTATCTTACCATATGTACAGTCCATATTGAGGGCAATCACCCTTATAGGAGATTTCATATATCAAATTGTACATCTTAGTTGAATATTTGTGCTTACACACTTATCCTAAATGGTAAAACTACCTACATATTACTCATATTTGTCATTTGTGCATGAGGATATATATCACATGCGGTCATAAATATCAGTTATTACATCTACATATTAATTTATAGTAATTTGATATGGAGGCTCTTTAAAATATATCAAGACTTAGTTAAATTATAAGTTTTCTTTAATATGTATTTCCTTGATGTGTGATGTTTTGAGAGATTATTATTTAAATTAAATATTCTAAATTTTTCTCTTGTATAATTATATATGAATTTTGTGTGTACATGGGCTCAACATACAAAAACTAAAGTTGACCCAAATTTAGATAGTGGAGCAAACGAAGCTGAAGAACACATAGTTGATGTTAGCCTAGACAAGGCCCAAGTCCAAACAATGGATGTTGGAGAGGGGTTAGGATCGCTTCCTTCAACCATGGATGAGCGTATGATTCTAGCTAAACAGGCAAAGAGAAAAAATTCTTATAGAAATTTAGATCATTTACTTGAAATGGATATAGAGGAATTGAAATTTTATGCTAAACAACCTAGACATACTACTAGGAGGTCAATAAATAAAACTACAAAGGAAATAATTGCTCATTTCAATAATCTTGATACACTTGAGGGAACCAAATTGTTGTCAATTGTACTTCTTAGTAATGAGCTAAATGAGCCATTACAATTGTTGGGTGTAGATTCATCATTGAAAAAGGGGAAAGGTTCATGTTGGGAATAAAGGTGTCTCAACCTTGCAATTCCTAGCATTGATTATTAGATTATTTATTTATTTATTTTCTCAATTTTGTATTTACTTGCACATCCAGTTTTGGCATTTAGTTTGAAGTGGCATTGTGACATGTCATCTTACTTGGAATATTCTTTGGATGGTCAAGTCAAGCACATGTGGATTTGGGTGTCCTATTTGAGGTGGTACTAATATGCCATGTGTCGGCATCTTGGACTATGACGAAGGAGTTATTTTGTATGACCGAATCTATGACGTGTAAGAGCCAAGTATAGAGATTCCTATGACAAGTGAAGACAAGTGTCGTAAAGTATCTTTGCATGAGAAAAAGGCATCTTTGGGTGCCCAAGTTGGGTTATGACATGTTGTAAGAGGAATATGCTATTTTTTAGTCATGTATGATAGATTCTCTTACAACATTAAGTGTTTTCATGTTGTAGATTTTTATGACAGTTGTAAGATGTGTAAGAGCATATGTCATTGCCTATTTTTAGCCTGGAGTGCTCTACCTTGGGAAGTGATGTAAGAAAGGTGAAAACATGTTGGACAAGTGTCCTTTGAGTGTGTAAATGGCCATGTGGCCAAGATGGACACACATCTCTAGAGGCTTCTCAATTTTGCCTTATAACTCTATATAATGTAGTGTTTGGAGTTGTAGTTTGCATAGTCTTGATACAAGTACTATTATGCTACCAAAATTACTCTAGAAATGACATTTGCAGATTCTTGGAAGAACTTGCATTCCAAGTGTATTGTAAACACCATTGTTTTGATAATACATTGTGCAGGTTTTAGAGTGTGGGGTTTTTCACCTGAAAATTCTCCACAATATATCTTGTGTCTCTCTTGTATTTATGTGTTGTGTTGCTGCTGAAATATTTATGTTATATGTTTAACATTGCTGCAATTGTAAGGATTTTAAAGAATTTGCATACTATTCCCCTAATTAGATTGGTGTAGGAAGTGTGTTCTATATACCTTGCTTCCTTTCAGTTGATATCAGAGCTTGATCACCTTTGATCCTAGTTGTTAGGTAAGGGTTTTTTAAGTTAATCTTCGATTGAGTGGGAGTATGTGCAGAGTTTTCTACAATCTTGTTGTAGGCACATCTAGAAGAATAGAGTTGGAAAAGTTTAATGGCAAGAATTTTGAGTTATGGAAACTTAAAATGGAAGACATGCTTGTTGATAGAGACCTATGGGAAACAATTTCCAGAACAAAACCAATGGCAATGGCACAAGAAGATTGGGATCTCAAAGATAGTAAAGCTAAGTGTCTTTTGAGACTCTGTTTAGCTGATTCCATCATGTTAAATGTTCATGAAGAGAAGACCGCGTAAGAGCTATGGAAGAAACTTGGTGATGTTTATCAGGCCAAATCCCTGGTAAACACGTTATTCCTAAGGAAGAAGATGTATTCTCTAAGGATGGAAGATGGAGGATCAGTTGCAGATCACCTAAATGCCTTCAACATGTTAGTTACACAATTGACTTATGTTGGTGTGAAGATGGAGGAGGAGGATCGTTGCATGACCTTTCTTTGTTCTTTACTAGACTCATAGGACCACCTTGTCATGGCCATTGGGAGTACTACAACCACCTTCAAGATGGATGAAGTGGTGTCTTCATTGTTATCTGAAGAAATGTGGAGAAAGTCTTCTGAATCGGCTAAGGAGGCTCTTGTGGTTTGTGGTAGACCCAAAGAGAAAGGGAAGAAGGACAAGAAAGATAAAAAGGGCAAACCCAAATCTTATGGGAGATCCAAATCTCCTAGAAAGTCCAAGTCAGTGTGTTGGAATTGTGGTAAAACTAGGCATTTCTAAAAGGAGTGCAAGGAGGAAAAGAAGAAAAAGAAGAAGAATACCTCTGATTTAGATTCTGACAAATCACAAGATGATGGTGATGCTTTTATTGCTACCCTATCCACCCATGCATTAGAAAATGTGTGGTTGATTGACTCTGATGCTTCCTTCCACATGACCTCACATCGAGGTTAGTTTACAAAGTATGAAGAGTTCAATGGTTGGAAGCTGTACTTGGGTGATGACTCTCACCTGAAGATAGTTTGTTGTGGAAGAGTCTTGATCCGCTTCCCTGATGGATGAGTGAAGGGGATCAATGGGGTGATGCACATCCCTGGTTTAGCATGAAACCTGCTCTCTATAGGTAAATTGAATGATGCAGGTGTACAAGTTGTCTTCTCGAGTGGAGGATGCAAGATGACAAGAGGAGCTATGGTGATTGCTAAGGGTACTTAGAGAGGTACTTTGTTTTAGCTGGATGCATACATTGTTAAGTGCAATAGCTCTTTTGTTTCAAAGAAAAGATCTTTAAATTCTTCATCCTCACCATTGGAACCAGAAGTGAAGAGATGTGTTTCTTCAACTTCTGATGCTAGTGCTTTCTAGGTACCTAAGGGTGCTCATGCTTTGGAAATGAAACTTCCTACTGAGAAGATAATGTTGTGGCATAAGAGACCCACTCACATTGGTGAGAAGGGTCTTAGAGCCTTGAAAAATAAAAACCTCATTGAGGGGTTAAATTATTGTAATCTCAAGTTTGATTTTTGTGAACATTGTATATATGGAATGCAAAACTGTGTTCAGTTTTACTCTAGTTCTCACAAGTCTTCTGGTGTGTTGGATCTTATTCATTTTGATGTGTTTGGTCTTGTGAATGTTCCTTCAATTTCTAAATTATTATATTTTGTGTCCTTCATTAACGATTACAGTAAAAGGACATGGGATTATTTTCTCAAAAGTAAATCTGAAGTCCTTAGTCGGTTCAAAGAGTTTAAATCTTTTGTTGAGAATCAGACTAGTAAAAAGATTAAGTGTTTGAGAACTAATAACGGTGGTGAGTTTTATTCCACATAGTTTGATAAGTTCTATAAAGAACATGGGATTGAAAGGCATAAGATAACTCCATACACCCCATAGTAAAATGGAGTTGTAGAGAGGATGAACAAAATGTTGATGGAGATGGCTAGGAGCATGCTTAGTCGTGCTAGCTTTGAACAAAAGTTTTAGGTTGAAGCTGTAGCCATTGCTTGCTACCTAATTAACAGGTCTCCTACTTCAGCACTCATTGATAAGACACCCATGGAGGTGTGGTCTGGTAAGAAGCCCTCGTTGAGACATCTTCATGTTTTTGGTTGTGAGGAATATGCACATGTGCCTAAGGAGAAGAGGTCAAAATTGGAGAACAAGGTAGTTAACTGTATCTTCATTGGCTATGGTGTCAGTGTGAAAGGGTACAAGCTTTGGGATCTTATGGCTGAGAAAGTGTTGTATAGCAGAAGTGTTATTTTCAGAGAGGTATCTCCTTCTCTTGTTATTTTACAACCAGAAGAAAAAGAAAAGAAACAGGATGTGGGTTAGTTTACTACTATCCCTAAGAAGACTGAATCGAAAGACCCTATTGGAACTAATGATGAGGAGAGCTTCATTAGCTATAAAAGTTTAGAAGAGGAAGAAGAACTTCCACCTCAGCTTTTGAGGAGGTCCATATGAATCAGGAAGCAACCTGACAGGTTTGGTTATTCATTGCTTGATTCTAGTTGTACTTTTGCCTTGATTTCTAACACTAATGAGCCTAGAACTATTAGAGAGGCTATGGGCATGAAAGATGCGGGTTATTGGAAGGAGGCCATGGAAGAAGAGATGGCTTCTTTGGAAAAGAATAAAACTTGGGACTTGGTGCCTTTTCCTAATGGATGGAAACCTGTTGGATGCAAATAGGTGTTCAAGAAGAAATTTGGTACAGATGGTAGTGTTGAGAAGTATAAGGCTAAATTGGTTGCGAAGGGGTATTCACAAGTGGAGGGAATTGATTATGGTGAGATATTCTCTCCCATTGCAAAGATGAAATCTATTTGGTTCATGTTACCTCTTGCAACAACTTATGACTTAGAAGTGGAACAAATGGATGTGAAGACAACTTTCCTTCATGGTGAATTGGAGGAAGAAATCTATATGTCACAGCTAGAGCACTACGTGGTGAAAGGTAAAGAAAATATGGTTTGCAAGTTAAAGAAGTCTTTGCATGGTTTGAAACAATCTCCTAGGATGTGGTACTTGAAGTTTGATGCCTTTGTATTGTCTATTAGATTTTTGAGAACGAAATCAAATCATTGTGTGTAATACAAGTTTAACAATGATCATATCCGCATTATTGCATTGTATGTTGATGATATGTTGCTGATTGGGAATGGTAAGAATATAATTTTTGATTTGAAGTCACAGTTGTCAGCACAATTTGAAATGAAAAACTTAGGGTAAGCCAGGTACATTCTAGGGATGGAGATCAGAAGAGATAGAGAAAATAGAAAACTTTGGTTTTGCCAGGGTAAGTATGTTAACACTATATTGGAGAGATTTAGTAGGGTGGATTGTTGACCGTTGACTGTTCATGTTACAATGGGGAAAAAGTTATCTATTGATGATTGTCCAAAGTCTCCTTCTGAGACAGAGGATATGAGTAGAGTATCTTATGCTAGTGCAGTTGGTAGCTTGATGTTTGCTATGGTCTATATAAGACTAGACATTGCCCAAGTAGTGGGAGTCCTTAGTCAGTTTATGGCTAATCCTGGATGGGTACATTGGGATGCAGTTAAGAGAGTGTTTAGATATTTGAGTGGTACTTCTGAGTATTCCTTATGTTATCATGGTTATCCTATAGGACCTCAGCATTCTGTGAGTATTCGTGGATTTGTGGATTTTGATTGGGCAGGTGACATTGATAGTAGGAGATCCACCAGTGCTTATGTGTTTACCATGTTTGGTGGTGCTATTAGTTGGATGAGTAAGCAATAACCTATGGTTACTTTGTCCACAATATAAGAAGATTACATGGGAGCAACTCATGCTTGTAAGTAAGCCATTTGTCTTAAGAGGTTGTGTTCAGATGTTGGTTTTGATGCAAGATAGACTACTATCGGTTGTGATAGTCAGAGTGCAATTTGCTTAGGAAAGAATCCTACTTTCCATGCCAGAACAAAGCACATTAATGGTCAGTATCATTTTGTTTGTGATATGGTAGAAGATGGGAAGGTGATATTGGAGAAGGTTGACACTTTGAAGAATGTTGCAGATGCATTGACTAAACCTGTGAGCATAGATAAGTTTAAATGGTGTTTGGAGTCTATGGGCCTCTTGGCCCCTAGCAGTTAAATCTTGTCATTATATTGGCTCTTGCAAGGTGTTCAACAAATGGGAGAATGTTGGGAATTAAGTTGTCTCAACCTTCCAATTCCTAGCATTGATTATTAGATTATTTATTTATTTATTTGCTCAATTTTGTATTTACTTGCACATCCAGTTTTGGCATTTAGTTTGAGGTGGCATTGTGACATGTCGTCTTACTTAGAATATGCTTTGGATGGTCAAGTCAAACACGTGGATTTGGGCATCCCATTTGAGGTGGCACTAATATGTCATGTGTTGGCATCTTGGATTATGATAGAGGAGTTATTTTGTATGACATAATCTATGACGCGTAAGAGCCAAGTATAGAGATTCCTATGACAAGTGAAGGCAAGTATCATAAAGTATCTTTGCATGAGAGAAAGGCATCTTTGGGTGCCCAAGTTGGGTTATGACATGTTGTAAGAGGAATATGCTATTTTTAGTTTTGTATGATGGATTCTCTTACAACATTAAGTGTTGTCATGTTGCAGATTTTTATGACAGCTGTAAGATGCATAAGAGCATCTATCATTGCCTATTTTTAGCCTAGAGCGCTCTACCTTGGGAAATCAAATCTACCATGTTATGACATATGTAAGAAAGGTGAAAAGATGTTAGACAAGTGTCCTTTAAGTGTGTAAATGGCCATGTGGCCAAGATGGATGCCCATCTCTAGAGGCTTCAGAATTTTCCCTTGTAACTCTATATAATACAGTGTTTGAAGTTGTAGTTTGCATAGTGTTGATACAAGTACTATTATGCTACGAGAATTATTCCAGAAATGACATTTGCATACTCCTAGAAGAACTTGCATTGCAAGTGTTTTGTAAACACCATTGTTTTGATAATACATTGTACAAGTTTTGGAGTGTGGGGTTTTTCACCTAAAAAGGTTTTCCCCACGATATATCTTGTGTCTCTCTTGTATTTCTGTGTTGTGTTGCTACTGTAATCTTTATGTTATATGTTTAACATTTTTGCAATTGTAAGGATTTTAAAGAATTTGCATACTATTCCCCTCATTAGATTGGTGTAGGAAGTGTGTTTCGTGTACCTTGCTTCCTTCCAGTTCGCACCTAGAAAAATATATTGTTGAAAATGTTAGAAAAGGTTTGACTTCCATTGGAAAACAATCTCAATCTATGGATAAGTTCATTTCAAGAAGAGTGATGTTGACATCTATTTTAAGTGAAAAAAATTCTAAGAAAAGATTATTGTCTTTAATTTCAACTGAGATTGGTTTCAATAGAAAGACACTAACATAATATCTGAAAAGGAGAAAATTTTTGGATGATAGTACCTTAGAAGGCAATTGGGCAATTATGTGTAGAGCTCATCGATTTGATAGGATTCAAGATGTTGTTAGGAACTTGATCTCAACCTTTAGGAATGATCATACTCATCCTTCATCAAATAGTAGAGATGTTATCAAACACAGAATTGGGCTCAATAGTCATGATCTACATACAAAACATGAGATGTATGTGATGTTTTGTAATTCAAATCCTCATATAAAGACTAGACAAACAATGTTTGAAAGTTTAAGGCCATATTATGTGAAGACAAACAAGGTTTTTGAAACTTGTTGTCGTTATCATATTGAATTTAATCTCTACTATCAGGTGTTTCAAAAGATTAGAAAAGAAAGTGATGGTTTTGTAAATGCACCTCCTAAATAAGAAAGTCAATTCATAGCATCCATCTTATGTGATAAATCAGATGATGATAATGCAACTAGTCAAATAAATTGCATAAAAGGACTTTGTGAAACATGTGAAAATTTGGATAAAACAGCTTTGAGAAATGAAGATATTGACCCAATGAAGTTGGTAAATTTCAAGAGTTACAAGTTCATAAAGTTTCAAACAAAAAATGGGAAAGAATCCACAAGGTTAGATTATGTAGAAGAGGAGATACCTATTGGAACATTTATGGAAAATTTTCATAAATTGATACAGCCATACATACATCATGTTTTTTTTGCTAAGTGGCAAGCGCAACAATTTCAAACATTAAGAGATACTTTCCCAAGAACAATTTTATCAGTAGTCGACTTTGCAGAAAATTACTCTTTTGTACATCAAAAAGAGGTTCAATCACAATATTACTTTTCAAAGAAGATCACTAATATGGTGCATGTGTGTTATCAACATGCACAATTGGATTTGGATGGTGTTGATAGTACATTTGAAGCATGAGTCATTGAGATAGAATATCACTTTTATATTAGTGATGATAAAGAGCATGACACATTTTGTAGAACATTGCTTTAAGAAATGTTTTGACTATTTGGCAAGTAGGCGTGTAAAAATTGAAAAGCATTTTGTATGGTCAGATGGATGTGAGTCACAATTCAAATCATCAAGTCCACTCTATGCACTATGTAGATATCATCGAAATGACAATATACCACATGTTTGGAGTTTCTTTGAGAGTGAGCATGGAAAGGGTGAACGTGATGGTGCAGGAGCTTGCATCAAATGTGCTCTAAGATAGCATCAAATGAATTATGTGGGAGATCATATAAAAGATGCACATAATGTTGTAGAATGGTGTAAGATACACTTTGCATCAAATGAGGTCGGCACGTCTTCAAGAACAAACTGATACATTCCACATAGAGTGTTTTGGGAGATATCAGGTATGCATTGTTTGAAAATTTAATACTTTATATATATTCATATATCATGTGTACATGAGTTTGTTTATTTTAGTTTGAATTTAAATATTTCTATTATATTTATAATTTACAATATAATAAATTTGTACGTGTGGATAGAAGATCAATGCATGGATGCAAGAAGGTAGAGAAAACAAGATCTTTGCATTGTGTCATGAGTACAAATAGCCAAACATGGACGTTGCGCACTAGGAATTACTCTTGTTTTTGTTATGAGTGCATGTTGGGAGATTGTGAGAATTGTAAGAACCAACAATGTGGATATGTCAATGGATGGAATTTGATGCCAATAGTTGTTACCAACACATACAACAAAGATGAAGATGAAATCTTTGAAGACATTCCTTTTATTTCAATTGATTATGACCATATTTCAGGATTGATTAAAAAAGGTATGTGTACATATATATAATTTATATAAGGTATCTCTAAATTTTAAATTACAAATTTTCCATGTAAATTTGGTGCAGGAAATGTTTTTGTAGTCATAACAGAGGCTAGGAATATAGAAGATGTTGGTTATTATTTATTGTATTGCACAGAAGAGAGGCAGAAGCTAATAAAGCTAGAAACAAGTGATGGAATGTTGTTTCCCATAGGTTTGACTTTATAATATATTTAAATTTTGAATTTGTTAGGTATGTCAAGTACCTTGAGTGATTTAAACATTCAATTTATATTTTTTATTTACGTTATATCTTACCTCAATGAAAATGTTATGTCTTATTGTGGAATGTTATTTCCCACAGATTTAGGTGTAGTGCAAGGGACACATCTCAAACAAGTCAAGATTGTTCGACATGGGATTCACTTTATTGATTATCAACCTGAGAACAAGGTATATTAGTATAGCCACCTAGTAATTGCTACCGCCTTGTCTCTTCATTTAGTTCCACATGCACATGGACATCGTAAGTGGAGACTAGAAAGTGATGATCATTAGAGAATATTACATGTGATTTAAGAGCGAGTTGAACCACTTGATGTGGTATGAAAAATATGGACAAGAACTTACAGTTCATTTTGAAGACCTAAATTCACTATCTATCTATGTTCATCTATTAATTGTTTTAAAATTTATTCAAGTTAAATTAATAGTTCTTTCATTGAACAAATTTTAATTTCAACATGTGGTTCTTAACAAATGATCTCAATATATATATTTAGTCTACTTTTATTTATGACTAGTTTTTGCTGAAAGGAAATCTTTCAAGTTATTGAACTTCATACACTATCTTTTAGATTAAGAAATTCCTTGTTATAGTTTAAAATTTCCAAAAATACAAGTTAGATCCATAAATTATTCAAGTATATTTTCATCTATATATATATTCATTAAGTTATAGTTCAATAAATTATTACATAAGATAATTAAATTCTTCTATCCAATGTGATTACATGTATTCCAACCTATTATTTAAACATATTTAAACATATTTTTATTTATGTATCTATAACTTTCATACATGCACGTGCATCCACTGTATATAAATGAAACATGTCCACAATCTAACATACATGAACTAGATGTGTTTAATCAAACTATATATATATATATATATAGACACACACACACACATGAGCTCTATAATTTCAAACATTTAAATGAACCACAATCAAACATAAATGAACCATGTAATCTTGAACATATAATATTATCTAGACAGTGGATGTACATACACAAATGTATTGAATCAAATGTATAAATGTCCAAAAATGTATCATAAACAAACATAATGTTCAGTTCATGTATTTATACATGTATCATCAAACATAAATTTGTCCACAAATATATATAGATCATCAAACCTATAAATGCCCATAAATGTATTGAATCAAACATGTAATCAATTCCATAAATGTATCTGTGATATGTGAAATCAACTGAAGATAATAAACTAATCTAAAGCATAAACAAATGGTTATACCTTCAATGATGATTCACAAATCCATGCGGGAAGGAGCTTGCACCCAATAGAGCTCCTCAAATATTTCCCTAATTAGTGTGTAGATGTGGATTGCTCAAATGCTCACAACACAATGTAGATGAGATTAGATGATAGATTGGATGGGATTGAGCCAAGATTTTGGTAGAGGTTTGATAGGATTAGGAGATTGTGGACTAATTTGGGTAGAGTTCTGATGCCTGAAGTGGTCTCCCTAATGGCTTAGAGAGGGGTCCTATTTATAGGATTTTGGAGATGAGGATCAATGGTGAGGATTCAATTGACAAGATCAAGGGCTAGGAATAAAAGTGATTCTTTTACTCCTTAGTGGATGAATTAAAAAATCCCATTTTGGGAAGAGTGGAGGAGTGGATGAATAAATAATTCATCTTTGGGGAGAGTGAAGGATAATGGGGGACAACTGAATATTAAATTCAGTTTAGTGGATGACAGTGGGGGACAACTGAATATTAAATTCAGTGAGTGGATGAGAGTGGAGGACAAGTGAATATTAAATTCAGTGAGTGGATGAGAGTGGGGGACAAGTGAATTTTAAATTTAGTTTAGTGGATGAGTGAGAGACAAGGTTAATTAAGTGTTTTCTTAATTAAATTAAGTTTAGATTAATCAAATAATTAGGATTTATCTAATTAATCAGGGATTAGGAAAATGGATAAATCATCTAAATGAATATTAGGAATATTCATTTAATTGATAGGATAGGGTTGTAAGGTTAACTGGATCAATTAGGTGAATTAATTGATCACCAGGGATACGCAGATTGGGGGAGTAGATGAGTGCAGAGGTACGGCAAATTGGTTTGCAGAGTAGTCCAATTTTAGGTGTCTACATTTTGCCCCTCTTTGAGATGGTGTTGCGGCTAAGCAACATCATTTCAAAGAAGTTAAAACATAGAGATGGATTGGATAGAAAACATATTTTGGTTTGGAAGAATAAGGCTTGGGGATAATTGGTAAGGGTGATGCCCCCTCAATAGGATAGGTGGGTTGCAAGAACATGGTTGTGCTCTCGAAATGGATGGGACATATTGGTAGATGATCATTGTGCTAAAACTAAATTTGAGCAATCCTAGGTTTGATATAGCAAAGTGGATATGTTCACCAAGGTATAGAAGACCAGGGTGATGATGTTTATCCAACATTTGCATGGACTAGACACACAAACAAAGGGATGATCCCATGCATGCCCAAGATAGTACAACCTTGTCTTGACGAGGGAAGGGGACTCATAGCATAAGCTCTTAGAACAAAAAAGGTATGATGAACCTTAGATGCATAAGGAGATCAATATGCTAGAACTGACCCTATGATCAATCAAGATATGAATACTAGCTTGGAGTAATGAGACCAACCCACAAGCACAGCATACAAAAGCAAGACTATGCCCCATTCTAGATGTTTTTGCCACATACCATGATATAGTAAGATCAAGGTAGCTTTGATGTAATCTTCGAATAAGACAAAAGATAAAAATCAAAAACTAAAAGACCAACGAACCAAACAAGTGACCATTGTATCTTTTGCCAAGATAGATAATGATGTGATAGATTCTGCCTATCGTAGGAAAGATATATCCTAAGGTAGGGATCAATTGATGATTGGATAGATTCTGCCTATCATAGGAACGACATATCCTAAGGCAAGAATCGATTGATGATTGGATCATGTTTTGTTGATGTAAGATTGACTCAAGATATGACGGTGACAAGTTATGATTGATGTTGATTTGATAGTTGCTGATTTTTGATTAAGGACAATGCTTTGATAGGTGATGCGATGCTTGGATCTGGTGTAAGCTTATTGATGATAGATGTGATGACGAACAAATTATTTTTGGAATTTTGTGTTTTCTATTGTTTTGGTATTTTTTGATATTTGCGATGTTTTTGGATTTTTTATTTTTGATGTTTTTTTATGTTTTGATTTTTTGATTTTGTAGAAAGGGCATGATTTATTATGATGGTTGCCTTGGATTTCATGTGGATAGCCTTTGTGCTAAATACCAATGACAAGGGAACACCAAGTCTAGAGGTGAAAGTACATAAGAAATGGATGAATGATATGGAATGCAAGATAAAAAGATGACACACACAAGCAAGTCAGCAAGTATGCACGAATGATGCAGGCACAAACAAGGTATTGCCCCTGTCAAGTAGTAAACCCATGATATAGATTGATGATGTTTGGTTTCAAGAATGAAGTATGTCATATAAGACTCCGGGTCTGGTTTCGACAATGCGACATCCTGTCTAAGACATATGATAATGATATATGACAGTGTTGTCATGGTTGGGAATGATGTATCCCTAGAGCAACACGAAGGATAGTTATGACTGATTGATATGGTTTATGACCAGACAAGGATCAAGACCACTGATTGTGATTGGATCATTTGAGAAGATTGACTTGACTTGATTGGCATGGATTAAGGATTAACTTGCACTTGGATATGGTATGGATATGGATATGGATATGAGGCGCACTTGGATATGGTGTAGATATGGAAATGAATATAAGCTGTAGTTGGATACGGTATGGTTATGAGGATGAGCAATAGTGGATAGAAGGCAACAAGGATGTGATCTCCAAGGACTATGTCACATAAGTGTAACATGCCCCATTGTAGGTAGAGTACGTAGGATTGTTCATGACAATGTTTATGATGATAGGACGATGAGCGGATAATGAATGATCTGCATGGTATGGAGGGATAAGGTATGTCAAGAGCCTTTCAAAATATTTGTCAACATTGTGCCCCCAATCTTTATCAAGACCAAATAATAGAGGAAAGGAAGTTTGGATGGATGGATGGGACAGGATAGGCATGTAATGGACAGAGGATAAGATAGGAAATGGTATGAAAGGAAACTGGTAGGAGAAGAGTGATATGCCGATGAGACAAGGTGCCCCCAAGTGTAGGTGACATAGAAGATCAACTTACACATGACGCCTGTTTGCCAGGTTTTCATCATGGTACTTATAAGGCCCCTGTTTGCCTGGTTTTCACCATTGGATGAAGGGTTTTTTCTTTACTATTTTCTTTTTTTTGTTTTTCTCTTTCTTCTTTTTTTTTTAATAGTGAGATTGGAGAAGGTGGATATGGAAAGACATCAAGTATAAAGTTCCTTGAAAGGTGATAGTCCCATCGAGATAGATACTGTCGAATGGACCATGTCCAGTGCTCTCATAGATGTTGGTAGGGGATCGTATGAAAGTGGTATGGCACAGGTAGATAGTGGATAATGATGCAGAATATGGAGGGAAGACTTATGCAAAAGCATGGACCATAGGCATAGGATGAGGAAGATGTGTAGGATAATGGATGTAAGATGGGGAGATGTAGTTATGTGGAGGTGTTGTGAAGTGGAAAGGAACCATGACCAATGGTTGCACACACCGTGATAAACATTGAAGATTTTGATGATATGGTGGTGTAGGAAGCAATGGAGATGTTTGTGTAGGAGATGGTTGATGAAGTGATTTAGGAACCCACATAGATTTAGTATTTTTAGTGATTTTGTTTTTCTTGTGGGATTTGTGAAGGGAATGGAAGTAGGTTTTGGGATGGATATAGGTGGTTGGGATTCCTGAGATGTGGATGAGGATGCCTCATTTGACTTGCTAGCTATTTTCTTAGGAATCCAAACCATTTTGCTTTTGGGCTTTGCATTTGGAGGTAAGGGTTTTGATGGCTATTTAGATGAACTTTGCTTTGATTTTGATTCTTTATGTCCTAAGGTATGAAGACCATTAGGATTTTTGGTAGGATTTTTAGCTTTATGGATGAAGGCATCAAACTTTTTGCTTTTGAATCCCATGGGGTGGGTGGAGTGGATGGAATGACTGGAAGCTGTATGCTTAAATGATGTGTGCTTTTGTTGGCCATGTTTAGGGATGTAAGGATACTTATGAATGAGAGGTATGGTAGGTGTCAAAAGCAATGGTGGCAAGGTGGATGGAAAGCCTTTGGGAGTTGGAAGGAGTGGAGGTAAAGTGGATGGTGGAAAGTGTATGGTCACATGCTTTTGACAATTATAGGATGATGGAGGGGGAATGGTGACATATGTTTTGGGGATATGATAGTGTTTGCGATGGAAAGTGGTAGACTGAGGAGGAGTGGAGGAAGTACCAACATCTTGAGTTTACTTACCTTGGGGTATGTATCCAAGGCCATATGAAGGTGGAGGAACATTGACATGGATAGGTTCCAAGATACCTTGTTCATGAAGGCCTAAACCTTTACCTTGGTATTTCATATTCTGGAGTATGCGGTGGACATCAAGATTATGTATAGGTGCACTAGCAGCGAGTTCCTTATTAGATGAGGAAGGTGAGATAGCGGATAGTGGTTGTTGGTGTTCTAAGAAAGAACATTCATGCATGAAGGTGGTAAGACCAAGGATATATGGTGGAGGATTTGTAGCTTGGTCAATAATGGATGGTGAAGGAGTATCACTGGTTTGATCTTCTACGCTTGCTTGGGAGGCAAGTGTCTCATCAGGGGAAGTGGAAGTTGTTGGATTTTGGGTAGGACTAGATGGGGTGATAGGCTCAAGACCATGGAACACGTAGAGTGGGCTAAGTGGATCATCATGGTCAGCTTGATCATAGATAGGCTTGTCATCATAGATGGGATCATGATCATAGATAGGATTTAGCATGATGGGATTAATGTTCTCTTGTATAGGTTCATCATCAGTGATAATATCTTGATCATAGGAGAGATATAGGTTATGCATGGTTGGAAACTAAATCTCTTGCTCATGTATAGGATCAAGTGGCTCCTGGAGAGGTTCATTATTATGGATATCATCTTAATCATAGAAAAGCCATTGGATCTCTAGTTCATGCATAGGATCAAGTTGCTCATGGATAGCTTCTTCATCAACACTAGTATCTTGATTAGGGAAAAGATATAGGTTATGGATGGGTTGCATGAAAGTGTTTTGATCTTGAGTTGGACTAGGGCTTAATGTTTCCAAATGCTTAGGATTAAACTCTTGACATACCTCTTGGGTTGCTTGAATGGAAGTGGAAGGCTCTCAAATAGGCTCTTGTTTAAAAACACGAGAACATGATGACTCTTGACTTGGATTCATAAGAGGAGACTCTTGAATAGGCTTGATGGCTTGTTGGTCACATGATGGGCTTGAAGGGCTAAGAATGTTAATTGAGGGCTCTTGGATAGGCTCATGGTCAACAATATGAGGGTGTGATGGACCCTGACTTTGGGGCATGGTAGAAGGCTCTTTGAGAAGCTCAAGGGGTTGTGGATGACATGAAGGGGTTGTAGGATTTGACGTGGTATTGGAAGAATATGTGGTAAGGTCAAGGACCAGAGTTTGGGGACATGGTTGACTCTCTGCTAATAGCCCTTGGAGCACATCCTTCGCAGGTGTATGGGTAGATGGATGAGGTGATGGAGGTTGATATGAGGATTTTGGAATTCTCCCTAGCTTTTCATATGTTGCATATCTTTCCCAAAAATCATCCGAGAATGTTTTATTTGTCGGTTTAGACAGTGGGGAACTTGAGGTCGATCTTGGTGTAGAACTGGTATGTTTTGGAATAGGTGTCTTAGAATATGGTGAAGGAGGACTAGTAGACGGAGTGATATATGATTTCCCTCTTGAAGTGGTGGTTGCCTTGTCAATAGTATCATTAAGACAGGAAAAGAAGGTATGATTTTGGGATGAGGCATAGCTAGTGCTGGCACGTTTAGCTTGTAAGTTTGTCAATTCTTGTCCTAAGATGTCAATTTGTTGGATAATTGCTATACAATCTTTAGGTGAGGGACCTAAGTTTATTTGCATTTGTAGAGATTGAAGTTTTTGTTCAAGATATTCTAATTTCTTTGCCATTGACACAAGGCTGGAAAAGCTTACTAGTTTGGATGTGCAAAAACAAATGCGTCACAAGTTGAGGACAAGTGTGCTTGGAAGGATGAGTTGAATGACTTGTCTTGTGTGTTTGGTGTTTAACTTGATTTTGGCAATATTTAGCAAATGATCACATGTATAAACAAGAAGCACTCACACAAGACACAAGCAACTTTGAATTTTGAAGAATATGATAATGATTAACAAGCACATGTGTAAGACAAATCAACATGCCCTAATGCCTAGTTTGATGTAAGGTATGGCCAGTTAGGTTTGGTTAATGTTTAGACGAGGTTGACTAGGAATTTGAAAATAAAATCTTGCCACACAGCTAGGAGAAGGGGTTTCCCACCCTTCACCTTCACTTCCCAAAGGTAGAAAGCTCTTTGGGGCTTAGCCAAGAGTGACAGGATTCTGATTTCAAAGAGGGTGTCTTTCAATTCAGCCTCGAATGAGGTCATCCCCAGGGGTGATGAAATCCCCTAGCAAGCCTCCTAGGATAGGGATTAACAAAAGCAAATCAAGTGAGGTGTTTTTGATCTCCAAGATCACCTTGCGGTGCGAGGAGAGAGCATACACACACCCACTTGATTCACACTTGCAGTTGATTAATTGACCTTAGAAAATTGAAATGTGATGAAAACAAATCAAGCAGTGATTCTTTTTAGCCCAATTTCAAGGTGTGATTGAAGGCGTTGATTTGTTTTAAGCTCAATTTCAATATGTGATTGATCAAACAATGTTCATTTTATGAGCCCAAGTTGAGGTGTGTTTGGAAGCAATGATTATGATGGAATGAGAAATAGGATGAGTGCACTGATTAATTCACTATCTAAATTGATGTGTTTGCTACGCCTGATGTTGCTTCAGTCCCAAATGATCACCCGCAAGTCATGAAACTGAAAACAGAGCAAGGAGACTACCCAAATAGATTGTGATGCAAAAATTGAGAATCTAAGAAAATTTGATAAAAAAGAATTGATACAAGAAAACTGATTGCATGAACAGGCTCTACATGAAATTCTATGCAATTGGAAAAAAAAATTCGCTGAAAATTGATCAAAATAGCAAAAGATATGAGGGTTTGAAGTTTAAATGTAAGTTTAACTTTAACTGATAAAAAAGGTGGGAAAAATGTATTATCACCTGATGAAAACCTCACAACTGCGAAGTTCACCTCCTCAGCTTTCCAACGAGTCTAATTTTGTGAAAATCTACCTCTGTATGACCAAGATATGTAAGTTTGAAAAAAATAGCTAATTTTGGCATGTAGGAGGCACAAAAGGTGAAGTTTGACCGTTAACTATTGGCGGTTTAGAAGAAAGGTGATCACATGGGTGGTTTGTTCTGGTGGTTAGCTTGGGGAGTTAGTGTTTAAGCCCCCTAATCATCAATATGACCAGGGGCCGAATACAAACCAAAAAAAAATAAAAAATAAAAATAAAAAGTGAAATCAAAAGAGAGTTAAATAACTCTCAAGCCCCGATGCCTCACGGGAATGCTAAGCAATATTAGGGTTTAGATTTTTTGGTTTGCTGGGTGTGATGGTCAATGGGCGGCAGCGAATTAATGGTGGATGGGCGGCGACAAGGATCAGGGGAGGACTATGGGTTGTCGGCGGGCAGCGAGGGATGCGCAGAGGCAGGGGAAAGGGGGTGGTGACCGGGAGGAAGGGAGCGGAAGATGGCGTCGATAGGTGTGAGGGGCAGTGGTAGGTTTAGCACAGGTGAATGGTACGATAGGGGGTTTCGACGAGCAGATAGGGGTTGTAACCAGTATGTTGCAGGTGGCGATGGTGGCTGCAACGGGTGGCGGCGGTGCTGGGGTCTGCAGGGAGAGTGACAGGGCGGTAGGAAGTGGTGATTGGGTGAAGAAGCTGCGAGAAGCGGCAGCGGTGGTATGGTGGCTTAACAGCGGTGGCACAAAAATGTAAACCACCTAAAACCTCAAAAACTCAAACCTGCACAAAAACCATTAAACCTGCAACTCGACGGAAAACAGAGAAACATGCCCTCCTTCAAACGCAAACCCTCAGTACAGAGCAGTATGGTAGGGTATGGTTCCGTACTGTATGGATCCGTATTGTACGGATCCGTACGGTACGGACTATACCGTAAAAAAATTTCAAATTTTTTCAAAAAAAAATTTCCACAAAACATAAGCAAGTTTACTGTCAAAATTCACAGAAACAGCGTCCGGAGCATGAAAATGCAGTTTGTTTCTGCTCAAAATGAAACCTGCAATAGCTTATCACCAAAACTTGCAAAAATTGTTAGAAAAAGAAGATTTTGACAACAAAACCTTCTCAAATTGACGATTGGATTCGATAGCGAGCATGCCAAAATGTGATACGTGAAATCAACTGAAGATAATAAACTAATCTAATGCATAAACAAATGATTATACCTTCAATGATGATTCACAAATCCATGCGGGAAGCAGCTTGCACCCAATAGAGCTCCTCAGATATTTCCCTGATTAGTGTGTAAATGTGGATTGCTCAAATGCTCACAACACAATGTAGATGAGATTAGATGATAGATTGGATGGGATTGAGCCAAGATTTTGGCAGAGGTTTGATAGGATTAGGAGATTGTGGACTGATTTGGGTAGAGTTCTGATGCCTGAAGTGGTCTCCCTAATGGCTTAGAGAGGGGTCCTATTTATAGGATTTTGGAGATGAGGATCAATGGTGAGGATTCAATTGACAAGATCAAGGGCTAGGAATAAAAGTGATTCTTTTATTCCTTAGTGGATGAATTAAAAATTCCTATTTTGGGAAGAGTGGAGGAGTGGATGAATAAATAATTCATCTTTGGGGAGAGTGAAGGATAATGGGGGACAACTGAATATTAAATTCAGTTTAGTGGATGAGAGTGGGGGACAACTGAATATTAAATTCAGTGAGTGGATGAGAGTGGGGGACAAGTGAATATTAAATTCAGTGAGTGGATGAGAGTGGGGGACAAGTCAATTTTAAATTTAGTTTAGTGGATGAGTGGGAGACAAGGTTAATTAAGTGTTTTCTTAATTAACTTAAGTTTAGATTAATCAGATAATCAGGATTTATCTAATTAATCAGGGATTAGGAAAATGGATAAATCATCTAAATGAATATTAGGAATATTCATTTAATTGATAGGATAGGGTTGTAAGGTTAAATGGATCAATTAGGTGAATTAATTGATCACCAGGGATACGCAGATTGGGGGAGTAGATGAGTGCAGAGGTACGGCAAATTGGTTTGCAGAGTAGTCCAATTTTAGGTGTCTACAGTATCATCATTTAGCATAAATCATGTCCACAAAAGTATCATCAAACATGCAAATGTCTACAAACATGTCCATATATATATATATGGACATGTTTACATAGAAATTTGCATACATTACATTTGACATATCTACATTTGCACATGTGTTTGATGATATATATATATATATATCATCAAACACATGTGCAAATGTAGATATGTCAAATGTAATGTATGCAAATTTCTATGTAAACATGTCCATATATATATATCATCAAACATGTGCAAATGTATAGATAGAAATGTCTGAAAACATGTAGATCACATATCAAATTTAATGTATGCAAATGTCTACAAATATCTAGAAATGTCCAGAAATGTCTAGGAACTGGTAGCCTGGTCATCATGTCGGTTGCGAGTTGAGTGACTCTCTAATTGAGAATCCTACTCTGATGGATGCGCCGAGCCCTAGCGATAGTGCAACACATGTACATAAAAGTACATTATGTTAAATTAGAATAATGTTAAATATATATGTACATGCACATACAAATTATATAGAAACATAAGTACATGATTTAAAAATTTAAAACTCACTTGTCCACTAACATTAGTGGCATCAACTGAATCACGCCTATGTACATGCTCCGTCCCCAGATTGGGTGTAACATGAGCTAACCCCTACAATATATATATACACACACACAAAAACATGTGCACACATGTGATTTAAAAGAAATTAAATTAAATTATGTTTTACTTTGCTAGATAGAGTCCTAATGTGTGTGTATATATATAGACACACACACATTAGGATTCTATCTAGAAAAGTGAAACTTAATTTAATTTAAGTTCTTTGAAATCACATGCGTGCACATACACATGTACATACCTGTGTATCAAGTGGTGTAGGATCTGCTGCAATGATCATATCTGATGCCAACTCATTTGTATCATGAGTCTTCTTGGCTAGCTCTAGTAATGATGAGTGAAGTGGACTATGCAGGTGAATTGGCATTGAAGAGCCTGAATGTAGAAGCATATGTACATAACTTGATGATCCCATCTATAACTACAACTCCTCAAGTGAATCTAGGCAAGGCTGGGATGTCTGATGCTCAACCCTCGTAAAAGGATGGGTGTGTATCTGCCTCTGCAACAGCTAAATGATCTATGGGTGGATCAAGATGTGGAGTACTACCAGGGTGATGAGAATGCTACAAAGGTCTTGCAGCCTAGTTGGATCATGATCCCTGTGAACAACAAGCTCTACCCACATGTCCTCTAACCTCATGTAAAGGGATCCCAAGCTCTGATGCAGTGAAAGCATATGACTCCAATAGGTCCTTAGACAAACAACTCCCTGTACTCCGAAGCATATGGTCTTCTATAAGACAATATATGTCTACGGGTGAAGGGACACCTATGATAGCATAAAGGATTAGTAGCATAATCTGATGGTTTGGATCATCCACGATGACTCATCAAATATATGCCCACACAATCAAAAGATATCCTAGATGTCACAGCTACAATATCACCAACGTTGTCAATTGCTTCCCTTTGGGAAGAAATGACAACCTGATCAACAATAGGGGCCAGGGCTAGGGAGATAGTAGGCATCCTCTCCCCAACTAATGCCCTATAAGATGGAGTTTGTCAATCTTCTCAATGATAAGCATCTATATCAGCAACCCTACCCCACCCCTAACCAAAATATGTTGGTAGATCCAAGTAGTTGACCCCGAGGCCCAAATGAACCTCTGCGTAAAATTGTTGTGCAAAATATGAAGGAATTTGGTCGTTATTGGGATAATGACCATGAGCTGCAAGAAAATGTGGATATATCAAAGGGGTCATAAGAGGGTCTACACATCTAGTCACTTGATATGCCTTCACATTAGGTCTACCATCATAATGTGGAAAACATTATGATTTGATGGTCTCTTTGGAGACACTAAGCTGGACTGAAGAAAGTGAAACATCACCAGTGACCTCTTGCCGCATCTGGGCAAGAATAGCTACTAGAGTATCACCTGAATAAGCATGAGTATCTCCTAGTCTCTGTCTAATGCATTGTAATCTAGATAAAATATATTGACAAGTGTCTGTATAAACCACTGTTGTATTAGGGTCAGCTAGAACACCTCTCAATCTATGAATCTTAGTATTTGAATGACTAAATATAGAACCCTGAGGTGGTGGTGCATGTGTCATATCTCGAACTAAATTGTGCACAAAAATAAATTACGTATTCTAATGTATGTTTACATCTAGTACATCTAAATTAATTTTTAAATTTAACTTCCAAGCTCACATGTTCTAGTTCAAGAAAAAATTTAAATACATGTTTGAAACAAGTGATAACATGAAAAGTAAGTGCAATAACTTAAAGGACCACATGGTAAATAACCTGTATCATATCTAGATAGATACATGTGTGCATGTAAGTTTGAATGGATCTAAAAATTTAAAGTGCATGTGGGCATGTACAAATAGAACATGGATCACTAAAAATAGAGGGACCATATTGTTAATGTGCCTTTAAAGGTATGTGAGATTTGTATCTCTTCTTTATGTGGAATTTTTATAAAAAATCAATTAAGGAACCAAAAGGAATTGCATTTATATCATAATCACATGTAAAAAATGACCATGATGTATCATTAGAGCCCAAATTGATGTGAATCTAGGATACTAAGAAGGAATTACCATGGAATGCTATATTCAACACACAATGGACCTACAATGTGAAAAAGATTCAGATATTTGTTGCCATGCTTAGAGGATGTGGGGAAGATTGGCATGCCAAAAATGACCCAAATGCTATTAAGGTTGATCTAGATGAAGTGAAACAAAAGTTCTTATAAGAGTTTGAATACTTGGAGCTTGAACACATGAATATAGTGGTGTTAATTTAGAAGACATTAATCATTTGAAAGAAACTAGAAATTTGAGTAGATATTCATGGAGTTAGTGGAAATAATCACTCAAAATATAGATATCCTACTCCTACACAAATGGATTATTAGGGGATTCATGATGCATATATACAATGAAAACTATCAAAATGCCTATTTGTGAGATAGGACACTAGAATCTACACTAGGATTAGGAGTTATTGGTGAGCCATAGGGATTTCAAGGGGCAATAGTAAGGTTTTGTCCAAATGGCCACATCCATGGAATAATTGGTAGGTGCTTAGGAATCTAAGAGAGAAGTGTATGGTATACAAAGTGCCAACTCTAGGGACATACAATAGTTAACTATCTAATGGTTAGATCTCAATTTGTTAACATACAATAGTTTGTTACCTGTACATTACAAGGTCTACGTGTTCATGTTGTAGTCTTGAACAATGTATGCATAATGGAAAGAAAAAAAATCCATCATGGGGTTAGAAGAAATCAATAATGAGATACAATAGAACATTGATTGTATGAATCAACTAGAATATTAGTTATAATGAAACTAATTCATTTTAACAACATAAAATCATGAAAGCAACATTCTTTCTCTATAGGAGTAGGTTAGGTTTCATTATGCCTATAGGTTAGGTTTTGGTTTTGGGCTTTTGGATTTGTGGAGCTACATTTTTTAGCACCAACAAGTACAAAGGGAAAAAAGTTACCCTAAATAGAACACTAAGTATTACATATGTCATCATGCAATTTTTAGTGTATTACCCACCATGGAGCACAATCATCGCAAAATCTTTGTCTACATAAGATCACACATGAATTTAAATAGTTTCATTCCTCATTTGAATATTATTTTATTTTTAGTTACTTTCCCACCTTTTTTCTAGTTAGAATTGTTTTAAAGAAATTATTAGAATGTAAAAGGTGTAGTCTACCATCAAATTTGTTGCATGCCAAGATAAATTTAAAAATAAAAAATAAAAACTGATTTTTGGATGACCAAAATTTTGGAATTTCTTGAAAAAAATCATTTTGTTTAGTAATTAATATTGCTTTCAATAATGCTATGAGTGCAAAAAATGGTGGACAAGAAATATGTGGTTGGATTTTGGGTCTACTATCATCTTGGTGGTGGTTCAAAATCTCAACATGAAGTTGTGGAGTTGATTATCCATACACATGCTTGTTGTAGGTCAAATTTGGTTGATTCAACATACTAGAAATCATTAGGGTACAAGGTTTTTGGTGACACAATTTTTTTCGATTATTAGTGCCTAGTTGACTTTGTTTAGCTATGTTTTACCTAGTCATTTGTTTTCGTAGTTGATCTAACATTCACTTTGACTTGTTCCGAGATGCTCTTCTCCTCATTAAACCATCATAGTTTTCTTTCTCTATGGCAGATGACACTTCATATTCCTTGTTGGTAGCCACTAGGGTAGAAGGATGGGCATTAGGTTTTCATGGATGTCGGAATATTTGGATAGTTGTGAATGGACAATTGTTTCCCTTCTAGGGCATTCATCCATCTTCCCTCTAACTACATGGATAGAGAGGGGAAAAAAGACCAACATCGAGTCATTTAGAACAAGTGGTTGGCTCATAGAAGTGACTCTTATTGTGAATTCAATCAAATAGAAGGTGCATTTAGAGTTCTTGTGATTGTAGAAGCAAAGTGTGAGGGGAGATTATAGGTTCATTTTATAGCTTTAAAGACCATTGAAAAGGCCATTTTACTCCATGTATTAACACCATATAGTGATGGGCTGCTTGTATCACACTCTTCCTATAGTTTTTCACCCATTTGGGTTTTCCTGAGATGAAACTTTGTGTCATCTATTCTATATCTTATGTGTTATGCTCTATTATTTGTTATTTTCCATCTTGTTATTTGAATCTTTATTCTACTACAAGTATAAAGGTTAATAGAGTAGATTTATAAGAATTGATGAAGAAGAGTTAACTTAGGAATCCATAATTGATGTACCATTAAGGTTATCAATCCAGTGGTTTATGGATTAAAGATGGATACAATATTACTCTTGAGTACATTAGACTTTCTTTTGGTTTAAGATTTCCTTTTGGCCAATTATGAGTATGCTCTCAAATTACCTTCACAAGGAGTTAAAGCACTTTCTTTTTAGGTGTCCAATGCATTATGAGATATGTGATAGGTTTTACTACTTCTTTAGAGAAATTCATGGCTCTCACTAAGATCTTATTCACTATGAGGATCAAAGATGTGTAGTTGTATTCATTAGAGACACGACCCAACATAATTTTGCATTCTTAAGAGTAATCAACACAATTTTGTCTCATTGTTTTACTTTAGATTCCTTTCTTCAACCTCTAATCCTCAAGTACAAATGAGCTCATAGTGAATTATGAATTTTCTTTCAATTTTGTTGTTAAAATACATTTTTCTTGCAGTCCCATTAACCTATTTTGGTTACTTGTGGACATTATTATATAAATTTCAAATTTCAAAATTTGCATACACATTGTAGCAATCTAGTAGACATTTTTTTTATTTTCCTATCAGATGATTAAAGTCCTAATATATAAGATACCTTTAAAAGGCATTGAACTTGAAGTCAACCTTTTATCCTTAACACATATGTTAGGCACATAATACTACATTTGATAAAGGATACCTTGATCATAAGTTCTCTATTTTATTGTTGAATATAAAGTTGTAAATAAATAAATATATTTTAAATGCTTTAGATAAATAATCTAGGCTAATAAATAAATGCACCCAATTAAACACAATTAACCTATATTAAATCACAGTTGGGTTGATAATTTTTTTTCATATAACAACCTGCAAGTGCAATTGTAGCAATATATCTCTTCTAAAAGCATTGTAATCCCATGTAACAACAAAGATTGCATTAGTTTCACAACAAAATAAAATAAAATGGGCTTTTATTTCAATAGATTATAAATCTAAGCCTTTAGCTAGCATGACATATGGATCATGCAATATGAAGGTGGGAGGAGAGCAAACTTTGCACATATTTGAATGACAAGTGACTTTTTTATTGACATTGTCTACCTATGAAAATGAGACCTAAAATGGATGCAAATTACACCTAAAATGCACCAAATCTCAAGTTCAAGGGACCTCAAGATTGGACTAAACTACTAACAAGCTAAACTATCTAATTGCATCATAAAATAAGCCTATTAGTAGTGTTATGTCCTAAATGGATAACAGACTAATCTAAGCTAGTTGAATTGCACTAATAGCTAATGGATGTGAGCACTCAAATTGGCAGAATAACTTTGCATAAAATGACTTGTTTCAAATGGGAAGTGGAGGACTCAATTTATAGATTTTTGGAGATGGGATTGGAGGACTAGGATCAATGGTTGAGATTGCTTGAGGATCCTCAAGCAAGGAGAATTGTACAAATGGCATGATTAGATTGGATGAGAAGGTTGCCCCAAGATTCAAGGGATGATAAATGGATGAGAATGCAAGTTTGAATGGATGGATGGTCAAGATTGAGTAGGTGTATGACATGTAAGGACTCATTTATGAAAAGGTAAGGCTTAGATTTTGTGAGGAATTTTAAATTCCATGGAGAGGACAAGTGAAATTTAAAATCAGAGGAATAGTGTTCAAATAGTGCCATATGGAATTTTAAATTGGAAGAAATAGTGACACATGGAGTGCGGTGGAAGAAAGAGGACAAATGTACTCAATTTGGAAGATTTGCCCATGCTTCCAAAGTACCACTTGTCATCTACATGTGTGTACATTGGATGACAAGTGGACTTCTAGAAACATGGGGGTTTGTAATGAAGAATTAAATAAAATTAATTCATGTGCACATGGATTAGAAGAAAATAATTATGATTACAAAAAGTAATCAAAAGTGCACAAAATAGGGAATTAAATAAATATGATAATATATTTAATTTTGGAATGAACTATAGTCAAAATATTTAATTTTCAAACTATAGTAGAAGAATTGATTTTTATGACATGATAAAGGTGCAGAATAAATTAATTAAATAATTAAAAATTATTTAATTAATAATTGAATTGGACAAAGTGATGTAGGTGGATTAGGGTTGAATGCGTGGGTGGATGAAATTAATTGTGACCATTTTTAGGTGTCTACATTTTGCCCCTCTTTGATATGGCGTCACGGCTGTCGCGGTTAGCAGGTTGACGGGATATCAAAGAATATAGAATTTTTGATAAAATATGCCCCGGTGAACGAAAAGGAGTTAAATGGGTGGTGAGGTGATGCCCCCTCAAAACATCGGTGGAAAAAATAAAATTTCAGCGATTTCTTGAAAAAGGATGAAAAACGACAGAAGAGGGTGGAAACGGCGGTCCCGAGACTAAAGAACGGGGATGCAATGACGTAAATGGTAAAAAAAATGAAAAAATGAGGTGGAGATGGAAAAAAGTGGAAGACAAAGGTGGATGGATGAAAAAATGGGGAAAAATGATAAAAGGTGGGATGAAAAAGATAAAAAACAAGTGAGAAAAAGATAAAAAAGAAGTGAAAAAAAGAAGAAAAAAAAGAAAAAGTGGAGTGGGTTAAAAAGTAAAAAGAGAGCTAAAAAGCTCATTTTACTTTTTTGGTGATTGTGGAGGTGGAAAAGAAGAGGGGAAGAGGAGTGATGGCGGGGATTCCTCTAGAGGAGCACCAAGAGGAGCGGGTGTGGGAGTACCTGCGACTAGTTGCAGTAGGGGAGCCGGTGAGTGGTTTTAAACTTGCCTTGTGATTTTGGTTTTGATTTGATTGAATGATAGCTGTGTTAGGGGGAAAATGGGTGGTTTAAGGAAAATGGGTTGGTGGGTGAAGGGTGTGCTTGTATAGGATTGGGCGGATAAAAGGGGAATTAGCACATAAAATAGGCAAATGGGTTGACTATTTTTTGAAAATTTTTGAATTTTTTTTTTTGAAATTTTTAAAATGGGTTTTATGATTTTTTTGAAAATTTTAAAATGGGTGTGGAGCTTTTTGTAAATTTGAAAATAGGTGTTTTGAAAAATTTGTTTTGGGGGATGGGTTTTTTTGAAAAAAAGATGTGTTGGTTTGAAAATTTATTATTGGGTTTGTTATTATATTATATTTATTATTATTATTATTATTATTATTATTTAAGTTGGTAAATGTTAATTTTTAGATTTATATTATTGAATTTTATTTTTTTCCAAAAAAACAAGGCGGGAATAGTGTGCTTTAGGCGTTGAGGGAGGGGAGTTGCACCCAATGGGCACTACGAAAAGAGTGCATTGTGTAGGGGGAAGGGAGCCAAGGAGAGAGGAGTGGGTAGTTAGGAGGGTGGGGAGATGAGGGACGGGGAAGGGTAGAAGGGGTGGAGGGTAGGTTTTAGTGGGAGGGGGGTTTAGAGTGTAGGGGGGTAGGGTTTAGGAGGAGGGGGGAAGGATGTAGAAGTTAGGGGGAGCAAGGAGCACTAGGGGATATGGGTAGTGTTTAGAGGGTGCGGGTATAGTAATTGGTGTGTAATAGGCGTGCATGTAGGCGAGGGTAGGGGGATGGGGAGCATTAGTTAGGAGGGAGGGCGGTTAGGGGATAGGGGGATGTGGGGTGAGTGTTAGAGATGGGGAGGGGAAGGTTAGAGCGCCCATTGGGCACTGGTGTATGGTGTGGCACCCTTTGGGCATCGCTCAATTTTTATTATTATTATTATTATTATTTTATTTTGATTTTATAATTTTTTTATTATTTTAATTTGATTTTTTTTATTATTTTTTTATTTTGATTTTATAGTTTTTTGATTGTTTTAATTTGATTGGGGTGATGAGGGGAGGGGAGACGGGGCATGAGAAGCGGGGGGAAATTTGTGGTCGATGTGGGTCATGAGGGTGGGGGGTGTTGAATCAGGATATGGGATGTTTTCTAGGGGGAGGGCAAGGGAAACAGGCAAGGTTAATCAGAGACTGGAGAGTGCGGAAGGTGCGAGTTGTGCTCGGCTCAGGCCGTGAAGTCACAAGAGGGGGGATTTAGAAAACACGTCAAGGGGAAAAAAGGTGTGTAATGATAAAATGACTGACATGGTGATGTGTTTGGAATAATGCAAGAGGACAAGGGGGTTCTTCAGTCTCGGGAGAGGCGACGGCCCACATTTAGGCTCTGGGAGGAGCTGGACCAGACTGACAGGTTCATGCTATGGGTGCTTGGGCTAGAGCACGTATAGAATATGCCACAGATTCGTGCATATAGGGCCATGATAACATCAGTGGTGGAGAGGTTTCAGCCAGAGCATGGTGCCTTCCTGTTTCTAACAAGGGAGGCAATTATCACCTTAGAGGATGTGCAGAGGATTCTACGAGTCCCCCTTCATGGAGAGAGAGTGGTTTATCAGCATGGATGTGGGAGAGAGTATCTGGACCAGGTGTTTGCCCCAAGGCAGGTGTCGTACTTAGTAAACAGCACATAGATGGTATATCAGACAACGATGGAGAGGGGGTTAGATTCATTAACCCTATTTTTGGTAGGGTTGATAGCAGGGACATTGGTTCTGGACAGGAGGAGTCATAGATGCCCTATAGGTTGGGGGTAGGTATTACACTGGATGCTAACCAATGGAGTGGTGTATGCATGGGACCTAGGTATACTGGCCCATTTGTATCATGACATGTATTCAGTGGTATATAGGCGATCAGGGAGCCTGGGTTGTGCGGTGCCATTGCTACACATCTGGGCATGGGAGCATATCCCAGTGACTCGACCACTGTTAGTGAGAGATAGGCCATGACATTGACCATTTCTTTATGCATATAGGGGACATCAGATGCGGTGACAGTTGGGAAACATGGGATATTGGAGACGAGTGATAGATGAGATGGTGGAGTTCATCTGGCAACCTTGGAGGGAGGTGGAGAGGTGGGCAGACGATGATGATCATCTAGGTTATGTGATGCAGTCATGGTACCTAATGGGGTGGACAGATCTGATCATAGAGAGATACCTACCAGAGCGGGTGCAGTGATAGTTTGGGTTAGTACAGGATGTACCACAGATGGAGGTGAGGTTTTCATGGATATGGGATGAGAAGCAGTGGTGGGGGTTAGTGCTTGATGTAGATATGGTCATAGCAGAGTTTGAGGGGCTTTAGCCACAGTCATGTGATGATAGACGAGATGTAGTGGATGCAGGGACCACAACAGCATATGATGAGTGGTGGGCTTGACAGAGACTCATGAGACTCACAGTACCCATAGGGTTTGTAGCTCCAGTGGAGGCAACGGAAGAGGAGGGGGATGACGATGATGAGGATGGGGATGGTGGTGATGAGGAGGATGATGGTGAGGATGATGACGAGGATGACGATGATGGCAATGATGAGGATGAGGATGATGAGGATGAGGAGGATGAGGAGGATGAGGATGAGGATGATGAGAAGGATGTAGAGGCAACTGGGATGGATATGGATATTGGAGGTGATGGTGGAGGTGATGCAGCTGGTGGTGGTGATGCAGATGGATCAGAGTTAGCCCAAGCATGAGAGAAGATAACTGAGTTATAGGTGCAGATAGCCCAGTGAGAGGGACAAGTAGTGCAGCTAGAGGGCTTAGTGGCCCAATTATAGGGACAGATCAGGGATTTGGCAGATGTGTCAAGATTACAATCTTTGGTGCAGCAGCGGGATGCTTAGATAGTCCAGTTACAAAGAGAGTTGTCACAGATAGGTACCGTACAGGCACAAGTTATGGGAATGCAGGCACAAGTGACACAATTGCAGGGGTTAGCATAGGAGTATGCACAAGAGAGAGATCAGGCACATCAGGCATTGGGGTTAGGTATGAGAGAGATGATGGAGATGATGCTATAGCGGATAGAGGAGGTCACTAGGGAGGCATAAAACTATAAGTCAGTATATGAGGCTATAGTGCGGGCATGACAAAGAGCCAGTTATCGTAGTAGATCTGAGGCTTCGAGTTCCAGGAGGAAAGGATGATCAGAGAGGTCAATTCGGCATCCCTCTCCATCACAGGTGTTAGCAGTAGCACAGATGTTGCCTCCACCAGCACCATGATAGGTAGGTTAGCAAGATATGGGGGGCCCACATCAGAGGGACTTAGGACCAGCTGAGTCAGGTAGGGACAGCTTTGCCTAGGGGCATGATGTATACATGTACTATTTTTTGATAGGTCTGAGGACCACATTTTGTATCATGATCACATTTTAATATATATATGAGATGAACTATTCGAGTGATGGACTATGTTTATGTATGGATGTATTGATTTATGCTGTAGTATTTGCGATTGGATGCATTTATGGATGTGCTTATATGATGGGTTTAGATGTTACGATATATATATAATGGATGAATGGATGTATGATGATCGATTATATGCTTGTGATGTCATTTCATATGTATATGTTTGTGATGATGTAGATATGAATTGACATGTGTTTGGATGCAGGATGGAGCATATGCATATTTATGATAGGTGAATTTAAATATTATGTATGATGCGGTCATGTGCATATAATGTTTAGGATAGATGAATATATGTATGATGTAGACATATGCGTATATGTTATGTGGTGATATATACTAATGTATTTGTGATGCAAGATGATAGGTGATCATGACATGCTAATAGAACCCTGAAAATGGTCACAAGATGATGGGAAATGAGCGGATGGTAGAAAATAGGGGGAATGGGAATGTAAGTGTTAATGAATCTTGAGGCAACAAGAGAGTGATAGGGTGATGAGGGTAGATGAAAGTACAAGGAACAATGTCATATTAAGATATTCTACCAATGATAATAAAATTGAGTGCTACTGTTGATATGGTATGGAATGTTATGCACCAAGGTATGTGGAACCAAGGTGACGAGGCATCCATGCATAGGACTTGACTGTACAAACAATAGGATGAACTCACTCGTGCCCATAATAGTACAACCTTGTCTAGATGAGGGAAGGGGACTCATAGCATAAGTCCTTAATACACCAAAGGTATGAAGAACCTTAGATGTAGAAGGGAAACGATATGCTAGAACCGACCCTACGATCCACGAGGTATAATTACTAATACGAAATAATGAGAACCTCCCACAAGCATAGCATAGAAAAGAAATGACCATGCCCATTTTTGGATTGTTCGCCACATGCCATGATATAATGAGATCAAGGTAGTTTTGACATAATCCAAGAATGATGCATAAGATAAAAATCAAAGAACAAAAGAATGACTAACCCAAAACACACAGCCATTGTATCTCTTGCCAAAGGATGGATGGAGGATGTGATGATTTTGTCCATTGTAGGAAGGATGCATCCTAGGAAAAAAATTGATGATGGATTAAACTAAACTAAGGATGGGTGAGGGGATACGTGTTTTGTGTTATGAAAAAGCCAATATGTTGGTGAAAGATGCTTTGTGAGAGTGTTATGCTTTGATAAGATGCCCAGTAAGTATATTGATCATAGGTAAAGTCTAATCAACAAGCTCAGGAATGTGGGACCATCCAAGCGGGTTGGATGGGTGCATCATATGTACCTACGTACTGGATACTTCCTTCACATTCTAGACTGCCTACATACCCTATATCCACAGGATCAAGGCACATTACAATGCGGGTGGGTATGATATGTAGTTCTGGGAGACTTGATGATGTAAGGATAGGGGTTGATTCATGTGGAATGACGAGGTGTGGTGTAGATGATGTGGATGTCAATTGGTCAATGAGTAGAATGGTATTGGTGCAGTAAAGGGTGTGACATGGCAAAAACATTAAAGGGACCAAGCTCATGGATGGATAGGAGGGTCAAGTGAGTGATGTAATGGTAATGTGGAAAGATGGGAATTAAGTAATGGGGAGACAATGGAAGTGCAGATGATGGGTTTATTCCAAAGCTTAGAGGAGGGGATAGTGGAGTGGATAGTGCAGGTGAAAATGGGAAGGTGATTTAAACAATGGATCCCGTTTGAACCTACACATGACGCCTGTAAGTAGGTTTTCATCATGGTACTTATCCAAGGCGCCACAAGGAGTGGTTTTCACCATAGGACAGATTATTTCTCTTTACTATTTTTTTGTAATTTTTTAGATTTTTTGATTTTTTTGTATTTTTGACATGGGGTATTCAGCGAACTAACTGTGAAATCGTTTCAAATGGATGATGTTCATGGGCTCCTCTAGTTCATCTCCTTCAAGGGTAGAGAGGCAATATGATCCAGAGCCATACTTTGCAGTGACAATGTAAGGGCCTAGCCAATTAGGCTCAAATTTTCCTTTCTTTTTTCGCTTAGATAGATTCCTTTGATTTTCTTTCAGGACCAGATCTCCTACTACAAACTCCCTAGCATGGATCTTCTTGTTATAGGATCTGTAAAGCTGATTTTGGTATTCTTGGAGATGATTGAGGGCATTGAGGCATCATTCATCCAACAGATCGAGCTCTTGGAGGCATACAACACAGTGTTTTTCATTAGTGAGGACATTATTCAAGGAGATGTGCAAGGAGGGCAATTTGATCTCGATTGGCAGGATGGCTTGTGCTCCAAAGACAAGGGAATATGGTGTAGCACCTATGGGTGTACAGATACTAGTGTGATAAGTCTAGAGGGTGGGATGGATATGGAGATGCCAGTCACGGCCAGTTTCATTGACAACTTTCTTTAGGATTTTGAGTAGGGTTTTAATATTTGCCTCAGCCTACACGTTACCTTGTGGGTAAAATGGAGTGGACCAATGATGTTGAATGTGGAATTGTTCACAAAGGTACCAAACATCATGGTTTTGAAAGGCTTACCATTGTCAATTATAATGGCGCATGGGATACCATAATGACAGATGATATGGTAAAGGATGAACTTGGTGATTTGGTTGCCAGTGGTGAAAGTGAGGGGGATGACTTCGACCCACTTAGTGAAGTATTCTATGGCAGTGATAATGAATTTGTGTCCGTCAAAGGAGGATGGGTGGATTTTTCAAATGAGATCTAGGCCCCACTGAGAGAAAGGCCATGGTGTAGTAACAGGTTGCAATGCCTGAGAAGGAGTGTGAATTAGATCTCCATGCTACTGACAAGGCTTACACTTCTTCACATACTCATATGCATCATGTTCCATAGTAGGCCAATAATATCTAGTACGCAAAAGTTACTTGGCTAGGACAATTCCACTTGTGTGTGCTCCGTAGATACCTACATGGACCTCATGTAAGGCAAGGGAAGCTTCTTCCATGTTTAAGCATCAAAGGAGAGTGCCATCATAGCTTCGGTGATAGAGGGTGTCGGTTAGGATAGTGTAGCAGGCGGCTTGGCGAATGAGTGATCTTTGTTGTTTCTGGGTGGATTCAAGATGGAAAGTGTGATGTTGGAGGTAGGTGTAAATGTCATGATACCAAGGATTTTCTGGACCAATGATCTCACAAACAAATTCCAACTCAGTGACATGATATGTTGGCATCAAGAGCTATTCCACAAGAAACTCACATTGGTGGTTGTCAGGAGGCATGTCTAGAAGTGAACCAATAGTAGCCATGGCATTAGCTGTTGTGTTGTGAAGGCAAGGTACCTGTTCAAACTGTATGTAGGTGAAGAATAGTTTGTATTCATCAACCATTTGCTTATAGGGTACTAGTTTATCATCCTTTGTGGTAAACTCATCATTCACTTGTTTGATGATCAACTGAGAGTCTCCATAGACCTGTAGCTATAAGATATTCCATTGCACGACTATTTTGAGACCAATGATTAGAGCTTCATATTTAGCCACATTATTTGTATAGGGGAACGCAAGTCTGTAATCTTTGGAGATGTAGTTGCCTTACAGGGTCACCAATAGTATTCCTGCTCCTGAACCATGATTAGTGAAGGATCCATCAAAGTATAGCTTCCAATGTGTAGGTTCTGTCACAGTGAGAATGGACTCATCTGGGAAGTTAGTGGATAGCAGCTGATAATCTGTGAGGGAAGCTTCAGCCAGCTGATCTGTTACAACTTGTCCTTTGATTGCTTTCCTATCAACATACTCAATATCAAATTTGCTCAACAACATGACCCATTTTGCCATTCGTCCTGTGAGTGGGGTCCTAGACAGGAGGTACTAAAGGGGGTCAATGTTAGATATGAGCTTGATAGAATGACTTAGCATGTAGTGTCGTAACTTTGGGGAACTAAAAATGACAGCTAGACATGCGCGTTCCATGGGGGTGTAATTAAGCTCATAGCAAACTAAAGTCCTACTAATGTAATAGATAGCTCTCTCACAACTAGTATCATCCTGTTGTGCTAAAAGTGCCCCCAGTGCTACTAAAGTTGCTGATAAATATAATAACAGGGGATTTCCAGGGATAGGCACCATTAGGACCGGTAGTGAAGCAAGATACTCCTTGATGCGGTCAAATGCCTGTTGACAATTCTAGTCCCACTTAAAGTGTGCATTTTTGTGAAGTAAATGGGAAAAAGGATGGCATTTGTCTACAAGTTGGGCGATGAACCTTTGTATAGCCTATAGTTTGCCTTGGAGACTTCAGAGTTGTTTGAGCGTCTTTGGAGGAGGCATTTCTGTTATGGCGGTGACCTTAGCAGGATCTACTTCGATGCCCTTGTGAGAGATAATGAACCCCAAGAGTTTACCTGATGTTACATGGAAGACACATTTCTTAGGGTTGAGGCGAAGCTTGTACTCTCTAAGCCGTGCAAAGATCTATCACAGGATCACATGATGTTCTTTCCTAGTTTTAGATTTCCCAAGGAGATCATCTACATAGTCTTCCATTATCTTATGTATCATGTCATGGAAAATTGTAGTCATTACACATTGATAGGTTGCACCCGCATTCTTTAGACCAAAGGGCATGACTTGCCAGCAGTATGTACCCCAAGGACAAGTAAAATCTGTTTTATGTTGATCTTCAAGGGCAATTTTGATTTGATTATAACTTGAAAAGCCATCCATGAGGGAGTGCATCTTGTGTCTTGTTGTGAGATCTACAATCATGTCAATCTTAGGGAGTGGAAAATCATCTTTCGGACATGCTTTGTTAAGGTCTCGGGAATCTGTACAACAACAAATGCCCCTAGGTTTCTTAGCTACTGGTACAATATTGGAGAACCACTCCGGATAATCGATAGGGCAAATAAAGCCAACATCTAGTAATTTCTATAGCTCTTCTTTGACGAGAAAGGTGACTTGATGGTGCATCTTGCAGAGTTTCTGCTTAATAGGTTTTGCATCAGGATGTACCACAAGATGATGAATAGCCAAAGATGGATCCAATCCTGGAATGTCGACGTAGGACCAAGCAAACACATCAAGTGTTTCATGAAGCACTATGGAGATGTTGGATTTTTCTTCTATACAAAGACTTTCTGCTAGATGTGTGAGCTTAGGTGATTCTTGTGTACCAAGGTTGATTTCTTGTGTGCCTTCAATTAGAATGTTGGAACGCTCTTTCCAGTGAGATGGTATTGGGGGAAGATTAAGATCCTCATCTTCTAGCACCTCAGAGAGGTTTTCACTAGGAGATATGTATTTATTTTTCTCTTTTGTGTCTGAAAGTGCCTCTGAGAGGTTTTCACTAGGGGACGATTTTCTATTTTTTGATTTTTGATTTTTTAGACTAAGGATCTCTTCTTAACCAAAATAGGCATCAGTGTACAAGCATATGTCATATTGTGAGGTGTCACGAAGTTCCAGGAATGTGGAGAGAGCCTCATCATTTGGAAATACATCGAGAGGTGGAGGTCCTTGATAATCCCAAGCAATGAGTTCAAAATGAATGAGGGGGAGGTCAATAACGAAGATGGCATTGTCAGGGAAGATACAAGAAAGGTCTAGATCTTCACATGAAGCTATGATGACACTTAATGTGATGTTTTCAACACTAGAAGAGGATTCCATTACATGTACCAAGGTTTTAGCAGGTCCATAGATTGTCACAGTCGGTGGAGCATATCCTAAACCAAAGTATTGAGCATATTTCTTGGGAGATATAGGATCAATCAGTATGGGCTCTGTGACACCTTGTTCATCAGCACCAAGTCCTGTTCCACAGTAAGGCATTTTGGTACAAATTTGGAATGGTACATGATATTTCTCTTTGAAGTATTCTAGATTGACAGGTATTGGGGTAGTTTCATCATGATATAGCCAATCACTTAGAGTTGTTTCTTTGGCTTCTTCCTCTCTAGATCCCTGTGCTAGTACAAAAGAAATTTTATCATTGATCCTATGACGATGTTCTATTTCCTTATTCAGGAGATGACGACCATGAGAGTGATGGGACAATGGTAACTATCCCATGTGGAAGGCATTGTGAAGCTCATATTTGCCACACCCTTTATCTACGATCTTGACCTTTTGAGGGGTATGGGTGGAAGATGAAGGGGAGGCTTGTGATTGTTCAATGGTGACTTGTGACGTGAATGATGATGTGGATGGAGTAGATGAGGGATCTTTGACATGGTCCCCATAGGTACTCAAACAATGGAATTATCGATCATAGACAACCTCTAAGGCCTTACAGTACTCAAAAGGTTGTTGATCGGTGGGAATAGTGACTTCCACATTGTTATGAGGGAATTTGAGGCATTAATGGTAGGTGGATGGAACGGCTTGCATGGCATACAACCATGGTCGGCCTAGGATGAGATTATATGGAAGGTCAAGATCAATCACATGACATAGAGTGGGCATGGTGAGTGGGCCTACCTTGATAGGGAGGCATATAGTGCCTTCAGATTCCCTCTCTATGTTGTCATATGCCTTGATGGAGATAAACAAAGTTTCCAAGTTAGACACTGAATACCCTAGGAGTTTTATGAATTTTAATGTACATATGTTCAAGCTGGATCGGTTATCCAAGAGGACTCTCTTGACTCTATGGTTGGTGATTTTGACTTCAATATGAAGGGCTTTATTATGTACGGGGTCAATAGGTGGCATGTCAGCATGACTAAAGGTGAGATGATAGGATGATGATCACTGAGTGACAAGATTTTGGAATTGGGCGGGAGGTATGTCGGTAAGAACATGGGACTCTTAGAGAGCATTTTCAAGTATTTCCCGGTGGATGTTGAATGTCCTAAGGAGTTCCAAGATGGATATTTAAGTGGGAGTCTTGCCAAGATGGTCAAGGAAGTTATATTGGGAAGTGGTGGTAGTGGAGGATGGGGATGGTCCCTTCACAGTTATACACCCACAATGGGTGGTAACAACACATTCAGGGGTGGTATTTTTGACTTTGATGATGGCAACACGAGTAGAATCTAATGCAATTCTATCCACTATGTTATTGTAGGGAGGCAGAACTTTGTTGTAGTTGATATTGTTGGTTTCGTTGTTAGGATTGGTGTTGGAGGAGGATGGTTGGGAAGCGGTTTGATTATTGTTGTGGTGGGGAAGAGGGTCTTGGTAGACTCCTAGGCCATCATTGGGTGATGTATTATCGTGGTCTTCCATTTGGATTCCACCGCATTCAACGAGGTCTTGGACATAGTTTTTCAATTTCATGCACTTGTTTGTGGCGTGGCCCTTGATGCGGTGGTGGTCACAATATTCATTCTCTTTGTACCACATAGGCTTAGGTTTATTTTCATCAAATGGTTTTGTTATGGGGAACTCAACCATGTTGGCATGAAGTAGCTTTTGGAATACAACCTCGAGTGGCTCACCCAAGGGGGTATATTACGCTTTGGATTGTTGAGAGAATTTCTCTTTGGAGGAGTGGACGGGACCGATACATTGTTAGAAACATTTTGGACTACATTTGTCTCTTTTGGATTAGGAGATGCGATTTGGATGTACTTGGAATCAGTAGCACCATCTCCTATGGTGTTCTTGGTTTTAGCCCAAAATTTAGGTTTGTCATTGGAGGTTTTGCCATTGTCGTTCTTGCTGTAAATTTTGACTAGACCCTTCGCAATAAGGGCCTTTTCAATAGTGACCCCCTTTTCTATGATCTCATCAAAGGTTGATGCACAATGTACTTGCAAATGGAAGGCCATTTCTTGATTGAGGTTTTGGATGAAAATATGGATGAGTTCTTTTTTAGGTGTTGTCCATGGTAGCCTACTAGAAAGGGTTCTCCATCTTTGTAGATAAGTGGTGAAACTCTCACCACTTCGTTGGTTGGTGTTCCAAAGGTCGAGCATTGTGATCTCATGTTCCACATTGTATGAGCAGTGGGTGACGAATTTCTCTAAAAGATCAGTGAAATTGGATATGGAGCCATAAGGTAAGTGCATGAACCATTCTAGGGTTTGCCCTCCTAGGCTTCGTGGAAAAATACGTAGGAGGAATTGATCATCATAGGCAACTTCTTGGCATGCCATGAAGAATTCCTTGATGTGGTCATGAGGGTTTCCTTTTCCTTTGTATTTATTGAATTTTGGCATTTCAAAGTGTTGGGGAAAAGGTGTGATGGCAATGTTTCTGTCGAACGGGTAGGGACATAAGTCTTCAAACTTATAGTGTTTCTTTTGGGTCCCTAGTTGGATGTTTTTAAGGGTGTTTTTCATCTCTTTCCATTCTTGGTCAAAAGGGTTAGCGAGAGGTGATTGAGATGACTATTGGAGTGGAAGTTGTTGTGATGCTGATTGTTGATATTGAGGATTGATGTATTGTTATTGTTGTTGGGGGTGGGCATATTGTTGTTGTGCGTGAGGTGGAAGAACTGTGGTTTGGGTGTAGGTGTGAGAGCCGTGTGTTTGTTGTTGTGGGATGACTTGTTGAGTTTGAGGTTGGACATATTGTTGATGTTGGACACGTGGGAGTAGACCTATGGCTTGTGTGTAAACATGGGACCCATATGCTTGTTGAGTTTGGGGTTGTGGTTGTTGTTGGATGTTGTAAGGAGATTGAATTAATGACTCATGGTGGGGTTGTTGCATGGAAGATTGATATGTGTGTGTGGGATTAACATAGTTTGTTGATGGGTTTTGTGATTGGTTGAGTGGATTCGCAATGGGTGTTTGAGTCATGGGTGGTGCTGCTATTTGTGTGATGATTAACCTTGGTGGAATGTTTAGTGGAGGGAGAGGTTGCAGTACAATTGTGGTGGCTTCTTGTTGAATGTTTGGTGGAGGTGGTATGGCAGTGATAGTGACATTAGAGGGTAAAGGTACATCATAAGGTAGAATGTCATAAGGTAACCCAATGGGAGGATTGGATGCTTGTGGTTGTGAAATGTTTCTAGCCCTCATGTTTTGTCCTAAGGTGTGAACGGAGGCAGTGTTGGAAGTAAAACTAGCCCAAGGATTATCGTAGATGTGTTTGTTAGGATTAGGGATACGTCCCCATGGTTGATCGTGGATGGGTGTTGGTGGTTTTTCATGAAAGATTGTTTTGAGCTTGTCGTGGTCATATGAATATGGGAGGCACATGCCATGCTCAATGAGACATTGAAGAAATTCATCCTTATGGTTGTCAATGAATTGGTCAAACTTGTCGTGCAACCTCTTTTCATTAAGGAACTTGACAAAGGTGGGGGAATAAGTTTGATGAGGATGAGTGGATGCTTCACCCATTTTGGGTTGGTTGACATATTCCTCCATGTTTCTCGTGGTTGAGCCACTAGGAGAGAGGGGTTGGTAACGAGAGTCCATTTTCCTAGCTTGTGATCGCGTAATGGGAGGCATAAAAGGTGAATTTGAGGAGGGTTTGTATTACAAAGTGCCAATGATGATGGTAGGTACAAAATCTAGATCAAGATGATTGGAGGTCGATGGTTATCCTATGTACTTAGGGTAGACAAAGAGCCTAAGAAAAGGGATGATGTGATTGTTTTACTTGGGGTAGGCGAGACACACCATGCAAAACAAGATTTCTTGGAGTTTACTAACTTAGGAGTTATCAAGATTCCCAAGCCAATTTATCCAAGAGGGTTGATGACAAAAGGATAATTTTGATCTAGAGTTTAACCTTAGGATATGGATGTGTTATTTGATTTATTGATTGAGTTTTGATGAAATTGTTGATCTTAATTGATTTAAAGGTAATTATTTCTGGTGGATCGGTTAAAGATGATTAAGATTTGTTTTAGGATAGGAATTCTAGTGATAGGTGACAAGCAAGGTTTTGGCTAGAGATGTTTGGATGCTAGTGAGGATGATGACAAGGATATTGATTGATGATGGGGTCGGATCACAAGCTAAGAATGATAAATGGACAAGGTCATGGAGTGAAGTAGCATGTAATGTCTAAGGATGATGTGGAACAAAGGTTTTTGACAACCACAAGGACAAAAACTTGATGTAATAATGGATTTTGAGGATGAGCACTGATACAGAGAACTAGGCACTGATATGAGGGAACAAGCACTGATTCATAGGATTGGGCACTGATATGAGGGAATGGGCATTGATTCAAAGGACTGGGCATTGATATGAGGGAATGGGCATTGATTCAGAGGATTGGGCACTGATCTAGGGGTTCAGGCGCTAATGTGAATGTTTGGGCCCTGATTCAAATGGTTGGGCACTAATGTGGAGGGATAGGCACAGATACAGAGGATGGGGTGCTGATGTGGGACAGTGATGGTTTCATGTGATTTTTAGGGTGATGAGTTGGATTTTTGACAAATTTTGGGCTTGGGACGTGATGTTTTTGGAGTTTGGAGGTTTGAATGTGTTAATAGTTCACTCTTTCAAATGGCTAAAATGATGTTTGGGTGATGTTAATGAGAGTCTTCTTTGGCAAGTGATACAAGCATTTCAAACAAGTTCATTCAATGTCCAAAGGTTTTGCTGTGAAATTAACAATCATGCACAACCTAAAGTGAGGATAGGACAATATTTATTGGATCCCCTAGCTACACTTATTTAAAGCGGGTAGCTCCAGGATCTTGGTAGCACTAGCTTCCCCTTACAGTGCACTCACTTCTCATGCATACCAAGATCCAGGTTTCCCAAGGCTCGTCCCCCCACCAAACCTTAGGATTTTCCCTACTACCTTGGCTAAAAACTGCATGAATCAGGGCCACTTTGAAGGTCCCACCTTCTGCACCAACAAATAGAGGGATTTGGGCTACTAGAACAATGGTTTGTAGTAAGTGCTTTCGTTTAGGTGGCCATATGTGCAGCAGTGCTACTCTCCATTATGGAGTCTCCCAACCTTCAAGGGTTACGCCTTGAAGGGTTTTGCAGGAGGTTGGTTCTCAGTATGACATAACAACACCTCTTGTTTGTGACTTTCGTCACAAACACATTATTTTATATAGCGACTCGAAAGAGCTTAGTTTTAGCTTGTTTCTGCTTAGGTCATTCCCACCTTTCGAAGCGGGGTGACAAGCCCTCTAAAGGTTCAACAAAAGAAATAGAAGCACAAAAATACTTTTGATCCCCAAGTTCATAAGAAAATGCAAGGGGAGAGCATACGTATTTTTAGGCTTGGGTCACACTAAACAAGGTTTATTTTTAGCTCTTGGATTATGTTGGGGGTGATTCATGCAAGTCTTGTGAGAAGCTTTTGATTCCCAAGATCACCAATGGTGTGGAGGAAGAGCATACACTTTCACCACACAAACACTATCACAAAACACTTCACACACAATTATTTGTTTTCTTGCTTATATGAGTGAAAATACACGTTGTGGTTCTTTTCAAGCCTTATGCGTGAAAGATGCAAGTTGTTCTTTTTAAACCCAATGAAGATGTGAATGCAATTTGTGTTCTTTTTAAGCCTTATGAGTTATGATGCACGTTGTAGTTCTTTTAAAACCAATGACTTATGATGCAAATTGTGTTCATTTTAACCTTATGAATGAAGATACAATTTGTGTTCTTTTTAAGCCTTATGAGTGATGATGCAAATTGTGTTCTTTTTAAGCCTTATGAGTGAATATGCCTAAGATTTGGACAAACAAACTCATACAAAAGGCATCAAATTAAATGCTTCAAACTAGTAAAACCCTGCAAGAAAGGAGTTAATAGTTTGATATGAGCCTTCGATGGTCGAACGAGGCTGTAAAACCAAATGTTAGACAAAAAAACACAATTTTAGTTAGGCGCTAATATGGGAGATTGGGCACTAATGCACTATATAGGCATTGATGCAGAGGTCTAGGCCCTGATCCGAGATAGGTAGCACCTCCCCTTTGTAAATTTGATTTTTCCTGCAAAATAGAGAGCTAAGGTGGCCAAGAAGTTAGTAAAACATCAATTAGAACATCATGCAAGCATAAAATGTTGAATTTGACATAAAACCCATTAGAAATTAATGATTTTACCTTGTTCCCAAATGGGCACTGATCTGTCAGGCTGGGCGCTGATGTGCCAGATAGGCGCTAATGTGCCAGATAGTCACTGATGAGCCAGATAGGTGCCGATTTGTAGAAATTAGGTGTTGATTTGACCTGTCACAAGAAAGCAACACAAAACATGCAAATTTGTTAGCTAAAAGGTGGTGGGGGTCCCACTGGGCATGCCAAAATGTCTACCTATGAAAATGAGACCTAAAATGGATGCAAATTACACCTAAATGCACCCAATCTCAAGTTCAAGGGACCTCAAGATTGGACTAAACTACTAACAGGCTAAACTATCTAATTGCACCCTAAAATAAGCCTATTAGTAGTGATATGTCCTAAATGGATAATAGACTAATCTAAGCTAGTTGAATTGCACTAATAGCTAATGGATGTGAGCACTCAAATTGGCAGAATAACTTTGCATAAAATGAATTGTTTCAAATGGGAGGTGGAGGCCTCAATTTATAGATTTTTGGAGATGGGATTGAAGGGCTAGGATCAATTTGAAGGATCAATGGTTGAGATTGCTTGAGGATCCTCAAGCAAGTAGAATTGGATAAATGGCATGATTGGATTGGATGAGAAGGTTGCCCCAAGATTCAAGGGATGATCAATGGATGGGAATGCAAGTTTGAATGGATGGATGGTCAAGATTGAGTAGGTGTATGACATGTAAGGACTCATTTATGAAAAGGTAAGGCTTAGATTTTGTGAGGAATTTTAAATTCCATGGAGAGGACAAGTGGAATTTAAAATTAGAGGAATAGTGTTCAAATAGTACCACATGGAATTTTAAATTGGAAGGAATAGTGACACATGGAGTGGGGTGGAAGAAAGAGGATAAATGTACTCAATTTCAAAGATTTTCCCATGCTTCCAAAGTACCACTTATCTTGTACATGTGTGTACATTGGATGACAAGTGGGCTTCTAGAAACATGGGGGTTTGTAATGAAGAATTAATTAAAATTAATTCATGTGCACATGGATTAGAAGAAAATAATTATAATTACAAAAAATAATCAAAAGTGCACAAATAGGGAATTAAATAAATATGATAATTTATTTAATTTTGGATGAACTATAGTCAAAAATATTTAATTTTCAAACTATAGTAGAAGGATTGATTTTTATGACGTGATAAAGGTACAGAATAAATTAATTAAATAATTAAAAATTATTTAATTAATAATCAGATTGTTCGAAGTGATGTATGTGGATTAGGGTTGAATGCATGGGTGGATGAAATTGATTGTGACCATTTTCAGGTGTCTACAAACATGTTGGGTAGATTTAATTTTTTTCTTTTCAAATTAATTGCTTTTTCTTTCCCTTACTTTTAAAAACTAAAAATTCCCTAATTCACCTAGGAATATGATACAAAGTAAGCATGAAGATCAATGAAGCCAAACATGCTCCTAAAGTTAGGGGAAAAGAGAATATGAAATAGCATAAGTACCATTAAAGCTATACATTCTGCCCAAGTGAGGGAAGAGTAAGCAAGAGACATAAGACAAGAGCTAATCAAGAAAATAAAGGAAAAAACTCTAAAATGATAATAATGACATCAATTATATAGTAAATTAACAAACTAAGATCCTTTCTTTGATTCTTTTGGTGTTAGCATATCCATTAGATCATCTTCTTTTTTCAAGAGAAATATTCCAACTTATCCTCAAGTTGTTTTTCTTTGTGTTCTTTTCTTTGCTTTTTAATTATGTGTTTCTTCTTGATACTCCTTCATGTTAGGTGTAAATACATGATAAATTAGTGTAATATCTTCTTATCTATTTTTGTTTTGTTGCTTGTGGTTGTAGTGAAATGATACTCTTTGGATGGAACACAACTTCTTTTTTTGGTTTCAATTTTGATTGCTTTGCTTGAAACTCAATGACACTTGGTTCCTTTTGATCTTTCTCTAGGATGCTCCTTTTGTTCTTTCTTCGATGTGTTCTTGTTTTGGCTCCTCTTTGGTTGGATAGAATGCTTCTTTCTTAATTTTGTTTTGGTTTCATTTTAACTCATCAAAGTGGATCATATAAATCATGAATTGTATCATCTCTCTCATAAGGCACATCAAGAGGTGGCTTAACAAATGTGTCCACTATAAAGTGACTAACATCTGATATTGGAATCTAATGAGATTTTTAAATTTTGATTAAACTTTTCCTTCATGTATAAACTTAACACATTGATGTAAAATATATGGCACAACTTTGCATTATTTAATCTCAAGTTTACCAAGTAAACACTAAATTCATCTAATGATGTCATAACATGACATAAATGGGTAACTCCTTCAGTCCTACTCTTAAGTTCAAAATGATACAACTCAATGTACTTATCATCATTCCATTTGTCATCCTCAATGAAACTATAGAATATGCATATTCTCTATGTGTGACATGTCAATTACATAGTTCCTCTTCATTAAATATGTTGTATTGACATATGAGATCAATAAGAAATGGAAGTTGATTCAGAATTCACATAATACTTGGCATGTACAATAGACCATAATACTTATTCTATATGATATCCTCATTAAAAAATGAAATCAATGGTGACATAGAAGGATATGAAGATGTAGCATTAGATTTGACCAACATCATCAACATCATTATCATTGATAACATTATTAATAACAAGTGCATGTCTATGTTGTTAGAATTTTTTGGAAATGGATTTATATATATCTTTAAAATATTTTTAGCAAGTGCCACCAATGGATTTCTATTGTCATTTACTCCTCTAAATTTCATTGTGTTGTTAAATACAAGATCTTCAGCCTTATGTTTAAGACCTACACATATTTATGTTGGATACCCATTCACATGATGATCACAAAATGCTTCCTTGTTATATCATTTAGGGAGGGGTTGAGAAGTATCTATAGGATGAATAGAAGGAAGAGTAATAAGATTTTCACTCAACAAAGTTTGAAACACATTATTCATAGAATCATCAAGCTTAGTGAACTCCCTACATTTTGATGGGTTAAATGAAGGGAAAAAAAGGTGTTAGTAAATTGATTCATATTTTCCTTCGCATCATTACCCTTTGAGAAATTATTGTTCTTTTGAAACTAGGGTTTGGAGAATAAGGGTTTGGCAAACTAGGATTTAGTAGTTCTTTAGCCACTCAATGAATTCAACAAGAAGACATTAAGAACATAATGGATTTTTTCTCATAGTCCAAACACAATGAAATGACATTTTTTCTATGAGAACACAATGGAGGAGAAATGACAAGCATATGTATTTTATGCACCTGGAGGGAGGCTATAATGCTAATGTGGGGGCTCGTATGCAGATGTGGGGCCTTCATTTTGCCTGTCTAGGAGCCTTCGAGCTGTCCCCTTTGACCCCTTTGACACAGCTCTGTAAACTTCTATCACCTTCATCCACCATTTGTTTCATTGTGCAAGCTCTCAAATGACAAAAAAAACTATCATTTGAGAGTTAAAACCTATTTATAAAAAATAATAAAATAATGCCTTCATTCGAAGACCCTCTTTGAATGAAGGCATTATTTTATTATTTTAAATTAGTGCCCATAGAACTTCATTCAAAGACTTCCTTCGAACAAATGTGTTATTCTATCAAGGTATGAGAAAGATGGCATGGCCTTCATTTGAAGGGTGGGGTCTTCATTTGAAGGTGGTTTCTAGAATTTGTTTGGCACCTTCTATTGGCAAGAGACACTACTCCGATATGGATCTGTATATTGTCATTGATGGAAACAAGGCTTAGAGATTCTATCACCATGACAGGATGAGATATCTCTAGAAGAACATATTAGATTCCATGTCCGGTTGACAAAATATGGCTAAGTATGGAAAGTATGCAAAGTAGAAGACAGAAAGTCAGCTAGTATGCCTCCGTAGATAATGATCCAGTAATGCAGTTTAGGTATGATGTCATTTGGTGTTTGATAGTGTTATGCCTCAGATATTAAGTCCTGATCCTCTCCAGAAGTCATCTTGAAGAAATGTCTAAGTCTGGGCAAGCAAAGGTATATCAGGAATAGTGAACATAGTCTAGTGCAGTGGTCTGCATTCCTCCGCAGATAAGTATTTTGTTATGCAGTTGTAAGGAGTTGTAAGCACTTGTATTAAGTGTCTTATTCCAGAGTTAAGAGACCTGAAGTCAACCAGAAGGTTAGCTACAACCTACTGAGTATCAGCATAGTATTTGATAGAGTTTAGTAGGGATAGAGTCTGAGTTCTGATGGTCTGCATTTCTTCGCAAGATGATACCATGCCTTGCAGTACTGAAGGTGAGTTTAGGAATGTGTAAAGAGTCCTTGATATGATTCTAGAAGTGTTTTTTGATCTGTAGTAGAAGTTACAAGTCAGGAGATTAACCTATTAAGCATGCCCTTGAGGAACAGACTGACTGGTGAGACAAATCATGATGCAGAGAAAGGATATTGTGTGAAAGATCTATGTAAGTAATTGAGTGATGAGAGCCAACCTATATGAACATGTTTGGGGAAATATTTGGGTCGGTACAACCCATAGTGCATTGGATTGAGTGACAAGGTACATCTTTCTATGTACACATTTCACTTCTTGGATGCCAACTTGATTATGGATTAAATCATGATGAGGATATATATAAGAGTGATGATCTTTGGTTGAGTTATGTGTGCAAGTGTAGAGTGTGTGTGTGATGTGAAGATGCAAATAGTGGAGTAGAGTTGGAGGATTAGCAGCGATGAAGACTTGGGATTCAGAATATAGTTGTTAAATGACTACACCTTGGCATAGTAGTAGATGCTTAAACAGTATTCATTTATCATGTGTGATTTGATTGGAAGCATGTTTTGTCATCAAGGTAGTAAGCTAGCAGTAAGCTTTCAGTAGAGTTTAACAGCCCTCAGGGTTTAACAACCCTCATTGTAATCTTGCTAGGTTTAGGGTTGAGGCAGTGAGCCTACTAAATCTAGTTGCACTTCATGGCAGTAAGCCAACATGTTCTAGGCCCATGGAGTGACCAAGCCTAAACATCATTTTTGTAAATATTGCAATATATTTATGAGAGCTAATCCTCTTCATGGTTTTTCCCTCTTTGGGTTTTCCACGTAAAATCTTGGTGTTATGTGTCATGCTTTTGTGGATGTTGTTTAGTTGTATATTTTTCTTCTATTGGATTATTCTTTTGAAATGATTAAAAGTAAAAGTACATGAAAAGATTTATAGAATATTGATTCAACCCCTCCTCTTAGTGTTCCTAACAATCAACAATTGGCATCAAAGCTAAGTTCCTCAGAAGAAGTTTAACAGCTTAAGGAAGATCTGGGATAGTATGATCATGGTAGCAAGAAGGTATGGAAATTATGAAAGATACAATCAACTAGAAGCATCTCTTATGGATCTTGAAAACTCTGAAGTAGAAGTTAGGGATCTAAAAGAAAACTTGGAACAAGCAGATGAATGCATCTTAAAGATAAAAGAGCAAGTCAAGAAATTTAAAGACAAATACAAAGAAGTCAGTAACCAACTGTTATCAGCAAATGAAGCCTTAAATGATTTGGAAGCAGAAGTTATAGAAAGAACAAAGGTAAAAGATGATCTAAACTTGATTTTGAAAAACATATCAGAAGATTGTACAAAACTTGAAAATTAAATTATAAGTTTGAAAATAGATCTGGAAAAGGCAAGAAGTTTTGAAGAAAAATTCAAGATAAGTACTGCAAAGCTTGATGAAATGATTGCTAGCCAGAGGAATGCTGATGACAAACATGGTTTAGGATTTGAAAAAGTAGAAAATTCAAACTCTAGGCAAATAAGTACTGAGCCAAGGCAAAACAAAGGATACCAGTTCATAAATCAAAGAAGAAGACCTAGAAGACCTCAGGTCAGACAACCAAATGCTTGAAGGTACCCATCTTTCAATGGCTATTGTAATTCATGCAATACATTTGGTCATAAGGCTACTCAGTGTAGAAGTAGAATAAATCAAAAGACTTCATTATTCTTTGGTTAGTGTTTCAATTGCAAGAAAACTGATCATAGAGCAAATGAATGTAGAAATCAGATCAAGAAAAGTTTCAATAGTGGAAAGTTATTCAAGGGTAAATGCTTCACTTGCAATAGGATTGGTCATAGAGCTGTTGTTTCCAAAAGTAAAGTAAGTCAGAATCCTATTAGGTGCAATGCATGCTATAAAATGGGACACAGATCAAATGAATGCCAAAGTTCGGTAAGAACTAATCTTCAAAATTTTAGGAACAGTTAATCTTTCAATGGAAAGTGTTTTGCATGCAATAGATTTGGACATATGGCTAATCAAAACAGATCAAGTTCAATCAATGAGAGGAATCAAGGTCAAAATAATGTGGTGTGCTTCAATTGCAACAAATTTGGACATGTTGCAAGGTTTTCCAGAAGCAGGAATGAGAAGAGAAATCACTACTTTGAAGAAAGGAAAATAGAGTAGAGAAATGACAAGGGAAAAGAGAAAGTTGATCCGGTTGAAATGAAGAAAGAAATGAACAAGGTATGGATCAAGAAAGAAGTAATTGAAGTCATGGATCAATCTGCACCAGTATCTAGTTTAGATACTTCCTCCAGGAAGTAAATCAAGAGCTTTGGCTCAGGGGGAACAGTGTGGAAAATCCAAATCCCCCAGCCAAAAAGTGGGTGCCAAAATCTGGCACGAAGGTGTATAATGAAATCTGATGGGACACAACTCTTAGAAGGAAGAACTGGAAGAAAAAGAGTTAACGCAGCATATTGCAGAACAATCCTAATCTACCATATTCTACAGTGAGGGGTCTTCAATAGCCTTATGGGATGAGCATTTAATGGTGACTAAGTCAATCGTGCAGAGGGTAAAAAGGAACTAGTTTTCACTTTGCATTCGACATAACAGTGTATCAATTTGCTCTGTGAACTACATGATTCTTCAATCTGTGCCATGGAAATTCTTTTTGAATAAAGATAAATGATTCTATTTTTTCATGCTCACATATAGAATCCCTAGGAAGGTTCTATTTGTAGAAGCTATAAATCAAGCAAGGACTATGGTAGATTTTGAGAATTTGCTGTTGGAGACAACTGGTCGAACTAATGTCCATGATGGAAAGTATAGGGAATCAAGCTCCAACCAAGAGGAAACAATCTTATTCCTCTTAATATGATGGCAACAATTCCAATTCTAATAATGGGGATGATTCTAATGATAAAAAGACATCTTGGACAAGGATGCCTTTGAAGAAGAGATTTGATTCTGATGATGAGGGCTAGAGAGATGATTCAAATAGTGATGGATTATCGCTTGGGAGTGATTTGTACAAAAATGATGAAGATAGGGAACGACTTCAAAAGATATCTGAACTAGATAGGGAGATGATTTTGGCAAAGAAAGTAGAGGTGTGGGATAAATAATTTTGGTGTAGAAGAGGGTTGAAGCTCGACAAAATGAGACGAATAAGAAGGGAAAAGATGTAGGGCCACCATCTTCACGGATGCGCTCTTCTATGAAATCTACCAGGACAGTGTAAGAAAATGCCTTAAATGAATTAGTTGCAAGGAGACAGAAGACACAGGATTTAGATGTGCAGAGAAAGTGAAGGAACACTACTAGGTCATCTAGAAGACGGTATTATTCACCTGGCAGACGAAAGTCTCATGCTAGTTCTAGTGTTAGTCCATCATCCTCTAGTAATAGGGGATCAGAGTCCAAACAGTCAAGGAAATCCAAATGACAGTGATGAAGAAGGCACAAATTCTAATATTCCTTCCTTTGAAGATATTAATAGTATAACAATCTAGGGATCAAAGCTTTCCAAGTGGTTCATGGAGCCATTCTTCAAATAGATCAATGTGGGTTATTTTGTGAGAATTGGGATTGATATTTCTATTATCTTTACATGGTTAGAAATGCAAATGCAACCAAGGTTGACAATCATTACAAATTTGAGAATAGGATTATCCACAAGTACTTGGATTGTGTTTGAGGTAGTGATGATAGTGCAGCTAGATGGCGGATGGAGAGGGTGTTTGATAAGCCACCCCTTAAGAAAGAGTTTAAGAAATGAGAACATGAAGTAGAGTGCACTAAGGGCTAAATTTTAGGTAGAGATGATGTGGAAGAGAAGAAAAAGGCACTAAAGGAAATAAATAATTTTGTCTATTCTGTAAAAACTGTAAAGTAGATGTTGTAAAAGAAAAAGATGGCTTGTGCAAGGCCATGAAATATGGCTACTGATAAGGATAGGCTGAGGAAGGAGATGGAGCTTGCAAAAAGTAAACATGATTATTTAAAAGAAGGTAGGATCAAAACAAGGTTGAAAGACTTAGAAGTCCCTTCACTTCAGAGAAAAAGCAAGGATGCAAAATCCATAATGCTTGCAGAGATGAATAAGAAAAACAAATTTGAAAATTTTAAAGAATGCTTCAATGATCAAGTGTGCTAAATTTAATATCCTCTCTTGTTGCTGGACTAGATCACAAAATTATTATAGTGCAAAGAGTGATGGTACAGAAGCAAACATAGAGGCAATTTAGGTAGAACTAAAATAGATATGTCTCCTGAGTATCAAACTAAGGATGTAGAAGATAGGGAATAGTTAAGGAGCCCTCACCGAAACAAAACATAGAACAACAAGAAAATATGGACATAAATCCTCCAGAACAAAGTCAAGAAGAAATATCTAAGAGAGCAAGAGACACTACAGATGTCTTGGTGCTGAAAGGGAACAAGATATAGATGAGTCTGAACTTCTTCGAGGACCCGGCTAAACTAGGACAAGGTCTAGAACTGTCCAATACTATGGCAGATGAAGCACCTAAATCAGAGACCATTGAGTCGGAACCTGCTAAGGCAGAAAAAACTACCAGATGAAGTTGGCACTGAACCTAAAGGACCCAGGGAATCTATAGCAGCAATGAAGGAAAAAGAAAAAGGAAAGAAGGTGGCAGTAGCAGTTGCTGAAGAGAAGGGCAGGAGATTAAAGGAAAGGCCCTAGGCAAAAAGGTCCCAAAACTCGTGAGAGAAATGTAGGAAAGGTTAACAAGATTGAAAGAAGAAAAGGAGAAAAGGAAGCTTCAGAGGAACAAGGCAGAAGGCAAACCATCAATGGGCAAGCAGAAGGAAGAAGCTCACATGGATGTGAAGGAGGAGAATATGGAAATTGAAAAGGAGGAGGAAGATGATTGGGACACTAAAAGTATAAGAACAGAGACTGAATCAAAACATAAAAGTATAAGTATGCACCCTTTGCCATTGATGTCAAAGGGGGAGAAGTACATTAGTAAAAAATGGATAATCATCTCAGGGGGAGCAAGAAAGTACAGTGTATATAGTAAGGGGGAGTAGTCAAGCATTTTTCACTAAGTGTTGCCATCAATGCCAAAGGGGGAGATTGTTGGAAAGAGACACTCCTCCAGTATGGATCTATATGTTGTCATTGATGGAAACAAGGCTTAGAGATCCTATCACCATGACAGGATGAGATAGCTCTGAAAGAACATATTAGATTCCAAGTCTGGTTGACAGAAAATGGCTAAGTATGGAAAGTATGTAGAGTAGAAGACAGAAAGTCAGCTAGTATGCCTCCGCAGATAATGATCTAGTAATTTGGTTCAGGTATGATGTTAGTTGGTGTTTGATAGTGTTATGCCTTAGAGATTAAGTCATGATCCTCTCTGGAAGTCATCTTGAAGAAATGTCTAAGTCTGGGCAAGCAAAGGTATAGAAGGAATAGTGAACAGAGTCTAGTGCAGTGGTCTGCATTCCTCCACAGATAAGTATTTTGTTATACAGTTGTAAGTTGTAAATAATTGTATTAAGTGTCTTAATCTTGAGTTAGGAGATCTGAAGTCCACCAGAAGGTTAGCTACAAGCTACTAAGTATTGGCATAGTATTTGACAGAATTTAACAGAGACAGAGTCTGAGTTCTGATGGTCTGTATTTCTCCGCAAGATGATACCATGTCTTGCAGTACTGAAGGTGAGCTTGAAAATGTGTAAAGAGTCCTTGATATGATTCTGGGAGTGTTTTGTGATCTACAGTAGAAGTTGCAAGTCAGCAGATGAACCTATTAAGCATGCTCTTGAGTAATAGGCTGACTGGTGAGACAAATCATGATGCAGAGAAAGGATAATGTGTGAAAGATCTATGTAAGTAATTAAATGATTAGTGCCGACCTATATGAACACATTTGGGTCCATACAACCCATAGTGCATTGGATTGAGAGACAAGGTACATCTTTCTATGTACACGTTTCACTTCTTAGATGCTAACCTGATTATGGATTAAATAATGATGCAAATATATATAAGAGCAATGATCTTTGGTTGAGTTGTGTGTGTAAGTGTAGAGTGTGTGTGTGATGCACAAATGTGAATAGTGGAGCAAAGTTAGAGGATCAGTAGCAATGAAGACTTGGGATTCAAAATACAATTGTTAAATGACTGCACCTTGGCATAATGGTAGATGCTTAAGTAGTATTCAATTATCATGTGTGATTTGATTGGAAGCATGTTTTCTCATCAAGGTAGTAAGCTGGCAGTGAGCCTTCGGTAGGGTTTAACAACACTCATTGTAATCTTGCTAGGTTTAGGGTTGAGGCAGTGAGCCTACTAAATCTAGTTGCACTTCATGGCAATAAGCTAGCATGTTCTAGGCCCATGGAGTGACCAAGCCTAAACATCATTTTTGTAAAGATTGAAATATATTTATGAGAGCTAATCCTCTTCGTGGTTTTTCCCTCTTTGGGTTTTCCACGTAAAATCTTGGTGTTATGTGTCATGCTTTTGTGGATATTGTTCAATTGTATATTTTGCTTCTATTGGATTATTCTTTTGAAATGGTTAAAAGTAAAAGTACATGAAAAGATTTATAGAACACTGATTCACCCCCCCCTCAGTGTTCCTAACAATCAACACCTTCATTTTTTCTTCATCCACAAAAGTGTAACCCACTATTATGGGTTGACCCATAGGGAAAAATACACGGAAGACACACGGAAAACACGAGCACCATATAGCATGCCAAAGACATACTATACATCTTAAACATGGAAAACAAGGTGATGAGAGGAACTTATTACTCAGCCCCCACCATCTCAAGAATGCTATAGGCACACCTAACGGTTGGGATTATGCCACAACAACTGCCAAAGACATGCTTAAGGGAGGATAACTCAAGATCCAACCCCGCCTACTCAGAGGACTTTTAAAATAAAAGGATATGCACTAGCTCAAGAGATACACCATCCTCGCCTCCACAGAGGGCTTTTGAATAAAAGGATAAGCACTACCTCAAGAGATATGATATCTCACCTCCGCAGAGGGCTTTTGAATAAAAGGATATGCACGATATCCTACCTCTGGAAAGTGCTTTTTGATTTCAATATAGATAAATATGTGCACTCACACTAGAGATACAACATCCTACCTCTGTAGAGGGCTTACAAACATGCTTTGTTAGTACCAAAATGATTAGACAAATTACCTCTTATATGCCCCCACATTAAGGTGGTTGATATCACATACCAATATCAAGCACGTTAAGGTAGAGAGAAAACACACAAGGGGACAAGAGCTTTCACAAAGCCCATGCCCCCAAAGGTGACGTGCTTCACGATCGCTGAATGTTCCCACAAACACATCTTAATCTGAGCAAGAGATGAAATCTATGCATGAAAACAAAGAAGCCAAGGCTACACAAATGGGTTCGAATCTGAGTATAACTATGGGGCTTATACTATAGGCATCTCAAAATTGAGTGCAACAACAAGGCGAGACACCCAAAACAATCAAAATGCACATATCAGATGTATTGTTATGATTTGTTAGCAAAGATAAGACAAAATCAAAATATCACATGAAGTGATTCTACTAGCTAAGTGTCAGATATATAAATCAACCCCATCTTCATATATGGACTAGGTCCATTTTTTCTTTGCTTGTTGAAGGGACATGCGGTCTGTATTAGTATATGTTTGTTTTCATCATCCACTGACTAGATAGAATCACTAGAAGATGGTAAACAATAAAATGAGATAGGAGAACAAGTGCCTTAGGAACAATCACGTAGGAAGATGCCCCTAGGTCATAAACTGCAATGCTATGTGCCTAAGACACAACACACAACAATAAAATAGAGTAGAGAAACGATGGAAGAATGATGATACAAATAGAAGAATGGTCACAACAGAGGTGGTATCCCAATATGCTTGACCTTACAAGAGTATCAAGGGTCATCCAAGGAGGCCTAAACAACACATAACACATCATGGGAGAACATAGTACAATTCTAACAACATATATAGCTAGGAGGAGGCCACCCTTGAGAGCAACTAGAATAGATGCTATAATGAGTGTCTCTTAAGGGGGAGAAATACTTACCTGATTCAATGAGATATTTCCTCGTAGACAATTCATGTCTATCATCTCAGGATATTAGCATTAAGGTACTTTTTCACTATCCTATTAGGAGGTGGAAGAAGTGATTTGTTTTGAGTGATCTCAGCATCCATCCATAAGGGATTTAATGTGAGAGACCTTTCCTCATCCACTAGTGCTAAATTCTTTGAAGAGAGAGCATAGGAATGAAGGGAAGGTAAGGTGTTGTGAGGAGTGATGTTCAAGGAATATGCAACCAAAGGAGAGGTATCCAAGGTTTTTAGATCTTTAGTGATATCCAAGGGACTTGAAAATTCAACCAAGGATGGAGATCAAGGATCTTCACTTCCTTAGTGATGTCCAGAGTACTTGAATATGAACTAAAGGAGGAAGATCGGTAGGATGATCCATAGAGGCTTCATGCACTATGGTAGGGAGAGAATTTTTAATATTGTTAGATGAATGCTCATTATCTATCCATGGAATTTTCTTTGTTGGAGGGGGTTCTTCATTCACTAATGCTTCATCTTGGCCAAAGACGGCATTAGAATAAAGACATGATGGTGGTTCTTCATTCATTAATGCTTTGTCTTGGCTAGAGAGAGCATTGGAATGAAGAGATGGTGTTGTGATGTTAAGGGATGTGTCAATGAATTCATTATCTTGCATCAAAGTGTCCTCATAAGTGGGAACAACTTTGGGAAAGAGATCATAAGGTAGAACTAAGTTACCATGACATGTATTAGAAATAGGAGGCATAGTGTAATGTCTAATAGAGATAAAGTCATCTTGGGATTCATCTAACATATTGAATTTGAATTCATCCTCTTGCATCAAAGTGTCCTCATAAGTGGGAAAAACTTTGGGAAAGAGATTATAAGGTAGAACTAAGTTACCATCACATGTATTAGCAATAGGAGGCATAGTGGAATGTCTAACAGAGATAAAGTCATCTAGGGATTCATCTAACATATTGAATTCATCACTACTAAATGATTCAAAATATTTATTATTATCTATGAATTTAGTGAGATCATCTAATATTGGAGGGTATGTTCCCATGAGATTTGTGAAACTATCAAAGTCAGATATATAACAAAGGATTTCATATGTAGAACTCATGGAAATATAAACATCATAGATATATGCAATTTGTTTCAAAACTTGAGGATACTTATCAGTGAATTTATGGAAATTGTCAACATCTATGATGTATGCAAATAAAGCTTCCAAAGATGAATAACAAGATGCATCCATGATGAAGGAAATCAAGTAAGATAAGTGAGACTATTTCACACCTAAGCACTTGTTTGAGGGAAGTGGGTACTACAAGACACAAGAAGTCCACAACAAACACAATGGATAGGAGGGAAGAGTGCTACACAACAATTCCCAACTCATGGTTTTAAATGTTTTGATCAAGAAAGTGTGAACAAACTGTTTAAACACCTAGTGTTGAAATACACAATGTGTATTTTAACAAATGTGCTAATTTTCACAAAAAACTATGAAATGATGCAAAATTTTCACATGACCAATGAATGTATGCTTGAATATGAGTGCAAGATCTGAAATTCAATATGTCTAAGATGAATGTAATGAAACAACACCAATCTATTCTTGTTTATGCTTCTAAAATGCTCACTTTTTTCCCATTTTTCAATGCAAATGTATAAGATATATAATGGAATTATGAGAATGATGAGGGGAAGCAAATTTAAACCTTTTAATCAGTCCATTAATGCAGAAAATTTTGTCACAACACATCAATCTTACAATGCTAGAAGAAAGATTAGCCAAAATGTAGCAAAAATGTAACGATTTTTGAAACTCTAATAGTGAAATTAAGGCATGAAAATATGCAAAAAGATGAATGAATGGAATATAATTTTAATATGCAAAATAACTCAGATCAGATTTGAAAATGATGAAAAATCCCTACAATGCTCAAGGCAAGTGAAATTTTAAGGTAGTATGCATAAATATGTCTGTTTTTGTTGAAATACACAATGTGCAAAATTTGAAATGTAGATGCAAAAATGCACTATGATGAAACACTACAGTCCAAAATCAGATTTGAATGAGTGTGAAAATGAGTAATAAAATTTGAAACAAGATTTTAATTACAAACCCTAGCTATTGCAAAGACTATTATATATGAAAAATGCATAATTTTAAACAAATTCTAACAAATGAAGTATGAAAATGCAAGGTAAATGATTATAAAATGATGTACTACTGCAATTTATATCAGATCTTATGTGAATATCAAAGAATTAAATGATCTAGATGAACTGCAATGCAAATATTGTAAACTATGTCAAAATGCAAGCCTAGGATACTTTATTTTTTCAAATTTTTTAATTTTTTTGTAAATTTTCAAATGCAATATGATGACAATGAAATGCATAAATGTAAATCTGAAGTATAACACTCAGCAAGGTGCAAAATTCAATAAAAACACGTGTTCAACTAAATGTTTAGTAGAAAAAGGGAGACAAGGGTTTTGTGAAAGATATGCCTAGATCCTCCTTTCACTACACACATTCAAGGACATTTAACCGAGTTGAATCACAATTTTTGCAAGAGGATTCACCTACATGTTGGTTGTCACTTGTAATGATAGGGAAATTTAGAAATTAATGATTAATGTATTAATTTAATGCCTAATTATGTTCAAAACCCTAATTATGCAAAATCCTAAACAAACAGACAAATTCTGACAAATACTCACACACAAAGATGGTACATGAAGATTAGATACAAACCAGATTTTAGTTCAAGATCCTAAAATGTCAGGGGAAAAGAGACTCACACCTAGGCCCAGTGCAGTGTTTTCTTTGGGGGTTTTTGGACTCCTTCTGCTACTGATTATCCCTATTCCAGATATTTCAGCCTCTACAAATCTAGAAGGCAAAGGGACTAGCGCCCAAGCCCTGATGATGTTCTTTTCTTCTTCTTTTCATCAGATCCAGAATCCTTATCCTCTGCCACACTCCTCTGCAACTCCACTCTTCATGATTTGATACTTATCAACTGCAATCACAAGGAGAGAGGATGGGAGTTGTGGTGTTTAGGAGCTTGCCTAAGTCAAGCCCTGGAATGGCATTCAAGCCTTCCAACACCATTATTTGATAAAGAGTGTGTATCCTTGCAGGATAGAGGCAAAAAAAAATTAATAAATGATTGATTCAAACACAAATAGATATCACCTTGGAGGTGTAGCTCTCATGGAAGGATGAAGCTCTTTCATGCCATGAGGAGATGGATTGATGAAGCCAAATCTGTAAGAAACAAACACAATAACAATACAAGACTTCTATGAAACACAATGAACACCTTGAATATTCTTAGCATAAGATCACAAGTTTGCATTATCTATCTAGTTTTCAAATGAAGTCCTAAACATACTTATATATGCCTTCCCTCTCTAATTTTGTAATTCAAACTTAAGATGTCAACAAGGGACACCTTTAATGATCACAAAACCAACATTCAAATTTGGGACCCCACCAAAATAGGGAAAGGCAAGGGCGCAAGCACCCAAGCCCCAAGACCTATTTTGGGATAGGGTTAAGGCTCAACAATGTCCCTCAAGCCCCATTTGTCATGGGTTTTAGACCATTTTGTCTTGGGAGTTAAATTTAACATACATGATCAAAATCAAGGGACTTAGGAGATAAACTTAGGAAGTAAAAGTCCTAGGGGGACATTTTACGACGTAAAAGTTGCCATGGAGTTTGCTTCCCTAAAACAATGTTGAATTGTAATATCATGTGGGCTATCCATTATAGCCCAGATGGAGGATGCAATATTTTTTAATTTCTAATTTGATACTTTACGAGTGCTTATTACATTTATACAAATCTATGCATCCCCTTCTACATATATATATATGAGATAGTTTTTTATTTTTACAAAGATTCCATCTTGCTAGAAGAGCTTGAAATTTGGTCTCATTGTTTGTTTGGATTGACAATTTTTTTGAAATAGCCCACATGATTTCTCCTTTTTCATTTTTTATTACGCACGCCATGCTAGAAGTCACAAGGACTATAGCTAAGTATTTTAATACTAGATTTACGCTCGACATTACATATGAGGTAATAAAGAGATATATTACTCTTTATTTGAGATTTGCATTCCCATAAATTTTTTATTATCCATAGCTTATCCCTAATTTCACTAGGAGAAGTATTTTGAAATCAGAAATTATAATGAGGTTACTAAAGTTGTGTGGGGAGCATTTCAGATGGTGGTGAAGCATCCACATGGTGGATGAATAAAAAGATGGAACTTGGCTTGAGGTCTACAAGCCTTACTTGGGACAGGTTAATAGAACTTTTTAGGAAAAGATGGTTGCCTCAACTGTTCTATGATCAAAAACTTATAGAGTATCAGAACCTGAAATAGGCTAATAAGACTATAAATGAATACTACGAAAAATGACAAAGGGGCCAAAAATAAACAAACTGAGTCCAAGGGAGAGAAAAAGGGGAATAACCACTCTAAGAAGAATGGAAACAATTTTGGCAAACCTCAAGAGAGGCGAGGACTAGTAGGTGGATGCTACACTTATGGCGGAGATCACTACACCACTCATTGTCCCAACAAATCACAGGGAGCACAACCAAGAGGAAACCCTCTACCCTCTTAGCAAGTGGCATTCCAGCAACGTATCCATGCCTCCTTGGACAACTGGCAAGCTGAGTAACAAATAACTCCCATAGAGACAACAATTATTTTATTTGGAGTTTTGATTTCAGTTTTGATTGATACTAGTGCTACGGAATGTTTCATTTCTCCCAAAATTGTAAAAAAAATGCCTAGAAAAGTAGGATTCATGGCAAACACTTGGTCTATAGAATATACAAATCACACCAAGGCTCAGGTAGAGCAATGCCTGTTTGAGGATAAGGTTGAACTTCTGAGCTTTTCCACGGAAGTAAATCATTATGTAGCCCCACTAGGCTCATACGATATTATCCTAGGGATAAATTGGCTATGGAAACATCAAGCCAAAGTAGATTGTTATGCCAAAATAGTTGAATGTCTAGATGATTGAGGAAATAGTCTTTCTCCAAGGGAACCCTAAGGAAGTCAAACTAGGGCAAATTTTTTCCTTGCAAATGAAAAGGGCACATAGAAAGGGATGCCAACTTTTTGTTGTCAAGATGGACAAAATAGATGAATTAGAGGAAACCTACTTCTGTTAGGAACCTGTGTTTAACCCTTCTCTTTACTTTGCTAGTATATTACATTTGGACACATATGCTTTGTAAGTCGTCTCGTGAGTATATTGTATTAGCCCACATTCATGGGAAGTAATAGTTGTTTAGATTAGACTTAGTATATAAGTACATGCTAAGGCCAATGAAGGCATCCACGAGTTTATGGTAATGAGCTTGCTCCAAGGAGGTTGCCCCCTCGAAGTGGCCTGAGATCAATAAATTCCTTCTGTGTTCTACTATTTTTGTTATTTCACACATTTTTCATTATATTATTGTAGGAGGTTCCTCTCATCTAGTATCAGAGCACTTTCTTGGGCTCGCTAGGTGGAATTTCTGCCGAATTATTTTTTCACAGTGGCCTCCAGGTGTTGTGATTATTGTAGTAGTTCTTTTTTCTTTGCATCTGTATTATTCATTTCAATTGCAGGTTCAGATCAGGGAATAATCTCTATCTGCTTAACTATGGGAAGTGCCTAGGCATAGCCCTAAAACTCATTATCAGGAGTACCACAGGAATCTAGAAGTAGCTGGCCCATTGAGAGGACCTGCCAGCGAAAAGGGCAATGGCCCCTACCTGATTGACTAGTTCCCATCCGTGGGGTAAACCAAGAGTTGTCGTTTGTGGCAAAGCAGTTATCAGTTTTACCTGAGCGGTGGAGTGAGGGGTATTGCTCCAATATGCAAGTCATTAGACAGCATTGGTAGCTGAGTGAATCCCTTGAACCTTTAGACAGTCGAACATACCTGGGGTCCATATATATTTCCAATCGACAAATCACAGATTGAACCTGTCCAGATCCATTTTCTGGTCCCGTTGTAGATCATTTCTAGAAAAAAAATAGAAAAACAAAAAAAAATCTATTTTTTCACCATATCTTCCTTTCTTTAACTCTGTTTCCTCTAAAAATTCACTGGAACCCCTAAAATTCTATTCTGCATATTTCCTTCCTTGAGGACCCTATCCCAAATTCCACTTATTGAAGCTAGAAATCTCACATTTGTCTATTTTTAGGGTTTGCCATAACTTCTTTGATTCTCACCCAATCGCCTTCAAATTTTGCCACAGTGTTCATTTCCTATTTCTGCTCCTTTGTCCCTCTTGGACAAATTTTCCCATTCTTTCACCCCACTTTTGAAATCCCCATTTTTTGTTTCCATGTCCATGAGAAAGTGTCCAAAACCTAGTCAAACCCCAATTACCCATTCGAGTTTTTCCTAAATCCAAATTTTGCCTTACTAAAAAAGTTTTTGTTTTTGTTTTTCTACCCATTCCAAAACACAATCCTGGTTATGGTTGTCACCTACGCAGGAGCAAAAAACATGGAGGAGGAACTTGCAACCATCAAGACCAAACTCCAAGATCTAGATGAAAAAATTCTCAGGCTCAATCTTCAACATTCATCCATGAACAATAGACAGTAGTCAGAGTCTTTTGCAGATATAGGGTTTTCTTCTTCTAGTAATTTTCGTGGACCGAAGCTTGATTTTCCTCACTTCAATGGTGATGATCCGACTAGATGGATATACAGGGTAGAACAATATTTTAATCTGCATAATACTTTTGATGTCAACAAAGTCCCACTTGCCTCCTTTCATTTGGAACATGAATCCCTTCAATGGTTCTGTTGGTACATCAAAGCTCATGAAGAGCCAAAATCGATAGATTATTGTAAACTCATTTTGCAACGATTTGGCCCTAGTGCTTTTGATGACTTCACAAGAGTGCTCACAAAACTATGCCAAATAGGCATCGTGAGAGAATATCAAACAGAATTTGAAAAACTAGCCAATCACATAGAAGGATTATTTGATGAATTCTTTAGGAGTTGTTTTGTCAGTGGTTTGAAGGATGCAATTCGCTCTGAGGTTAAAATGTTTTGTCCAAGCACAATGATGGAAGCCTTAAGGTTGGCTAATTTGGTGGAGGACAAGATCACAGCTCAACAACGCTCCAAATCCAATTTTGTTCCATTCAGAAATATGGATCCCCAAAGCCCTCAAATAATGTCAGCTCCTAGAACAACTCCTATCAAGCATTTGACTGAAGTAGAGATGCGGGCACGTAGAGAAAAAGGGCTTTGTTATAATTGTGATGACAAATTCACTCGAGGACATAGATGTGTTGAGCAAAAGATCTATCTCTTAGATGTGGATTCTCTGCCTGAAACTAAAGTTTATATAGATGCTCAGGATATAGTAGTTGATCATGTTGAAACTCAACAGTCGCCTATTGACTCTACTTCTTAGGAAGACCACCTAGAGATCTCTCTCCATGCTATCGCAGGAGTCACCACCCCACAAACCGCGGGTCAAGGGTTACTTCAAGAAGCTCCCTCTTACAAGACTCATTGATTCTGGTAGTACTCATAACTTCATTGACCCTCGACTAGCTAAATAGGCTAATCGTTTTGTTCATCCTTGCTCAAACTTTGAAGTCATGATTGCCAATGGGGGCACATTACCTTGCAAAGGGAAGTGTCGCAATGTGCGTATCTCTATTGGAGATTATAACCTATGCTTTGACATGTTTGCCTTGCCCTTAGGTGGATGTGATGTGGTTTTGGGTGCCCAATGGTTACGCACACTTGGACCCATCTTATAGGATTTTGATGAACCTTGGATGCAGTTTTCAAATAATGGGCACAAACACACATTGAAGGGCTTACAACCGGGGTCTCTCGGCATCATAAGTTCACATCGCCTAGAAAAGCTTCATAAGAAGAATTCACATGGCATCATCACTCAGCTTCACTCCATTCAGATGCAACCATCCGTGGTCTCCACTACTCCTTTAGCTCTATAACAAATGATGGCTATTTTGCATGCAGTATAGAAGTGGCGGCCATACCTACTAGGGTATCATTTTTGTATCAAGGCTGCTCACTAAAGCCTAAAATATTTCCTGGAACAATGGGTCTCCTCCCCAGCACAATAGAAATGAATCAGTAAACTCATGTGTTATGACTATGAGATCACTTACAAGAAGGGTAAGGACAATATTGTGGCAGATTCTCTTTCTCACACATGTGATGACCAAGCTTCTCTTTCAGCTATTTCTATGTCTGTTCCAAATTGGTTGGAATCTGTGCCATAGGTTGTCTTCTATGAACTCTATGTTTCTCCATCAGTAGGGCACTCTGGGTTCCTCAAAACTTATGAGAAGGCATGGCGTCACTTCTTTTGGAAGGGAATGAATAGGGCAATTCAACAGATTGTGACTGCATCTGATACCTCAGAACAATAACATCAGTGGGCAAAGTGGCTCCCTCTCCCTGAATGGTGGTACAATACCTCCTACCACACTACCTCTAATAGGACTCCATATGAAGCAATCTATGGTCAGGCACTACCAGCGCTCCTTCCATACTCCCCCAGTAGTTCATGAGTTTAGGCAGTTGACATGGTTCTAGGCACCCAAGATCAGATTGGGGATCATAAGCTGGCTCCTTTTTCCTGCGTTCATCCAATATTTCATGTTTCTTGTCTAAAGAAATTTCTTGGCGCTAATGACGGAGCACAAATTGTTTTACCACAACTGGATAATGAAAGGTCCATCCTTTTGGCACTAGAGGTAATCCTCGACAGGGGCACTCATCCTCTTCGCTCCTGATCCATCACAGAGGTATTAATTTAGTGTCATGGAATGCACCCAGAGATTGCTATAGGGGAACCACTCCTTTAGATTCAGCAACAATTTCCACATCTTACGCTTTGAGGACAAATCTTTTCTAAGAGGGAGGGTATGTTAGGAACCCGTGTTTAATCGTTCTCTTTACTTTGTTAGTATATTACATTTGGACGCATATGCCTTGTAAGTCATCCCGTGAGTATATTGTATTATCTCACATTCATGGGAAGTAATAGTTCTTTATATTAGACTTAGTATATAAGTATGTGCTTAGGCCAATGAAGGCATCCACGAGTTTACTGTAATGAGCTTGTTCAAAGGAGGTTGCCCCCTCGAAGTGGCCTGCAATCAATAAATTCCTTCTATGTTCTGCTATTTCTGTTAGTTCACTCATTTTTCATTATATTGTTGCAGGAGGTTCCTCTCAACTTCCAAGATGACTTAACATTTTATGAACCCCAGAAACTTAATGAAGTTGGGATGAAGGAGTCCATAGGTCAGGAAAGATCAGATATGGATAGGTAACCTTTCCGTAGGGACTTTGAGGACGTATTTCTGAATGAGCTACCAGGACTACCTCTTAAAAGAGCCTTTGATTTCGCCATTGATATTATTCCTGGGTCAGAACCTATTTCTAAAGCCCCCTATAGAATGACCACAATAGAACTAATGGAATTAAAGGCTCAACTGCAAGAGTTTCTAGATAAAGGGTTGATTAGACCTAGTGTGTCACCATGGGGAGCGCCAATCATTTTTGTGAAAAAGAAAGACTACACTTTGCAGTTGTGCACAGATTACTGCATGTTAAACAAAGCAACCATTAAGAATAAATTCCCTTTACCTCACATCGATGATCTTTTTTACTAGATGAGGGGTACAACAATATTTTCCAAGATAATTCTTTGTTCTGGATATCACCAATTGAGGTTGAAGGATGAAGACATCCATAAGACAGCCTTTAGGACCAGATATGGACATTATGAATTCACTGTCCTACCTTTTGGATTAATATATGCACCAGTGGCATTTATGAATCTTATGAACAGTGTGTTCAGAGACTACTTAGACAAGTTTGTCTTAGTATTTCTTGATGATATTTTGATCTATTCTAAAAATGAAGAAGAGCATATGCAGCATCTGAGAATTGTTCTTCAGAGATTAAGAGAGCATAAGTTATATGCAAAGCTCTCTAAGTGTACTTTCTTTCAGACAAAAGTACAGTATTTGGGTCACATAATTTCAACTAAGGGAGTAGTTGTTGACCCAACCAAGATTAAGGCTATCTCATAATGGTCGGAACTAAGAAATGTTCATGAGGTCTAAAGTTTCATGGGCCTTCCTAGTTATTATAGGAAGTTTGTGAAAAACGTTTCTAAAACTGCACATTGTATAACTTCCTTGCAAAGAAAGGGCAAGAAGTTTGAATGGTCATAAAAGTGCCAGGAGGCCTTTGACCTATTGAAGGAAAAATTGACCTCAACCCCAATATTCAAAGTACCTAACCCAAAAGGTCAATTTGTAGTCATTACCAATGCGTCAGGGGAATGCTTAGGTGGTGTACTAGTCCAAGATGGATAGGTCATCATGTATGAATCACACAAACTAAAAAACTATGAACAAAATCATGCCTCACATGATTTAGAACTGGCAGTAGTCATTCACGCACTTCAAATGTGGAGACACTACTTTCTTGGAAAACCTTTTGAGTTGAAAACAGATCACTAGGGACTCAAATATCTGTTCACTCAACCCCATCTTAATTCTTGTCAAAGAAGATGATTGGAATTCATCTTAGATTATGATTTCAAGATTAAATATATTCAAGGAAAAGAAAATTGAGTGGAAGATGCTTTGTGTAGGAGAAGGCACATCTCCTCCATGATCTCTATACATTCTAATTTTAGAAATCAAGTGCTACAAAAATTTAAGGGAGATGAGTTTTACGACCAGGTAAAACAGGCCCTTGAGAAGAATGTACAGACTCTGAAATATGAGGGGTTCAACCTTGAACTAGATGGGTTATTAAGGTTTAAAGGAAGGATGTATGTACCTAACTTAGTAGAGTTAAGGAATATGGTATGGAAAGAGGTTCATTATGCACCATATTATGGGCATCTTGGAGTAACCAAGTTACTCGCTTAGGTGAAACCTTTATATTTTTGGAAAGGAATGAAGAGGGATGCTACAAATTTTGTAGCTACTTGTATTGAATACTAGAGGGTGAAGGTGAAACACCAACACCTAGTGGGATTATTATACCCTCATGAAATTCCTGAGTGAAAATGGTAAATTAAAAGCATGGACTTTGTGCAAGGGCTTCCTATGTCAAGGAACATACACAATGCTATCTTGGTTGTGGTGCATAGACTCACCAAAGCTACTCATTTTATATTGGGAAACTTGACGGATGGGGTACCCATCATTGCTCAAAAAAAATTTCAAGAGATTTTTAGACTGCATGGCATTCTTGAGAAGATTATCTTAGATAGGGATGCACGAATGACATCAAGGTTTTGGCAAACTTTGTTCTCTTCACTTGGTACTCAGTTGAACATAAGCTCTACTTATCATTGTGAAATGAATGGACAAACTAAAAGGGTGAACCAAGTGTTGGAGGTCTTGTTAAGGATGTATTGCATGGATTAGAAATACAAGTGGCAGGATTATCTTCCTCTAGTGGAATTTGCCTAGAATAACTCTTACCACTCCGCTATTAAGATGGCACCATTTGAGACATTATATGGATGGAAGTGCCAAACCCCTATAAGTTGGGATAAGCTAGAAGATAGGGATAGCCTTGGTCTAGAAATGCTAACAAAGATGGAAGAACAAGTCCATCTGATTAAAAGAAGGCTAGTGGAAGCTAGTGATAGGCAAAAGAGTTATGCAGATGCAAAACGTATTGAAAGGCATTTCATTGTGGGAGATAAAGTTCTCCTAAGAGTAAAACTTCAGAAAAGATCCATTAAATTTGGAAAGAAGTCCAAACTGGCACCAAGATACATGGGTCCTTTTGAAGTTCTAGAAGAAGTCAACCCAGTAGCATACAGAATTGCTCTACCGCCAGCACTTGCCATGATGCATAATGTGTTTCATGTTTCATAGTTGAAAAAGTTTAATTTTTCTTATAATCAAATTCCTATGCTTGATTGGAATATTCCATAGGTGAAGGACCCAAGAGTGGTGGTGATCAAGCCCATCAAGGTGCTTGAAACACATAAGCTATGCATATGAAACAAGGAAATAACACAATGCAAGGTCCAGTGGGATCACTATGCAGAGGAAAATGCACCTAGGAAAATTATGATGACTTTCATGCTAGATTTCCTCATCTTTTCTGAAACATTTGTTATTATGCTCTTGAAAACATTTTCTTATTATGTTGGTTTACCTTTAAGACAATTATGTTGCAAGTATGAGGTTAATCAGTGTTGTCATCAATGTCAACATACTCATATTGCATTGGTAAGAAGGTTTGGATGAGCTGTGTGTTGAGGATATTGAGAAAATTAGTCTCAATCAGGAACAGTGAAGAATAGTGATAAGAAGAAGGCAAATGTACTCAATAGGTTGAGAATCAGAGGATGTGGATTAAAGGGTTTGTAGATATGAGTCTTGAGATGATCCAGTTAATATTTCAGAGGTCCACATGAAGATATGAAAAAGTTTTGATCAGTCAAGTAGAACCGGTTCCAGGAGATGCTCCGGAGGGACAAAGTGTTACAAAAAGGTCCAGTGAGATCCGGAGGTGCATTATCAGACTCTGCAGATTGGAAGGAGTGTTTGGGATGTCCTTGTGATGTGTCATCTCATTTTGTACAAAGTTTGGAGGTCCGGAAGAACCTTTTTCAGTTTGACAGTCGCAAAAGACTGTGTTCTTGAAGTTCCGGATGAAGAGGAGAAGAGATTCCTATGAGTAGAGGAAGTGCGGATGTACCTAGTCATTCAGGCAATCTTGTGAAGGTTCTTGGATCATGTTGAGGTTGTGTTGTTGGTCCGCAATAGTGTTAGAGCCTGGTATTGAAGATATTCTTCCCGATGAAGATATTCTTATTCAGACTGGCCGACCGGATGAGTTATTCATCTTGCGAATGTTCTTGTGAATGATTGCCAACTTGCGAATGCTCTTATGGATGATTGCCGACTTAGATGATTGTTCCTAATTTGATGCCTTGTATAAATAAAGGTTTTTGAGTTGATTTCGAAGTGTGTTGGAATGGATGAGTGTGGTATAGCGAAAGAGCGAAGGGAAGAGCAAAAGTATCTCGGGCTTAAATGGAACTGATCCAGACATGGTAAAGATGTCAATCTCCAATTCAAGTTTGTGATTCTTATCACTTTGTAGACAGTGTGTCTCTTGTAGGTAGTGTGCCTCTTTGTGAGTAGTGTGCTCGGGCAGTGAGCCCTAATTGCCATGTGCCATTCATTTTTCTTATTCTTCTAATAGAGAATAATCCTTGGGTTAATCACCCCGTGGTTTTTCCCTTAACCGGGTTTTCCACGTCAAAATCTTGGTGTCCAATGTGTTAATATTTATTTGCTCCTATGTCTATGCATTATGCTTTAATGATTGGTTAACTGATATGCTATTAATTAACAAAGAAGAATCAAGTGTTTGAAGTAGAAGCAAGTTTTTGTACAACTGATTCACCCCCCCTCTCAGTTGTGTGCCCTAGATCTAACAAATTAATCATCAGGGAAGATGATTCTTATGGGGGGAGATATGTTACATCCCCAACTTACAATTAGACTTAATCATTAAGTTGGCATGATAATCAGGAGGATTAGTCATAGTTAACTGATTTGATATTGTGGAAATATCTAATTTGATTTTTTATTATGAAATTAATGACTAATGTTAATTAGTTTTGTTAATTAATGGATTTATATTATGGGATATGATAATGATGCACTGATCATGATCTTGTGGTCCTGAGTGTGAACAGGAAAATGTAACATCCTTCAAAGAAGGAAGGAGAGTATCATCCTAGAGGAAGGGTTAGGTGTCGAGAAAACAAAAGGTTGATTAGCCATCTGAGTATCGGCTTCTATGCCCTTCTAAATCCCTTCGTAATTTGTCATGAGTCATGTCTCCTTTCTTAGTATTTATGTTCTTTGTAAGTCATTATATCGTTGGTGCTATCATGACTACTTATGATAGCTAGATGATATTCTTGGAACATCATCTCAAGTCAAGAGACAATCATGTTAAGAAACGAGGAGGTCTCTCATTATCCTTTTGTATTCAGGGATATTATTTCCTAGTCATTCGACTAAGGATTATAGTCAATTTTGGGGGAGTATTACTCAAACCCCAACAACCAACGATCTTGTTGTGAATCATTTTGTAATTTCATTTCTTTAGTGATAATTCTTAATATTAAATATGTATTATTTAACCCTTATCTTTTAGTAAGGATGTATATATATATATATATATATATATTAGAGGGAACCTCTTTATAGGTTGACTTCAATAATGTTGTAACTATTTAACCTATCCTATTATTCGATATTATCAAATAGTAATAAATTTGTTGAAAGTTGGTTTGAGGAGCGAATGAGAGCTTTGAGCTTATCATTCTCAGGCGCATGTCACCTTAGACAAGCCATATTTTGAGGAACTGACCAAGTGGGGTGGTAGTATCCACCCAAATTGGCATGTCAGGATTGACTGGATAACAAGTTTTGTTATCATTTTGAAAGGTAGGGATTAGATAGCTAGGTTTTGGTGGAAGGGTGTCGAAGTTTTCTAGAAAACACTAAGAGAAAAGAAGCTCAAAGCAGCTTGAAGTGGATTTAGTCTGGGATTGCATCACATTCAAAAGTCTTGTTCAGCTAAAATGGTGGATATTGCTTCTATTTGTTTTAGTTTAAAAAGCAATAAATGTGTTAAACTTCCATCAGAGCACGTATGGCAATATGTTTCTCATTTTATAGATAACACAGAGGCATGAGGCCTGTGAAGCCATGCCCATGGCTTTTGATATTATCTTTATAGTCGTGGCTCAAGGCTAACTATAATGTCCCTTTTTTGTAGATAGATTTTTGTGCGCATCTGACATGTTGGGAGGACTCCAATATTCTTGGAGTAGACATGGTTTAGTCTGTAGATCAGTTATATGGGTTCCCCTTGTGTTAATGGATTATTTTCTATGGCATTGAGCTCGATGGATGTCCAGGGTTACAGTGATGCTTTTAGAAGTTGGATCGGGCTCCTAGTTTGCTCTCCAAGATTCTTGGAGGAGCCGTCTATTTATGGAAAGTCACTTGGAAGGCATCATTTTGCATCCCAAACCTTTTCGAGCATATTGGTGCAGTTTATTTTGCATTTGGATGAAGTTTGGGAATTTCCGCAAAAAGTAATATTTAATGAGCTATTTTAATTATTATTTTCACTTAGGCTCCTAGGGGTGAAAATAATTATTTAATACCTAAGTGTTATAGCTCATTAGAAAGGTTTTTAAGTGTTCTAAATGATAGACACTTAAAAAGGGGACCTCACACATGATATATTTTTATTATTTCAAAAAAGTCTCTTAGAGAGCTGAAATATGAAGAGTTAAAAGAAAAATAATAATATATTCCTCTCAAAAAAGTTATAAAAGAGGATGAGAGCTCATTTTGAAGGGTGATGCTTTTGGAATTGTTATTGTTTGTAGATGGATTGAACCTATGACTTCTTCCATATTCTCTTGAGGATGAAAACCCTCTTGTAGAATGCTCTTGAGGACGAAAACCCTCTTGAGATTAGGTGTGGTTTCAATACAGGAATCACCATTGTTCTAAAGATAAAGATTGGAATAAGCTCATACAGAGTTTACTATTGAGTTTCATGAAGTTTGTGGTATCTTGTTTTGGTGTTGATCATTTGATTTTTGATGGCATTTTTGGATGAATTGTATTGAGTATTCTTATGATATTTGTTGAAGTTGTGGAGATCTCTATGTATTTTGCTAGTCGTACCTCTCATGGCCATACCTATGCATGGAATCAGCTAATATTTTGGAGTGGTCATTGTGTATTTGATTCAAATCTGATTGGACACTCTTTAGTATGATGGGCGCCCATTTCCATACACCCCCGTATTAGTTTTCTATAGCTATTGATTTTTGTTGGCATCCATACATCTTATACTGTCGTACAAGGCTAGAAGGGGACCTATTTTACCCTTAGCACCACTTTAAGAGTATTCATTAAAGTTTTTGTTGAATGTTTAAATTTGTGAGAGATTTACAAGGGCTACATGTGGTTTAAGGAGGAGATATGTAGGAAGATAAAGTTGAATCAAACATTTAATTTAGTCTCAAAGTATGCCTTGGTGGGGACCGCCTTATTTCCATTACTAAGATGCTTCACATTTGATGAATATCATTTGTCATTGAATAATTTTTAGTTCTATTTTTTGGTCTATCTCCACTACTTGGTGGGCCTTGCAAACCATACTATCTGGTTGGGAAAATTGATAATAAATAATAATGTATTTGATGTTCCTCCTTTGTCTTCAAGGAGTGGTGGAGCCAACTTCCCATAACAAGAACTTGGTGCAAGTTTGGGTGTTCAAAATTATTTTTTCTGGGTTTTGAGGTGCCTTCTTGTATGCTATGAAATTGTTCTCTTCAACTTTGGAACTGTAGTAATTACAGAATTTAAGCAGTTTGATTTTTAGTGTTGGTGTTTGTTGTGAGGATTTTGACATAACTGCCATCCAGTATATCAAAGTAGCAATCAACCATTAGCAATAACAACAGTCAGTAGATAATATTTCAGTCATGATTCCCTTATGACTAATGCATGATGATTTTATGTTCATATCTAGTTTGCTTTATTCTTCATTATCAGGTTTACATCTGTTATAAGCTAGTTGTACTTGAGATTTTATGAATGTCAACTGTTGGCAGGTGCAGAATTGTTAACTTCTTGTTATACTATTTAGTCATCAGTAATTTTGCATGGATTTGATGCATGGAAAATTGTGATTTGGGTCTAATATGAAGTAGATACAGTGTTCTTATGAAGATTGGATTCCTATGAATAGCTACAACAGTAACACGAAGTCTTAAATCTAGGAACACTCTTCTATGATCTCTCATTTGGTAAATCCATGGTGGTTCCTATGACCTTAGGCATACTTCCTTCATGATTCCATATCATTTCTATACTCTAACTGGTTACAGCTATAACATTTTGTGAAATCAGGGGTAGTGGCTTAGTTTGTATTTGATTCAATAGAATTGTAATCTTTAATTTGATGCAAACACATATTAACCCCTGGATGGTTCAACTACCAGTGTGGAGGATTTTGTAACACTTATATTTCTTGTTCTATCACCCACTGAATAAGTGGAGAATTCCCACTGGATAAGTGGATGCCTGCTGAAAAGAAAATGTCTGCTCATTAGCGGAAGATTGTAATAGTTTTATTTGCAAAGATTTGTTTGTAAGCCAAAGCATTGTATGCTCTCACCTCACCCATTCTGGGATCTTGGTGATCAGAAGTGTGGAGGTGTTTCTAGTTTGGTTGCTTGTACTAACCCTACTGTGATCATTTGTATAAGTTTGAAAAAGAAATTGGGGTAGCTTATTATAGTGGTATCAAAGCTAGTGACCTTGCCAGCCTGTTTGGGTTGTTACTCATTCCTTGTATATTTTCAAGAGTAAGTCAGTTTTTAGCCTTGCATGTAGGTGAACAACACTTGCATGTGTGTTCAGAGTTGGGCAGTTGAAAGATTTTGAGCAGTGTTGAGAGATCATGGCATCTATTGTGTAGAAAAGAAGTGAGACAAATGTCCTAGATGAATTAGAAAGAGCCAGGTTCAAGAGAAGTTGGATCAAAGGAAGTATCATCATGAGACCACTAAGATTATTGATGAGTACGAAGGACTATCAAATGACTATAAGCAACAAATCCCTTGGGATGCTTTCTTGGAAATCATCAAAGAGGGGAATCCTGGAAAAGAGGGCTTAATAGAATACATTCAGAAGATAAGGAAGAGGAGATGAAGAAAATAGCTTTATGCAAGCCTGAATTACCTTTTCCTTTGGCAAGGACCAAGATCCATTCTAAGTCATCACTTTCTAGCCCACCGAACAAGAAGCCTCCTATTTCAAGGAAGAAAGAGTTCAGCAAGAATGAACTTAGAAGAAGAAATCTTTGTTTCCTATGCAAAGATTCTTGGGAGCCTAACCATCATTGTAAGAACAAAGAAGTTGAACCAGTAACTTTCACCACATGTCCTTTCTTTTAGGATGATGTGGAAACAAAAAAAGAAGATGAAGTCTTGATATCTGAAATACATAAGATTGAGCCTCTATATGATGAAGACAAAGTCACAAATCATGAGACATGCATAGAGGAGTTTGCTTATTCAAAGATGTCTACAATAGAAATTAGTGAAGCTAAGCTTTGCTTTGACAAACAGCCAGAAGTGTTGGACTTTTCAAGTCCTTCATTTGGTGAAGACCTTGAAGATGCTACCACATTTGAGGAGCTAAAGATAATTGATAGATTACTAACCAAAATGTTTGGTTGAGGACATGGAAAACAATGAAATCACAAAAGTTGAAAAGGTTGATGCTACTACATTTTTTAGGACAGCACCTAAGGAGTATCTTCACTATGATTGTGAAGGTAATTTAGATTATGAGTGGGAAATTTCCATGCCAAGTGAAGAACTAACTGATTCTTCAAAGATCCAAGATGAAGAGTATGTTGATGAAGACTTTAAATCAGCCATTGAAGATGAATTAGATGTTGCCATAACATTTGATCATAGTGACGAAGAAGAAGATTCTTTTCCCTTGCAAAGTGAAGAACCAAATGACCATTAAGAAGAGTCACTTGATGAGCATGTTGATGGGAAGCTTGTTGAAAGCTTTGGATCAGCCTCCATTGTTGACGCAACATTTAATTTCAAGAATCAGTTGTTGGTCACTAAAGACAAGGTTGTTCAATCTTTAACACACTATGATCACATATGTAAGTTTGTTGAAGATCACATTTGGAGGGCACAAGTTGAAAGGAGACAAATGGACATGGAAAGAGGAACTTCACTTAAAGATTGGTATGTATTCAGGAAGGCATTAGAAACATTGAAATTAGACTATTTTAACCTGCTTAATGATAGAGATCACGTCCTTGAGTTTGCTAGTCAAATATGTGATGCATTGAAGGGAAGAGAGGATGAAGTTGATGAACTTACATCTAATCTTAAATCAATAATAAATTCTTTAGAGAGTACTCAAATGGCTCTCATAGAAGTTAAAAAACAACTTGATGATGTAAATCAATTAAGGGAACAAGATATGGCTGCAAAAGCATATAATGTCACGCTGATAACTGAAGAGACTGAATTGATCGAATAGGATTTTGACTTAGGACAATCTAATAAGTATGATGATGTAAAGATGGAACAAAATGGACAATCTGATGTGAGTAGCACGAAGGAGGACAGTAACCAAATATGGGATCCAGGAGAGGTGCACTCATGGGATGTTAATTTGTACAAAAACTTCATCAACTTGAAGTTATCATCAGTTGTTGAATTTGGACATATGCTCAAGGTATGTAATGAGTTGAGTGCAATGATGGATTATTTTCATAATAGACTTTATCCTCAGGGTTTTGTGGAGGATAGTGATGATGAGAGAATTGTTTCAGGGATGTTTGTGGAGTCTAATTTATGCCATGAAGCTATTGTCCTTATTCCAATCAACCATCATAATTTGTCAATTGCATACTTTTTCATGGATTGGAGAGAAATTTTGGTGATGAATTTGATGTATGTTGGTTGGAGATGGCCTAGATTTCTTGTTGTTCTCATAAGATTTCAGTTTTGTTATGGTTGTCCCATTATTAAATAACTAAAATCAGAATTTTATGAGGTTATTTCTGTTTTTTGCAGCCATGAGATTGAAGTTTTTATTGTTTCTAACTCTTTTTGGATGGATGATAGAAGGGTTCATCTAAAAAGGAAAAGTGTTTCAGCTAATATTGCTCTTATGGATGATGAAAAATAGGTGATTCATGGTTGTACAGAGTTGTTTTCAACTTGTGTTCATGCTGACTTATGTTCTTCCTTGGAGGAGCATTTCAGATTTTGGTTCCCAATAGTAGTTTCATGTTGGATAATTGTATTGATGATTACTAACTCTTTCATTTTTGGAGCTAATGATGTTTGGGATCCAAAATGATGTGTGATTGGAAGAATGTTTCAGGAGATTATACAGAGTGTCAGTTGTGCAGTTCATAGATATATCAAGTGGCACAGCAAAAGTAGTGTGAAGCATTCTTGAGATTGATTTGAGATCTAGGTATATTATTGATAATCATGTAGGTATCTCAGTTGGATAGCATGTATTGCTTAAGGACAAGCAATATCAAGCAGGGAGGACTATAATGTCCCTTTTTTGGCACATAGATTTTTGTAAGCATATGACATGTTGGGAGGACTCCAATGTTCTTGGAGTAGTCGTGGTTTAGTCTACGGATCAGTTAGATGGGTTTCCCTTGTGTTAATGGATTATTTTCTATGGCATTGAGCTCAGTGGATGTCCAGGGTCACAGTGATGCTTTCAGAAGTTGGATCGGGCTCCTGGTTTGCTCTCCAAGATAGTTGGAGGAGCCATCTATTTTTAGAAAGTCGCCTGGAAGGCATCATTTCACATACCTAACCTTTCCGAGCATATTGGTGCAGTTTATTTCGCATTTGGATGAAGTTTGAGATTTTCCACAAAAAGTAATATTTAATGAGCTATTTTAATTATTATTTACACTTAGGCTCATAGGGGTGAAAATAATTATTTAATACCTAAGTGTTATAGCTCATTAGAAAGGTTTTTAAGTGTTCTAAATGATAGACACTTAAAAAGGGGACCTCACACATGATACATTTTTATTATTTCAAAAAAGTCTCTTGGAGAGGAGAAATATGAAGAGTTAAAAAAATAATAATAATATATTCCTCTCAAAAAAGTTATAAATAAGGATGAGAGCTCATTTCAAAGGGTTATGCTTTTGGAATTGTTATTGTTTACAGATGGATTGAACCTGTGAGTTCTTCCATATTCTCTTGAGGATGAAAACCCTCTTGTAGAATGCTCTTGAGGATGAAAACCCTCATAATATTAGGTGTGGTTTCAATACAGGAATCACCATTGTGCTAAAGACGAAGATTGGAGCAAGATCATATAGAGTTTTCCATTGAGTTTCATGGAGTTTGTGGTATCTTGTTTTGGTGTTGATCATTTGAGTTTTGATGGTATTTTTGGATGAATTGTATTGAGTATTATTATGATATTTATTAAAGTTGTGGAGATCTCTATTTATTTTGCTGGGTGTACCTCTCATGGACATACCTAAGCATGGAATCAGCTAATATTTTGGAGTGGTCATTATGTGTATTTGATTCAAATCTGATTGGACACTCTTTAGTATGATGGGTGCCCATTTCCATACACCCCCGTATTAGTTTATTGTAGATATTGATTTGTGTTGGTAGTCATACATCTTATACTATCATACAAGGCTATTAGGGGACCCATTTTACCCTTAACGCCACTTTAAGAGTATTCATTAAAGTTTTTGTTGAATGTTTAAATTTGTGAGGGTTTTACAAGGGCTACATATGGTTTAAGGAGGAGATACGTAGGAAGATAAAGTTGAATCAAACATTTAATTCAGTCTCAAAGTATGCCTTGGTGGGGACTGCCTTATTTCCATTATTAAGGTGCTTCACATTTGATGAACCTCATTTGTCATTGATGTTGTTATATGGAGCCTAATCAGACTCAGAGGTTAAATTTACCCCACTTTTATCAGCACAGTTTCTCCCCAAATTTTTCAACGGGGTCAAGGGACAGCACCCATTGCGGGGGTTTGGGGGCAGCACCCCCAAGATGAGGTCAAGGGGTAGCACCCCTTGTGAGGTCTGAGGGGCAGCACCCCTAGCGCACTCCCTATCATAATATAGGGCAAAGTCGAAGGGCAGTGCCCCTAAAACCTCCAATGATTTTTATTATTTTATAAAGGTGTCAGGAGTTATTTTTTCTATTGGCCGACATAAAAACCCCTATTTTTGTAACTGACATAAGGCTTGATAAAAGCAGTTAAGCATTGGGGTTTCCATTGATGTATTGTAGCATTTGCAGTGGGATTGAGTTGCAAGGATTGTTGGTTGTAATCGGTTCTATTTACTAGATAATAATATTGGACTCTCTGTTGGTGGATGTAGCCCGGGTTTGGGTGAACCACGTTAAAACTTGTCTCTTGTTGTTATTATTTCTATGTATTTTCATTCCTCTATTTAATCTTTATTTGCATTTAATTGATATCTTCTGCCAGCTAACCCTAACAAGTGGTATCAAGGTAGGTTGTGTTTGATTATCATCTGTAGGAAGGTCTCACAGTTGAGTGGGAGTCTCATGGTTGAGTGGGAGCAATGGTGGATGAGGGTAAATTGAAGGTAGATAAATTCAATGTGCAAAACTATCAGTTATGGAAGATGCGGATGGATGATTATCTCTATCAGAAGGATTTATGAAGGCCGTTGGAAAGAATAGCCAAGAAATCGGCAATAATGACTGATGAGGATTAGAATCTTCTGGACAGAAAGGTACTGGGAACCATTCGGTTGTGCTTGGCATCAACGATGGCATTCAATATAATAGAAGCGAAGACAACATATGGTCTAATGAAAGCTTTGGCTAAATTGTACGAAAAACCCTCAGCCTCAAATAAGGTATTTCTCATGAAGTGTTTATTTAATCTAAAAATGATTGAAGGTGGATCTATGATAGATCATTTAAATGAGTTTAATACGATTATCAGTCAGTTAACATCTATAAAAGTAAGTTTTGGTGAAGAGGTGAGGGCTCTCTTGATATTATGTTCTTTGCCAGAAAGCTGGGATAGTTTGGTAATGGTTGTAAGTAACTCTATCTCTAGTTCAAATACTTTGAAATTTGATGATGTTGTTGGTATTATCCTTAGCAAGGAAATATGACAGAAAAGCTTAGGAGGGTCCACATCAAGTAGTGTTTTGAATGCAAAAAGCAGGGGCAGATCAAAGGAGAGAGGAAAAGGTTCTGGAGGTCATGGGAAGTCATGAGGAAAATCAAAGGACAAGAGGTCCCAATCCAGAGGATAGAAGGATTGCTGGTATTGTGGGAAACCAGGTCATCTAAAGAAATATTATTGGTCTCAAAAGAATAAAGAAGGAGACAAACAAGAAGACAATAAGGAGGCAAATGTGGTAAGTAATAAATCTGAAGATGATGCTTTGATTCTTTCCCTAGATAATGCTAATGATTCATGGGTTTTAGATTCAGGGGCCTCATTTCATGCTACGTCCAATAGAAGTTATTTTTCTTTATTATATCCAAGGAGATTTTGGGCTAGTTTATTTAGGAGACAATGAACCCTGTCAGATTGTTGCAAAGGGAAGAATCAAGATTAAGTTGCAGAATGGGAATCATTAGCTACTACAAAAGGTAAGGCACGTTCCAAGGTTGAGTAGGAATTTCATTTCAATAGGGCAGCTAGCTGATCAAGGTTGAATTGTTACATTTACTGATAAAAATTGGAAGGTTTCAAAAGGTGCCTTAATAGTAGAAAAAGGTGTGAAAGTAGGCACCTTATATCTTTTTACAAGTCATATTGTTCCTTCTACTTTAGCTGTTGTAGAGAAAAAACAAACAGGTTCAGGAACAGTTGTTGGAAGTTCGCAAGAAGAGACTGAAACAATTGTTGCAGGTTCTGAGACAACACTGTGGCATAACAAACTTGGGCATATGAGTGAAAAAGGTATGAAGGTACTTCATTCTAAGAAAGTTTTACTAGGTCTAAAATGTATTAATATGGATTTCTTTGAAAGTTGTGTGTATGGAAAACAAAAGAGAGTTTTCTCAAGGATGGGAAGCAAAACAAAGATGAAAAGTTAGAGGTTGTGTATACATATGTATGGGGACCAGCTCAGGTATCTTCTCTCGGTGGCTCTCGATATTATGTTACATTCATAGATAATGCAACTAGGAAGGTTTGGATTTATTTCCTTAGGCAGAAATTTGATGTATTTGAAATATTTAAGAAATGGAGAAGCTTGGTTGAGAATGAGACGAGTAAAAGATTAAAATGTCTCAAATCTAATAATGGTGGTGAGTATTGCAGCAAAGAATTTGAGGATTATTATTCCTTTAATGGAATTCGTAGGTAGAAAATGGTTCCAGGGACTCCATAGGAGAATGGAGTGGCTGAATGCATGAATAGGACAATAATGGAGCATGAAAGGACCATGAGATTGCATGTTGGGATGCCTTTAAACATGTGGGTAGAGGTTGTCGACACCGATGTATATTTAATTAATAGAGGTCCTTCAGTTCCTTTGGGCTATGGTATTCCAGAGAAAGCATGGATAGGTAAGTAGGTGAGTTATTCGTTTCTCAAAACCTTCGGATGTGAAGCATTTGCACATGTAGATTCTAAAAACAGAACCAAGCTAGATGCAAAATCAAAACGGTGTACTTTCATTAGATATGGCATTGATGAATTTGGTTATAGGCTTTGGAATTTTGAAAATCTAAAAATTGTGAGAAGCAAGGATGTTGTATTCAATGAGAAGGTGTTGTACAAAGATCAGTTGCAGTAGCATGAGAAGAAAGAAAAGGATTATGTGGTGCTGCATCATACTCCAGATAATGATGTTCTAGTGGTTCCTCATGCTCTGCAACAACAACAAGAAATACCACAAACTCCAGTAAATGTTAGATGGTCAATAAGGCTAAGTAGACCTCCTGAAAGGTTTTCTCCCTCTTTCTATTCTATTTTGTTAACAGATGTTGGTGAACCGGAAGGGTATGATGAAGCTATGCAGGTGGATACAAATCTTTAGTGGGAGCTTGCAATGAAAGAAGAAATGGACTCCTTGCTGAAAAATCATACTTGGGAATTATGTAAGTTGCCTACAAGAGGAAAATGGAGGTACGAAAAGATTTAAAGCCAGGTTAGTTGTAAAAGGATTTGCATAAAAAAAAGGTATTGATTTTAATGAGATATTTTCTCTAGTTGTCAAGATGAGTTCTATTCATACTATTTTAAGTAATGTGGCTACTGAAGATTTGCATTTGGAACAGCTAGATGTGAAAATTATCTTTCTCCATGGTGATTTGGAGGAGGAGATCTATATGGAACAACCATAGGGATTTGAGGTCCAAGGTAAGGAGAAACTGATGTGCAAATTGAAGAAAAGTTTATATGGCTTGAAACAAGCACCTTGGCAATGGTATTTGAAATTTGATAGTTTTATGGCTAAGCAAGGCTACAGCTGGTGTAATTCTGACCATTGTGTTTATTTTAAGAGGTTGGATAATGACAACTACATTATTTTATGTTTATATGTTGATGACATGCTTGTAGTAGGGTCTAACATGGATCACATAAGAGAGTTAAAACAACAGTTAGCACAGTCATTTGCTATGAAGGATTTGGGGGCAGTAAAACAAGTCCTTGGTATGAATATTTGTAGATATAGGAAGAACAGAAAATTGACTCTATCTCAGGCCGATTATGTTGAAAAGGTGTTGCAAAGATTCCATATGGAGAATGCAAAAGCTGTCAGCACACCTTTGCCTAGTCATTTGAAATTGACTAAAGAGATGTGTCCAAAGACATAAGAGGAGGAAGAAAAAATGTCTAAGGTACCATATGCTTTAACTGTAGGAAGTTTAATGTACGCCATGGTATGCACGAGACTAGATATTGCACATGCTGTAGGAGTCATAAGTAGGTATATGAATCATCCTGGATTGGAGCATTGGAATGCGATAAAATGGATTCTCAGATATTTATAAACACTTATGTTTTGGGGGCTCTAATACTGATTTAGCAGGCTATGTGGACTCATATTTGGCAGTGGACATTGATACCAAGTAGAGTACTACAGGTTATGTCTTTACTATAGGTGGGATAGTGGTGAGTTAGATCTCCAGGTTGTAAAAGGTGGTTGCTTTATCCACCATGGAGGTAGAGTATGTAGCTGCAACAAAGGCAAGCAAGGAGATGATATGGCTGTAATCTTTCATGGAAGAATTGGGCAAACAATAGGCTAATAGTTCTTTGTATACAGACATTCAGAGTACCATACATCTTGCAAAGAATTATGCCTTACATTCAAAGACCAAACACATACAGCTCAGATATCACTTCATCTAGCCAGTGTTAGATGATGGACAATTAAGGCTAGAAAAGATACATATAGATGAAAATCCAGTGAATATGTTTATGAAGGCAATGACAAGGGAGAAGCTGAGCTCCTCTTCAGCTTCGGTTGGTCTTCAAGATTGAAAACAAAAAAAAATCAGAACAACAGAGTCTAGGGTGCTTATTTCCAGTGGGAGCTACAGGGTCAATGCTATTATGATCAGTCTCCAAGTGGGAGATGATATGGTGTGGAGTCTGATCAGTCTCCAAGTGGGAGATTGTTGTTATATAGAGCCTAATTAGACTTAGAGTTTAAATTTACCCCACTTTTATCGATGCGGTTTCCCCCCAAATTATTTAATGGGGTCAAGGGGCAGTGCCCATTACAGGGGTTTGGAGGTAGTGCCCTTAGCGCACTCCCTGTCATGATACAGGGTGGAGTCGAGGGGCAGGGCCCCCGTGGGGGCTCAGGGGTAGTGCCCCTGAAACCTCCAACAATTTTTATTATTTTATAAAGGCGTCGGGAGTTATTTTTTCTATTGTCCGACATAAAAAAACTCTATTTTTGTAACCAACATAAGGCTTGATAAAAGCAGCTAAGGGTTGGGGTTTTCGTTGATGTATTGTAGCATTTGCAATGGTATTGAGTTGCAAGGATTGCTGGTTGTAATCAGTTTGATTTACTAGATAATAATATTGGACTCTCTATTGGTGGATGTAGCCCAGGTTTGGGTGAAACACGTTAAAACTTGTCTCTCACTATTATTATTTCTGTGTATTTTCATTCCTCTGTTTAATCTTTATTTGCATTTAATTGATATCTTCTGTCAGCTAACCCTAACAATTGAATAATTTTTTGTTCTATTTTTTGGTCTATCTCCACTACTTAGTGGGCCTTGCAAACCATACTATCTGGTTGGGGAAATTCATAATAAATAATAATGTAGTTGATGTTCCTCCTTTGTCTTCAAAGAGTGGTGGGGCTAGCTTCCCACAACATGAACTTGGTGCAAGTTTGGGTGTTCAAAATTATTTTGTCTAGGTTTTGAGTCCCTTCTTGTATGCTATGAAATTGTTCTCTTTAGCTTTGGAACTGCAGTAATTAGAGAATTTAAGCCATTTAATTTTTAGTGTTGGTGTTTGTTGTGAGGATTGACATAGGTGCCATCCAGTATATCAGAGCAGCAATTAGCCATCAATAGTAATAGTAGTCAGCAGATAATATTTTAGTCATGATTCCCTTATGACTAATGCATGATGATTCTATGTTCATATCTAGTTTGTTTTATTCTTTATTATTAGGTTTACATCTGTTATAAGCTAGTTGTACTTGATATTTTATGAATGTTAATTGTTGGCAAGTGCAAAATTATTAACTTGTTGTTATACTATTTAGTCGTCAATAATTTTGCATGGATTTGATGCATGGAAAATTGTGATTTGGGTCTGATATGAAGTAGATACAGTGTTGTTATGAAGATTGGAGTCCTATGAATAGCTACAACAGTAACACAAAGTCTTAAATCTAGGAACACTCTTCTATGATCTCTCATTTGGTAAATCCATGGTGGTTCCTATGACCTTAGGCATACTTCCTTCATGATTCCATATCATTTCTATACTCTAACTAGTTGTAGCTATAACATTTTGTGAAATTAGGGGTAGTGGCTTAGTTTGTATTTGATTCAATAGCATTGTAATCTTTAATTTGATGTAAACACAGATTAACCCCTGGATGGTTCAACCACCAATGTGGAGGAATTTGTAACACTTATCTTTCTTGTTCTATCACCCACTGAATAAGTGGAGAATTCCCACTGGATAAGTGGATGTCTATTGAAAAGCAGATGCCTGCTCATTAGCAGAAGATTGTAATAGTTTTATTTGCAAAGCTTTGTTTGTAAGCCAAAGCACTGTATGCTCTCACCTCACCCATTATGGGATCTTGGTCATCAAAAGTGTGGAGATGTTTCTAGTTTGGTTGCTTACTTGTGCTAACCATGCTATGATCATTTGTATAAGTTTGAAAAAAATTTGGGGTAGCTTATTACACCGATACGGTTGAGCTCATATTTGTATTAAAGCATCATTTCTTTTCACAAGTTCAAAGCCTTAAGGCCGAGCCATATCTTGTTATAATCTTTATTGAGAATAGGCTCGAAACCATTATGGATGAGCCATCTTACACTGTAACCTTTACCGAAACAAGCTCAAGGCCGTATGGGTGAGCAGTGAAACACTGTAATCATTTGTTGAGACTAGGCTTGAGGCTTAAGAGCTGAGCTGCTATTTGTATTATGTTTTTATTGTGACACTAGCACAAGGCCATAAGGCTAAGTTGTATAGAGTTATACTCCTTTTTGTGACTTAGCTCAAGGTCTCAAGACTAAGCTTCAATGCATTTTACACCACACTATAGTTGGTGTTCGAAGCCGTTATGGCTGAGCATGCTTTCAAAACATATCAAGCACTCGTCGATTAACGACATAGTTAGAGCCTAAGTGCTCTCAGCATGGGAAGTGTCAAATAACTGGTAATGATTCCAGTTAATGATTTTATCATGTATGCGAATCATACAATCACCCTGACTATGGCGATAGCCAAAAAGGCACTAAAACATCATTATGTTTGCAACACTCAAACTATTAACAAGTTTAGCTTGCATGAAAACCTGACTGTAGATTGTAATAAGGGTTATTAAAAATGTCAAGATTGTATTTTCTTACCCTCGACTATGGAGGTGGTGAGAGCATTTAAGATCATAGTCTCATCACATAGCAACTTGTTAGTGCTAAAAGAATAATATAGACTTGTTCTATGTATGAAAATTAAGACCTATTCGGTTATTGTTACAAGTTATGATCCCTTTATTTTATTCAAGAGTAAACTAATAGGAATGGTGTTTAGCACGTAAAGTTCATAAAGGTAATAAGAGCTATTAAGCATAATGAAATCATTCTATTTTACTAAGGCAAGGTATGCCTTGAGTACCATGAATATGATTTCAACCTATATGATAATTTGTTATCAAAATTGTAGACCATAGAAGACCCAAGGTGGTAAAAATTGGTCAATTTTTTATATGAATTGAAAGTGGAACAAAGTGACAAGGAGTCACTAGTTCCTTGTTACGAAAATAACCCATTTAGTCATAACCAACCTATGATGGGAGTCGATTGTCCAGGTATGGACTATGAATCAAATTGATCCCACTCATACTAGACCTAGAGAACAAGATCGATAAGAACTTACTATAGGACATGATGGCTTATAAGTCAAGCTAGGGTGGTGGACATACATGACGATCATTATGCAACGTTTATGTATGTAAATATTTGGCCAAAGTAATGCATCTGTCTCTGCATGCATTGTCAGTCCACAGTGTTCTAGATGGCCTAATGTCTCCAGTAGTGTCATACATAGTTAGAGTGGATCTATAGTCTGTGACCACGAGACATTAGGAAGGACACAACACCAGATACTTAGATGGCTAACCTAATGGTTTCTAATATCCAACCTTTCCATGAAGGGTAGGGCCACTTCCAGTTAGAAAGTTGAGTGGGGGACCATAGGTCCGTGGTTGGAGGAAAAGTACCAGGATGATGCTCTCCTTCCCAAGCATGAGACATGTTGAGGCTTATGGAGACAGATGCCATTGGATCCAAATACAATATTTGCATTTATGACCAGAGGGTCTATTGTAATATATTAATTGATCTATGATGCCTTGAGTATATCTTGTACTTGATTAGTGATGGTTACTCACTAAAGATTTGTAATTGATTATTGAAATGTAAGACTTGTTATATCTTGATTAGAATGACATGCTTAATTGATAAAAAAATAATGTTTCTTTTGGTTAAAAATTGATTTGCTCAATCATCTTGTTAACTAATCGCTTGATTAAGATACATGCTTATGTTAAATCTTGAGTATTATGGAAAGTGATGTTACATATGGTATCAGAGCTACTAGGTTCAATACATGGACCTAATGAGCTCACTACTTGATGATTATTTATATCCAACATTAAGTATGCTAATGTTTGAATGTTCTATGCCATAATGGTAATAATTAGAACAACACCTCAAAAGAAGGTAATGGAACATGGACATTACCTATGCCAGCAAAAGATCTTGAAGGCACAAGCCTCAAGGATGAAGAAACTTGAATAGACTGGCTACCTGGTAGGAGCATGGTTATCTGATGAGGGAACTTTTACTGATGCCGTGAAACATATCAAGCAAGAGTTAAGGAAAACTAAAAGGATGGTTACCTCTAACTCTACTAATGCATTAGAAACACCCTCTGCCCCTAAAGCACCAGCTGAGGGAAATAACCCTAAAGATTGTATTGTACTTAAGGAGGATGTGAAGGAGCATGAATGTGTATCCTCACCTCCTAAGATTGAAAATAAACTATCAATATGGGAAGCTATCCCAAATTGTAAATGACTTGCAGTAATAAGGTGTAAACACAATTTTGTAATTTTGGTGGATTATATGTAATCTAATGGAAACTGTAATGCAATGGCAAATTTTGACAATCTTTCCTTTCTTGTTAAAGATTACGTGAATGTGAATAGATTTATAAAATGAATGAATTGAATAACATGGAAAAACTAATCCGTGATTAATCTACAAACTTCAGGAAGAAGTAGATTGCAACAAAGGTTCAAATTAGAACCAGAATGGAGGATAGATGAGATGAAGGAGCACCTTGAGGGAAATCCGAATCTAAATTAGATCAAATCTTGACTTTGTTGAAAGAACCAAGAGCGAGGGTAGAAACTCTCGAACATAAAGTAGGAGGTGGTGCAGGAGCACCTTGGCAAATTAATATTGCCTTGGACAAATCTTTGAGTTTGATTAAATTTGTATGCTTCCACATTGTAATGAGTTTTATCAAGTCATTTTTATGTGTTTAGGTCATTAGGAGTTTCAAAAATGCAAAATATTGCAAACCATGTAAAGGTTGTCAATGTAAAATTGGAAAAAAGATGCAAAGTTGGAAGGTGAAGAGTCATTTGGCTCTTGGTTTGCTCCAAATCAGTTATGAATTGAAGAGACATGTTTTAATGCCTTTAAAAGGCCTTGTAACCATGAAGAATTTGTGGGTGGTTGAAGATTTGAGCATGGAATGAGAAAAAACAATGTTTTCCTGTATTTTCCTTCAGAAATTTGTTGTCTTTTGCTATTGTACGGCCCTGTATGGAATTGAATGGATGTATAATAGATTGAAAATTTTATATCCTTCAACCACCTTCCATTTGCTTCTTGTCCCATGCATTTTTATTTAGTTTTGTGAAAGATATGAGTGTTTTATGGATTGTAATTTTCTGATTTTTCCTGCAACAGTCCTGTTGCAACGTTTGGTACGGTTCTATACAGACATATATAGGAGAAATACATATATGTTTGGAAAGAGTATTGAGTCTATTTTCCATTTATTTTTTTTGCATCAAATTTTATTAAGATTTGAATAAGTTATGACATTTTTATTGAGGGTAGGTCTGCAGAGTTTAATTTTCTAAAAATACAGTCAGAAAATATGCATGGTACAACTTGGTATGGCCTCACATTGATGCATATAATAGATGGATGGAAATATATGTGTTTCTAGTTTACAATTATTTTGGTTTGGTATAATTTCATTAAGTTTTGTGAGAGATATTGCAATTTTGGTGAGGGCAGGTCTGAACGCTGCCTAGGGTTTGTAGTTTTGGGAAAAGAGTCATAACTTTCTCTCCTACCATTGGATCTTAATAAAAATTGGATGAAAAGTCTGTATTAATGTTCTCTTCAACCTGACAAAAGGAATTGGATTAGTTCTTTGATTTGTTAATGTTATTGAGAATAGTTTTGGTCCTCCTACCTCTGCATCAGGAGGTCAGTCCGAAGATAGGCGGAATGCTTATGGTGGGGGTGACAGTGAGGAATGCCATAATGACACCACCCAAAGTGAGCACGGAGAAATAACTCCATAGCTAGATAGGAAGGTGATAAGAGGAGCCTTATGGCTATGGAACTGTCTCATGACATGATAAAGGTCAAGCCATTGGTCTAAATTTGATGGATCCATAAGCGGAGATGCCGCAGAGGCATGGCTTACGGAAATGGAGAGGTACTTTGAAATTAGAAATTATAATGAGGTTACTAAAGTTGTGTGGGGAGCATTTCAGCTGGTAGGTGAAGCATCCACATGGTGGATGAACAAAAAGATGGAACTTGGCTTGAGGTCTATAAGCCTTACTTGGGACAAGTTCGTAGAACTTTTTAGGCAAAGATGGTTGCCTCAACTATTCTATGATTAGAAACTTATAGACTTTCAGAACCTAAAGCAGGCTGGTAAGACTATAAATGAAGACTGAGAAAAATGACAAAGGGACCAAAAATAAACAAACTGAGTCCAAGGGGGAGAAAAAGAGGAATAACCAGTCCAAGAAGAATGGAAATAATTCTTGCAAACCTCAAGAGAGGTGAGGACCAGTAGGTGGATGCTACACTTGTGGCAGAGATCACTACGCAAATAAGTGTCCCAACAAATCACAGGTAGCACAACCAAGAGGAAACCCTCTACCCTCTCAGCAAGTGACGTTCTAGCAACATATCCATGCGGCCTTGGACAACTGGCAAGCCAAGTACCAAATGACTCCCATAGAGACAAGATGTATTTTATTTGGAGTTCTGATTTCAGTTTTGATTGATACTGGTGCTACAGAATGTTTCATTTCTCCAAAAATTATAAATAAAATAGCTAGAAAAGCAAGATTCATAGCAAACACTTGGTCTGTAGAATATGCAAATCACACCAAGGCTCAGGTAGAGAAATGCCTGTTTGAGGCTAGGGTTGAACTTCTGATCTTTTCCACAGAAGTAAATCTTTATGTAGCCCCACTAGGCTCGTATGATGTTATCCTAGGGATAAATTAGCTATGGAAACATCGAGCCAAAGTAGATTGTTATGCCAAAATAGTTGAATGTCTGGATGATTGAGGAAACAAAGTCTTTCTCTAATGGAAACCTAAGGAAGTCAAACTAAGGCAAATTTTTGCCTTGCAAATGAAAAGGGCATAGAGAAAGGGATGCCAACTTTTTGCCATCAAAATGGACAAAATAGATGAATAAGAGGAAACCTACTTCCATGATGACTTAACATTTTATGAATCCCAAAAAATTTATGAAGTTGGGATGAAGGAGTCCATAGGTGATGTAGGAGCATCCAGTGGTGTAAGGGCAATCTTGCATCACCCAAAAGGAAGTTAATTCAAAATCATTGTAGTTGTTTTCACTTCTTTCCATAATTAGTGTTTCTGGTTCCATAATATCCAGAATAATAATGTAGGACTTTCAGTTTTTCCAAAACTGCTAAAAATAGCGACCTGCCTATTTTGGAAAGTGTACCTGCTATGTTTAGAAAGTTTGCATTTGGGCACGTAATGAAGCAAAAACTTCCAGAAAGTTACATAACGGAAATATAAGACCTTTGGCAAAGGAATCAGGCAAAGATCATTTGTGAGCTGAAAGATATTAAAGTTTTTGTTTTCTGAAAAGCCCTTGAAATTTTCTAGAATGAGATATGAGGCACTAAAACTTCCCATAATGTCCCAAAAAGTTGACAGAAATCTGTTTACAAATTTTCAGCATGATAGTTCACATCGCGAGCTTTCCGATGCTTAAAACGGTTCGTCAATCAGATACCCGGATCAAAAGTTATGCTTCCCGGAAGTTGACCTACTTTTGGAGGGAGTTGCAAATTTCAAAATTTAGCTGAAGGCCACCAAAAAGTGCTATTTATGACTATTTTAGGAACCCTGAGTGGTAGTAGAGTAAATGGGGGCCAGTGTAGAGTCAAGAATAGGTGGGAAAATAGAAACCCTAGCTGATTTGGGGTTACAGAAGGCTGAAGATTCTAGAGTCTTGAGGTTGGGAAAGCTGTAATGTGTTGCAGCCAATAGAGGATTCATCCTCTGATTGTAATTGAGCTTCTGTAATGTAATGAGTTGCCCAATTCAATAAAAGTAAGTTCTATTTGTTGTGTTCAATATCTATTATTGTGTGTTTTGTGATTTACCCCCTTCATCAATATGTCAGGAAAGATCAGATATGGACAGGTATCCTTTCCTTAGGGACTTTGAGGACATATTTCTGAATGAGCTACCAAGATTACCTCCTAAAAGAGCCTTTGATTTCACCATTGATATTATTCTTGGGTCAGAACATATTTCTAAAGCCCCCTACAGAATGACCACAACAGAACTAATGGAGTTAAAGGCTCAACTACAAGAGTTGCTAGATAAAGGGTTGATTAGACCTAGTGTGTCACCATGGGGAGTGCCAGTCATTTTTGTGAGAAAGAAAGATGACACTTTGCAGTTGTGCATAGATTACCGCATATTAAACTAAAAAACCATTAAGAATAAATACCCTTTACCTCGCATCGATGATTTTTTTGACCAGATGAGGGGTACAACAGTATTTTCTAAGATCGATCTTCGATCTAGATATCACCAATTGAGGTTGAAGGATGAAGACATCCATAATGCAGCCTTTAGGACCAGATATGGACATGATGAATTAACTATCCTACCTTCTAGATTAACAAATACGCCAGTGGTGTTTATGAATCTTATGAATAGTGTTTTTAGAAACTCCCTATCTACATGTTTGTCTTAGTATTTCTTGATGACATTTTGATCTATTCTAAGAATGAAGAAGAGCATATGCAGCATCTGAGAATTGTTCTTCAAAGATTAAGAGAGAATAAGTTATATGGCAAGCTCTTTAAGTGTACTTTCTTTCAGAAAGAAGTACAATATTTGGGTCACATAATTTTAGCTAAGAGAATAGCTGTGGACCCAACCAAGATTAAGGCTATCTTGAAATGGTCGGAACCAAGAAATGTACATGAGGTCTGAAGTTTCATGGACCTTGTTGGTGATTATAGGAAGTTTATGAAAAACTTCTCTAAATTGCACATCCTTTAACTTCCTTGCAAAGAAAGGGCAAGAAGTTTGAATGGTCAAAAAAGTGCCAGGAGGCCTTTGACCTACTAAAGGAGAAATTGACTTCAGCCCCAATATTGAAAGTACCTAACCCACAAGGTCAATTTGTAGTCATTACCAATGCCTCAAGGGAAGGCTTAGGTGGTGTACTACTCCAGGATGGACAAGTCATCATGTATGAATTGCGTAAAATAAAAAATAATGAATAAAATTATGCCCCACATGATTTAGAACTAGCAGTAGTCATTCACGCACTTCAAATGTGGAGATACTACCTACTTGGAAAACCTTTTGAGTTGAAAATAGATCACCAGAGACTCAAATATCTGTTCACTCAACCCCATCTTAACTCTCATAAAAAAATATGGTTGGAATTCATCTCAGATTATGATTTCAAGATTAAATATATTTAGGGAAAAGAAAATTGAGTGGCAAATTCTTTGAATAGGAGAAGGAACATCTCCTCCATGATCTCTATACATTCTGATTTTAGAAATCAAGTGCTACAAAAATCTAAGGGAGATGAGTTTTACGAGCAGGTAAAATAGGCCCTTGAGGAGAATGCACAGAATTTGAAATATGAAGGATTCAACCTTGAACCAGATGGGTTATTAAGGTTTAAAGGAAGGATGTATATACCTAACTCAGCAGAGTTAAGGAATATGGTATGGAAAGAGGTTCATTCTGCACCATATCTTGGGCATCCTGGAGTAACCAAGTTACTCACTGAGGTGAAACCTTTCTATTTTTGGAAAGGAATGAAGAGGGATGCTGCAAATTTTGTAGCTCTTGTATTGAATGCCAGAGGGTGAAGGTGGAACACCAACACCCAGCATGATTATTATACCCTCATGAAATTCCTGAGTGGAAATGGAAAATTATAAGCATGGACTTTGTGCAAGGGCTTCCTATGTCAAGGAATAAACACAATTCTATCTTGGTTGTGGTGGATAGACTCACCAAAGACGCTCATTTTATACTGAGAAACTTGACGGATGGGACACCCATCATTGCTCAAAAATTTGTTCAAGAGATTTTCAGACTGCATGGCATTTCTAATAAGATTATCTCAGATAGGGATGCATGAATGACATCAACATTTTGGCAAACCTTGTTCTCTTCACTTGGTACTCAGTTGAACATAAGCTCTGCTTATCATCCTAAAATAGATGGACAAACTGAAAGGGTGAACCAAGTGTTGGAGGACTTTTTAAGCATGTATTGCATGGATCAACAATACAAGTGGGAGGATTATCTTCCTCTAGTGGAATTTGCCTAAAATAACTCTTATCACTTAGCTATTAAAATGGCACCATTTGAGGCATTATATGGACGGAAGTGCCGAACCCTTATAAGCTGGGATAAGCTAGAATATAAGGTTAGCCTTGGTCCAGAAATGCTAACCGAGATGGAAGAACAAGTCCATCTGATTAAAATAAGGCTAGTGGAAGCCAATGATGGGAAAAAGAGTTATGCAGATGCAAAGTGTATTGAAAGGCATTTTACTGTGGGAGATAAAGTTCTCCTAAGGGTAAAACCTCAAAAAAGCTCCATTAAATTTGGAAAGATGTCCAAACTGGCACCAAGATACGTGGGTCCTTTTGAAGTTCTAGAAGAAGTCAACCCAATAGCATATAGAAGTGCTCTATCGCCAGCACTTGCCATGATGCATAATGTTTTTCATGTTTCATATTTGAAAAAGTTTAATTTTGCTAATAATCAAATTCCTATGCTTGATTGGAATACTCTATAGGTGAAAGACCCAGGAGTGGTGGTGACCAAGCCCATCAAGGTGCTCAAAATGCATAAGCTATGCTTACAAAATAAGGAAATAACATAGTGCAAGGTCCAATGGGACCACTATTAGATGAAAATGCCACCTGGGAAAATTATGATGACTTTCATGCTAGATTTCCTCACCATATCTAAAACATTTGTTATTATGCTCTTGAAAACATTTTCTTATTATGTTGGTTTACCTTTAAGACAATTAATCATTGGGGACGATGATTCTTGTGGGGGGAGATATGTTACATCCCCAACTTACAATTAGACTTAATCATTTACTTGGCATGATAATAAGGAGGATTAGTCATAGTTAATTGATTTGATATTATGGAAATATCTGATTTGATTTTTGATTATGAAGTTAATGACTAATGTTAATTAGTTTTGTTAATTAATGGATTTATATTATGGGATATGATAATGATGCACTGTATCATGATCTTGTGGTCTTGAGTGTGAACAGGAAAATGTAACGTCCTTCAAAGAAGTAAGGAGAGTATCATCCTGGTCGAAGGGTTAGATGTCGAGAAAACAAAAGGTTGATTAGCCATCTAAGTATCAGTTTCTATGTCCTTCCAAATCCCTTCGTAAGTTGTCATGAGTCATGTCTCCTTTCTTAGTATTTATGTTCTTTGTAAGTCGTTATATCATTGGTGCTATCATGACTAGTTATGACAGCTAGACGATGTTCCTAGAACATCATCTCAAGTCGAGAGACAATCATGTTAAGAGATGAGGAGGTCTCTTGTTATCCTTTTGTATTTGGGGATATTATTTCCTAGTCATTCAACTAAGGATTATAGTCGATTTTGGGGGAGTATTACTTGACCCCGATAACCGATGAACTTGTTGTGAATCATTTTCTAATTTCATTTCTTTAGTGATAATCCTTTATAATAAATATGTATTATTTAACCCTTATCTTTTAGTAAGGATGTATATATATATATATATATATATTAGAAGGAACCTCTTTATAGGTTGAGTTCAATAATGTTGTAACTATTTTACTTATCCTATTATTTGATATTATCAAATAGTAATAAATTTGTTGAAAGTTGGTTTTGAGGAGCGAATGAGAGCTTTGAGCTCATCCTTCTCAGGTGCATGTCACCTTGGAAGAGCCATATTTTGAGGAACTAATCGAGTGGGGTGGTAGTTTCCACCCAAATCAGCATGCCAGGATTGGCCGGATAACAAGTTTTGTTATTGATTTGAAAGTTAGGGATTAGATAGCTAGGTTTTGGTTTTGGTGGAAGGGTGGTGAAGTTTTCTTGAAAACACTAAGAGAAAAGAAGCTCAGAGCATCTTGAAGTGGATTCGGTCTGGGACTGCATTACATTCGAAAGTCTTGTTCATGTAAAATGGTGGACATTGCTTCCATTTGCTTTTAGTTTAAAAAATAATAATTGTTTTGAACTTCCATCAAAGCATGTATGGCAATATGTTTCTCATTTTATAGATAACACAAAGGCACAAGGCCTGTGAGGTCATGCCCATGGCTTTTGATATTATCTTTATAGTCATGGCTCAAGGCCGATACGGCCAAGCTCATATTTGTATTAAAGCATCATTTATTTTCAAAGGTTCAGAGCCTTAAGGCCGAGCCATATCTTGTTATAATCTTTATTGAGAATAGACTTGAAGCCATTATGGCTGAGCCATCTTACACTGTAACCTTTACTAAAACAAGCTCAAGGTCATATGGCCGAGCAGTGAAACACTGTAATCTTCTGCTGAGACTAGGCTCGAAGCTTAATAGCTGAGTTGCTATTTTATAGGATTTAGGTAGATCAGAGCAATAAACACTAACAATTATATGCAGATTAAATAACCCAAATATAACAATGAAGAACAACACAAAAGAGACCAACACAGCAATTTAACGTGGTTCACCCAAAATGGACTACATCCACAGAAACTCAGTCATCCAATGATTTTATTATCCAGCGCAAAATAGATTACAATCTCATGAATTCCACACACGCAACATACATCCCAGCCGCTTATATCAAGCTTTTTGGAAGCTTCTAGAATTAGGGTTTTACAATGTCATTTTTCTTTTGTCAGTTAACAAAAATTAACAACTGACTCTGAACGGGCAAAAAAGAGGGGAACCCTAGCGAGGATACATTATGAGTGTATAGTACTTGCATGATCAGTCACCACATACCAACACTATTTGTATTATGTTTTTATTGTGACACTAGCACGAAGCCATAAGGCCAATCTGTATAGAGTTATACTCCTTTATGTGACTTAGCTCAGGGTCTTAAGACTGAGCTTCAATGCATTTTACACCACACCGTAGCTGGTGCTCAAAGCTGTTATGGCTGAGCATGCTTTCAAAACATATCAAGCACTCGTCTATTAATGATGTAGTTAGAGCCTAAGTTCTCTTGGCATGGGAAGTGTCAAACAACTCGTAATGATTCCAGTTAATGATTTTAGCCTGTATGTGAATTATATAGTCACCCTAACTACGGAGATAGCTGGAAAGGCACTAAAACATATTTATGTTTGCAACACTCAAACTATTAACAAGTTTAGCTTGCATGAAAACCCGACTATGGATTGTAATAAGGGTTATTAAAACAATCAAGATTGTATTTGCTTACCCTCAACTATGGAGGTGGTGAGAGCATTTAAGATCATAGTCTCATCACGTAGCAGCTTGTTAGTGCTAAAAGAATAATATAGACTTGTTCTATGTATGAAAATTAAGACCTATTTAGTTATTGTTACAAGTTATGATCCCTTTATTTTACTCAAGAGTAAACTAATAGGAATGGTGTTTAGCACCTAAAGTTCATAAAGGTAATAAGAGCTATTAAGCATAATTAAATCATTCTATTTTACTAAGGCAAAGTATGCCTTGAGTACCACGAATATGATTTCAACCTCGATATGATAATTTGTTATCGAAATTGTAGACCACAGAAGACCCAAGGTGGTAAAAATTGGTCAATTTTTTATATGAATTGAAAGTGGAACAAAGTGACAAGGAGTCACTAGTTCCTTGTTATGAAAGTAACCCATTTAGTCATAACCAACCTATGATGGGAGTCGATTGTCTAGGTATGGACTATGAATCAAATTGATCCCACTCATACTAGACCTAGAGAACAAGGTCGATTAGAACTTACTGTAGGACATGACAACTTATAAGTCGAGCTAGGGTGGTGGACATACAACGATGTTCATTGTGCAACGTGTATGTATGTAAATCTTTGGCCAAAGTAATGCATCCATCTTTGCATGCATTATTGGTCCATAGTGTTCCAGATGGCCTAGTGTCTCTAGTAGTGGACCATATACAATTAGAGTGGATCTATAGTGTATGTCCGTGAGACATTAGGAAGGACACAACACCAGATACTCAGATGGCTAACCTAATGGTTTCTAATGTCTAACCTTTTCGTGAAGGATAGAGCCAGTTCCAGTTAGGAAGTTGAGCGGGGGACCGCAGGTCCGTGGTTGGAGGAAAAGCACCAGGATGATGCTCTCCTTCCCAAGCATGAGACAAGCTGAGGTTTATGGAGACAGATGTCATTGGATACAGATACAGTATTTGCATTTATGACCAGAGGGTCTATTGTAATATATTAATTGATCTATGATGCCTTGAGCATATCTTGTAATTGATTAGTGATGGTTACTCACTAAAGATTTGCAATTGATTATTGAAATGTATGCCTTGTTATATCTTGATTAGAATGACATGCTTAATTGATAAAAAAAAAATGTTTCTTTTGGTTAATAATTGATTAGCTCAATCATCTTGTTAACTAATCGTTTGATTAAGATACATGCTTATGTTAAATCTTAAGAATTATGGAAAGTGATATTACATGATGCATATTCAGATCGAGAAGCTTGTGTCTCCTTGTTCTTCACACACAATGTTTCACTTCAACTAAATCCCTAATTTATATTAATTGATTCATGTATTAAGGAAAATGCATAAAATAAAATAAAGAATGACTACCATTCCTCAATAAATGGTCTTTCAAGATAAAAAATTATAGATAATATTTCATAAATTTAATAAAGAGAAAATCCATTATGAAATTTAAAAAACCTTGCATCAAATATTATGGGTAGGGAACACTTTATAATGGCCTTGGGGAACATTAAATACAAAATAGTCAAGTAACTCTCCTATCACCTACCTTTAGTTTGAAATGACCTACTACCTATCACCCACTTCCTAGTAAGTGAATGAATCGAAGCTAGTCACAAGAAAACATTGCTTCTTCCTACTGAAGATATTCTTTTCCCTTGATTAATCAGAGATTAGATCGGAATGAGGAAACCTAACTATAGAAATATGGATGGTGTAGGGGTGGAGGTGAGCAGGAGGTTGAAGGAATCCCCCATGGAAAATGTCTAGTTGAGACTCGACTATAGATTTTCTTTAAAAAATATCTTTCTCAAGGTTGAGGTGGAGGACCTTTAGGCACTCATAAGGAGGATGAGGGGTCAACAAAGTGAAGTGTAATGAACTAATTGATTAATTTATTATTCAAGGGATGGATAGAGTGAAGCATATTGAACCACTGGACATTAATTTATTAATTGAGGGGTCAATAGAGAATTTTTTGTAGTTATGAAAATGCATGGAAAAATCTCAAACTTATGTTTTACCATGGAGAACCTTGCGGTAAGATAAATGTAACCATATTAAGGAACCACTCCCAACCCATGTCTTCTATGAGACACCCTATTTTTTTCCAATAAGTTTGAGTATATTGGTGGGGGCCAAAGAGTTTCACACAACATAAATAGGTTCAAATCTCATAGGCAAGGACCACCTTGTAGTGGCCATGGAGACAACTGGGGATAGAAGTCATACTTATTGCAATGCATGTACCAAATCCAACCTATTTCACATGAAATTCCTAATGGATAAACTAGTTACATGATCATGCTACTTGCACTTGAATCAATCATCTAGTATGTTTTACCATAGGACACCTTGAAGTAAGGTCAAATGCAACCATATTAAGGAATCAATCCCACCACCATGTATTTTATGAGATTCCACAAACCTAACCCAAATATCACCCCATTAATTAGATAATAGACAAGCAATTAATTATAAATTGTAGACAAGCAAATAATTAGAAATTGATCACGTTGAACAAGATCTTCATAGGGTTTCTACAAACTTAATTTTGATGGCATGTCAAGAGGTAAACTTAATTTACTATACCAAACAATCAATCTACAAAAGTGTTTTAGTGTGTAATCACTCAGTCATCACTCACTAATAGTTCAGTCACTTTTACAATTCTCATACAACATAACAAAACAAAATAAATTCTATTGTTACAATATTTCAAAGACAAGTACTACACCATTACATGACCCTTATTCTTGTATCAATATATTTCTTTAAAAAAAAAAAAAAACTTTTATAATATTTATATATTTCCTTATATTTAAAATAAAACATATATATTCCCCACACCCGGAGGCATTAAAAGAATATGCCGATTTAAATATGCGCATGCGCTGTGTCGGAAAAGTGAGAAAGTATATTAAAAAAGATCAAAATATTAAAAACAAACCCTGCAACAAAAGTTGAATATGGAATCTCAATGGAAAATATACCCTTCACGTGCTTATTATAAAGCATTTTTGTCGGCGCCGCCAGTCGTTTTGTGATAAGAGCGACCGGCTAACTATCTCGACCGTTAGTTTTATAAAATGCAGTTAATCTTGCTTCACCAGAGTTTTCAAAGTAGCCGGTCAATATAGAATTTTTAATTGGATCCGTGTTTTGCTTTAAATATTTTTCTTATATGGAGGACTGAAGCTAAATCTCCTTTGTACGTACAGCCCTAACAAATAATTGTTTGGTTTAGAACTTTATATTTTTTAAGTATTAAAACCATTCACTAGTACTATAAGAGGTTATGCTTATGTTGGATCCTCGTGTGGGATAAAATAAATGTGTTCATATAATATTTAAATGTTTTGTATTTTTCTCCTCTTTGTAGGGTCAACTGGCCATCATACACAAGAGCTCCAAGCCTCACAAACCCCCATTTAGTCAACTATGTATTTTCCACTTTTATTAAATATTAAATATTTGAAGGGTTCTTATATTATTTTTTAAATAATTTTTCCCATTTTTAGTATTAACATTCCATTGAAATATGTACTTGCAGACATTATTATACCAAAGGATCCTCACATTAGTGGGAGACAACTTATTAGTGCGAGACCGCTGGGGTGTTACCCATATCTCCATGGTCAATTATTAAAGAGAATCATATTTATATTTTAAAAATGACATGCCATGTCTTAGGAAAAGAGTGATAAGAATGAATCTTATAGTATTAGAGATCATATAAAAATCCATTCCTTCCATTATAAAAGTATGTATTATATTTTGTGAAATTATTTCTTTACAAAAAGTGTTGACCTTTGGTGTATTGGGAAGCCATGTATGTAGACACTTCTAACTAAATTTTTTTAATGATTGTTTTTAATGGTGGTTGTTACTTCTTTGAGATTTATTGTAACTCTTCTTTCTTATGTTTACATATAAATAGTTTGTAATATGCCTTTTTTAAAAGTTCTTTGTGAAGTATTGAAGCTTAATAATTTAAATGTTGACCATTTATATAAATTACAATTTAATTTTAGTATAACAAAAGAATTGTCATAAGCCTTCAAAACCACTACAGTCATTTTTAAGGTCTTTATTATTTTTTTATGAGTAGGTGTCTATATCATTAAAAAGAAAATAATATTACACATATTCACAAAAAAAAGGTGGGTAGAAAAAGTCACAACTAAAGTCCAAATAGGACTGAAGCTGAGAAACATCAAAACAACATAGCAAAAGGCCGTTATGCGGCATGAGCTATGACACTAGATGGAGGAGGAGAGTCTTGATCATCCTGCTTGCCCCATACATCAGTGGGGTCTGAAGTGTCTTCGGGAGGGTCACAACCTTCACCATTAGCTTTCTCTTTACCATCATTATTTCTATTATCACCATTAGACCGAGTGTTGCGAGCAAGGGAGATGGCAAGACATAGCCTAGGACACTTATCTGAACTTGGCTAGCCTGTAAGACCATGACCAAGGGTAGGTGGGGAAGTAGAGCAATGCCAAGAAGGCTGAGGCCACCCTTGCTAAGCATTATTTCTTCTTCTAGGCAGGAATGAACATCATTTTCTTTGCGAGAAGAATGGCTACAACCCTTGTGATGCCCACGATGTGGAGACTAGCCTTGACTAGAGGCAGGAATTGGGGGAACTCTGGCCACAATAAAAGGGGCATTTCCCTAGTGGTTGAGAAGTGCCTATAAATGTGTAATTTCTCAAGGGAAATCTTGTTAGCTTGCACCCATATCTACATAAAAACATTGGAGAAAATCATGTCTTTAGAGTAAAGCGATAAATTAGAATCAACTACATTGCCAGAAAATAAAATAGAATTTCTATCCTTCCATATGCTAAAATAAATTTCCACTCTGAAAGCATGCCAGAGTTGGACAAATCTGGAAGGGATCCGAGGCCAATCCCCTAGTAAGACCATATGCCATGAGAAAGGTTGAGGGTGAAAAAGCTTGAATAAATCATGTATACATGTTTAGGTTTCCTAGGCCCTAGAAAAAATCAAAAGAGGTGCTTAAGCATCTCTTGGTGACAACAAAAAGAACATATGGGGTGCTTAAGTCCAAGATGAATAAGTTTGGAACCAACAAGAAGGGCTTGAAATAAAAGACACCAACCAAAATGAGAAAGCTTGGGCATAATAATGGCTAAATAGATAGTGGTAAATCTACGTTGTCAAATAGTCAAAGTGGACTGGAACTCGTAACCTTCATTGGTTCAAGTCAGGAACCATAGGCAAATGAGGTGAAAGCCATGAGTACCCCTTACGAGGTTTGTAATTGGGAAATGGTGTGTTGGGATACCCTTTCCAATCTTTCCACCAAGGTTTGAAGCTATGCACCCCAATCTTATGAATAATCTCTAGTGGCATAGCTACAATAATATCTTGGAAAGTTTCATGATCTTTAGTGCTCAAATAAAGTTTGTCTTTGGATTTAGGCCAAGAGATAAAATTCCTTGTTGTTCTAGAGAACAAATCAAGAAGAGTCTTGATTCCTTTCTTGAAAAAATGCAAGGCACAGATCCAAGGAATTTTAGCAAGGGGATGATCTTGACAAGTAATAAATAGGGAATCTATATAGGTTGTTGATTAATAGAAAGGCCATTGTGGAGGTCAATACCATTCTAAAGAATCTAAGGCTTCATGGCTTCCCTAGATTTCCAAATACTTTTGATAACAAAAGTCCCTTGCAACTGAATAGAATCTTTCATAATAAGAAGGGTGTGAAGCCCAATCCCCTTCTAGGCTTGTTTCCTAAGAGAAACACCTACAAGAATGCAATGTTGCACAAGAATTTTCCAATCCTCATTACCTTCAAGGGCTCAAATGATCCATTTGGCACAAAGAGCCATACCTTGGCATTGAATAGAGAGCAAACCCAACCCTCCTAAGTCATAATGAAGGCAATAATACTCCCATGAAACCTTATGAAATCCTCTATGGTTCTCAAAGGAGGCCCAAAGAAAATCCCTAAGAAGCTTTTAAAGTTTTTGATAGGAGGATCTCAATGGAAACCAGTAGGAAGAATAATAAACATGAGTAGCTGCTAGGATTTTAGAACAAATTTGAAACTTCCCTACAAGAGATAAGGGGTTAGTGATCCAATAAGCCAACTTCTCCTTAATTTAGGAAATGACATCCTGCCAAAGTGTAATTGGAGAGGCATGAAAAGCAAAAGGAATGCCCAAAAATCTAAAAATCTCCTTGTGATTAATCCACTTCCATCAAAAGGAGTCAATCTAGGGAGTCTTGGAAAGAATGGTTTGACGATCTAACATTGAGTTTACTACCATTGAATGCTAGAATTGAAATCCTTGCAAAAAATATGCAATAAAGGGAGAGCTTGTTTGATATTAGTCTCCTCTTCCAAGAGAGCGAGGAAAGATCATCAATAAAGTGATCATTCACCAACTGAGTAGAAGGTTTGGGAAGAGAAATACACTTGACTAGCCATTAAGAAATAACATGGGCAAAAAGGTACCCAAAGCCTTCAGGAACAAGGATGTAAAGGGTAGGAGTTGAAGGATAGCCTTGATGAATAGATCTAGAAAGACTACAGTCTAGAGATTGATGGCGATTGAGAGTAATAAAAGCTGAAGCATATAAAGAAGGCATGCACATAGATTGCACAAAGTGAGGTAGAAAGCCAAAATCCTAAAGCATAGCATTAATAAAAGGCCATTCTATATGATCATATGCTTTAGAAAAATTAATTTTGATGAAGGTCATGCTAGTTGTTGGGACTAGAGAGCCCATTCCATGCCTTCCCAAATGTCAATTATGTTATCCAGAATAAACCTAGATTTAATAAAATACTAGTTTGCTAAGGATGGATAGTATACAAGTGGAGATGGTGTAATTTCAAAGCAAGGGCCTTTGCAATGATCTTATAGGACACCTTAAGCAAAGTGATTAGCCACTAGTTTTAAGTTTCCTCAAGATCCCTAGACTTAGGTATGAACTTCTCTAGTGTATGGCATTTGACAATTAGTCAAGAAGGGTTACACTATTCCTACTAATGATCCTACAGATGTAGATGAGATTAAGTTGTATGATAACAATGCCAAGGAAAAGAATGCTATCATGAGTGGTCTAGCTAATTCAGAACTTGTAAAGGTAATGGGTTGTACATCTTCTCAGGATGTCTGGAACAAATTTTAAAGTATTTATGAAGGAGATAGTAAAGTAAAGCAAGCCAAGATGCAAATCTTCAAGAGAAAATTTGAAACCCTAAGAATGACAGAAGATGAATACATTGTTGGTTACATGCTTTGGGTGGATGAAATAGTCAATGGCATCAGTGGTCTTGGTGGGGAAGTGAAAGAAGATGAAATTGTGAAGAAGGTTTTGAGATCTCTTCCTAAATCTTACAGTCATAAGGTGTCTGCCATTGAGGAATATCATGATTTGAATAAATACACAATAGATCAGTTGTTTGGCTATCTTGCAGCCTTTGAAATGAGAGAATTTGACAAAGGCATTCCAAAGAAGGAAGCAACATTCAAAGCAAGTAAGAAAATAGAAGATGAAGCAGCTGATCAAGATGATGACCTAGATGAGGTAGAAGCAAACTTTGTAAGGACATTGAAGAAAGGCATAGGCAAATACAGAGGTAAGTTACCTTTCAAATGTTTCAATTGTGGAAAGATTGGTCATTTTGCTTCTAAATGTCCCTTTAAATAATCAAGGGGTAGTAACAAGAGAGACAAGTTCAAAAGGAGCCTGTATTCCATAAAGAGAAGTTGTTCTTTAGAAGATGAGTATCATGATGATTCAAATGATGAAACTCTTTTCATGGCCTTGAAAGTTGTTGACAAAAAGGATGATATTGGAAAATGTGAAAATACTGATACCTTGCAAGCTAACCAAAATAATGATATATCAATGGTTGTGTTGGTGATTGTTTTGATGCAATCATAACAATTAGTTAAAATTCACATAAAATGAACCAAAACTGACTTGAAAGATATGAAAGAATCAGTTCAGATTCACTTAATCCCAAGTTTAATATTGTCAGGTCTTGACCTGTTGGGCAAATTCAGTTGGTTGATGTGAAGCTGTAATGTTCAAGGGGCCTTACGTGATTTAGGGTTTCTTTTTGGTTAACTGGACTCAAACTATGCAAAAGATCATAAAAAATCAGCATGGTGTTCATTCTTTTTGCATAAAAATGTTGTTGTACTGCAAAGCTTTAATTGGTTTTCTTGAATTATTTCAGCCTTCTCCTCTTAAATATTATGAAAACTATCTACTTTCAACTCTGTTATGCATGCTCTTTCAAATTTAAGACAATTTCCTTTAAGTTTCTACGTTTTCAGCTAAGTATTTCAGATGGGTTGGGAAAAGTTAAAAAGATCTAATCTAAACTCATTCATTCTACCAAAGGATCTAATTGTTCTATTATGCACTTTATAAATCATACAGTAACTTGATCAAATCCAAGAAAAAAATCTTAAATGTAAGTTCTGAACATTTTCACAAACATACACTTAAGATTGCAAGCTCTAAGAGAAAATGTTTCAAACACAATGAAGAGCAAGAAAACACTCAGAAGATAGATGCAGAATCCTAGATTCAATTGTATTAGAAACAGACAGTCATATAAGATTTACAATGTCTGAATGACTCTTAGCTTCATTGATCAAACTACAGAAAACTTACAAGCTTTACAGATATAGTAAGGAAGCTAGATGTTCCACGCATTCCTTATTGTAGACATAGGCGACCTCCTTCTTCTACTTCTAAACTAAAAGGTCCCTCTACTCTAAAATGCTAAAATTAGTTACAAGTGCTGGCTATCTTCTAAAAATCCTTGTGTAAAGTTTTATAGTGTATAGAGGCACAATATATAGACTTTTTGATTGCCCTTAATACAACTCAAAACCCTAGTTAAACAATGGTTCAAACTTCTAGCTACAACAATAAATGTTGGAGAACAAGTCTCTCAAAATACCCCCGAGCATACATCCAATTTGGGCAAAATATGCCACTCGGAAACCCTAGCAGCTCAATAATAACTTCTGTGGTCTGCTGCAGTAATGTCTTCAACTGCATTTTGTCATTCATAAATGAAGACCTTTGACTTCCTCACCCTTCATCCTTATCTTCCCCTGCTCCTGAGATTGGATTTCCCTCCTCCGTGATGTCATCGTCATCAAGTTTCATCCCTTCTTCACCTGCAAACCTGCAAAAAAAGATAAGCAATAAGTATTAACATTTAATAAACCTGCAGGAAGGAAAACAATCTGCCAAATCTAGTCGTGACTATGTGAACGCATCAATCGGGCCCCAAATCTGTGAAAATTGAGTCCGAAATGCAAATACAGCGTTAAACTGGTCAGTTCAACTATTGTTGACCAAAAACATGCATTTGGGCCCTAAAATGCCCCTAAATTCTTATCGATCTGTCTTTCCCTAGCTATCGGTGTGAGATCCACTCATCGGAGAGTCCAAGAAAATTTCATATCGATCGCTCAACTTTTAGTGAAATAGCCTTATTGACTTGTGTTTCTTTCCTATCGGCATGACTTTCATTCATCGGCGCGAGCTTAATGTTTCATTCTGATCGCCCACCTTACGCCAATGCCCCTGTTCAAATTCTCTGTATATCATTCCCCATCCATCGGCGTGATATCTACGTCAGAGCGAGCTAGAAACTTTATATCGATCACTCAACTCTGGCCGATGCCTTCTCCTATTATCGGTACCCTCTTTCCTCATCCATCGGCATAACGTAACACTATCGGCATGGGCTCAAAATATTTGGCCAATCGTTCCACTCTGGCCGATATAGCCCTAATGGCTTGTATCTTCGCACTGTCGGTGTGACCTACTTTTATCGGCGCGGTCAACAAAACCCCTACCGATAGCTCTTCACTACTTTCTTTCTATCGGCGTAACATTGCCTATTGGCATGGCCAAAATTTTCTCTATCGATCGCCATTGTTTGGCTAATGTCTTTTATTATTCGGCTAAGTCTTTTCTTCTGTCGGTGTAACATAAGATATCGGCGAGGCAATTCAGAACTTCACCGATACCAAAAGTCACATCAATAGCAATACATATGCAACTCCCCGCACCATCGGCAGGACCAAACCTTTTGGCATGAAATTATCATCCAACTCTGATAGCCACAATTAGGCCGATACTAAATGCTTATCGGCGAAACACAAGATATCGGCAAGACAAAACAACCCCCCGCCGATATTGAAAGTTAGGCCGATAAGAAGGTGGGACCCACGCACTACTCACTTTGTATCCAACCTTACATACAAGCAAGGATACATACAAGGATCCTCCTTTATTTAATAAACTTTCGGGTTCGTACATGCATGAAGTGCCCTGTATATTTTACCTACCAGACATACAAACGTGAGATACAAAGTGGATTTAAAACAACAATTTTCTTTAACCTAAAACCACTTCGGGTCCACTTGTATGTATATATCAAAACTTTCATCAAATGTATACAAGGAAAAAGAAAAAACAAACGGCCTTGTATATGAAAGTGATATACAAACCTAAATGTACATTTTACCAAAATGATCATAACTTGCAAAATATGGCAAATTTTAAGATGGTTCAAAAAATAACCCTAACTCATTTTTCACAAGGAATCCAACCATATCATGCACTGGTACTGAAAATGCATTTTTTCTCTATTTTCAACAAGGTTTATATATTTTAATCTCCTTTTCCCTTTACCACCAAGCAAAACAACACACACAAAAAGCAAAAGCAACAGCAACAGCAGGGGTCCTCATTTTGCTAAGGAGTAAAATGGGGCGTGTTGTGAACATCACAACAACTAGGAACCAAACAAAATAATTAAATTCAAAGCATTTAAGAAAACTAAATGAAATAAATCCATAACTTCCAACTATCTTTCTTGCAAATTGTTATTCAACTTGAGACATAAGGCATTCAATAAGGGTGCATGAATTTTTATTTTCAGTTTAAGTATGTGCACGTGATTAATTATCCTCATCTTGAAGATCAGTTGAACAAACCAGTGACTGACATTAGCCTACGTAGTTGAGGATATTCCCTCATAGCCAACCGGATAGAGCCTTGCTGCCAGCGAGCATCTATAGCCCCGGCAAGGTTATCGTTACAATTCTCCTAAGTAGAGCCCCACTACCAGCGAGCGTCTATAGCCCCGGTAGAGTTACTTAGATGGCCTAATCTGGATTTTCAGTATAATCCGCTTTATTCATTTTATATTTTATATTTTCTAATTTTTTTTTTTTTGAAAGAGATTTCACAAGATATTACAGTTGTAACTTCATGATGCAAGGAGTGAACACTTGCTAAAATTAAGCTGAGAATTGTAATGGTAGCAAGGGTGACCTCAAATTTTTCACCTAATATCTACACTGGTAGGTTCAACAAACCCAAGGATTTTAGGTGTGTCGTCGTGACAAACCTCCCTTGAATTCTCAATCACATTTATTGAATACAAAATTTTAGAAGGTAAACAACTCTCTACATTCAAGACAGTCACAACAAGTTATGCATAAATTGCAAATAATCAACCTAAATATTCTAAATTTTATACTATTTTGAATGGTTGTTAGTTTGCTCCTTAATACTCTAAAGGAAAAACAAAGATCCATACTGAGGAGAAAATAACGAACCAAACAGTAGACTATACAAGAAAAAACAAAACAAAGCAAAAGAAGACTATACAAACAAAAGAACAAAAACAAAACAACAAATAGAAAGAAATAGAAAACAAAACTATACAACCAACTAATCCTAAAAAGAAACAGCAAAAGAAAACTATACATTACTTACACTACATTACACAAAGTGGACTGCCCCTTTACCTCAGGCCTGGAAGTAGTGTTTCAAATGTTGGCCATTAACTGGTAATGGCACATCTTCCCTTGTCAAGGTCTTGAGTCTAAATGTGTTGTCCCCTATTATTTCTGAGACTTGCAATGGACCTAGCCATAGTTTATCAAATTTTCCATGGCTCCCTTTCTTTTCATGTGCTTTATCCCAGCACAGCACTAAGTCTGATATCCTAAATGTCTTGACTCTTGCCCTCTTATCAAACCACCTCTTTACTACTGCTTGGTGTTTGGCAAATTTCTCGATGGCTTGACCTCTTTTCTCTTCTAGTTGTAGCATTTGTACTATCCTGGCTTCCCTATGGTTATCAAAGCCTAAAAACTCATTGGCAAACTTCTAGATTGGTATTCTCAGATTTATTGGAAGTATGGGATCAGTCCCATAAACTAAATGATAAGGTGTACTACCTAAAGCTATTTTGAACTTGGTCCTATCTACCCACAGCGCGTATTTTAACAAGGTATTCCACTCTCTAGGACTCTTTGCAATTAGCTTTTTTATTATATCTAATAAAATTTTGTTCGTAGACTCAGCTAATCCATTACCTTGAGGGTAATAATTTGAAGAAAACTTTAAAACAATCCCGTATTCAAATGCCCATTTAGAAAACTTTAAAGAAGAGAAAGCAGGGTCGTTGTCACATACCAATGAATAGGGAGTTCCAAACCTGGTGATGATGTTTTCTTCAAGAAACTTGATAACTACCTTAGTTTGAGAATTTGCAGCATGCGGCCTCAATCCACCTTGTACAGTAGTCAGTCATCGTCAGTATGAACTTGTGTCCTATAGAAGATGGAGGATTGATGACTCCAATAAAATCCAGGCCCCACTGTGCAAATAGTCTTGATTCAATCACCGGTTGTAATGGGTTGGCCTGATTTCTTCCCTTATCTGCTGCAGTCTGACAGATGTGGCAACTCTTAATGTGACTCTCTGTATCTCTGAACATCGTGGGCCAATAATAGCCCACCCTTAATATCTTGTGCGTTGTAGCTAGATGGGAACCATGACCGGTTCCATACTTGTCATGCAGTTCTGTTAACACTTTATCCGCTTCAGCTCTATTTAGACATCTCAAATAAATTCCATCATGGTTCTTCCTGAATAGAAGACCTCCTTGTACCATATATTTTTGTGCTTTAATCTTCAAAGCTCTCCTTTGAGAAGCTCTCATCCTATTTGGGTATTTTCTAGCTATTAGAAAAGTATTTAAGTCACCATACCAGTCTGATATGTGATGAGAATTCAGCACATACTGCTATTTTATCAGATCTGGGTCTGTGTTTGCTATTGTTTGCACCAATGCCTGCCCTCTGACCAGCTTCATTGGAATGATTTCCATGTCGAACTCTTGCAGCATGGTGATCCATTTGGCTCTATTTTCTCTAGGCTCGCTTTGCATCAGCAACATCTTTACAGCTACGTCCGGCACTATAGCTTTGATCTGGCTACGCAAAATATAATGCCTAAATTTTTTCATGGCCTTTATTAACGCAAATGCTTGTCTTTTGGTATCCAGATATCTTAATTGTGCATCTTTCAGAGGTGCGCTCATAAATGCAATAGGTTTTTCCTTATTGTCTTCACCCTTCTGCATTAGGGCAGCCGTGACTGAATGGGAGGATGCGAAGGAGTAGATATAAAATGGCTTTATGTATTCTAGGCTCGCTAGCACAGGGGCATTAGAAATGGCCCTCTTGATATCTTTGAATGCAGCTTTAGCCATAGGCGTCCACTCCATGTGCGCATCCTTCTTTAACATGGCATTTAGCGGTTGCACGATTTCTGCAAAACCCGTGATAAACTTCCGAACAAAGTTAATCTTACCAAAAAATGATTTTAACTCTTTCCTATTGTTTGGTATTTGCAAAGTTTTATTTGATTCTATTCTATCTGGGTCAATCGATATTCCATCTTCAGAGATGACATGCCCTAGTAATTTACCTTCAGTAACTCCAAATGAACATTTTTAGGATTAAGGGAAATTTCATACCTCTCACATCGCTTAAGTATTTTCTTGAGATCTTTAGCGTGAGTGGATGCATCCTTGGAATACATAGTCAGATCGTCCATATACACAATAATGCACTTACCTGATAACCCACGGAACGCAATGTCCATGGCTCTCTGAAAAGTGGCACCTGCATTGATTAGACCAAAAGGCATTCTCCTATATGCATAATTTCCCTATTTACAGGTGAAGGTGGTTTTTAATCTATCATCCCTATCTATTAAAACCTAGTTATAGCCTAAGAAACCATCTAAAAAAGACATCATCTTTGCTCCGTTTACTGCTTGCAGCACTTCGTCTATAGGAGGCAGAGGATATTATCCTTTTCAGATGCTTTATTCAAATTTCTAAAATCTACACATAATCTGATGTCTCCATTTTTCTTCCTTACAAGTACTAGGTTAGCTACCCAGACTGAATGTCTGACTGGGAAAATTATTCCAGCAGACAGCAATTTTTTTACTTCCTCAAAGATTAAAGGCTCTAGAATGGTGTTCATAGGCCTTTGTTTCTGCTTGAATGGTTTAACCTCTGGTCTCAAAGGTATCACGTGGGTTATGGACATATCATAGGTTTTCAAGTCTTCATACGTCCATGCTATAACATGTTTATAATCTTTCAGGGCGTCAATAATTCCTCTTATTTTCTCAGAACAAGCCTTTCCAATTGGCACATTTTGTGGATTTTGCTCTGTCCCTAGGTTGTGTAAATCACACTTACCCCCTTCTATTTTGGGTAAATATTTATGTCTTATTACTCCATTGAAGTCAAAAATATGTTCTAGTTCAATTACCCCTTTGGGTAAGAAATTGCTCTTCAAGTTGATGATATCTTCTTCGTCCCATGTTATCTCAGGTCTTTCTTGTTCATCGATGATCTGTGCCTCAAATACCTCATTACAAGTCAAAAAATCAATAATTTACTGCTCCCCTCCATATACCTAAAAGTGTGTAATGTTGTCTGGGATACTGGGAACATTAACTAGCTCAACAACAAATCGTCTCAATCCTAACAGTGTCAAGGGTTCTAATGTGCTAGCTGCAACTGCTAGTGCATCCAGCCTGTGGTTCAGCTTTCTAGGGATGTGCTCTATGTTGAAAGCATCAAATAAATCTATTAAACCCCATACTCTATGTCTGTAACAAATCATTTTCTTGTAGTTGCAAGCATATAGTTTCCTTACTTGTCTAACTACTAGTTCAGAGTCTAAAAATACCTTAATCATTTTCACCTTTTTCTTAATAGCCATGACAAGTCCCAAAATTAAGGCTTCATATTCAGCAATATTGTTAGTATAGGAAAACTACAGTCTATATGCTGCTAAGTATGGCTTACCCTGAGGATCTATAAATTCAACACCTGCACCCGCACCCTGCTTTGACTTGGACCCATCACATTTTAATGTCCACATGCTATCTTTACTTTTCTGATCTTTCCCCTTGGCATGCTTCATCTCTTCTATTACTTGTGAGGTGCTGGTATATTTATTCATGGGTATTTCTATTTGGTTAACTTGCATATGTGTATTTTCAGCTTGCAAATCAGAAAGACAACTACCCTTGTCCTTTATTCCCTCTTCTAAATTTGAAATCAGAGCATCTACATCATCCTAAACATATTTCTGTGTTTGATCAGGATTCACATTTTCCTCTTGTAACCCTACCCTCTTCATGCATTTTTTGTATTCATATTCGATGATGTCCTTGCACATTCCACAACTCTCCTCAGAATGTGGCCTATTGTGAACTCTACATTTGTTTTTATACAATTTACATTGGGCGGGCAGACCTTGTTTAATGCACTCTTCCACCTCTTGTCTAATGGCATGACCAAATTTGCCTATTGCACTGTTTTCTTCATCTAAAGAATTTTCATCAGACTCAATGAATAATGTTGTCTCCTTGCTGACATGTTTTTCTCTAAAGTTTAACATCATGATCTCTTCAATTTTGTACCCCATTGTTGGTAATCCTATAAACACCAAGTTCAATAGCAGCATATAATATTTCATTTGTTCGATTATACTCTGTTATCGTATGTTTCATCCTGGGTTCTGCCTCTATTCTAATCTGGTTTGGGACGCCTCTCCAAGGTAGCCACATATGTGAAAAATCAGTGGCCATATATCCGTTTAATGTTTTGGACCAATCCCTGCTCAGCAACATTCCATAATTTATGGGTATATCCACTATTTGAATGTCAATGAATTGGCTTACCCTGGGGTCTGAAGCTAATTGCATCGTAATGTTCATTAGTTCTCCTATCACGCTAACCTCAGTCTTATCTAACTGTGTGACAACCTTGGCAGATTTGGTGGGAGTCAGCCCGAGAGTTTTACATATCCCTAAGGGCATTACGTTGGCTGAGGCACTAGAGTCTACCATGCAGTTGTGTATGTTCTTCCCACATAATCCAATAGTTAACAAGAAAGGGGGAGCATCCTTTTTATCAGCATACATTACTACATTTGTATTGGAAGGGTGCTCAACTTTCTTACTTTTCTCTTTAGGTGGTGAATCTCTACTAGGAATAGCTATATCAGCAGTAACCTCATCTGTCATGGATACATCTAGAGATTTTATAAAAGCATTTTTGATCTCTGGAGTTTTCAATAATTCATTCAGAGGTATACTGACCTTAATTTTCTTTATTTCTTCTGACAAGTAACTCATTAACCTTGTTGTTTCTACTGTTTCAGTTTTACTTGTTTGGGTCTTTTGTGTTGTTCCACTATTTGCATAAGGATTAGCCTTAAGTATGGCAGGATTGTTGCTAGCATTCTAATCTGGGGGTGTATTGAAGTTGTTAGGAGGAATGGAAGTGGTGAAAGGTCCTCCTGGCCTAGTGTTGTTTCTTAAATTGTAGGTGTGGTTTTTATTTGTCTATTGAAAAGCCTGCACCTCTTCTGTTTCAGTTAATACCTCATTTTTAGTTTCAAAGGGAAACTGAAAAGCGTTTAACACAAAGGTTGATTTAGGATAAAGATTTTCACATAAGTATGGTTCATCTTCCAACAATTCATCCTCTTTCTCTTCTGTAGTTGCAAAGGTAAAAGTTTCTAAAACTAAAGTTGTATCATACCCTGAGGGTACTACCTCATTACCCTTGGGAATAAGAAACCCACAAGTAGGAGGCTGCACGTCTATATTAAAAATGCTAGCTGCTAAATGAAACTGTGGACAATTAAGCTCAGCATGGGCATTGGTATTGTGAAATCTGCACCAATTTTTTTTTATGTATTGGCCATTTGGATGCCAGCTATTTGTTTTGCATCATGATTATCTATATTCTCAAAAGGAGAAGCTAGAGTACCATTGTTTGGTCCAGTGTTCCATGTTTTAGATGGCCTGGGCTGATTTTGATTTTTGTTATTGTTACCCCAAGCCCTATTATCTATCACTGGCCCTCTATTTTGCATTGGTTGCTCTTGGTTATGACTTTGATGTTGATTGTAGTTTTGGCTTTGATTTGAAAAATGGCCTTGGTTGTTATTTTGGGCATGACTCTGATTATAGTTCTAGTTACAATGGTGATTTTGATTAGAACTATAGTTCTGATTTTGATTGTATCCTTGGTTACCTCTTCTATAGAGGTTCTCGTTTCTTAGTTGTGTCACTTTGGTGGTCAATCTTTTCAAATGTGCAGTGATCTCTTTAATTTCTTCCCTCTCCTCTTGCGCTTTTGCCATAGTTGTATCCCTAGGAGGTTGGAAGAAAGGCTGACCATTATTCTGACTATCATTAGCAGTGTTACCCATGTAAGGAGCTATAGCTTGGATTGGGGTAGGACTATACATAGGTGTGTAAGAAGGAACCGGATTTAATAATGGGGTGTGATGCATAGGGACTCCATTCCAAGGTTGTGCTTGATTTTGCATCCCAAAATTTCCTCCATTAATAAATGGACTATAAGTTGTATGCCTCATCTCTTGATTTACTGAGGCTGCCTCTTTATAGGCTTTGGATATTGAATCGATGTTAGGTTTTCTTTTGACAAACATGGAAGTTAAAGGATCTAAGGTAGCATAGTACATAGCTAACAAGGTATCATCATCCATGGTGTAAGGGGCCATCAACCTAGAGTAGGCCTTTTGAAATCTGTCATTGAAATTATCAATCAACTCTCCCTCTCCCCTTTTTATGGTAGCCAATTTTTGATAGGATGCAAGGATCAATGGGTCCTCTAAATCTAGACAGAAATGCTTCCTCCATAAGTGACCAGGAAGAAATATAGCCATTGGGTAGGTTTACATACCAATTAGAGGCTTGTTCATTAAAAGTGTAGGGAAACAATCTACACACAACATCCTTGTGTTCTAATCTGGCCCTAAAGCATGCTTCCTTAAATATTCTGATGTGGTCTTCTAGATCTTGGTGTAACTGGTATTTAGGACATATCTTTTCCAGATTTTTGGGCATCTCATTATAATCAAGGAACACAATAGGAGAATAGACATTGAAATAAGCCATTGCAGGTGTTTGAGCTTGACCTAAACTTGTAGGAATACCTAGATTTATTGGTGGGATAGGATTTATAGGAGGATTAGGACCTCTAGGAGTACCTGAACCAAGATTTAAAGATCTGAATAGTGATCTGTCAGGACTCACAATATTACGTATGTTAAAAGGTGACCCAGGAGGTGTTCCAGATGAACTTCCTGCTTGCGATATTTTAGGATTCTAAATCAAAGGGTTCTTACTTTGCCTTGTACTAGGTAATTGCACAAAAATATCCCCTGAACTGGATCTAGACCTAGTCACTCTATCACTATTATTAGCCAGTTTTTCTTGAAACAAACCTTAACTCCAATCAGGCCCTCCTTCTAGCGCCAGAAAAATTGTTGGTGATTGTTTTGATGTAATCATAACAATTAGTTAAAATTCACATAAAATGAACCAAAACTGACTTGAAAGATATGAAGGAATTGGTTAAGATTCACTTAATCCCAAGTTTAATATGGTCAGGGCTTGACCTGTTGGGCAAATTCAGTTGGTCGATGTGAAGCTGTAATGTTCAAGGGGCCTTACGTGATTTAGGGTTTCTTTTTGGTTAACTGGACTTAAACTATGCAAAAGAGCATAAAAAATCAGCATGGTGTTCATTCTTTTTTCATAAAAATGTTGTTGTGCTATAAAGCTTTAAATGGTTTTCTTGAATTATTGCAGCCTTCTCCTCTCAAATATTATGAAAAATGTCTACTTTCAACTCTGTTATGCATGCTCTTTCAAATTTGAGACAATTTCCTTTAAGTTTCTACGTTTTTAGCTAAGTATTTCAGATGGGTTGGGAAAAGTTGGAAAGATCTAATCTAAACTTCATTCATTCTACCAAAGGATCTAATTTTTCTATTATGCACTTTATAAATCATACAGTAACTTGATCAAATCCACAGAAAAAACCTTAAATGTAAGTTCTGAACATTTTCACAAACATACACTTAAGATTGCAAGCTCTGAGAGAAAATGTTTCAAACACAATGAGGAGCAAGAAAACACTCAGAAGATAGATGCAGAATCCCAGATTCAATTGTATTAGAAATAGACAGTCATATAAGATTTACAATGTCTGAATGACTCTTAGCTTCATTGATCAAACTACAGAAAACTTACAAGCTTTGCAGATACAGTAAGGAAGCTAGATGTTCCACGCATTCCTTATTGCAGACACAGGCGACCTCCTTCTTCTACTTCTAAACTAAAAGGTCCCTCTACTCTAAAATGCTAAAATTAGTTACAAGTGCTGGCTATCTTCTAAAAATCCCTGTGTAAAGTTTTATAGTGTATAGAGCGACAATATATAGACTTTTTGATTGCCCTTAATACAACTCAAAACCCTAGTTAAATAATGGTTCAAACCTCTAGCTACAACAATAAATGCTAGAGAACAAGTCTCTCAAAATACCTCTGAGCATACATCTAATCTGGGCGAAATATGCCACTCGGAAACCCTAGCAGCTCAATAATAACTTCTATGGTCTGTTGCAGTAATGTCTTCAGCTACATTTTGTCATTCATAAATGAAGACCTTTGACTTCCTCACCCTTCATCCTTATCTTCCCCTGCTCCTGAGATTGGATTTCCCTCCTCCGTGATGTCATCATCATCAAGTTTCAGCCCTTCTTCACCTGCAAACCTGCAAAAAAAATAAGCAATAAGTATTAGCATTTAATAAACCTGCAGGAAGGAAAACAATCTGCCAAATCTAGTCGTGACTGTGTGAATGCATCAGTCAGGCCCCAAATCTATGAAAATTGAGTCTGAAATACAAATACAGCGTTAAACTGGTTAGGTCAACCATTGTTGACCAAAAACATGCATTCGGGCCCTAAAATGCCCCTAAATTCTTATCGTTCTGTCTTTCCCCACCTATCGGTGTGAGGTCCACTCATCGGAGAGTCCAAGAAAATTTCATACCGATCGCTCAACTTTCAGCGAAATAGCCTTATTGACTTGTGTTTCTTTCCCATCAGCATGACTTTCATTCATTAGCGCGGGCTTAATGTTTCATTTCGATCACCCACCTTATGCCGATGCCCCTGTTCAAATTCTATGTATATCATTCCCCATCCATCAGCATGTATCTACATCAGAGCGAGCTAGAAACTTTATACCGATCACTCAACTTTGGCCGATGCCTTGTCCTGTTATCGGTACCCTCTTTCCTCATCCATCGGCATGACGTAACACTATCAGCACGGGCTCAAAATATTTGGCCAATCGTTCCACTCTGGCTGATATAGCCCTAATGGCTTGTATCCTTGCACTGTCAGTGTGACCTACTTTTATCGGCGTGGTCAACAAAACCCCTATCGATAGCTCTTCACTACTTTCTTTCTATCGACACGGCCAAAATTTTCCCCATCGATTGCCATTGTTTGGCCGATGTCTTTTATTATTCGGCTAAGTCTTTTCTTCTATCGGCATAACATAAGATATCAGCGAGGCAATTCAAAACTTCACCAATACCAAAAGTCACATTGATAGCAATACATATGCAACTCCCTGCACCATCGGCAGGACCAAACCTTTCGGCATGAAATTATCATCCAACTCTAATAGCCACAGTTAGGCTAATACTAAATGCTTATCGGCGAAACACATGATATCGGCAAGACAAAACAACCCCCTGCCGATATCCAAAGTTAGGCTGATGAGAAGGTGGGACCCACGCACTGTTCACTTTGTATCCAACCTTACATACAAGCAAGGATACATACAAGGATCCTCCTTTATTTAATAAACTTTCGGGTCTGCGCATGCATGAAGTGCCCTGTATATTTTACCTGCCAGACATACAAACGTGAGATACAAAGTGGATTTAAACAACAATTTTCTTTAACCTAAAACCACTTCGGGTCCACTTGTATGTATATATCAAAACTTTCATCAAATGCATACAAGGAAAAAGAAAAAACAAATGGCCTTGTATATGAAAGCGATATACAAACCTGAATGTACATTTTACCAAAATGATCATAACTTGCAAAATATGGCAAATTTTAAGATGGTTCAAAAAACAACCCTAACTCATTTTTTACAAGGAATCCAACCATATCATGCACTAGTACTGAAAATGCATTTTTTCTCTATTTTCAACAAGGTTTGTATATTTTAATCCCCTTTTCCCTTTACCACCAAGCAAAACAACACACACAAAAAGCAAATGCAACAGTGACAGCAGGGGTCCTCATTTTGCTAAGGAGTAAAATGGGGCATGTTGTGAACATCACAACAGGTTGTATGGTCTTCCTTTCATGCAAAAGAAGAAGCCAAGGCTTGGGTAATTGACAGTGGTTGCTCTAATCATATGACTGGTGACAAGGAGAAGTTTATCATCCTTGAAAAGTGGAATGGTGGAGTTGTTATGTTTGGTGGTGATGAGTCAACACAAATCTATGGAAAGAGTACCATAACTATTGATGGGAAGAATGGGACTAAGGATGTCCTCTACATCAAAGAGCTAAAGCATAATCTTCTCAATGTCAATCAGATGTGCATAGTAAAGGATACAATCTTACCTTTCATCCCAAAGGTTGTGAAATTAGGAAGGCATGGTCCAGAAAACTAGTTGCAGAAGGCATCAAGTCATATGGTAACATCTCTCATTTGAAGGAGGTAAATGGAAGAGCATGCTTATTGGCTCAATCCAATGAGTGTTGGCTATGGCACTAGCGAATGGCACACAACAACTTTGACAATATGATAAATATCATCTCTATTCATGCGGTGAGAGATATGCCCAAGATAACCAAGATTGCAAATACATCATGCAAGGAATGCCAAATGGGAAAGTAGACAAAGACAAGTTTGAAGAGCAAGGAGTACTCTTCTTCAATGACATTGGAGTTGATTCATACTAATCTATGTGGCCCTACAAGAGTAAAAAGTCAACAAGGTGAAAGGTATTTCATGTTACTTATTGATGATTATTCTAGAATGACTTGGGTTACTTTGTTAAAAGAAAACGCAGATGCCTTTGATACGTTTAAGGTTTTCAAAACTATGGTTGAGAATGAAATGGGTACTAAGATCAAATGTTTTTAAGGTTTGATAGAGGAGATGAGATTACTTCAAATGAATTTGTTATGTTTTGTGAAGATAATGGTATTAGGAGACATTTGTCAGCTCCTAGAACCCCTCTACAAAATGGGGTAGTGAAAAGGAAGAATAGGTTTGTGCAAGAGATGGATAGGGCAATGTTTAAGGATGCAGATTTCCCTGACATGTGTTGGAAGGAAGTAGTTCACACTACTGTCTATCTGATTGACAGAGTATAGTTAATTGTTAATAGCACTAAGACCCCTTATGATCTATGGTATGGAAGACCTCCTACTTTCAGATACTTCATGATATTTGGCTGTAAATGCTATATCAAAAGAGATGAAGAAGACCTAGGAAAGTTTGATTCAAGAAATGATGAAGGGATCTTTCTTCGTTACTCAACCAAAAGCAATGCCTATAGATGCTACAAAAAGAGATTGGGAAAGATGATTGGAAGCACAAATGTCAAAGTAGATGAAGACTTGTATTAGATCTCACAAATCAGAGGACTCTAGATCTAATATATTTTCATGCATTAAAGATGAAGTAGAAGGGAAAGAAGAAAAGGAACAAAAACCAGAGAAGATACCCAAGACTCCAACATAGTATGTTTAGAAGAACCATTCAGCAGATCAGATCATTGGGGATATTAATAAAGGTGTGTCGACCAGGAGAAGTTTTACAAAAGCATATGAGCAAGTGAGCTTGTGTTTATTATTAAAGGTAGAACCCAAAACCTTTGTTGATGCTAGAAAAGATTATGGATGGATAAAAGCAATGGAAGAAGAATTGGATCAGATAGAGAAGAATTGGACATAGGAATTGGTTCCTAGACCAGTCAACAAGAATGTCATAGGAACAAAGTGGGTGTTCCAAAATAAACTGAATGAAGAAGGTGAAGTTGTGAGGAACAAAGAAAGATTGGTCTGTAAGGGCTATTCCCAAGTTGAAGGAATTTATTTTGAGGAGACTTTTTCTCCGGTAGCCAAGATGGAAGCAATCAAAATGTTTATTTCCCTTGTTTCTCATAAGAACTTTAAGGTTTATCAGATGGATGTTAGGTCAACATTTTTGAATGGTGTTCTAGAAGAAGTCTACATTGACCAACTAGATGGTTTTCAAATATCAGAAGATCTGGACATGGTGTGAAGACTCAAAAAGGCATTGTATGGTCTCAAGCAAGAAATTAGAGCTTGGTATGCTAGGTTAGATAAATACTTACTTCAGCAAGGCTTCAAGAAAGGTACTATAGATAGAAATCTTTACATCAAGGAAGAAGGAGATATGATATTGATAGTTGCATTATATGTTGATGAGATAATATTTGGTGCAGATAATGATATGTGTAAGAGGTTTGCAAAGGAGATGCAAAAAGAGTTTGAAATGTCTATGATTGGTGAGATGTCTTTCTTCCTTGGACTTCAAATTGTTTAGCTAGATATTGGTATCTTTATTTCATAGGATAAGTATGTTAGAGAGATGTTGAAGAAGTTTGGTATGGAGGATTCAAAACCAATGAGTACCCCTATGGTCACTAGATGTCACTTGAGCAATGATGATGAGTCTCCGGAGGTTGATCAGACTTCTTATAGATCTATGATTGGAGGATTATTGTTGTTGGGAACTAATGTGTCTCAACCTTGGTAATTCTTTATATTATTTCATTGTATTTATTTATTTATTGCCTATTGTATAATTAGGATGCAAATCCTATGTTGTCATCTTATGGGAGTTGGCAGGGTGATGTGTCATCCTACATGGCATATGACCACATGTAAATTTGTCCTCACATGAGGAGATAGGTGTCCCACTTAGTGGTAGGAATATTTTGCCATGTGTCAGCATCTTGGAATATGTGTAAGGGAATTTTGACCAAAATGGTCATGACAGATTCCTATGACAAAGTTATGACATGTAAGAGTTAGAAATAGAAGATCCTATAACAGGTGAAGACATGTGTCGAGAAACATCTTTGAAAAAGGCATCTTTGGGTGCCCCAATGTGGACTATGACATGTTGTAAAAGAATATGCTATTTATAGCTTATGTATGATAGATTCTCTTACAACTATAAGTTATGGCAACTATGACAGATTCTATGATGGTTGTAAGAGTCGTAAGAGCATCTGTCATAGCCCATTTTAGAAATAGGTGACCTCTTTGGGATGGGGTAACTTTACAAGTGTCAAGAACATCCTACAGTGTTGGACAAGTGTCCTTAGGCATGGGTTTTGGGCCATGAGGCCATGTTGGACGCCCATCTCAATGTGGAGCTATTTTTGCCTTGTATTTTCTATAAAAATAGGTGATTTGGAGAGGAGAACTGCTACAGGTTTGATAAGTACTATTATGCTACTAGAAAATCTCTAGATACGAGTGTCAAAGACTCCTACAAGAGCATTGGCTCTGTGATTGTATTGTAACCTTCTGTGTTTACGAAATACATTTGAGCTGTGTTTTGGAGTGTGGATTTTTTCACCCGTAAGGGTTTTCCCCACGTATATCTTGTGTCTCTCTTCTTCTGTCTTACATTCTTGTGTATGTGTTTATTACAATATCTCTATTAGTGGGTTAACATATCTATAATTCTAAAGATAAATTTGAATTTGCACTCTCCTCCCCTCATTAGATTAGTGTAGGAAGTGATTTCCGCACACCTAGCTTCCTTTCAGTTGGTATCAGAGCCTAGCCAGTTTTAGTCCTAGCTGCTGGGTAGGGTTTTTTGAGCTAGTCTTAGGTTGAGTGGGAGTGTTGTGCAAAGCATTCTATATTTTATTGCAGCAAGGAGATGGTAACCACATCCAGAAGATTAGAGGTGGAGAAATTTAATGGCACTAATTTCAAGTTGAGGAAACTCAAGATGGAGGACCTGCTTGTTGATCATGACCTATGGGAAACCATATCCAGTGTAAAACCTACAGCAATGTCACAAGCTAATTGGGACCTCAAAGAGCAGAAGGCTAAGGGTCTCGTAAGACTCTATCTAGCTGACTATGTCCTGTTGAATGTCCATGAGGAGAAGAGCATGAAAGACCTTTGGAAGAAGCTGGGTGATGTTTATCAGGCCAAGTCCTTAGTGAACAAGCTTTTTCTAAAAAAGAAGTTAGATGGAGGATCTGTTTCGGATCATATGCATGCTTTCAACATGATCGTTGCATAGTTGACATCTGTGGGTGTCAAAATGGAGGAGAAGGATCAGTGTATGACCCTGCTTTGTTCTTTGCCAAATTCGTGGGATCATCTTGTCATGGCCATCGGAAGCACCACTACCACTTTCAAGATGGAAGATATGGTGTCTTCGCTATTATCTAAAGAAATGCAGAGAAAGACATCTGAGTTGGCCAAAGAGGCTCTTGCGGTTCGTGGAAGACGTAAAGAGAAAGGGAAGAAGAAGGACAAGAAAGGTGAAAAAGGCAAATCCAAATCTTGTGGGAGATCCAAATCTCCTAGAAATTCCAAGGCTCTCTGTTGGAACTGTGGGAAAACTAGGCATTTCTGAAAGGAATGCAAAGAGGAGAAGAAAAAGAAGAAGAAGAACACTCTTGATTCAGATTCTGAAAAGTCACAAGATGATGGTGATGCCTTCATCGTAGCCCTAGCCACCCATGCATCTGATGATGTGTGGTTGATTGATTCTGGTGCATCATTCCACATAACCTCACATCAAAGTTGGTTCATGAAGTATGAAGAGATCGATGGTGGAAGAGTGTACCTGGGTGACGACTATCATTTGAAGATTGTTGGTCATGGAAGAGTCTCAATCCAATTCCCTGATGGATGAGTGAAGGGGATCACTGGGGTTATGCACATCCTAGGCCTAACACAGAACCTACTTTCTATAAGTATGTTGAATGATGCAGGTGTGCAGATTGTCTTTTTGAAGAATGGATGCAAGATGACTACATGATCTATGGTGCTTGCGAAGGGTACTCAGAGAGGTACTCTGTTTCAGCTAGAGGCATGCACTTCATAGTGCAATAGTTCTTCTAACTTGAAGAAAAGAGTTGTAGTCACTTCATCCCCACCATCTAAACGAGCAGTGAAGAAATCTGTTGTAACTAGTTCTGATGGTAGTGCACATGCTATGGAAGCTAAGCTTTATGCTGAAAAGACTATGTTATGGCATTTGAGATATGACCACATTAGTGAGAATGGTCTTAGAACCTTGAAAAATAAAAACTTTGTTGAGGGGTTAAATGATTGTAATCTCGAGCTCTACTTTTGCGAACATTGTGTATATGGACAGCAAAACTGTGTTCAGTTTTACTCTAGTTCTCACAAGTCTTCTGGTGTATTGGATCTTATTCATTCTAATGTGTTTGGTCCTATTAATGTTCCTTCGATTTCCAAATCTGTATATTTTGTATCTTTCATAGATGATTACAGTAGAAGGACATGGGTTTATTTTATCAGAAGCAAGACTGAAGTCTTTAGTTGGTTTAAAGAGTTTAAAGCTTTTGCTGAAAATTAGACTAGTAAAAAGATTAAGTGTTTGAGAACTGACAACGGTGGTGAGTTTTGTTTGACAGAGTTCGATAAGTTCTATAAAGAGCAAGGGATTAAAAGACATAAGACAACTCCATACACCCCACAACAAAATGGAGTTGCAGAGAGGATGAACATGACACTGATGGAGAAGGCTAGGAGTATGCTTAGTGGAGCAAGCCTCAAACAAAAGTTTTGGGCTGAAGTTGTTGCCACTGCTTGCTACCTAGTAAATAGGTCTCCTACATTAGTTCTTGTTGGTAAGACACCCACAAAGGTGTGGTCTGGTAAGAAGCCTTCAGTTAAACATCTTTGTGTTTTTGGTTGAGAGGCATATGCACATGTGCTTAGGGAGAAACAGTCTAAATTAGAGAACAAGGTTGTTAAGTGTTTTTCATAGGCTATGGTGTCGGTGTGAAAGGATACAAGCTTTGGGATCCTGTGGCTAAAAAAGTGTTGTATAAAAGAAGTGTTATCTTCAGAGAGCTAACACCTTCCATTATTCTACAGCCAGAATAGACAAAAAAGAAAGAAGATGTGGTTCAGTTTCCTTCTACCCCTAAGAAGACTGAATAGACAAACCCTGTGAGACTTGATGATGAGGAGAGCTCTAGTAGCTCTAAAAGCTCAGAAGATGAAATAGAACCTCAACCTCAACCATGGAGGAGGTCTACATGAATAAGAAAGCAACCTGATAGGTTTGGTTATTCATTACTTGATTCTAGTTGTGCTTTTGCTTTACTTACTAACACTGATGAGCCAAGAACTATGAAAGAGGCTATGGGAATGAAAGATGTAGGTTCCTGGAAGGAGGCCATGGAAGATGAGATGGCTTCTTTGGAGAAGAATAAAACATGGGACTCGGTGCCTTTGCCTGAAGGATAGAAACCCGTTGGATGCAAATGGGTGTTCAAAAAGAAATTAGGTGCAGATGACAATGTTGAAAAGTACAAGGCTAGATTGGTTGCAAAGGGGTATTCACAAGTGGAGGGAATTGATTATGGTGAAATATTCTCTCCCATTGCAAAGCTGACATCCATTCGATTTCTGTTATCTCTTACAGCTGCTTATGACTTAGAGGTATAACAAATGGATGTAAAGACAACTTTCCTTCATGGTGATTTAGAGGAAGAGATTTAAATGTCACAGCTAGAGCATTACATAGAGAAAGGTAAATAAAATTTGGTTTACAAGTTAAAGAAGTATTCGTATGTTTTGAAGCAGTCTCCTAGGATCTGGTACTTGAAGGTTGATGCCTTTGTGTTGTCGATTAGATATTTGAGATCGAAATTAGATCATTGTGTGTATTACAAATTTGACAATGATCGCATTCTCATTATTGCATTATATGTTGACAATATGTTGTTGATTGGGAATGGTAAGAATATGATTTTTGATTTGAAGTCTCAGTTGTCAGCATAGTTTGAGATGAAAAATCTTGGGGCAGCCAGGTACATTCTTAGAATGAAAATCAGAAGAGACAGAGCTAACAGAAAACTTTGGCTAAGCCAGAGTAATTATGTGAAGACCATGTTGGACAGGTTCAGCATGGTAGATTGTAGACCGTTGTGTGTTCCTGTTTCATTGGGGACAAAGTTGTCTATTAATGATTGTCCAAAATCTCCTAGTGAGGTGGAGGACATGAGTAGAGTACCTTAGGCTAGTGTTGTTGATAGTTTGATGTATGCTATGGTCTGCACAAGACCAGACATTGCCCAAGTAGTGGGAGTCCTTAGTTGATTTATGGCTAATCCTGGACGAGTACATTGGGATGTAGTTAAGCGAGTGTTCAGATATTTGAGGGGTACTTCTGAGTATTCTAAATGCTATCATGGTAATGTTATAGGACCTCCACATTCAGTTTGTATTCGTGGATTTGTGGATTCTGATTAGGTAGGTGCCATTGACAGCAGGAGATCCACTAGTGCCTATGTGTTCACTATGTTTGGTGGTGTAATTAGTTGGATGAGTAAGTGACAACCTTTGGTTTCTTTGTCCATGATAGAATCTAAGTACATGGTAGCAACTCATTCTCTCAAGGAATCCATTTGGCTTAAGAGATTGTGTTTAGATATTGGTATTGATGCAGGACAGATTATGATTTGTTGTGACAGTCAAAGTGCGATTTGCCTTGCGAAAAAATCTAACTTTCATGACAGAACAAAGCATATTGATGCACAGTTTCATTTCGTGCGAGACATGGTAGAGGATGGGAAGGTAAATTTGGAGAAGGTAGATACTTTGAGGAATTTTGTAGATGCATTGATGAAGCCAATGGGCACAGAGAAGTTTAAATGGTGTTCAGAGTCTATAGGCCTCTTGGCCTATAGCAGTTAAATCATGTTAATTCTATTGGCGCTTACAAGGTGTTTGACAAGTGGGAGAAAGTTAGGAATTAAGGTGTCTCAACCTTGGCAATTCCTTGTATTATTTCATTGTATTTATTTATTGCCTATTATATAATTAGGATGCAAATCCTATGTTGTCATCTTGTGGGAGTTGGCACGGTGATGTCTAATCCTACATGGCATATGACCACATGTAAATTTGTCCTCACATGAAGAGATAGGCCTCCCACTTAGTGGTAGGAATATTTTACCATGTGTCGGCATCTTGGAATGTGTGTAAGGGAATTTTGACCAAAACAGTCATGACAGATTCCTATGACAAAGTTATGACATGGAAGACTCAAAAATAGAAGATCCTATGATAGGTGAAGACATGTGTCAAGAATCATCTTTGAAAAATGCATCTTTGGGTACCCCAAGGTGGACTATGACATGTTGTAAGAGAATATGCTATCTAGAGCCTGTGTATGATAGATTCTCTTATAGCTATAAGTTATGACAGCTATGACAGATTCTATGATGGTCGTAAGAGTCGTAAGAGCATCTATCATAGCCCATTTTGGAAATAGGTGACCTCTTTGGGATGGGGTGAGTTGACAAGTGTCCAGAACATCCTACAATGTTGGACAAGTGTCCATAGGTGTGGTTTTTGGGCCATGAGGCCATGTTGGATGCCCATCTCAATGTGGAGCCATTTTTGTCTTGTATTTTCTATAAAAACAAGTGCTTTGGAGAGGAGAACTACTATAGGTTTGACAGGTACTCTTATGCTGCCAGAACATCTCCAAATACGAGTGTTGAAGACTTCTGTAAGAGCATTGGCTCTGTGATTGTATTGTAACCTTCTTTGTTTATGGAATACATTTGAGCTGTGTTTTGGAGTGTGGGATTTTTCACCCATAAGGGTTTTCCCCACATATATCTTGTGTCTTTCTTCTTCTGTCTTACATTCTTGTGTATGTGTTTGCTACAATATCTCTCTTAGTGGGTTAACATAGCTGTAATTGTAAAGATAAAATTGAATTTGCACTCTCCTCCCCTCATTAGATTAGTGTAAGAAGTGATTTCCACACACCTAGCTTCCTTTCAGTTGGTATCAGAGCCTGGCTAGTTTTGGTTCTAGCTGCTGGGTAGGGGTTTTTTGAGCTAATCTTAGGTTGCTTGGGAGTGTTGTGTAAAGCATTCTATATATTGTTGCAGCAAGGAGATGGCAACCACATCCAGAAGATTAGAGGTGGAGAAATTTAATGGCACTAATTTCAAGTTGTGGAAACTCAAGATGGAGGACCTATTTGTTGATCGTGACCTATGGGAAACTGTATCCAGTGTAAAACCTACAGCAATGTCACAAGCTAATTGGGACCTCAAAGATCAGAAGGCTAAGGGTCTCATAAGACTCTATCTAGCTGACTCTGTCCTGTTGAATGTCCATGAGGAGAAGAGCACGAAAGACCTTTGGAAGAAGCTGGGTGATGTTTATCAGGCCAAGTCCTTAGTGAACAAGCATTTTCTAAAATAGAAGTTATTTTCTTTGAAGATGGAAGATGGAGGATCTATTGTGGACCATATCAATGCTTTCAACATGATCGTTGCATAGTTGACATCTGTGGGTGTGAAAATGGAGGAGGAGGATTGGTGTATGACCCTATTTTGTTCTTTACCAGATTCATGGGATCATCTTATCATGGCCATTAGAAGCACCACTACCACCTTCAAGATGGGAGATACGGTGTCTTCGCTGTTATTTGAAGAAATACAGAGAAATACATCCAAGTCGACCAAAGAGGCTCTTGTGGTTCGTGGAAGACCCAAAGAGAAAGGGAAGAAGGACAAGAAAGTTGAAAAGGGTGGATCTAAATCTCATGGGAGATCCAAATCTCCTGGAAAGTCCAAGGCTCTCTGTTGGAACTGTGGGAAAACTGGGCATTTCTGAAAGGAATACAAAGAGGAGAAGAAAAAGAAGAACGCTCGTGATTCAGATTCTGACAAGTCACAAGATGATGGTGATGCCTTCATCATAGCCCTGGCCACCCATGCATCTGATGATGTGTGGTTGATTGATTCTAGTGCATCATTCCACATGACCTCGCATCGAAGTTGGTTCATGAAGTAAGAAGAGTTCGATGGTGGAAGAGTGTACCTGGGTGATGACTCTCATCTGAAGATTGTTGGTCATGGAAGAGGCTCAATCTGATTCCCTAATGGACGAGGGATCACTCGGGTTATGCACATCCTAGGCCTAGCATGGAACCTACTTTCTGTAAGTATGTTGAATGATGCAGGTGTGCAGATTGTCTTTTCAAAGGATGGATGCAAGATGACTAGAGGATCTATGGTGCTTGCGAAGGGTACTCAGAGAGGTACTCTATTTCAGCTAGAGGCATGCACTTCACAGTGCAATAGTTCTTCTAACTTGAAGAAAAGCGTTGTAGTCACTTCATCCCCACCATCTAAATGAGCAGTGAAGAAATCTGTTGTAACTAGTTCTGATGGTAGTGCACATGCTATGGAAGCTAAGCTTCCTACTGAAAAGACTATGTTATGGCATTTGAGATATGGCCACATTGGTGAGAATGGTCTTAGAACCCTAAAAAATAAAAACCTCATTGAGGGGTTAAATGATTGTAGTCTCAAGTTCTACTTTTGCGAACATTGTGTATATGGAAAACAAAACCATGTTTAGTTTTACTCTAGTTCTCACAAGTCTTCTGGTGTATTGGATCTTATTCATTCTAATGTGTTTGGTCCTATTAATGTTCCTTCGATTTCCAAATCTGTATATTTTGTATCTTTCATAGATGATTACAGTAGAAGGACATGGATTTATTTTATCAAAAGCAAGACTAAAGTCTTTAGTTGGTTAAAGAGTTTAAAGCTTTTGCTGAAAATTAGACTAGTAAAAAGATTAAGTGTTTGAGAACTGACAATGGTGGTGAGTTTTGTTTGGCAGAGTTTGATAAGTTCTGTAAAGAGCAAAGGATTGAAAGACATAAGACAACTCCATACACCCCATAGCAAAATGGAGTTGAAGAGAGGATGAACATGACACTAATGGAGAAGGCTAGGAGTATGCTTAGTGGAGCAAGCCTTGAACATAAGTTTTGGATTGAAGTAGTTGCCACTACTTGCTACTTGGTAAACATGTCTCCTACATCAGCTCTTGTTGGTAAGACACCCATGGAGATGTGGTCTGGTAAGAAGCCTTCAATTAGACATTTTGTGTTTTTGGTTGTGAGGCATATGCACATGTGCCTAGGGAGAAACTATTTAAATTAGAGAACAAGGCTATTAAGTGTATTTTCATTGGCTATGGTGTCGATGTGAAAGGATACAAGCTTTGGTATCCTATGGCTAAGAAAGTGTTGTATTGCAGAAATGTTATGTTCAAAGAGCTAACACCTTCTTCTGTTATTCTACAACTAGAATAGATAGAAAAGAAAGAAGATGCGGTTCAGTTTCCTTCTACTCCTGAGAAGACTGAACAGATAGACCCTGCGAGACCTGATGATGAGGAGAGCTCTAGTAGCTCTGAAAGCTCAGAAGAAGAAGTAGAACCTCAACCTCATCCATTGAGGAGGTTTACACGAACAAGAAAGCAACCTAATAGGTTTGGTTATTCATTACTTGATTCTAGTTGTGCTTTTGCTTTAGTTACTAACATTGATGATCCTAGAACTGTGAAAGAGGCTATGGGCATGAAAGATGTAGGTTCCTGGAAGGAGGCCATGGAAGATGAGATGGCTTCTTTGGAGAAGAATAAAACATGGGATTTGGTGCCTTTGTCTGAAGGACATAAACCAGTTGGATGCAAATGGGTGTTCAAGAAGCAATTTGGTGCATATGGCAGTGTTGGAAAGTACAAGACTAGATTGGTTGCGAAGGGGTATTCACAAGTGGACGGAATTGATTATGGTGAAATTTTCTCTCCCATTGCAAAGCTGACATCCATTTGGTAGTTGCTTATGACTTAGAGGTAGAACAGATGGATATAAAGACAGCTTTCCTTCATGCTAATTTGGAGGAAGAGATTTACATGTCACATCCAGAGCATTACATAGAGAAAGGTAAAGAAAATTTAGTTTGCAAGTTAAAGAAGTCTTTGTATGGTTTGAAGCAGTCTCCTAGGATGTGGTACTTGAATTTTGATGCCTTTGTGTTGTCAAGTGGCTATCGGAGATCAAAATCAAATCATTGTGTGTATTACAAAATTGTTAATGATCACATTCTCATTATTGCATTGTATGTTGACGATATGTTGTTGATTGGGAATGGTAAGAATATGATTTCTGATTTGAAGTCTCAGTCGTCAGCACAGTTTGCGATGAAAAATATTGGGGCAGCCAGGTACATTATGGGAATGGAAATCAGAAGAGATAAAGCTAACATAAAACTTTAGTTAAGCCAGAGTAATTATGTGAAGACCATGTTGGACAGGTTCAGCATGGTAGATTGTAGACTGTTGTGTGTTCCTGTTTCGTTGGGGACAAAGTTGTCTGTTAATGATTGTCCAAAATCTCCTAGTGAGGTGGAGGGCATGAGCAGAGTACTTTATGCTAGTGTTGTTGGTAGGTTGATGTATGCTATGTTCTACACAAGAGGCTGTAGGCCGAATGGTTACGGCTTCTGAATTACTAAAACTTGAAATTACAAACTTGCAGAAAACTCAAAACACTAGAAACTTATCCTAGACTCTCTAATTCTGAAATCTCTAAATCTTTGTGTGTCCTCTATGCTTCCGCAACTCTCTATCTATAGGCTTATTATGACCGAAGTAGCCGGTGATGAAGAATCTTACCGACACAAGGAGGTATATCGTGCATAAAGCAGACATTGACAGTCCTTAGTGCTCGGAGAATCTTATCATTAAGTGCTACAGCTGTCTCGTGAGCTGGTACTATCACATGGGGATGTGATATGAGAGCGGTCATATCCATATCGGTAAACATCATTCCAACTGACAGGATGCCACTTGGCATTGATCCGAAACCTTTGATGGATAATCCAATCTTGTACATCAATGTCATGGTTCATAGTGGGAGAAAAGTAAGATTCCCACTTTAATCTCATATTGATGATTATACGCATGCATAGTTCTTGATTGATGGGCTCATCCGGATGAATAGCAGGGGGTCCAGCAAAATAGAAGAAATCTTCAATTTGCTTAGTAATAGGCGCTGAACAGGAAATCTGCCAAGTGTAGAATGGTTTTCGTACCAGATTTAGTAGCAGATGGTACATATGGTCTGAATTGATCCAAAGAATTTCAAACTATCCATATCCTGTGGCATAGAGATCAGGAGTTGTAATACAGCCAGTATGTTGCAATGTCTCAGCTGCTTGATTAGCATTCTCATCATAATGATTATGCAGACCTTTCATCAGAATATCTCTCTGCACAATAACATTCATATGTCTGAATGGAGCATCATAATTTCTTTCTCTGATAAATCCAGGAGGTCCGGAAGAAGATCCAGGATTCTGCATAAATACTCCAGGAAGACTTGGTCTACTAAAATAGTCTGCAACTATGTTCTTTTTCCCTGATATATGCTGGACTTCATAATTGAATTGATTAAAGTATTCTTGCCATCTCAAATACTTTCCACGACCATCTTTCCTGCCATGGTCTTTCTCCTTGAATGTTAAGAACCTTGTGCAATCAGTTCTGATAATAAACTTCTTCAAATGCATCAACTTTAAAGCAAACTTCTTCAGATTCTTAACCACACTATAAATCTCTTTGTCAGAAGAGATCCATTTTCTCACATCAGCTGGAAATACTCCACTAGCATATTCAGCAAGGTATTCTATATCATCTTTGACAAAACATAAATGTCCTCCCCAAGCATAGTCTGAAGCATCAGTATATAGAATAAACTGATCAGTAGTAGGGACATGAAGGACAGGTAAATTCTAAACTTTCTGCTGAATAAGATGAACTGCATCTATATGGACTTGGGTCCATTGTGGCTTTCTCTTTGAGAGTAATTCTTGTAGAGGAGCACGATCAAAACCTGCATGAGGATAAAAATTGTTTACATAGTTCAAAATTCCTAGAAATCCTTGCAGCTCCTTAACATTCAAAGGGGGCTGAAATTCAAGGATATTAGCCTTAATATGAGGCTGGACTTCTAACTGTCCACCTTTTACAATCATACCTAAAAACTTACAAGAGTTTTGTACACCATTGAATTTTGCTCAGGGACAGAACAATCCCAGAATTAAGAGCAAGTCCATAAAACTTATTTAAATGAGAGCTATGCTCATCAAATGTCTGACTAAAAATAAGAATATCATCTATATAAACACATAACCAATCTTGACAACCAGCAAAGATCTTATCCATGCGTTCTTGGAAATAGGCTGGAGCGTTCATCAATCCAAAGGGCATGACTGTCCATTCATAATGACCAAAAGGACAGCTGAAAGCAGTTTTGAACTGATCTCCTTTCTTCACTCTGATCTGGTAGAATCCTGATTTACAGTCAAACTGAGAAAAGATCTTAGATTTAGTGACCTTTTCTAATAAATAGACATTGCCCAAGTAGTGGGAGTCCTTAGTCAATTTATGGCTAATCTTGGACGGGTACATTAGGATGTAGTTAAGTGAGTGTTTAGATATTTGAAGGGTACTTTTAAGTATTCCATATGCTATCATGGTAATGTTACATGAACTTTACATTCATTTTGTATTCATGGATTTGTGGATTCTGATTGGGTAGGTGACATTGACAACAGGAGATCCACTAGTGCCTATGTGTTCACTATGTTTAGTGGTGCAATTAGTTGGATGAGTAAGTGAAAACCTGTGGTTGCTTTGTCCATGACAGAAGCTGAGTACATGGTAGCAACTCATGCTTGCAAGGAAGCCAGCTGGCTTAAGAGATTGTGTTCAGATATTGGTGTTGATGCAGGACAGATTACGATTTGTTGTGACAGTTAGAGTGTGATTTGCCTTGCGAAAAATCCAACTTTCCATGCTAGAACAAAGCATATTGATGTACAGTTTCATTTCATGTGAGACATGGTAGAGGATGGGAAGGTAAATTTGGAGAAGGTAGATACTTTGAGGAATGTTGTAGATGCATTGACGAAGCCAGTGGGCACAGAGAAGTTCAGATGGTGTTCGGAGTCTATAGGCCTCTCGGCCTATAGCAGTTAAATCATGTTAATTATATTGGCACTTACAAGGTGTTCAACAAGTGGGAGAATGTTGGGAATTAAGGCATCTCAACCTTGGTAATTCCTTGCATTATTTCATTGTATTTATTTATTTATTGCCTATTGTATAATTAGGATGCAAATCCTATGTTGTCATCTTGTGGGAGTTGGCACGGTGATGTGTCATCCTACATGGCATATGACCACATGTAATTTTGTCCTCACATGAGGAGGTAGGCATCCCATTTAGTGGTAGGAATATTTTTCCATGTGTCAGCATCTTGAAATGTGTGTAAGGGAATTTTGACCAAAACGGTCATGACAGATTCCTATGACAAAGTTATGACATGTAAGACTCAGAAATAGAAGATCCTATGACAGGTGAAGACATGTGTTGAGAAGCATCTTTTAAAAAGGCATCTTTGGGCACCCCAAGGTGGACTATGACATGTTGTAAGAGAATATGCTATTTCTAGCCTATGTATGACAGATTCTCTTACAGTTGTAAGTTATGACAGCTATGACAGATTCTATGACAGTTGTAAGAGTCATAAGAGCATCTGTCATAGCCCATTTTGGAAATAGGTGACCTCTTTGGGATGGGGTGACTTGACAAGTGTTAGGAACATCCTACAGTGTTGGACAAGTGTCCATAGGCATGGGTTTTGGACCATGAGGCCATGTTGGATGCCCATCTCAGTGTGGAGCCATTTTTGCCTTGTATTTTCTATAAAAACAAGTGCTTTGGAGAGGAGAACTACTACAGGTTTGACAAGTACTGTTATGCTACCGGAACATCTCCAAATATGAGTGTCGAAGACTCCTACAAGAGCATTGGCTCTATGATTATATTGTAACCTTCTTTGTTTATAGAATACATTTGAGTTGTGTTTTGGAGTGTGGGGTTTTTCACTCGTAAGGGTTTTCCCCACGTATATCTCGTGTCTCTCTTCTTCTGTCTTACATTCTTGTGTATGTGTTTGCTAGAATATATCTGTTAGTGGATTAACACATCTATAATTGTAAAGATAAAATTTAATTTGCAATCTCTGAGTCCCCTCATTAGATTAGTGTAGGAAGTGATTTCCACACACCTAGCTTCCTTTCAGTTGTACTTGACTACTTCTAGGCCTGATATTATGCATGCAGTATGTGTGGTTTCCAAATATCAAGCTAATCCCAAGCAAACACATGAGAAGGCAGTGAAAAGAATATTCAGATACTTGAAGGGAACTTCAGATTATGGCTTATGGTATCCAAAAGATAATGACTTTGATCTGAGTGCCTACACTGATGCTGATTGGGATGGTTATGTTGATAATAGAAGTACAATTGGTGGTGCTTTCTTTTTAAGAAGATTGGTTTCATGGCAGAGCAAGAAGAAAGATTTAACATCCTTATCAATTGGAGAGGTAGAGTATATTGTAGCAGCATCCTATTGTACACAAGCGTTGTGGATGAAACAAACTCTGAAGGATATCAAGGTATTATATGATGAGCCTATTCCTATTTTGTGTGATAATACAAGTGCTATAAATATTTCCAAGAATTTAGTGATGCATTCTAGAACCAAGAATATAGAAATTAGGTATCAATTTTTGAGAGAGAAGGTTGCAGATAAGGAAGTAAGGTTGGAATATGTACCAACAAAGGAATAAATTACAAATATTTTCACAAAGACTCTTGGAAAGGACACTTTTGAAGATCTCTGGCAGAGGTCTAGGGGTAATTGCCTCTCCTTCTTTCTAGATGCATAGTGGTGCATCGGTCTAGGGAGATTCATGCTATATCCTTCTTCCTGGGCTGATGGTGGCTACCTCTCAGGGGGAGTAGGTAGCAATTATTGTTGACAGGGGGAGCCTTGAGTTGTTTCAAGAAAGAAGGTATGAACATCAAAGGGAGAGAGAGAGAGAGAGAGAGAGAGAGAGAATTTGTTTCCTAAGGGGAAGAAGTAGTTTCCCTTTGTCCTTGATGTCAAAGGGGGGGAGAGAGAAATGTACATTTAAGGGGGAGTATGTGTTGCCATCAATGACAAAGGGGGAGATTGTTGGCAATATGTTTTGTCATTGATGTCAACACTTAAATTAAGGTCAACACTCAACTTGTGATGATAATACACCAATGAGATACAATGGTGTTGGTGTTGTTGATGTTCATGGCTAGATGTCATGCCTAGATTAATGTCAATGAAAGGAAGTAAGGTATGTGGAAATGCTTCCTACACTGATCTACTGAAGAAAGATTTATGCAATTTTTTTCTTTTATAGTTATAGATTAAGATGCACATTAACATAAAGATAATAACAACTTCCAAATGCAAACATAAAACTTACAACACAAAATATACGTGGGGAAAACCTTTTCAGGTCAAAAACCCTACACTCCAAAGCTGCCCAATATATTATTTAGGAATCAAGAAGATTACAATATACTTGCAGAGAAAGATTTTACAAGAGTATATCCAACTAGAGATCCAGGAGGTAACTTGACATCTATAACATTCTTACACACAACCTCCATCTCTAGCTCCTGATATATAGGAGATACAATATAGTAAATCGTTACCTGTAATTACAAAACCATGAGCTAAAACCACCCAAAAGTGGCGCCCAAATTATTTCCAATCAAAGATGTCTTGTGATGTGCCAAAACACACACCAACATGTGTAACTCTCCCCTTTATAACTCTTTTATGTGTCCAACACATTTCTACATTTCCCAAAAATAGGAGGTCCAACTTCCAGAGGCCATAACTTTTGATCTGATGTCTTATTGATGAATCATTTGATGTACGGAAAGCTTGTGAAAAGATCTATCACCTTGTAACCCACTTTGTCAATTACGACAATTTTTGAGACATTTAGGGAAGTTTTGATTACGAAAATTGAGTTCAATTTTTTTTTGACAATTTCAAAAAATAGAAACTTTAATATCTCGCAATCTAGATATATCTTGAGTAGAAACTCACCCGAGATGTTTACTTAGCTATTCCGCACCTTCTGGCAAAATTTTAGGTCAATTCGAGGTCAAATGTAAACTTACTAAAAATAGTAAGTCCCGCCACTGTTAACCCTTTTGGAAACTTTGAAAGTTCTAGATCATTCTTCAAGATAAAGGGTATTCAAAAAGACCAAAAATGGGAAGAATAGTAACCTTTCGAAGTGTTGATCATGATGTTAGTCATAAGCAAACATAGAATAAAAGTTACACAACAACCTTTACTCATCTTGAAAGATATGATGAATTTAAAGAATTCATGATCCCAAGTATCCGTGGATTAGTTCTTAATCTATTGACATTACTCAGTGGTTGATGTGTGTTGTTGTTTTCCATTCAGGGGCCTTACATTTGCTTATTAGTAGGATTCTCTTTCTATAAAGATGCTACATAGAAAGGTCATTCTACACAGTATATTTCATCAAATAATGTGCCTATACTTAGATCTTTGCATGATATTTATCAATTGAACATGCTTTAACTCTAAATATGCTATGAATTTCTAGTTATTTATGAGATGTCTTCATATTTCATGTAATTTGCTTTTGATTATCTATTATTTGCAGTTGTGATAGTGAATTGTTCTGAAATTAAAAGAAATTGAAAAGAATACTTCAAATTATGATGAATCTTCAGCTATTGAGTCACATACACACTTGATACTGTCATTAGGAGAAGAAATCAAACTATATTTTCACCAGGATGTTCCACAGCTAGATATAGATGATGCAAACTTCAAAGGATAATGAATGACGGCAATACATGTAGATTGATGAGCACTCCAAGGGATGTAGCAAATCAAAGCATGTATCAAGAATTCAAATACAGACTACTCAGGATTTACGATAATTTTGTAATCAAAATGGTCTTCTCTTTCATTAAGTATGCAAAAACATGTAGGTTCACAATAACTTTGAAATAGGCCCTGATATTTCAGCAAACAAATTTCAATTAAGCTTTTGAATATCCAAAATAAAGCATCCCTGCACCTTCTATAGAATAAGGTGAGGGAGCGGTTCCAAATGATCTACGATCAAGATTTATCAATTAAGATCCACAATGCATATTCCTTTTGACTTGGTCAACTATCTCTCATGGCACAGGTTGCCAGCTGGCAACCATCTAGGTAACTTATTTTCTTATAAGTACCTAATGCATACATTTCCCTTGTGGCGCATCTTCCTTTATTCTTCAGGCTCTTCTTCTTCCTCATCATGATCATCATGATCATCACTTTCTGTGTCGTCGTCACCCTGATGAATGTTACCTTGTATATGGACCTGCATTATTGTCCTGATATTTTCATATGCTTCAACTATTCTTCCAACTTCCCCGCCATCCTAAGTTTTGGCTTTACTGATGGCGTGCTTGTGGGCTTGAAACTTATCTCTAAGGGTCTCCAATTTACCCTTCCTATTGCTCAATGTTTCATTATAGTTCTCCACCCTGACTTTGATCCTCATGATCCTATTCATTGCAAGTCTTCTGTCAGGTGGGTGAGAGGATCATCAGCCATCGGCTGGAAGTTATCATGTAGAGATTTTATGGCAAAGTCTGCGTCTTAGTTTTCAATTTTCCCCTCTACTTTTCCCTCTAGGGCTTCCAGGACTTCTTTCGCATAGGACATCATGCTGTGCAGTTTCACACTGATATCTCTTAACTTATTACTACACTTCTTCAGTATATCACATTCAAACCTGATGTCTCTATACCAAATATCCACTAGCATGGTAGTGTTATTATCCAGCACCTGATGATTTATTAGGATCTGAGGATTAATCCTTTTTATTTCACTCAGAGCACTCAATGCTTTCTCTAACTAGAATGACCTTCTTCCAGCTTTATTCTGTAATTTATCAACCTTCTTCCTTGAGATACTCAAAGAATTCCACCTCTGCAAAGAGGCTCTCACTACTTCCTCAGCTCTTGTGAGTGCTGACAACATCCACTTTCTCATGATCACTGACTCATGCTTCATAAGGTCTAATTTATTAACCTCCTCTTGAGAAATTACAGTCAATGGGACTGCCTAATCTGATGATGTATTTTCAGGGTTAATCAACCCTTTTATGTATGAGTGTAGCTGAACAATGTGCTCTTTATTCTTCTTATTCTTCTCTTTTTCTTTCTTCACCCTTTGGGTCAAAGAATCTATTATATCCTTCCCTTCCTAACCTTCTTGGTCTTCATTGGCAAACCCCAAGTCAACTGTAGTGATCTGGAATTCTTCTAGGGTGATTTTGCCTTTCTCTTTCTCAACAATGGGAAGTGCTACCTAGGCGGTCCTTCTGCTTGTAGCAGGATCTCTCCTAATTGCAGATGTTAATCTGGCTTTCCTCTTAGGCTTCATGATGGTTTCTGAAAACAATGTTGAAACATCAAAATCCTGAATCTCAAAACTTGATTCCATACCTACTTCTTTCTCAAGCCATTGAGGCACTTGATCTCCAAATCCTTGGTGTCTGTCATCATCATCATGTCCACCCTGATCTCTATCATTTGTCTCAATTCTTGGTGGAGAGGGTGATTTACTTATTTCTTCCTCATGATATTCATCATGAGGGGGATCCTATTGTATTTCTTCTTCTTGAAGAACTTCTTCTTGCGGGGGAGGATCATGTTGTGTATCTACATGCTGGTCCTGGACCTAATCTTTTACTCCCTCCTTTTGTGTCTCATCCACTTTGGGAATTTCCTCATCTTGAGGTATATTTGTCTCCGCGGATATCATTGTATTTGTACTAGGTGCATCAACCTGATCCTGGATCACATTCTGCTCCGCACCTGATGTATCTACCTCCTAAGTTTTTAGGTCCTCATGACCTGATGTATCCTTATCGCCTGAGGTTTCTCGAGTCTGGAAGGCATCATCACCTGATGTGTCTTGATCATTCCCACCCTTCTATTGGACTTCTACTATTTTGGGTTCAGCTGGTATTTCTTGTTGTTGCTGACCCATATCTGGAATGTTGCTTTCTGTTTCTGTTAGCTTGACCTCCTCAATATTTTCTGCTTTATCAGGTGCACCTGCTTGATGTTTAGGACTTACATCCTCTCTATATGTTAGGTCTATCACTGTAGGGCTAGTTACCTGATCAACTAACTTATCAAGCCCGATTTGTTGGGCTGCCCTCTTTGGGCTATTTTCCTTTTCTTACTCTATTTGCTTCAACTCTTCTAACATTGCCATCTATGAGGATGGGGTTCCATGTGGGGTCATGCGAGTGTTAGAAGCAAGGGTCTCCATCTGTTGAGAAGTTACATTTTGTACTACCTCATCATCTAATAGGTCCACAGTTTCTTCCAATGAGAAAGGACCACCTTGAACTGCTCTAGCGGCTTCTTTTACTTGCTCTTCAGCCTTCTTAGTCTTAAATTAAATGATGGTAGGAAGTGGCACATCATGTTGCAATTCTTTCCTAAACACTTCACTACTAGCTCCACTTAATACTATGGGGTCATGTCTTATCTCACCCCTCATAGATGTTTTCTGTCTTTTAGGTGGTGATGCCACCATGGGTGCCTTCCTTTTTCTAGTGAATGTCATAGTCATCTTCAGGCTCTTTATTCACTAGCTCCTCCTCAAGAATGATATCCTTTTCCACATTCTATTGTGAGGTTTGGCCTTCATACTATACTCTTGCAGTCTCCACAGCTGGCCTTAAGATTCTTTTTGCTCTTGGTTCATCTACCAAAGGCTGTGCAGATGAGGTTGATGCCTGTCCTGATGCAGATGCACCTTTAGCTGGTATATCAACTCTTTCAACTATCACCCCCTTAGGTTCACTATCAGTCTTCCTTCCTTTGGGGGGTCCTTTTCTTTGTTTCTGAGGTGGCAGCCTTTCTCCATTAGATTTTCTCTTCTCAATAAGAAAGTCATCATATTCTTCATCTGAAATCTCCTGCCTTTTCCTCTTGTTATCTACTATGACGGCCACACCTTTCTTCTTCAGTGTATTGATTTGTTCATTTACCCATGATTGGGTCAACTGTAGTACCCCACCTATAAACTAATCTAATGAAATATCTTCAGGTTGCGTCAGGTTAGGGGCTGAAATGGTGTCATTATACACCTTATTGTCTTCATACTCATTTGACAAAATCTTGCCATCATCTTTCTTCAATTGTGCAGGCACTGGAACACAATCAAATGTCTTAATCTGATTGAGGGTGAGCCTTTGATATTTTCTTCTTCTGACTTTAGCTTCATCCTCACAGTTAGTCCAGAAATCCTCTAGGTTCTTCTGATGTATGGGCTTCCCTATGATCTTTTGCATTCTTCCATAGGGGTCATATGATCTGGCCAATGGGAATGGCTATAAGTTCATCAGGTTCAAACCACCTATGGCCTTCTTTATGTTTTCAGAATCAGGGCAGATATACCACCCTATAGTTACTGGAAATAATATTGGAGGTATTTTCTTGTTTTCTTTGTATGCATCCAGTATAGTAGATATCTATCTCAGAAACTCCATCAGGACTACCCCATTAGTAGGGTACCTGGGTAGCATTAATGGCTGTCCTTCATAACCTTCTATCCTGATGTAAGAAAATGTGGCAAACTGGATAAACCAGGCACCATGCTTGTATAGAACTTCCTGAGCTTCCATGCTCAATCTTTTAGTTCTATCTTCCTCCATTGTTCTGACTAGATGCATAGAAAATGCATCATTCACTAACTTGTAGTCAGGGAGATAGTTTGTTCTCTGCAACTAAGGATAATGGTCCCATATATGGGCATCATTTAAACTACCACCAATCTTTCCAATTGTGGTTAGTGCATCAAATGTACCCTTGTAAGCACATGAATATACAACATATGAAGTCATGTGAAATGAACACTCTAGGCCTCCTAAGTTCATCATCTGTTCATCTAAAGCATCACTGATGATTTTAGCCCATAATGGCTTATTATCTGTATAAATACAAATCATGATGACCCCATACATCCAATCCTTGAAACTTCCAATAGTAGGCTGGCCTGTCACTCTACTGAGTAGGGCAATCATATACTGATATTCATCATCAAAGTCAAATTTGTACAGGTGCACTAGTAATTTGGCAGAGGCAGTGTAAGTGCTGTTCTTTGATCTCCACTGATATATCCTCTTTCTTGCAGTCTTTTTGTTATTTATATATTCAATCTCTAGTTTTTTCAGATCCATACTAACTACCTTCTTTCCAACTGGGAGGCTGAACGTAGATGCAATCCCTTTTATTGACAAATCTGCATAAACCCTGCCATGTTTTTCTACTCTCCTTGTTTGAGGGTTGTAATTCCTGGCACATTCTATTATCAACTTTGGAGTTTCCATGGAATAAGGAAATCCAGCTGCATGCCACATTCTGAATGTAAAAATAGCGTCCAGTAGGGTACTTTCTTTATCATTATGCATCTTATATGACCATGCCACTAAATCTGTGTTTCCCTGATGAGTATCTCTGATGACACCATACTTGAACTACACTCCTTCAGGCTGAGCAAACATAGGCTTAAGAAATTTAGACTCAGACTTGTTCCTCCTGATGTCCACCATGGATTCCTGCAATGAACACGACTGGTCTTACCATACTATTTATATCCATTCATATACAACATTATATGTTTACGACATCATGCATATTATACTCATTAATGTCTATTTCATCATGACATGCATAATTATAGTTTCAAACCACTAGAAAAGCATCCTACCTAGACATGCAGAAAATGACACAGGAGGGTTTTTTTAATTACTTACCTGATAACACTTATCTCCTGGATTAGGCTGATGATTATGAAAAAGGGGCTCAGATACCAGTGATAATCACGTGTTTTGTTCTACTATAAGCTGTATGCATCCATAGGTAGGTCATATGAGGGTTCGAATGTCTGCTTTGTAAATTCTCGCTTCTTCGCACTGTAAATGCAAAATGACTTTGGAAATTCACTTTTAATCTCATTCATAGGGCAAATTAGGGCAAGATCGGGTTAAATTGATCAAAACCATTGATCTTCTGTACGAAATTCATGGATGTTGCCAGGTGTGTGTATTGCATTCGCAATTGACAGGAATCCACCTACTGCATTTATGTACATTTAATGTCATGGGGCAAGATGAGGGGGGTGATCTTTAGAAGATCAGGTGATATTTGTAATATGACCCCCTCTATGTAATATGACCCTCCTCATCTTTAAGTGGGAAGACTGATGTCAATGGATCGGGTGATGTTGAGAATATTGAGTGATATTGAATATCAGGTCATGAATAGAATATTGGGTGATATTGGAGATGTGACCCTTCAAAACTAAAGTGACCCCCTTTTGAAAGATCAGGATGATGTCACCGTCATGTTATTAAAAAAGGGTGATCGTTGGAAATATACCTCCGTGAGGTAAAAAGGATGATGTCACCGTCAGGGTGATTTTCTTTGTTCATCGGGATTGGATGACGTCATCAGCATATTGGCTCTAGGGTGATATTTTGTGACAGGGTGATATTTGGAACATCGGGTGATATTTGGAACATTGGGTGATATTCGAAATATGACCCCTGCAAAATATATGAAGCTATTTGACGGGTAAATATCACTACCACGTAAGATTGATGTCTAGAGTTTCAGACCAAATGATTATCGGGTGATAAAATTGGATCGAGGTGATCTTTCATAAGATGACTGATGTTAAGAAATATGACCCCCCCTCAGAATATCAGGTTTGACTAGGATTTTGACTTGTCATAACTTTTGTTCCCTAAGGAATATCAGGGTGATCCAAAAGGTAAACCTGCATGAAATTTTGTACTCTTTCCAACCATGAGGTTATTGATATGAAATATTAAATTTGACTAACTAACCTCATCATGATGACTTACCAAACTTCCTAATGCAGGGTCACCTGCATGACTTACTTTTACTAGACCGCCGAAAAGCAGAAAAACCAAGAACAAGCCAAGCAGAAAAGTTGGGTCCCTATTTTATCAAGTCAAAATGGGGTGTGTTGTGTAACCACACAACACAAAGTTGCAAGGTTGAGACACTTTTCTTAACAGTCAAGACAAGGTGCATTGAGCATGCTTATGGTCAGCAAAAGCAGTGAGATGTAGTAATGTTCATGGTTGGATGTCATGTCTTAATTAGTGTAAAGTCAAGTTGTTGGTCTACAAAGATATTTTCTTGATGAGATATTAAGATGGGAATTAGAAGCACAAAGATGATTTCATAATGAAATATTAAGATAGGAAATGGAAGCACAAAGATGACCTCAAGATGAAATATTAAGATGAGAATTAGAAGCACAAAGATGAATGATGAAATATTTAGATGGGAATTAGAAGCACTAAGATGAATGATGATACATTAAGCTATGCTGAGGATGAGAAGATGTTGTTGAGGACCTGTGGCATGTTTTATGATCCTTCCTATTGTTCCCAAGGATGTATGTGTTGTTATATGAAGATTTTGCCTTCTGGAAGTTGGTGAAGGTTTCTGCCATAGAGATATGCCTGAAAAACTATCTAGTAAAATGCTTCGCATTCCTCTACATTTGAAGATATGGTTGTGTGGTTCATAAGTTAAGTTAAGTATGATGTAAAGGTGCTAAATCTAAAGTTTCAGATGAGTTGTCCCTTCACAGTGAAGGTTATGAGAGAGAGTTCCAATTTGTGCTCTGGCAGAATTAAGTGATGATGAAGACTGTTTGGAATGCTCCGCATTTCTCCACGTTTGAAGATAAGGTCTTGTAGTTCAAAAGTTAAGTTCAATTTCTAATGGAGGTTCTATTTCTAAAGGTTCAGGTCTCTACATCCTCAGCAATGAAAGTTATAAGTGGTGGAGTTCTACTCTATATTCTATTTGAGAAAAGTAATGTTGAAAGCTTGTTGAAATGTTCCACATTCCTCCGGAAGAGAAGAATTTCCTATGCGGTTTGGTGGACATGTTCACAGATGTGTATTACATGCATCCCTGTAGTTTCAAGTGTTTTAGTGCTCTACAAGGTTAGTTTTTCAATGACAGTGTGTTATTGTGTGTTCTGGATGGTTGTTTGGTCTCAATGAGCATGTTTTAAGGTATACGACACAATGTATTTGTTATGTGGAGTTAGAGGTGTATCTGAAGGTGTTGTATAAGTCATGAATACTCATCTGGATGAATTTCATGAAGATCTTTCATGTTTCCAGTACCACACAAGGTTTTCAAGTGGTTGTGACCATTATACTTCAAATTTCATGTCTTCCTACTTAAGGCCATCCTATTTCAAATGAGTGATGTGTACAGAGGTGATTCCTTAAAGAATAGTGCTATGAAGGATGCTTAGGATTAGACAAAGTGTGAATTGAGATCTGCAAAGTGTGTGGTTCCTTCTGGAGTAGCGAGTAGTTCATGATAGGGCTTGCCCTATGCATGTTTCATGTTATGTGATCACTGTCCAACTTGTAAAATGTAATATTCTTGTTGTATTGGCTGACTTGTAAAATGTAATATTCTTGTTGTATTGGTTGACTTGTAATCAAATCAATGTAATGTCATGTATATATTGCAAACCTAGTTGGTCTAGGTGAGGTATGTTTGCGAAAAATGAAAATATGAAAGTGTGAAGAGTAGAATATGAAAATCATATGCATTGTGATGTCTGAATGAAGGAGAAAGAGCAGATGTGTTAGAAGCTATCCTAATTCATCTTGAAGACATTTTTGTGATAGGAAGTGATGTGTATGCCTAATTGATTTAATCATCAGTAGAAGCAGAGTTGCAATCATCAAAGGATAGAGCTTCAATGTTAGTTTTCAGGCAGTAGAAGGACTGTCATACTGTAATCTTTTCTGAGTTTGTTCTCAGATCAAGGAGTAGTTGCTTCCTTGGTTTGTAGACCTAAAACAAAGTCTGCAGGGAGATGTAGCTTCCTTGGGAGTGACCCTAAAATAAAGCCTTCAAAGAGTAGTAGCTTCCTTGGGTTGTAGCCCTAAAACAAAGTTATAATTTTGAGCTTCATATATAGTGAGTTAATCCTCATCGTTGTTTTTCCCTTCTTGGGTTTTCCACATATATCTGGTGTTATGTGTTGATGTGCATTATGTTGATCTTTCGTGTTAATGTTGTAATGCTTAATTTTTAATATGCTCAGAAGGATTTGAAGTTTATTTAGATACTTAATCACCCTCCTCTCAATATCTTGGTGTGTTCAACATAGTGTAGCTCGATTTGATTAGGACACCTTGTTAACAAAATAGGGCCTCCACTAGCATAAACCCACCCACCCTAACCTGTCATCACTGTCAGTTAGTTCCCATAGGGTGAAGAATGCAAAATATAGCTCTTGGCACCTTTACACTAAATGCCATTGAGGCATTTTACAAGAATGCATCCGTCGTCAGCACAATCAAATGATGTTGAGTTGGTAAAAAATGAAAGAGATTATTATGGAGGGACCTGACATCTAGTTGTAGGTCCAAATAGATCATTTGTAGGTGCCACAAAGTCTGAGAGCTACTTCATCAAAGTTTGGGTCTGAGAACTACTTCGTCAAAGTTTGGTATTTTTTGCTCTTAGGTCTCTTAAGTGACTTTATCAGTACAGTGTAGCTTGATTTGATTAGGACACCTAGGGAAAAAAATAGGGCCTCCACTAGCATAAACGCACCCACCCTAACCCATCGACTCTGTTAGTTAGGTTGCACAGGGTGAAGAATGCAAAATATGGCTCTTGGTATCTTTAACCAAAATGACCTAGATTTGGTCAAAATAACCTAGAAATGTGTGAAATTAAAGGTGAATATTATAAACACGACTAAACATCATATCCAATTATCAAATTGCAAAAGTTGATTATTTTTAAGCATCAAATTGAATTTTGTCATTTTTTGTCATTTGTTGCATATAAATTAATAAAGGAAAAACAAGACAACTCAATCATGTCTTTGACACCAATGTCAAAGCACAAACCTATGGAATGATACAACACCACTTAGGTGGTTGATATACACATCCTCAAACAACAAGGATCAAATAATAACAATGTTCCCATAATCAAATACATTGTTAGGGTAAGTGCAAAAAGATGGGGGGCCAAAAAGTGGCCAAAAAATTTTGAAAAAAAATTTAGGCATAACGCGAGCGCGTTATAACGCGCTCGCGTTATAACGCGCTCGCGTTATAAAGCGCTTCATATATAAAAAAAAATGCTGTCATTTCATTTTAGTTCATTTCATTGTGAGTTTTTCCTCCGCCCGCGGCTTAAAACCCTTCAAAAACGCGCTCGCGTTCTACAAAACACCGTTCAACACAAAAGATTTGTCGATTCATCGCCGAAATGCCGCCGCGACGTCGAGCACGCCAAAGGGGTGAGTTATCTTTGTTTTTTTGTTTGAATTTCTTCCTAAATAGGTAGGTTTTGTGTTGATTTTTGATGCATATTTTATTAATTGTAGGAAATGTTAATGCACCTCCTCCTCCTCCTCAAAATCCTCAAAATCCACAAAATCTTGAGGAAGAAATACCTGCAGAACAACAACCTCCTCCATTCATTCCTCGACATGCCCCTAGAACACAAGATAATATAATGGGGGAAATTGAAAACAACAAAAAACAAATTGAAGATATAATTGCAAGGTTGAAAGATCCTTCCACTTCAACCTTGCATAGGTCCACGCTTGCCGAATCTCTTGAGTCTATGTTATCAAATGTAAATTCAATTAGCAAGCAAATAACTAGTTGGACCGATAAAAAGAGAGAGTTTAGAGATTACTATGCAGATAAATTGTCATATCAAGATGTCAAAAAATTACAAATTACAAAAGTAGACTTGTGTTCAATTTTCACAAACCCACAAACAAATCAACCTCCACCCATTACATGCAAGAGGTTCCCTATCCATTGGTGCAACAACCAAGCGATAAGGGACAATTTCGGGCAGAGGTGGTGGATGGTTTTTGACCATCCTCCATGCAATAACAATGAGGTCCCGCAATACTTTTTGAGGAAACTCTACTCCGAGTTTGTCCTCAATAAAGTGCCAAACTATTTTGATATGCGGGACTTCCAGGGTAGAGGTGGGGGCTCAGCACAGGATAGACCAGGGGCACGTCTTGACCCACAGCGGGTAGTGAGACGAGTAATCAGCAGACCAGCCCACGAGCATGTTTCTATTCCTTCCATTGTGAAGGAGAGTGTTGAGGTCGATACACTGAGGTCGATTAGTGCCTTGACCCAGAGCATCATAGAGCATGCCGATCCTGCAACACAGAGTGGGTTGGGAGATAGTGCGAGGAGTAGGGTCCCACCGCATACTTGCCAGGCTTGCGGGTCAGCCTGTGGTTATGACCCCATGGACAGTCAGGACACAGGTGCACAGGCTACATCTGCAGCTGAGCAGATGGCGATGACAGATACCCTCCTGAGTGAGACTTTCGGCCTTGATACTCAGGTAAATATTAGCAAGTTTATTGAATTTAATTTATTAAATTTTATTTTTGAAATACAAGATTAACTAATTTAAATTGATGATTTTAATGAAATTTCAGGGTCATAGCGTCGATGCAGTTTTTAGTGGTTCTCCACCTACATTTTTCACTAGATCATCTACTGTCGAGGTATGTAACTAATAAACAATTATAAATATTACATGTGAATAGCATCGTTATATGAATGGTATTCTAATTTCTGATTTTGGATGTTGAATAGGTTAACACTGTAGATTTCATGGCAACACCTGCCAGCGGTGGTGGACTTCAAAGCTTTACGGAGGTAATAAAATAAATAGTTTAATGAATGAATTGTACTTACTAAATTTTTGTATGTGATTTGTGTGTTTTATTGTGTGTACTTCCATGTTTAGATGAGCGTGTGTGTATGTTAGGAGCCATGATTTGCATCACTATTATAGTTTTCGTAATTGAATAATGTTGTTTTATTTCCAGATGATGCAGGCTGCGGATACACCTCCCCATGTTCATAGGGCAATGGAGCAGGGTGTGGCCTCTGCAATTCATAGCTCTATGGCATTGACAGGGGTATGAGGCAGATTAGTAAATTTCAATTTACATTCATTGTTATAGTTGTCTATTTTTGAAAAATCAAAAGATTATTGATTTGAAGTTTAATTTCTATCTGGATGGTTTCTATAGGACATGACATCACCAGGGCCTTTTCCTTCTACTGAGGCAAGCGAGCAGACAGATTATATGTTAGCGGTAAGTGATTATTTTGTTAAATGTTTCATTTTTTTATAACATGTAATTTCTATATATTAATATCTATACTTTTTTTTGTAACAGGTAAAGGTGCAGGAAGAACTAAATAGGAGAAGTAGCCCTCGGGTTCGTAGTAGACCACCCACATGCATGTCTCCATCCCCTAGAAGATCAAAGGCTGCTCGTGATTTATTCTCTTCACCAGTTAGAGGGGAATGACTTTTTATTGTGTTCCTCTGTTGTATGCCTATATGGCATTTGTGGACATATATTTTGTATTGTACATAGTTGACATTGTATGCCTATATGGCATTCTTGTAAGCCTATATGGCTATTTTGTATATATGTTATACTTATATCGACAGATATTGATGTATGCGTATATGGATATTTGGTTAATACAAATCTTTTTTATTGATGGCATCCATACTTGCATTATAAATCCACTTTTGAATGGATATTTGTAGATGGCTACTTCAAATATTTAAAGTCTGATTGTATTACATAGGATGTTTGCATTTTCTTTGATAGGCTTGATAGGCCATGGATTACATGATGGTGTTTGATGGAAAAGTATGGTACTAGAAGACTCTAGTTCATTCTTAATAGGCTTGTGATTGATAATATCTTTGCATGATTGCACTTGATCTTGGATCATGGGCATGTTGTTAGGATTTTGATTGCATTGTGATGTTTGATGGATAGGCATGGTGTAAGTGTAAGATACCCAACTAGTTCTACGAAAAATTTTCCTTACTTAAACACTTTTACTTGCTAACAATTCATCAACTACTTCAATAACATAAAGATATACATCAAGATAACTATTTGAATGAAACAACATTAGAGTTGGGTACTTGTCTTGTTACTTGATTCAATCAACTTGCAATGTCTTATTACATGGAAAATGCTTTCAATAGCATGAAGTACAACTCATTCAATGGAAATACAAGGACAGGCCTTGAAGCCTTGATGTTACAATGTCTTCCTTATTTGAGCAACATTTGAAGATTTAGAATGTTCAATTCATCACCTCACAAGGTAGGCGCATATTTGAAGGATTTACAGGTTTTTCTGACTTGGGCGCCAAGTTGAGGTGACCTCCTCCTGAAGTTGCGCCTTGTCAACATTAGGTGCCAATTAGAGTTTATGGATGCTCTGGATTGTTTCCAAGAGTAGGCGCCAAAACATCATCATTATGAAAGTGTTTTAAATGCTAGGCGCCCAAATCAGCCCTCTGGAGTCTAGGCGCTCCTTTCATGCATTCTGTGTTCTAGGCGCCAATTGAAAGGAGTGGAGAACAGGGCAAGCGCCTTCCAAACTAGGTGTTTCCTTGAGGTGACAAGGACTTAGAAAGTGCGCCTAAGGTGAGTGCCTTGAGTGAAAAGGTCTAACAAACATCTTTGAACCCCCTTTCAAGGTTAGGCGCATTCTGGAGGTGGAAACAAGTAGAAGGTGCGCCTTAGCTTCCTTTGTCAATTCTTGCAAGTCTTTGTTGATTAGGAAGGTGGAATGCTTCATTGTAGAATGAGCGCCTATCTTCTAATGTCCAAACTACTTCTTCTGGCTCACTCTGTGGCTAGGCGCCAGAGCTAAACTGTTCACACAAGGGAGTGCGCCTAGACTCACTTGATGTTTTCTTACTACTTCAACCCCTGGAAGATGTTCCAAGGTGTTCCCTTTTACAAGCACATGACCTCCCAAGTTCCTTCATGTGCTATTCCTTGAAGGCGCCAAAACTGAGCTCCAGTGCCATGGGATTGTGCCTAACATCTTTGAAGAGTTTCTAAGCCTTTTGCAAGTTGATATCCCAAACTCATCTTCTAGGCGCAACAGGAGCTTTCCAAAGGAGTTTCCAAGTTTTAGACGCCAAGCGAGGTCATGGGTGAATGGAACTGCGCCTTAGGAGATGACTGGATCCTAAGCGTCAGTCTGGAGTTACAGTGGAATTGATATGCGCCTCAACTAGCTTAGGCGCCCATTTGAAGTGATTCCTTTAACACTTCTCTGTCAATCTCAACTGCAAGGATGATCTCCTAATCCAATTTTGATCCTCTGGAGATGCAAATAGCTTTACATTTCACTAGGTTCCATCAATGATGATCATCAACCAAAGCACATTTCAAAGGTGAGATAGGCAAGTGAGGCGCCAAACTAGTCCTTAAGACTTATCTCCTTCTATCAAGTCAATTTCAACTATGTGAGAGAGTTCTATTCTAGGCGCAAAATGGAAATGTTTCATCAATTGGTGCATCTTACAAAGCTCCCAATTCTAGGCGCCAGAGCCAAAGAGTTTTTCCCAACACATGCACCTGGGCTAGGAATTCACGTAAGAGACATCACTTAGCTTTAAAACTTTCAATCTATAGCCATCTGGGCTAGGCGCTCCAATGGAGGATCCTTGAACTCATGCATTGGCGCCTTCTAGTTCTAGGCACCCATTTTGGATGATTCATCCTGATACTAGCGCCCAAAATGACTAGACTCTCTTCATTATCCAATTCACTTAGAAGACTCAAGTTGGAGACTTAGTTGTCTATCCATGTTCTCCGGAAGATTCATTGTACCTCTATGCACTATCTCCTTCAAGGCGCACATTTAGCTCCAAAACGCAAATTTCCATCATCAACCCATCAAGGTACATCATCTTCCCTTTGTATCCCCTTCAAGGCGCAGACATTCACTTCTTCACACTCAAACTCACTCTCTGGCGCCAGAATAGGTGTATAACTTCAAATAAGGCGCTAATCTTAGGTTTCTAAGTACTTAGTTTGATCTTAAGGCTATCCTTCCTCTAAGCACTCTCTTCAACTCCCTCACTGAAGGCCCTCTATAAGTTTGGGCGCATTTCATCCCAAGGCGCTTCAACATCATCCAAGGCGCAAATTCACTCTCCAAGACAAGGTGCAAAAAACCCTATCCTAAGGCGCTCAAATCTTGCTTCTAGACCTAGGCGCACAAATATGAGATTAAGGATCATTCTGGCCACCATCACTTCCCTAAAGGTGCAAAATTGGTGTAGATACATTCCATTTATTAATGATCATTCTGGCGCCCAAATCTTGTCAAAGCAAAGGATCAATAGGTTCTCTCTAAGGCGCACTCCAGGGTTTGATCTTGCAAGACTTCTCACGTCAAAATTTTGACCAAGACACTCAAGGCACTAGTCTTTATCATCTAACCCTACAGTGCACTTACTCATTATGATATACTCCTCAACTTTGTATTCAACCTTGCCCAAGGCGCATATTCACTATAAGGCATTCTCACGTTGTCAAGGCTCAGAGGGCTTCAACTTGCTAAAGGGTAGAGGTCTAGGCGCATATCTGACTTGAAGCTCAAGGCGCTCCAACCCTCTTGCTCTGGAATTCCTTCTAGGCACTAAGTGACTTCTCCAATTCCTTGAAAACATTTGAAGTGTTTTACCTTCTCAAGGTGCTCCTTCGAACTTGACTCCAAGGTGTTATAATCTCAAAGGTGCTGACATCATCTCAACCAAAGGCGCTCAATGATTCATCCCATATCTAGGTGCTAAAACACTTAATCAACCAAGTCATTCAAGGCGCCATTCAGTAAACTCATCTTCCATGATATTCCTATCAAGGCGCATATCACTTCTCTCATGGGCTTTAGGCGCTCAGTTGAGTGTTTCAATACTATTTAGGTGCCAAATTCATTTTAATGCACCAAACACAAAGAGCTTTCAAACACTGGGCGCTCACAAAGAGTCTTCCAACCTTGGGCGCTAAATTAGGTCTTTGCAACTATCCAAGGCGCATATCTTCGTTTGAACAACTTATGGTGCCAAGACAACTTCTCATTAGGGCGCTCAAAACACTTGTGTTTACATTTGAAGTGCTTTACCTTCTTAAGGTGCTCCAGACTAACCTGACTCCAAAGCGCTCCATCATCATCCTTAAGGCGCTAAAAACATCATCCAACTCCTTAAGGCACTTCACTGTGAAAGTCTGAAGGCGCTCTACCTAGACCTTTCCCCTAGGCGCCAGAACTCCTAAGCACTCACCAGATAACTCTCTTCTTCAAGGCGCAAATCTTCCTATACTATGATTGCCTTTGAAACGCCGATTAACGTGATGTGAGGGTGCAAAGGCTACTCCAATCCTCAGTGAGCGCCTAGTTTAAACAAGGAGAAATAAAGCATTCAAAACTATCCAAACGATCATCCCCTTCCTAATGTCTTCACTGCTCCAGAAAACCTTGGCCAAAATGACACATAACAACTCCTATGAGCGCCCTTATGCCCTAGGATCATCTAGTTTGTGCGTCTTGTAATGAGTAGTTCATGTAAGTTTGGAATGAGCGCCTTGAATAAGTGTAAACTAGCCTAGAGAAGGGTATGTGCGCCTTGAGCATTCCAGAGATAATTGTGCGCCTAGAACAATATGAGTGCTCATGATGATGATTAACACCCTGATGAGACTATGAGCGCCTTGTTCAGGAGATACCTTGTTTGATCATAAAATGCACCTTGAGTCTTGAAGGTTTTGAGCGCCTAGGTGATTTGGATGTTGGGATGTTGGTATGCGCCCAAGATTGAGGTAAGTGAGCGCTTGTAATGGAGGAGAGCAATGAGATGAGGTTTAGCGCCTCCAAGTAAGGTCAGAGGTGAGGTTAGAGGTGAAATGCGCCTTTGGACCATTCTGGCGCCTTGGATGAAGAACCTATATCTTGAGCCCAAGAGGTAAAATTTGCGCCTTAGTGGATTTGGAGAGTTACAGAGATTAGAGAAAAGCGCCTTGAAGACAGAGTTGTTCAAGGCGCATGTGTGATTTGGTCAAAAACAGGCGCCTAGAGTGAATAGGCTTTCATCCTGACTTAATACACTGCCTCCTTCTGACGATTTTTGGGGCAGCAGAAAACCTTTCACCACGGGCAAATGCCTCAGAGCTATAAAAAACCGAGAGAGGTTATTGTAGAGGCACTCTACGTGATCCCGTTGCCTCAGACGGAATGTTTCTAAGTGACACGGTTTTTGAGTAACATCTCGTCAAAGATTGCTGCCTTTTTGCACTTTGGACTCTTCAGGGATATCGTCGGTACAATGTAGCTCCGACTGTTTCGACATGTTTGGGTGAGAAATAGGACCATGCCTAGCATAAATGTACCCATTCAGACGCGTTGGAACAGTCAGTTTGGTCGCATCAGGAGCAGGACGAAAGTTACACCCCTTTGCAACTTTACACTGCCTCCTTCTGACGATTTTTAGGGCAACAGAAAACCTTTCACCACGGGCAAATGCCTCAGAGCTATAAAAAACCGAGAGAGGTTATTGTAGAGGCACTCTACGTGATCCCGTTGCCTCAGACGGAATGTTTCTAAGTGACACGATTTTCGAGTAACATCTCGTCAAAGATTGCTGCCTTTTTGCACTTTGGACTCTTCAGGGATATCGTCGGTACAATGTAGCTCCGACTGTTTCGACATGTTTGGGTGAGAAATAGGACCATGCCTAGCATAAATGTACCCATTCGGATGCGTTGAAACAGTCAGTTTGGTCGCATCAGGAGCAGGACGAAAGTTACACCCCTTTGCAACTTTACACTGCCTCCTTCTGACGATTTTTGGGGCAGCAGAAAACCTTTCACCACGGGCAAATGCCTCAGAGCTATAAAAAACCGAGAGAGGTTATTGTAGAGGCACTCTACGTGATCCCGTTGCCTCAGACGGAATGTTTCTAAGTGACACGGTTTTCGAGTAACATCTCGTCAAAGATTGCTGCCTTTTTGCACTTTGGACTCTTCAGGGATATCGTCGGTACAATGTAGCTCCGACTGTTTCGACATGTTTGGGTGAGAAATAGGACCATGCCTAGCATAAATGTACCCATTCGGACGCGTTGGAACAGTCAGTTTGGTCGCATCAGGAGCAGGACGAAAGTTACACCCCTTTGCAACTTTACACTGCCTCCTTCTGACGATTTTTGGGGCAGCAGAAAACCTTTCACCACGGGCAAATGCCTCAGAGCTATAAAAAACCGAGAGAGGTTATTGTAGAGGCACTCTATGTGATCCCGTTGCCTCAGACGGAATGTTTCTAAGTGACACGGTTTTTGAGTAACATCTCGTCAAAGATTGCTGCCTTTTTGCACTTTGGACTCTTCAGGGATATCGTCGGTACAATGTAGCTCCGACTGTTTCGACATGTTTGGGTGAGAAATAGGACCATGCCTAGCATAAATGTACCCATTCGGACGCGTTGGAACAGTCAGTTTGGTCGCATCAGGAGCAGGACGAAAGTTACACCCCTTTGCAACTTTACACTGCCTCCTTCTGACGATTTTTAGGGCAACAGAAAACCTTTCACCACGGGCAAATGCCTCAGAGCTATAAAAAACTGAGAGAGGTTATTGTAGAGGCACTCTACGTGATCCCGTTGCCTCAGACGGAATGTTTCTAAGTGACACGGTTTTTGAGTAACATCTCGTCAAAGATTGCTGCCTTTTTGCACTTTGGACTCTTCAGGGATATCGTCGGTACAATGTAGCTCCGACTGTTTCGACATGTTTGGGTGAGAAATAGGACCATGCCTAGCATAAATGTACCCATTCGGACGCGTTGGAACAGTCAGTTTGGTCGCATCAGGAGCAGGACGAAAGTTACACCCCTTTGCAACTTTACACTGCCTCCTTCTGATGATTTTTAGGGCAACAGAAAACCTTTCACCACGGGCAAATGCCTCAGAGCTATAAAAAACCGAGAGAGGTTATTGTAGAGGCACTCTACGTCATCCCGTTGCCTCAGACGGAATGTTTCTAAGTGACACGATTTTCGAGTAACATCTCGTCAAAGATTGCTGCCTTTTTGCACTTTGGACTCTTCAGGGATATCGTCGGTACAATGTAGCTCCGACTGTTTCGACATGTTTGGGTGAGAAATAGGACCATGCCTAGCATAAATGTACCCATTCGGACGCGTTGGAACAGTCAGTTTGGTCGCATCAGGAGCAGGACGAAAGTTACACCCCTTTGCAACTTTACACTGCCTCCTTCTGACGATTTTTAGGGCAACAGAAAACCTTTCACCACGGGCAAATGCCTCAGAGCTATAAAAAACCGAGAGAGGTTATTGTAGAGGCACTCTACGTGATCCCGTTGCCTCAGACGGAATGTTTCTAAGTGACACGGTTTTTGAGTAACATCTCGTCAAAGATTGCTACCTTTTTGCACTTTGGACTCTTCAGGGATATCGTCGGTACAATGTAGCTCCGACTGTTTCGACATGTTTGGGTGAGAAATAGGACCATGCCTAGCATAAATGTACCCATTCGGACGCGTTGGAACAGTCAGTTTGGTCGCATCAGGAGCAGGACGAAAGTTACACCCCTTTGCAACTTTACACTGCCTCCTTCTGATGATTTTTAGGGCAACAGAAAACCTTTCACCACGGGCAAATGCCTCAGAGCTATAAAAAACCGAGAGAGGTTATTGTAGAGGCACTCTACATGATCCCGTTGCCTTAGAAGGAATGTTTCTAAGTGACACGATTTTCGAGTAACATCTCGTCAAAGATTGCTGCCTTTTTGCACTTTGGACTCTTCAGGGATATCGTCGGTACAATGTAGCTCCGACTGTTTCGACATGTTTGGGTGAGAAATAGGACCATGCCTAGCATAAATGTACCCATTCGGACGCGTTGGAACAGTCAGTTTGGTCGCATCAGGAGCAGGATGAAAGTTACACCCCTTTGCAACTTTACACTGCCTCCTTCTGACGATTTTTGGGGCAGCAGACAACCTTTCACCACGGGCAAATGCCTCAGAGCTATAAAAAACCGAGAGAGGTTATTGTAGAGGCACTCTACGTGATCCCGTTGCCTCAGACGGAATGTTTCTAAGTGACATGATTTTTGAGTAACATCTTGTCAAAGATTGCTGCCTTTTTGCACTTTGGACTCTTCAGGGATATCGTTGGTACAATGTAGCTCCGACTGTTTCGACATGTTTGGGTGAGAAATAGGACCATGCCTAGCATAAATGTACCCATTCGGACGCGTTGGAACAGTCAGTTTGGTCGCATCACGAGCAAGACACCAAAAATGCAAAGGTTGCTTTGTGCAACTTGACAACATTGACACTTTTTTGCAACATGACTCAAAGACTCAAACTGACCCCAAATGACTCAAAGTGACTTAAAATCACCTTGATTATAGAGGTCAAGGCGCTCCTTATCATTCATTCATTATGAGCGCCTTGGGAGAATGGTATATAGGTCATCATCATGATTGGGCGCCCTGGATCCAGAGTGTTGGAGAGATCATCAAATGGTGTCTAGTAGGGTGAGTTATGAGTTTGGTCGCATCAGGAGTAGGACACCAAAAATGCATAACATGATGATGGAAAAATGTGTACATATGTGTAAAAATGCAGGAGGAAATAAAAAAAGACAAACCTTACAAATTAATGTGCATACTTACAACTCAATGTAACATAACTTTACAAAATCAACGTGAATACTTACAAATTAATCCAATGAACCATCTGGATCTGCTCTACTCTTTATTGTGTCAAGTATTGCTTCATGGTCAGACTCACGCACCTTCCACAATATTTTGTTCAAAGGTCTACCCCGATACTTTATCAAATGAACATTGGATGCCACGACAAGGTTCGAGTAATGAAGAATCTTTCGATGCATGTCAAAGTCCTGAAATAGCCAAATATTAACACTCTTATGTGGGTACCTTCTAAGCCATGTTCTAGTAATAACCACTGATCCTGTAGGGTATTCGATGTTTTCTCCATCTGTAACAGGGGCCTCCAATTTCTTTTTGGCCTCAACACAACGGCATAAGTAATAATCTGTTCCCTCTTCATTATCTTCATCTGCAATAACTGCATATACGTGTCCTACATTGATATGTGTAGCAAATTAGATGAAATTAGTCAACATTACAAAAACACTACAAAGTAAGATGACATTACCTGGTTGAACTAGATGAAATTAGATGCATATATGTGCCCTATATTACCTGGTTGAACTAAATCTGATATGTGGTCAAAGTCAACTGACGATTCCATCTGTGTTAGTTCCAGTGCCGTCGGGGGTCGATACGTGTCAAGTGGGCTAAGATAACTTAACTGCCATTCGTCAACCCACTCCTTTGACTCGCACTCATCCCAGACTTGAATTGTACAGGAAGAACAAAAGCATGACATCTTTCGTGTATGGATACTCCATGAACCTGCAATTGAACTTCTGAAAGAGTGCATCTCATTTGATCCTGTCAGTGTACAACAATCCTCATATGGTGCAATGTTAGTATCATCTATCAACCAAAAAAATCTACGAACTAAAGACTTACCTTCATTACCTGGACCCATGGAAGCATTACACCACTCGACAATCGATTTTGCATCTGTCAACTTTGCATTGTCTTTATACTTTAACTCTTCTCGTGCTATGGCTCTTTTGATACATGCTCCTGCACCATCATGCTCCCCCTTTCCATGCCCGGCCTCACAAAAGTTCCACATATGTTGAATACCTGTAAAATTATGCCTCCTACTCAGCCAATAGAAATTCCGCGAGTTCTTGAATTGTGATGCACAATTATCCGACCATATGATATGCTGACTGAACGATATGCCCCTTCTAGCCAAATCATTATAGAACACCTGAAAGCAACCTTGCACGAACTCCGTAGAATGCGTGCGATCATCACTAATATATAAATGATACTCCCTTATGATCTTTCTGTCATCCTCTGTACTATCATTCGCATGAATGAATGCGATGTGCACAAATATAGAAACCTGTGTGGAGTTGTAATATTGTGATTGCACCTCACGCTGTGGCTGTAGACTGTAGTTCTCTGCAAAGTCGACGACTGAAACAATGCTACCAACTGGAAATGTGTCCTTGCATAACTTGAATTGCAAGTCCAACCATCGAGCTCTATGGGCATGTCTTGCATACTCATACACTATGCTGTCACGAAATATAGGCATAAACTGATACACTGGAATCTTTTCAATAACTAATTCACACCTCTTTGCTTCTTTACCATCTTTTGTATTGTATGCCACTGTTTTATACTTGCCAAATTCTACTAGTTCATTTCCAACCGCATGTGTTATTTCCATATGTTCACATATTGGCAAATGTTGCAAGCCACCGCAACGATGACATGTGCCATCCAAGCATAATTTCTTGTAGAATATTTGACCTTCCTCTCTTTCACATAAAATTCTTGATATGAAATCTCTTGAAGATGTTGGTGGGGCACATATGGCACAACCCTGCAAATCATTGTTAGTATGCATATCTAAACATATAGACCTATAAGCATCAAAATGGTTAGAAAATTCAATATGTAATCTACAACAACAAGTAGTTCGTGTGTGATTTATCTTAACATAGAAAGGTTTTAGCAATTCAAAATATCTTTGACAAATTTTAATTTGAGGATACTTCTCTAGAAATTTACCATAAAACTGTGTTTGAGTCTCATCCAAAAAATGCTTTGGATGTGGCTCGCGGTTCTGACTACCAATTCTCCTTCTTACCACATCCCTTTAATTCGGAGATACCCTTGTGTAATTCTTCCAAAAGTCTTCAATTAGTGACCTCAATGCTTCAACAATTGGTTTATCTTTTCGTGGTAGTCTCCCTGAGAATGCCCATAATTCATTGGCATTAGTGTCCTCAATTCTTTGGCGTCTTCCAACGGCTCTTGATAAAGTTTTCCTATTAATTCTCAATTTTTGACTTGTCTTTCTAATAAGATGAGCTTTCCTCGTTTGACTACTTACTATAGTCGATGTAATCACACGCCGTGTTGCATTACTATCTTTTGTGCGTGAGGTGTTACCCACACTCTCATACGCACTCATTAGATTCTTGACAATAGATTTTTCACTTGAAGCCTCTGATGTTCTCAACCCAAGAATCTTCATGATAGACCTATACTTTATACTTCGCATCATTTCAACGAATAGTTGACATCTTGCAGTCTCATTTAACTTTTCAAAGAACAATCTCCAAATCTTATTAGCATATCTTCTACAAGTGCGTTTTGGAATCTTACCTTCCATTGGCTACAAAATATTCTCATCAATATCAATCAAATACTTTGGCTTTCTATGCAAAATTCTAGGTGGTGTCAAGTTAGGTAAATTCATCTCAACATTAGGAATTTCATCAATATTTAAATGAGATGGGTTAGATGGCATACCTTCGATCGAAGATGGAATAGATGACATACCTTGAGGTTGAGGTGGGAACGATGGCGTACCTCCTTCATCACATGTGAGTGATGATGTACTCTCAACTTGAGATGTGGTAGATGGTGTCCCTACATGTTGTCTTGCGATAAAGGATGTGTCTCCAACTATGGTATTTAAATCTCTCGTACCACGAAGTTTTTGCATTCGTTCTCTTTGTGCCGCCAATACCATATCTCTTTGTGATGGTTGTGGTTCCTCTTCAATTGGTATGTCTTCATTTATCGTGTCCAATTTCCTCTTCTCACGAAGTTCCCTCATAGCCATTGCTTTCTTTGCATTCTTAGCTTCTATCTCTTCCTGTGTTGGTTTAATTCTTGATCGTTTCCTCAGCATGACGGAGAATTTGTCTGTAGCATGATAAAGAGACCAATATTAGTTCTTAAGAAATGAATACATGATAATAGTGGGATTGTATTTTTTTTATGTTGTAAGGATTTATTCTTGTATAGTTTGACATCATGGTATGAACTAAGGTTTGTTTATTACACATAATTATTAAAGAGCCCAAGTGTAGAAAATATACATGGCATCATGTGAGATTGTAGGTTGCTTTCTTGATTGGAAATGTGTCTATTTTAAACATGTATGATAATGCATGATAAAGTAATTCAATCCGAAATAAGGAAAATGTAAAGAACATGCATGTAAAGACTTGACATACCTAAAAAACGAAGATTTGAATGGAGAGAGTACCCAATTATGTAGTGTTTTTATCTTCTTGCATCAAACTCCTCAACAATTTGAGTTTTTCACCACTTGCTTCCTTTTCAATGTTAAATTCTTAAAATTGAATCAAAATTAACATTGCAATACTACAAAAATTGAAACTTGTATAGATATATATCAAATTTGGTTTGAAAACTATGTTATTTCCTCCTTCTCAAGTTGGCAAAGCAGAAAAGGTGGTGGAAAGATCATGCAAAGGTGGTACAATGTGTCAAATATGCATGTGAACTTCCCAATAGCATGAAAGCACTTCTTTTTTGTCGGAGCACACGCAGAATCAGTAAGAAAACAGAGCATGTGGGCCTGGATCACGGGGGTAACCACTTTTTTACCGTTTTAGTAGAATTACAAAACGCGAGCGCGTTATAACGCGCTCGCGTTATAACGCGCTCGCGCTATAACGCGCTCGCGTTTTGTCCTCCTATAGATCTCTAAACCCTAAACCCTCAACTCTGATCCCTTGACCCTCAACCCTCAATGTCAAATCCTAATCCCTCAACCCTATCCCTAAACCCTCAACCCTCAATGTCAAATCCTAATCCCTCAACCTCAACCTTGTCCCTAAACCCTAATCCCTTCAACCTCAACCCTATCCCTAAACCCTTGACCCTCGAACCTCGGCCCTCAACGTCAAACCGTAATCCCTTGATGCAGAGTGAAACAAGTTGAACATTAACACAGGTGAAAAAATCCTTGAAAGTCCACAAAATAACCTTTACAGTGTATATCGGCAAGACAATTTAAATGTCACACCGAAATGTACCTCAACCCTCAACCCTCAACATCAAACCCTCGAACCTTAACCCTTAACATCAAACCCTAATCCCTCAACCCTTAACTCTAATCCCTCGACCTTCAACCCTGATCCTAAACCCTAAACCCTCAACGCCAAATTCTAATCCCTCAACCCTTCACTCTAATCCCTCAACCCTAAACCCTATCCCTAAACCCTCAACACTATACCTTAAACCCTAATCCCTCAACCCTAACCCTAAACCTTGTCCCTAAACCCTAATCCCTTCAACCTCAACCCTATCCCTAAACCCTTGACCCTCGAACCTCAGCCCTCGACGTCAAACCCTAATCCCTCAACCCTTAACTCTGATCCCTCATCTCTCAACCCTAACCCTAAACCCTCAACCCTCAACATCAAACCCTAATCCCTCAACCATCAACCCTAATCTATCATCCGTCATCCCTCCACACTCTACTTTAACCCTAATTCCTCGACCCTCAACCCTATCCCTAAACCCTTGACCCTCGAACCTCAACCCTCAACCCTCAACGTCAAACCCTAATCCCTCAACCCTAAACCCTATCCCTAAACCCTCAACGCCAAATTCTAATCCCTCAACCCTTCACTCTAATCCCTCAACCCTAAACCCTATCCCTAAACCCTCAACACTATACCTTAAACCCTAATCCCTCAACCCTAACCCTAAACCTTGTCCCTAAACCCTAATCCCTTCAACCTCAACCCTATCCCTAAACCCTTGACCCTCGAACCTCAGCCCTCGACGTCAAACCCTAATCCCTCAACCCTTAACTCTGATCCCTCATCTCTCAACCCTAACCCTAAACCCTCAACCCTCAACATCAAACCCTAATCCCTCAACCCTCAACCCTAATCTATCATCCGTCATCCCTCCACACTCTACTTTAACCCTAATTCCTCGACCCTCAACCCTATCCCTAAACCCTTGACCCTCAAACCTCAACCCTCAACCCTCAACATCAAACCCTAATCCCTCAACCCTTAACTCTAATCCCTCGACCTTCAACCCTGATCCTAAACACTAAACCTTCAACGCCAAATTCTAATCCCTCAACCCTTCACTCTAATCCCTCAACCCTAAACCCTATCCCTAAACCCTCAACACTATACCTTAAACCCTAATCCCTCAACCCTAACCCTAAACCTTGTCCCTAAACCCTAATCCCTTCAACCTCAACCCTATCCCTAAACCCTTGACCCTCGAACCTCAGCCCTCGACGTCAAACCCTAATCCCTCAACCCTTAACTCTGATCCCTCATCTCTCAACCCTAACCCTAAACCCTCAACCCTCAACATCAAACCCTAATCCCTCAACCCTCAACCCTAATCTATCATCCGTCATCCCTCCACACTCTACTTTAACCCTAATTCCTCGACCCTCAACCCTATCCCTAAACCCTTGACCCTCGAACCTCAACCCTCAACCCTCAACGTCAAACCCTAATCCCTCAACCCTAAACCCTATCCCTAAACCCTCAACACTATACCTTAAACCCTAAACCCTCAACGCCAAATTCTAATCCCTCAACCCTTCACTCTAATTCCTCAACCCTAAACCCTATCCCTAAACCCTCAACACTATACCTTAAACCCTAATCCCTCAACCCTAACCCTAAACCTTGTCCCTATACCCTAATCCCTTCAACCTCAACCCTATCCCTAAACCCTTGACCCTCGAACCTCAGCCCTCGACGTCAAACCCTAATCCCTCAACCCTTAACTCTGATCCCTCATCTCTCAACCCTAACCCTAAACCCTCAACCCTCAACATCAAACCCTAATCCCTCAACCCTCAACCCTAATCTATCATCCGTCATCCCTCCACACTCTACTTTAACCCTAATTCCTCGACCCTCAACCCTATCCCTAAACCCTTGACCCTCGAACCTCAACCCTCAACCCTCAACGTCAAACCCTAATCCCTCAACCCTAAACCCTATCCCTAAACCCTCAACACTATACCTTAAACCCTAAACCCTCAACGCCAAATTCTAATCCCTCAACCCTTCACTCTAATCCCTCAACCCTAAACCCTATCCCTAAACCCTCAACACTATACCTTAAACCCTAATCCCTCAACCCTAACCCTAAACCTTGTCCCTATACCCTAATCCCTTCAACCTCAACCCTATCCCTAAACCCTTGACCCTCGAACCTCAGCCCTCGACGTCAAACCCTAATCCCTCAACCCTTAACTCTGATCCCTCATCTCTCAACCCTAACCCTAAACCCTCAACCCTCAACATCAAACCCTAATCCCTCAACCCTCAACCCTAATCTATCATCCGTCATCCCTCCACACTCTACTTTAACCCTAATTCCTCGACCCTCAACCCTATCCCTAAACCCTTGACCCTCAAACCTCAACCCTCAACCCTCAACGTCAAACCCTAATCCCTCAACCCTAAACCCTATCCCTAAACCCTCAACACTATACCTTAAACCCTAAACCCTCAACGCCAAATTCTAATCCCTCAACCCTTCACTCTAATCCCTCAACCCTAAACCCTATCCCTAAACCCTCAACACTATACCTTAAACCCTAATCCCTCAACCCTAACCCTAAACCTTGTCCCTAAACCCTAATCCCTTCAACCTCAACCCTATCCCTAAACCCTTGACCCTCGAACCTCAGCCCTTGACGTCAAACCCTAATCCCTCAACCCTTAACTCTGATCCCTCATCTCTCAACCCTAACCCTAAACCCTCAACCCTCAACATCAAACCCTAATCCCTCAACCCTCAACCCTAATCTATCATCCGTCATCCCTCCACACTCTACTTTAACCCTAATTCCTCGACCCTCAACCCTATCCCTAAACCCTTGACCCTCGAACCTCAACCCTCAACCCTCAACGTCAAACCCTAATCCCTCAACCCTAAACCCTATCCCTAAACCCTCAACACTATACCTTAAACCCTAAACCCTCAACGCCAAATTCTAATCCCTCAACCCTTTACTCTAATCCCTCAACCCTAAACCCTATCCCTAAACCCTCAACACTATACCTTAAACCCTAATCCCTCAACCCTAACCCTAAACCTTGTCCCTAAACCCTAATCCCTTCAACCTCAACCCTATCCCTAAACCCTTGACCCTCGAACCTCAGCCCTCGACGTCAAACCCTAATCCCTCAACCCTTAACTCTGATCCCTCATCTCTCAACCCTAACCCTAAACCCTCAACCCTCAACATCAAACCCTAATCCCTCAACCCTCAACCCTAATCTATCATCCGTCATCCCTCCACACTCTACTTTAACCCTAATTCCTCGACCCTCAACCCTATCCCTAAACCCTTGACCCTCAAACCTCAACCCTCAACCCTCAACATCAAACCCTAATCCCTCAACCCTTAACTCTAATCCCTCGACCTTCAACCCTGATCCTAAACCCTAAACCCTCAACGCCAAATTCTAATCCCTCAACCCTTCACTCTAATCCCTCAACCCTAAACCCTATCCCTAAACCCTCAACACTATACCTTAAACCCTAATCCCTCAACCCTAACCCTAAACCGTGTCCCTAAACCCTAATCCCTTCAACCTCAACCCTATCCCTAAACCCTTGACCCTCGAACCTCAGCCCTCGACGTCAAACCCTAATCCCTCAACCCTTAACTCTGATCCCTCATCTCTCAACCCTAACCCTAAACCCTCAGCCCTCGACGTCAAACCCTAATCCCTCAACCCTCAACCCTAATCTATCATCCGTCATCCCTCCACACTCTACTTTAACCCTAATTCCTTGACCCTCAACCCTATCCCTAAACCCTTGACCCTCGAACCTCAACCCTCAACCCTCAACGTCAAATCCTAATCCCTCAACCCTAAACCCTATCCCTAAACCCTCAACACTATACCTTAAACCCTAATCCCTCATCCCTCAACCCTAAACCTTATCCCTAAACCCTAATCCCTCAACCCTCAACCCTAATCTGTCATCCCCCAACTCTAATCCTTCATCCCTAAACCCTAAATGCTATCCCTATTCCTACACCCTCAACAAAATCAATACTATACCTTAAACCCTAATCCCTTATCCATAAACCCTCCAACCCTATCCCTAATCCTTATACCATCCACACTCTACTTTAACCCTAATTCCTCGACCCTCAACCCTATCCCTAAACCCTTGACCCTCGAACCTCAACCCTCAACCCTCAACGTCAAACCCTAATCCCTCAACCCTTAACTCTGATCCCTCGACCCTCAACACTATACCTTAAACCCTAATCCATATCCCTCAACCCTTAACCCTTAAAACTTAAACCCTATCCCTACACCCTCAACACTTGACACTATATCTTAAGCCTTAAACCCTCATCCCTAAAGCCTCAACCCTCAATCCTTAAACCTTAAACCCTAAACCCTATCCCTAATCCCTCTACCCTCAACACTCTAACCCTAACCTCGACATTAAATGCTAATCCGTCAACCCTAAACCCTAATCCTAAACCCTCAACCCTAAACCTTATCCCTAAACCCTAATCCCTCAACCCTCAACCCTAATCCATCATCCCTCAACTATAATCCCTCATCCCTAATCCCTAAATGCTATCCCTATTCCTAAACTCTCAACAGACTTGATACTATACCTTAAACCCTAATCCCTTATCCCTAAACCCTCCAACCCTATCCCTAATCCTTACACCCTCCACACTCTACTTTAACCCTAATCCCTCGACCCTAAACCCTATCCCTAAACCCTTGACCCTTGAACCTCAACCCTCAACTCTTAATGTCAAACCCTAATCCCTCAACCCTTAACTTTGATCCCTCGACCCTCAACCGTAATCTGTCATCCCTCATCCCTAAACCTTAAACGCTATCCTTATTCCTAGACCCTCAACGGGCTCGATACTATACCTTAAACGCTAATCCCTTATCCGTAAACCTTTCAACTCTATCCTTTATGCCTTAACCCTATGATGAATAGCCTTGAGTGTAAAAAAATTTGAGTGGGACATAACGCGAGCGCGTTATAACGCGCTCGCGTTATGTCGAACATGGGAAAAGACAGGCTTGCGGGAAAAATGTAAGGCAATAAATAATGCGAGCGCGTTATAACGCGCTCGCGTTATTTCTTGCTTTGGGAATCCCAAGCCTTGGGCTTGGGATTTGCTTTGGATTTCCAACCCAAAGGCTTGGAGTGCCTTATGAACAGTCACAGACGTGTTTTTCTGTATTCTTCAAAATTTCACATAATTTCGTTCGTGCTAACCCTCAGATTTGCACGTGTTTCAAGGTTGAACAAATCGAACACATGGGTAATGTTAGGCTTTCTCTTAGCTATTTGACGATGTGATTTTTTTCACATTTTAACAATGTTAAGCCTTTCATCTTTAATTTCTTTTGTTTGTGTGTCCGTTTTTATGCAAAAACCACTGTTTGGTCTTTTTTTCATTGTAAAATAACTATTCATTCAAATTTCAAAAAAATTACATATTTAGAAACTAGACTCCATTCTACAAATATTAAAAAAATAAAAAAATGATTTTCAATTAGTTTTCAAAATTTATAGGGGTAGCACGGCCAAAATTCTATTTTTTAGGATGTGTCCACTTTAAAAATTAGTAAAAAATCAAATATTCATCAAAAAATTATCAGAAAAATCGGGCATAAACTACATGCTATTAGCTAATTTCTCACCTAAGCGATTTTAAAAATACCAAAAAAAAGTTGACCTTTTGAGGGAGCCACAAAACATGCTATGTTATGTTTTTTTGACAGAAACAACACCAATTTCTGTGGCTCCCTCTTTTGAACCCCTTAATCTATGCCATTTTCAAAACAAAATAGTAGTTTAGAAAGTAGACTCGGAGCACTACGAACATTGTTTTGGTTGCATCTCTAAATTTTGAGTGTAACTATGCTCAATTTCTCATCCAAGGCCAGTATTTCCTGATTTCAAAAAAAAAGTGGCCACTTAAGACCCCTTTTTGGCCCCCCATCTTCTTGCACTTACCCGTTAAGGACACCAAAGTCCTTCAAAATTATACAATTATGAAATAATACAAGTTCATAAATACACTAAAATCCATCGCACTCTCCAAGGTGCATCAAGGCACAAGGAACGCCATAATCCACATGCAAATAGAATAAGGAAACCACCTAGCACCAGAAGGTCATCACGAAGAACCAAAGGGGAAATGTTGCTCACCTCCTAACCATATTGCCATCGTCGAGCACAATAGTTGTGGCAACATTTGATCTATGGAGAAGGTGATCATGGAAAACCCACTAAGAACATCTCACAAAATCTAGGGTTTACAAAGCAACATATGGCATACATGCAAATCAATGCACACAATACACACGCAAAACAAGGGGAGTAGGTTGCACTCACACCATACAACATGATATAATGCAAAACACCATAAATCATGAATAAACCATTGCAAGCACAACAATGCAAGGTACACAACACACACCCAGTCCAACTCAGGTGGTGACAAGAATAAGGAAGAGATAACTAGCAAGCCTAGGATAAGGAGTGTCAAATCTAGGGCATAATCAACCTTGCAATAATAATGAGGGCGTAATCAACCTCATAGAAAACTAGGGCGTAGTCAACCTATGTATGCTTTTTACACCCAAATTAAACCACAATAGAATAGGGTGTTATCATTTGGAGTTTCCAGAGCAAGACAAGGTGTTATCACCTAGAGTTGCCAGAGCAAGACAAAGCATTATCACCTGGAGGTACTAGAGTTTGGTGTAGATGATCTTGTTATTAGTTTTTTACTAATGTGACATTTCATGTTTATCTTTTTACAACTCCCCACATGTTGAACCCACCAACAACTTCATGTTGTGATATACGGTAGGTGAGCCACTCCTTACCTACTCTTAATCCTCTTCCTAGACACCTAACATGTCAATTTATCCAACTAAGCGTGGCATGGAAATCAATACACCAAAAGTCCCAAAAACACAACATGGTCTCAAAGATTCCCATTTCATGGAGACATTCAGTCTTATATAAAAATACATCATGAAATGATTTTAATCTCAATTTTACTTATTTTTAAAACAGGAAAATACTCATAAACACCAATTTCCTCCATGTTTGAATGCTTGGTTTTTAGGGCATTTTTCTAACTTTTGACTCACAAAGTGTATGCAAAAATGAACTACTAGACTCATTGTAGATATGATGCACAACATCCCAAAACCGCAATAAAATCCATGTGGGCCATTTCCTAAAAATTTTGGTAGAATTGTGTTTGTTTTTCCATGTTTCCAAAACATAAAGAATATGGGAATAAATACAAAACAACTATAAACTCATTCTAACATTTCATTCCTATCAATTAAGCCATGAGAAAACCACTTAAAGTGGCATGGTAAAGAAAGAGCAAGCATAAATTAATTAAACAAGGAGAATACCTTTCAACCATGCATTGAAATCCATGAATCCAAGAGGGTTAGCAAGCAATCTTTCTCCAAGCAATAGGCACACAAAAATCCATTCAAGCAAGCAAGCAATCCTTCCTTTTCATCCATGGAGAAATTCCTTCCATTCTCTGAAGAAGAGGGTTTGAGAGAGAGAGAGAGGAGAAAATAGATTGAAAAATTATGAAAATAACTCCCTTTTTCCCTTTTATACAAAAGCCCTAATTTCATTTCTTTTAATTCTTTTTCCAATTTCACCAAATACACTCAAACAAATCACATAAATCAACACGCAAATAGTTAATCAACCAAATTCAACTATTCCAAGTAGGTAATTTCCTTTTAACTCAATCTCATTCCGAAAACTCTAACCATGTCATACCAAGCATTTAGTTTTCCAATTTAATGTAATTTCTATTTTTTGGTAGAAAAATATCAAATTTCAAAAATAAATTGAAATCTCTTAAATTCATTCCTCAAACATAATGTGATGCAATAAACATTTTCGATAATATATAATTAACAATTTTCATCTTGAATCATTAAAATACTTTGAAAACACAAAAGACACGTTTTTCGAAACAATTTAAAATAAAGTGCAAGATTGCTAAGGAAACACACGCAACTAACTTCAATCACACATTATGGGTTTCCACAACACAAGGATAAGGGTGAGATGGCTTACCATCCCAGGTCGACCTTCTCCACATTTCCCATGTTAGTTAACACTGGTAATTACCTACACACTCAAGTCAACCATCAAGCGTACTTGCTCCACATATAATAGCCAAAGCAACATAATCCACTCCAACGTGGTATAATCAAACATGATATACAATAATCACATCCACTATAATCATCTACGACTAGCATGATCCAGGAACATGATGCGTAAATGACAACATTTCATAATGCGGGAATAATATGACAATCACAACTATAACAAGTATAGTGAAATAGTGAATCTGAAGCACTGGAATAATCTAACATGTACAATCACAATGTATGAATCTCATAATGCATAGTTGGAAGCCAAACAACAAAGCAAAACCTCATCGGAAACACCTCGATGGTAATGCAGAATACACCCTCACAACCCCTTGATGACACCTTAGACCTCATCAGCAAGTTCGGTGCAATGTATCAAAGCATAATAATCACACAATACACTGATATACACACCATACATGAATCATAATCACACTAGATACAATCTAGGGTGGGCATTACATTGCACATTATCTTGGAAAAGTGGATTTATCGGTTATTTTAGTTGTTTATTTGTTTGTTAGTTTATGGTTACCAATCTAGATTTTTAACATATTTTGTGTTATAATTTATGAGTGGATGCATGCATTTGTTACAAATATAATTTACATTTATTAGATTGTCTAAAGGTTGTGTAAACATCATCTGTATTTAGTTCTACTATATAATAACAATGTCTTATTATTATCTAATCTAGTTTCATTGCTTTTGTACATAACTATTTAGGAATAATTCAAGTTATCTTGATTAATGATGCACAATTACTATAAATGTGCTACTGATGCAATCCAATGCCCTCTAACCTCTACATCAAATGCAATTTTAACTAGAAAATCATTGGTGAGAATTAAATGCAATGCGATCAAGCACACTGTAGATCTAAAAACATGCTCCATCAAGTTCACAAAACTCTAGACAAATTTTTAAACATATTTTGTAGTTCTCATTTACAATACCAAACAATCAATCTAGAAAGGTGTTTTAGTGAGTAATCACTAAGTCATCACTAACTAATAGTTCAGTTATTTTTACAATTCTCATTCTCACAATATAACATAACAAGACAAAATAAATTCTATTGTTAAAATTTTTCAAAAGCAAATACTATACCACTAAGTGGCCTTTATTCTTATATCAATATATTAAAAAAAAACATTACACTTTTAATATTAATATATTGTCTTATATTTAAAAATAAAACATATATATTCACCCCGCCCGGAGGCATTAAAAGAATATGCCGATTTAAATATCCCTTCACGTGCTTATTTTAAAGCATTTCTGTCGGCGCCGCCCGTCGTTTTGTGATAAAGAGAATGCAGTTGATCTTGCTTTACCAGAGTTTTCATAGTAACCGGTCCATATAGAATTTTTAATTGGATCCGTGTTTTGCTTTAAATATTTTTCTTATATGGAGGACTGAAGCTAAATCTCCTTTGTACGTACAGCCCTAACAAATAACTGTTTGCTTTAGAACATTATATTTTTTTAAGTATTAAAACCATTCACTAGTAGTATAAGAGGTTATGCTTATGTTGGATCCTCGTGTGGGATGAAATAAATGTCTTCATCTAATATTTAAATGTTCTGTATTTTTCTCATCTTTTGTAGGGTCCCTGGGCATCATACACGAGATCCAAGCCTCACAAACCCTCAAGTTTAGTCAACTATGCAAATTTTCCCATTTTTAGTATTAACATTCCATTGAAATACATTCCATTGAAATATGTACTTGCAGACATTAGTGGGAGACAACTTATTAATGGGAGACAACTTGGGTGTTACTCATATCTCCATGGTCAATTATTAAAGACAACCATATTTATACTTTAAAAATGACATACCATGTCTTAGGAAAAGAGTTGTAAAGAATGAATCTTATAAAGAGTGATAAGAATGAATCTTATAGTATTAGAATATCATAGAAAACCCATTCCTTTCATTAAAAAGTATGTATTATGTTGTGTAAAATTATTGTTTTACAAAAGTGTTGACCTTTGGTGTATTGGGAAGCCATGCATGTAGACACTTTAAACTAAATTTTTTAATGATTGTTTTTATTGGTGGTTGTTACTTTCCTTGAGATTTGTAACTCTTCTTTCTTACGTTTACATATAAATAGTTTGTAATATGCCTTTTTTAAAAGTTCTTTGTGAGGTATTGAAGCTTAATAATTTAAATGCTGACCACTTATATAAATTACAATTTAATTTTAGTATAACAAAATAAATGTCATAAGCCATCAAAACCACTACAATCATTTTTAAGGTATTTATTATTTTTGATGAATAGGTGTCTGTATCATTAAAAAGAAAATAATATTACACATATTCACAAAAAAAGGTGGGTGGAAAAAGTCACAGCTAAAGTCCAAATGGGACCAAAGCCCAAAAACATCAAAGCAACATAACAAAAGGTCGCTATGTGGCAAGAGATATGGCACTAGATGAAGGAGGAGAGTCTTGATCATCTGACTTGTCCTATACATCAGTGGGGTCTGAAGTGTCTTCGAGAGGGTCCCAACCTTCACCATTAGCTTCCTTGTTACCATCATTATTCTTATTATCACCTTCAGACCAAGTGTTGCAAGCAAGGGAGATGGCAAGAGCCAGCCTAGGAAACTTATCTGAACTCGGCTAGCCTACAAGACCATGACCAAGGGTAGGTGGAGAAACATAGCGGTGCCAAGAAGGCTGAGGCCACCCTTGCCAAGCACTGTTTCTTCTTCTAGGCAGCTAAGAAGCCTATGAATGAACATTGTTCTCTTTATGAGAAGAATGGCTATGACCCCTGCAATGCCCCCGAGGTGGAGACCAGCTTTGACTAGAGGCAGGAGTTGGGGGAACTCTAGCCATAGTGCAAGGGCCATTTCCTTAGTGGTTGAGAATCACCTATAAATGTGTAATCTCAAGGGCAACCTTGTTAGCTTGCACCTGTATCTGCATAAAAACACTGGAGAAAATCATGGCTTTAGAGTAATGCAAGAAGTTAGAATCAACTACATTGCTAGAAAATAAAGTAGAATCTCTATCCTTCCATATGCGGAAAAGAATTTCCACCTTGAAAGCATGCCAAACTTGGAAAAATATGGAAGGGATCCGAGGCCAATCCCCTAGTAAGACCATATGCCATGAGAAAGGTTGAGGCTGAAAAGGCTTAAAGAAATCATGTATCCATGTCTAGGTTGCCTGGGCCCTAGAAAAAACCAAAAGAGGTGCTTAAGCATCTCTTGGTGACCACAAAAGGGACAACTAGGGTCCTTAACTCCAAGATGAATAAGTATGGAACCAATAGGAAGGGTTTGAAATAAAAGACACCAAGCAAAATGAGCAAGCTTGGGCATAATAATGGCTAACCGGATAGTGGTAAATCTATGTTGTCAAACAATCAAAGTGGACTAGAGTAACCATCATTAGTTCAAGTCTAGACCCATAGGCAAATGAGGTGAAAGCCATGAGTACCCCTTACAAGGTTTGTAATTGAGAAATGGTGTGTTAGGATACCCTTTCCAATCTTTCCACCAAGGTTTGAAATTATACACCTCAATCTTATGAATAATCTCTAGTGGCATAGCTGCAATAATGTCTCTAAAAGTTTAATGATCTCTAGTGCTCAAATGGAGTGTCTTTGTCTTCAGGCCAAGAAAGAAAATTCCTTCTTGTTCTGGAGAACAAATCAAGAAGAGACTTGATTCCTTTCTTGAAAAATTGCAAGGCACAGATCCAAGGAATTTTAGCAAGGGGATGATCTTGACAAGTAATAAATGGGGAATATAGATAGACTATTGATTAATAGAAAGGCCATTGTGTCTAGGTCAGTACCATTCTAAAGAAACCAAGGCTTCGTGGCTTCCCAAGCCTTCCAATTACTTTTGATAACAAAAGTCCCTTGAACTTGAATAGAATCTTTCATAATAAGAAGGGTGTGAAGCCCAATCCCCTTCTAGGCTTGTTTCCTAAGAGGAACACCTAAAGAAATGTAATGTTGCACAAAATTTTTCCAATCCTCATTACCTTCAAGGGCTTAAATGATCCATTTGGCATAAAGAGCCACACCTTGGCATTGGATAGAGAGAAAACCCAACCCTCCCGAGTCATGATGGAGGAAACAATACTCCCATGAAACCTTATAAAATCCTCTATAGTTCTCAAAGGAGGCCCAAAGAAAATCCCTAACAAGGTTTTCAAGTTTTTGATAGGATGATTTCAAAGGAAACTAAGAGGAATAATAAACATGAGTAGCTACCTTGAGATTTTAGATCAAATTTGAAACTTCCCTACAAGAGACAAGGGGTTAGTGATCCAATAAGCCAACTTATTCTCAATTTAGGAAATGACAGCCTACCAAAGTGCAATGGGAGAGGCTTGAAAAGCAAAAGCAATGCCCAAAGTTTTAAAAATCTCCCTATGATTAATCTACTTCCATCAAAAGCAGTCAAGCTAGGGAGGCTTGGGAAGAATAGATTGATGATAACATTAAGTTTACTACCATTAAATGCTAGAACTAGAAGCCTTGAAAAAAATATTCAAACAAGGGAGAGCTTGTTTGATATTAGCCTCCTCTTCTAAGAGAGTGAGGAAAGAATCATAAATAAAGTCCTCATTCACCAACTGAGTAGAAGATTTAGGAAGAGAAATACACTGACCGGCCATTAGGAAACAACAAGAGCAAGCAGGTACCCAAATCCTTCAACAACAAGGATGTAAATGGTAAGAGCCAAAGGATAGCCTTGATGAATAGATCTGGAAAGACCAAAGGCTAGAGATTGATGGCCATTAAGAGTAATAAAAATTGAAGCATATAAAGAAAACTTGCACACAAATTGCACAAAGTGAGGTCCAAAGCCAAAATCTTGGAGCATAGAAATAATAAAAGGCCATTCTATATGATCATATACTTTAGAAAAATCAATTTTGATGAAAACTACTAGTTGTTGGGACTGGCAAGCCCATTCCATGCCTTCCCAAATGACAATTATGTTATCCAGAATAAACCTAGATTTAATAAGAACCAATTTACTAAGGATGGACAATATTCGAGTGGGGATGGTGTAATTTCAAAGCAAGGGCCTTTGCAATGATCTTATAGGACACATTAAGAAAAGTGATTAGTAACCAGTTCCAAATTTCCTCAAGATCCCTAGACTTAGGTATGAACTTGATATTTCCTTTATTGATAATTTTTCCTAAGGAGTTAGAATGAAATGCTTCAAGATACACCTTGTGAAGATCCTCTCCCATTGAGTCCCAAAGTTCATTATAAAATTCACAAGGAAGGAGCTTATCAGTTCATTATAAAATTCACAAGGAAGGAGCTTATCATTGGCCATGGTGAAGACAACTTCACAAAGGTTAGCAATGGAGAGCAATTGATCACATAAGACATTCTTAGTAGAAGAGAGCTGACAAGGGACAACCTTGATGCACTCCTTCAAGGCATGCTCACATTTAAGAGAATTCTCTTAGGCTTTAAAAATTATTCATAATTGTGAACAAAGTCCTGGAGGATGTCTTGGAGCTCCTTGAGCACATGTTGGCCCTCATGAATTTGCTTAATGGATTGAGAGGAATGATGAGCATGAAGATCTTAAAAAAATCCTTGAAAGCTCTACCACTAATTTTGAGCCAATGAAGCAGAGCCTTAATATGAACACCTCAGGTTGTATAGTTATCAACAATCTACTTCTGTTGATGAAGCTTAGCCACCTGCCATTGAAGTTCAATGGAAAAGGGGTTAGCTTCAAGTGCAGAAGTGGCTTGGGTAAGATTCGAGGTGGTGGCCTCGTATGAGTGGCAATGAAAGCAAGCAAATTGGTGGCTATAGATACTAAGGAAATGAGATGTGTGTTTGATTTAAGAAAAAAATGAGTCTTGCTAAACTTAGGAAGAGCACACTACCATTAAGTTTACTACCATTATAACAAGGGAGAGCTTGTTTGATATTAGCCTCCTCTTCTAAGAGAGTGAGGAAAGAATCATAAATAAAGTCCTCATTCACCAACTGAGTAGAAGATTTAGGAAGAGAAATATGCTGACCAGCCATTAGGAAACAACATGAGCAAGCAGGTACCCAAATCCTTCAACAACAAGGATGTAAACAGTAGGAGCCAAAGGATAGCCTTGATGAATAGATCTAGAAAGACTAAAGGCTAGAGATTGATGGCCATTGAGAGTAATAAAAGTTGAAGCATATAAAGAAAACTTGCACACAAATTGCACAAAGTGAGGTCCAAAGCCAAAATCTTGGAGCATAGAAATAATAAAAGGCCATTCTATATGATCATATACTTTAGAAAAATCAATTTTGATGAAAACTGCTAGTTGTTGGGACTGGCAAGCCCATTCCATGCCTTCCCAAATGACAATTATGTTATCCAGAATAAACCTAGATTTAATAAGAACCAATTTACTAAGGATGGACAATATTTGAGTGGAGATGGTGTAATTTCAAAGCAAGGGCCTTTGCAATGATCTTATAGGACACATTAAGAAAACTGATCAGTAACCAGTTCCAAATTTCTTCAAGATCCCTAGACTTAGGTATGAACTTGATATTTCCTTTATTGATAATTTTTTATAAGGAGTTAGAATGAAATTCTTTAAGATACACCTTGTGAAGATTCTCTCCCATTGAGTCCCAAAGTTCATTATAAAATTCACAAGGAAGGAGCTTATCATTGGCCATGGTGAAGACAACTTCACAAAGGTTAGCAATGGAGAACAATTGATCACATAAGACATTCTAGTAGAAGAAAGTTGACAAGGGACAACCTTGAGGCACTCCTTCAAGGCATGCTCACATTTAAGAGAATTCTCTTAGGCTTTAAAAATTATTCATAATTGCGAACAAAGTCTTGGAGGATGTCTCGGAGCTCCTTGAGCACATGTTGGCCCTCATGAATTTGCTTAATGGCTTGAGAGGAATGATGAGCATGAAGATCTTTAAAAAAACCTTGAAAGCTCTACCACTAATTTTGAGCCAATGAAGCAGAGCCTTAATATGAGCACCTCAGGTTGTATAGTTATCAACAATCTACTTTTGTTGATGAAGCTCAGCCACCTACCATTGAAGTTCAATGGAAAAGGGGTTAGCTTCAAGTGTTGAAGTGGCTTGGCTAAGCTTCGAGGTGGTGGCCTCATATGAGTGACAATGAAAGAAAGCAAATTGGTGGCTATGGATACTCAGGAAATGAGACTTGTGTTTGATTTAAGAAAAAATCAAGTCTTGTTAAACTTAGGAAGAGCACACTACCATTCAATGTGAAATTAAATAGGTGAGTGATCTGATAGAAGAACGTCTGGCAAAGGTACAACTGAAAGAGGAAAATAGATAGTAAAAGAAAATAAAGATTAGGTAGAGATCATAGTATGCTCAAGCCATTTGAAAGCTCTATCGGGACCAACCCTAATATTGCTCCACGTAAACTAGTGGGAATGATTATGGTGATAACTTATATTGGGATGAAAAAGGCCTAATTTATTATGCATGTAATACTAGGCTTCTCTTTCACCTGTTGTCCATCTTAGGGGGAGAGTACCATATCTATCATATTCCATATCAACCATATTAAAGTCTCCAGACAAAATCCAAATTGTGGTAGGCATTAAATTGACGATCCATCACCACAAGGAAGATTGTTCAACAACATCATTGGAAGCATAAGCATTAATAATGACAAAAGAATGATTATCAATATTGAAAAGAACCCATAACACTCAATTAGTGGGGTCACATCCATGATCAACAATATGTGAATTCAACCTAGGAGAGAGAAAGGTGGCAAAACCTCCATGACTTGCATCATAATTGCTAACCCAAAAAGAATTCATTGACCAAATAACTTGGCAAGCAGTAGTGTAGACACTAAAATTTGTCCATGTCTTGTCTACACCTAGTTAACATGACCTTATAATGTTTTACCCTAGGTCCTAGGTCATCCCACTCTTGTTCCAACTTAATCACATTCCAATTAACTAAATAAATCCCATTTGTTTAGTTAATAATACCCCTTTGCATGTCTCACATAATTCAAATTAAAAATTTAAATTATTCCCTCACCTCTCATCACATTGCGACACATGTCACATGTCTCATCTCCCACTTAATATGCCTTCACATGTCAAACTAATTCAAATAAAATATTTGAATTAGATTCCTTTCATTCTCCTTCACACACTTGTCACATGACTACGCTTTCTTGATGTGCAAGGAAACCTAATCGATCCTAGCCATCCATGTCTTCCAAAACCTAATCAATCTTGTCCGTTCAATCCAATCAGCCATATCCTATAAATCAAGCCTCTCTTGAGCCATTTGTAATGAATCTTCTTCTAGTATCCTCATGATATCAAATTTTCCTCTCAATCATCCATCATCTATCTATCATCTATCCCTCTTGCATCATTCAATCTTCCATCTATCAATCATCTATCTTACCATTATGCTGGAGAATCAAGCAATCAACATTCATCTCTTTGGGTAAAGCTAGAGTGCTTCAGGTGCGGCACTCTCCACCCTATTGATGGATTGTGGGTCAATGTGAAGGTTTGTATTTGTTATCATTTACCTTCATGTTTAATTTCCATGATCTCAAGTAGAAAGTAAAAGAATAGTGATCCTAACTTCTTGTAGATAGATAACATCTAGGTTTGTAAGTCTCTAACAAGTATCTCTCACAATATACATTCTAGGTGAAAGGAAGCAAGGTACATGAAAACAACTTCCTACACCAATCTAATGAGGGGATGTAGTGCAAATTTTTCTTTAAATATTTATAGTTACAATTAAGATATACATTAATAGAGAGGCTAACACACATTCACAAGAAAGTCTAAATACAATGACACAAGATATACGTGGGGAAAATTCTTTTAGGTGAAAAACCCCACACTCCAAAGTATACCCCAATGTATTATAGTAAACAAGGAATGGTTACAATACAGTTTTAGAGCCAAGCTCTTTCAAGAGTTGTCACAGTGTCAAATCTAGAGTAATTCTAGTAGCATTCTGATACCTACAAAATGAACAACATATATCTCCAACTCCAAGCACCTATATATAATAAGTAGTACAAATGGAGGTAGCTTGTAGAGCAAGTCACACAAGGAACTCGTCCAAATCCATGTGGCCCAATTTCCAAGGCCATAAAACATGCATATGAAACTTGTAAGAGATTCTCTTTTATCCCTTACAACCCCCCAACTTGGGTACCCTGAATTTTCCCAATTAAGGTATGACAGATGCTCTTACAATGTCATAAAATCTGTCATATATGACAACTCTTACATCTGTAAGAGATTCTATGATCATAATTGACTATTAATAGTAGATTCTCTTACAACCTATCACAGTCAGTCTTCGGTGCCTACTTCCTCCGTGTTGGTATGTGGCGACTGATCATGTAAGTACTATACACTCATAACATATCATCCCCAGGGTTCGAGGTCAGTTGTTAATTTTTTCCCTCTTTTTGTCCATTCGAAGTTAGTTGTTAATTTTTGTTAACCGACAAAAGAAAAATGACATTGTAAAACCCTAATTCTAGAAGCTTCCAAAAAGCTTGTTATAAGCGGTTGGAATGTATGTTGCGGGTGTGGAATTCACAAGATTGTAATCTATTTGCATTGGATAATAAAATCATTGGATGGCTGAGTTTCTATGGATGTAGCCCATATTGGGTGAACCATGTTAAATTTCTATGTTGATCTCTTTTGTGTTATTCTTCATTGTTATATTTTGGTTATATTTAATCTGCATATAATTGTTAGTGTTTATTACTCTGATCTACCCTAACCCTAACAACTAGTATCAAAGCGAGTTGTTTTTGATTATCGTCTACAGGAAGGTCTCACGGTTGAGTGAGAGCAATGGTGGATGAGGGTAAATTGAAGGTAGATAAATTCAATGGGCAGAACTATCAGTGATGGAAGATGTATATGGAGGATTATCTCTATTAAAATGATTTATGGAGGCTGTTGGAAGGAAAAGCCAAGAAACCAGCAACAATGATTGATGAGGATTGGGAACTTCTGGACAAAAAGGCACTTGGAACCATTCAGTTGTGCCTGGCACCATTTGTGGTGTTCAATATAACAGAAGTGAAGACAACACATGAACTAATGAAAGCTTTGGCTAAATTGTATGAAAAACCCTTAGCGTCAAATAAGGTATTTCCCATGAAGCGTTTGTTTAATCTAAAAATGATTGAAGGTGGATCTGTGTCAGATCATTTAAATGAGTTTAATACGATTACTAGTTAGCTAACTTCTGTAAAAGTGAAATTTGATGAAGAGGTAAGGGCTCTCTTGGTTTTATGTTCTTTGCCAGAAAACTAGAATAACTTGGTAATGGTTGTAAGTAATTGTCTCTGGTTTAAATAGTTTGAAATTTGATGATGTTGTTGGTGTTATCCTTAGCAAGGAAATGCGATGGAAAAGCACAGGTGAGACTTCAACATCTGGTAATGCTTTGACTATAGAGAACAAGGGAAGAACAAAGGAAAGTAGAAAAAGCCCAACAAATCATGGGAAGTCACAAGGGAAGTCGAAGAAAGGTAGATCTAAATCCATAGGAAGAATGGATTGTTGGCACTATGGAAAGCTAGGACACTTGAAGAAGGATTGCTGGTCTCAAAAGGGCAAACAAGGAGATGAACAACATGATTATAGTAAGGAAGCTAATGTTGCAAGTAATAAATTACTTGATGCTTTAATTTTGTATTTAGATAATGCTAATGATTCATGGGTAATAGATTCAGGGGCTTCATTTCATGCCACACCCCATAGGAAATATTTTGTAGATTATGTTCAAGGTGATTTTGGATAGGTATATTTGGGTGATTATGAACCTTGTTAGATTGTTGGAAAAGGAAAGATAAAAATCAAGTTGTAGAATGGAAATGAATGGTTGCTACAGGAGGTAAGGCATGTTCCAAATTTGAGAAGGAATTTAATTTCTATAAGACAACTAGGTAGTGAAGGTTGCATAGTTACCTTCTCAGACAAAGTTTGGAAGGTCACTAAAGGTGCATTAGTAGTACCTAAAGGTGAAAAGGTAGGCACATTGTATTTGTGTACTAGTAATACTTATTCTACCTTAGCTGCTATAGAAACAGTTGCTACTAAGATAGTTATAACACTTGCTATAGGGACAGAAATAGAATTGTGGCACCATAGACTTGGGCACATGAGTGAGAAAGGGATGAAGATCCTTCACTCTAGAAAGTTGCTACTAGGTCTAAAGAAGATTGACTTGGAGTTCTTCAAAAATTGTGTTTATGGAAAACATAAAAGAGTCTGATTTGTCAAAGTTGGGAAAGAGAAGAAGGGTGAGAAATTAGAGCTTGTACATTCAGATGTATGGGGACCAGCTTAGGTATCTTCTCTTGGCGGCTCTTGTTATTATGTTACTTTTATTGATGATGCAACTAGGAAAACATGGGTGTATTTCCTAAAACAAAAATTAGAAGTATTTGAAGCTTTTAGAAAGTGGAAAGATTTGGTTGAGAATGAGACAAGAAAAAAGTTAAAGTGTCTCAGATCTGATAATGGAGGCAAGTATTACAGCAGAGAATTTGAGAATTACTATTTATATAATGGAATCCATAGGCAGAAAATGGTTCCTAGAACTCCACAAGAAAATGGTGTGTCTGAGAGGATGAATAGGACCATTATGGAGCGTGTAAGGAGCATGAGATTGCATGCTAGACTACCCTTACACTTTTGGGTAGATTCTATACATACCGTTGTTTATTTAATAAATAGGGGACCTTCAAATCCTTTGGATGGTGGCATTCCAGAGGAGGCATGGATAGGCAAAAAGGTGAACTATTCATTTCTAAAAACCTTTGGTTGTGAAGCTTTTGTCCATGTTGATATTGAAAATAGAACCAAGCTTGAGGCTAAATCTAAAAAATGTACCTTCATTGGATATGGAGTAGATGAATTTGGTTATCGGTTATGGGATTATGAAAATCATAAAATCATTAGGAGCAAAGATGTTATATTCAATGAGGTCATGTATAAGGATTAGCTGCAGGAAAAAAAGCATGAACATGCCAAAAAGGAATATGTGGTGTTGGATGAGATTCTAAAAAATAAAATGCCAGTGGTACCTGATGCCCAACAACAAGTTATCCCATAGACTCTTGCAAGTGTTAAATGTACTACAAGGATAACTAGACCTCCAAAAAGATTTTCTCCATCATTATAGTCTATATTATTAACTGATTTTGGTGAACTTGAAAGTTATGAAGAAGCAATGCAGGTAGATACCAAAAACTAGTGGGAGATAGGCATGAAAGAAGAAATGTATTCCTTGCTACATAATTAGACCTGGGACTTAGTCAAATTGCCTATAGGTAAAAGAGCATTGCCAAATAAATGGGTTTATAGGTAGAAGGAAGAAGATGGAGGCAAGAAAAGATATAAGGCCAAAATCGTAGTAAAATGTTTTGCACAGAAAAAAGGTATAGATTTTGATGAAATATTTTCTCCAATTGTAAATATGACTTCTATTAGAACTATTCTAAGTCTTGTGGCTACAGAAGACTTGCATCTTGAACAGCAAGATGTGAAAACAACATTTCTCCATGGGGATTTGGAAGAGGAAATATACATGCAACAACCATAGGGATATGAGGTCAAGGGTAAGGTAGAATTTGTGTGTAGGTTAAAGAAAAGTTTGTATGGCCTGAAGCAAGCACCTCAGCAATGGTATTTGAAATTTGATAGATTTATGGCTGAACAAGGTTACAAAAGATGCCATTCTGATTATTGTGTTTATTTTAAGAAATTGGGTAATGGCAGCTATATTATCCTATTGCTTTATGTTGATGACATGCTTTTTGGGGGTCTAACATGCAACATATTAATGAACTTAAGTAGAAATTAGCAAATTCATTTTCTATGAATGATTTGGGTGCAACAAAACAAATCCTTAGTATGAGGATCACACGGGACATGACAAACATAAAATTATTTTTGTCTCAAAGTGAGTATGTAGAGAAGGTGTTGAAAAGGTTTAACATGCAGAATGCAAAAGTAGTTAGTACACCTTTGCCTAGTCATTTTAAGTTGACTAACGAGATGTGTCCAAAGACATAAGAGGAGGAAGACAAAATGTCTAAGATACCATATGCATCAGCAGTTGGTAGCTTGATGTATGCAATGGTATGCACAAGGCCAAATATTGCACATGCAGTGGGAGTTGTGAGTAGGTATATGAGCAATCTGGGAATGGAACATTGGAATGCGGTAAAATGGATTCTCTGATATTTGAGAGGTACTACTTTAAAGAAACTATGTTTTGGAGGAACAAATTCTACTCTAAAAGGATATGTTGACTCTAATATGGCAGGTGATATTGATAGTAGGAGGAGTACTACAGGGTATGTTTTTACTGTAGGAGGTACTGCAGTCAGTTGGATTTCAAGGTTGCAAAAGGTTGTTGTGCTTTCAACCACTAAAGCTGAGTATGTTGCTGCTACGAAAGCTAGCAAGGAGATGATTTGGTTACAACATTTTCTAGAGGAATTGGGGTAACAACAAGAAGATAGCCCTTTGTACACTGATAGCTAGAGTGCCATTCATCTTGCTAAGAATTTAGCTTTGCATTAAAAAACTAAACACATACAACTCAGATACCAGTTCATCTAGTTAGTTTTGGAGGATGGGCAGTTGAAGCTAGAGAAAGTTCAGACAAGTGAGAATCCTGCAGATATGTTTATAAAGGCGGTTACATGGGAGAAACTAATTTTCTCATCAGTTTTTGTTGGCCTTCACGACTGATAATGGTGGACACAAGAAACCAGCCAGGCTTGTAATCCAGTGGGAGCTGTAAGTGCAGTGGTGTTGTCTAGGATCAGTCTCCAAGTGGGAGATTGTTTGGTGTGGAGCCTGATCAGTCTCCAAGTGGGAGATTGTTGGTATGTGGTGACTAATCATGCAAGTACTGTACACTCGTAATATATCCTCATCGGGGTTCGGGGTTAGTTTTTAATTTTTTCCCTCTTTTTTCCCATTCGGAGTTAGTTGTTAATTTTTGTTAATTGACAAAAGAAATATGACATTGTAAAACCCTAATTCTAGAAACTTCCAAAAAGCTTGTTATAAGCAACTGGAATGTATGTTGTGGGTGTGGAATTTGTGATATTGTTATCTATTTTCACTGGATAATAAAGTCATTGGATGGCTAAGTTTCTATGGATGTAGACCATATTGGGTGAACCACATTAAATTTCTATGTTGATCTCTTTTGTGTTTTTCTTCATTGTTATATTTTAGTTATTTAATCTGCATATAAATTGTTAGTATTTATTACTCTAATCTGCCCTAACCCTAACACTCCATGAAAAGATGCTTCCTAAAACTTGTCACACCTATCATCAGAATCTATCATAAACCTCTTACAACACCCAAAAGATGCTGACACATGGCAAAAGTCTTCTACCACAAAGTGGGATGCCTATATCCTCATATGAGGACAAAAACACATCTAATCACCTTCCATATAGGATGACAAATCACTGTGCCAACTCCCACAAAGTGACAAAATAAGATTTGCATAGAAATTACAATAATAGGTAAAAATAATTATACAATTAAATAATAAATGCTAGGAAGTTGCAAAGGTTGAGACACCTTAATTCCCAACATTCTCCCACTTGTTGAACACCTTTCAAGAGCCAATAGAATGATAGGATTTTAACTGCTAGGGGCCAAGAGGCCCATAGACTCTGAACACCATCTAAACTTCTCTGTGCTCATAGGCTTCATCAAGTAATCTTCAACATTCGCCAAAGTATCAATCTTTTCCAAATTCACCTTCCCATCCTCTACCATATCACATACAAAATGGTACTACACATCAATGTGCTTGGTCCTCGCATGGAAAGTAGGATTTCTCGCTAAACATATGGAACTCTAGTTGTCACAAGAAATGGTAATCTTCCCTACATCAAACACAATGTCAGAACATAATCTCTTAAGACAAATAGCTTCCTTACAAGCATGAGTAGTTGCGATGTACTCTGCTTCAGTCATGGACAAAGCGACCATAGGTTGTTGCTTACTCATCCAACTAATAGCACCACCAAACATAGTGAACACATAAGCACTGGTGGATCTCCTACTGTCAATGTCATTTGCCCAATATGAATCCACAAATCCACGAATGCTCATAGAATGCTGAGAACTAACTAGGATAACCATGATAGCACAAGGCATACTCGGAAGTACCCCATAGTCATCTGAAAACTCTCTTGACTACATCCCAATGTATCAGTCCAAGATTAGCCATGAATCAGCTAAGGAATCCCACTGCTTGGGCAATGTCTGGTCTTGTACAGACCATCACATACATCAAATTGCCAACCACACTAGCATAAGGTACTCTGCTCATATCCACACTAGATTGAAGTTGATTGATTAGTTTGATTGGATGATGATTGATTTTGATACTTCAATGCTTGGAGGGATTTTGGTTTCATAATGTCAACCTTGATTTTGGATAATTAAGTTTAAGGATGCCTCTCAAGAGGACACGTGGGTTTGAAGAAAATGAGTGTGCTCTTGTAATGGATAGAGACAAGAGGATTAAGGATGGATAGAAAAGATGAACATGAATTAGATGAGGGGATCAGTGATAAAGGATAGAGTATGTTAGAAGATGGATGTTAAGGATGAAAATATTAGTGGAGAAATAGAAAAGAGAGATGGAAATTATAGATGAATGACGAATGTTAAGAATAGAAAATGATGGATGATGAAAGGGTTATTTTAATTAACCAAGAGACAAATGATCACAAATGGCTAGGTGGAATAGATATGATGGGGTGTAAAAGAATGGGATTGATGAAGGTACATGCTATGAATCTTGCACAAGATACCAACTACTATGAGAAACCTTATTATAGCATAGGCATTATGCATTATGCTATAAGGGATCATGATGACAATGTGCCAAATGTGCAAAGGATTGACCCCAAAAGATAAAGTTGCAAGGAGGTAGATGAAATTTCATACCACAATATGAAATACCATGGTGTCATTGTCATAATACACTACAAAAACTTATACAAAGACAATCAAGAAAGATAAAATCCATCAAGAAAGCAGCACATACAAGTACGGAGGCAAGAATGGAAAACAAGATTTCTCTTAGTCAATATAAGAAACTAATTTTGATGATAATGACGATGATGATGATTGGTAGATTTGGAATGATATATCCCTTTGATTGTTTTCATTGCACCTCCAAGCAGCGATATATGCAAGGGAGGTGGATGAGGGAATGATATATCTTGAAAGTTGTGATGATTTGTTTAGAGATGAGGAAGACTAAGGACATGGTTGATGGGTTTGTTTGCATTTTGGGATTGATTTGGATTGCAGGATGTTATACTAGATAGTGTGATGGATTTAGATTGCTTGCATTTGGATGGATTTCTTTGCTAGGATCATGGTTAGTTTTGGATTTACTTTTGGGTAGTCTCTTAATCTTTTTTGTTAGATGGGATTGGTTATCTCCATATGATACCAATGACAAGGGAACACCAAGTCTAAAAGCAAGGATGGAAGACAAATTGGATGGAAAGATTAAGGAATTATGGATGGAAGCATGAGGGTTGTAGGATGGTGGATCTCTAAAGGACTATGTACCAAAGGAAAAACATTCCCTACTTGATTAATTACCTTCATGATGCTAAACACAAGTGATATCATGTACTTACATAAGTCACAAAAAGATGCTTGGGAGATTTTGTTATAGAAGGATTTGGTATGTCAAGAGTTTATCAAAGCATGTTTCAAGATTGTGCCCCCATCCTTATCAACATGAAAGGAAAGTAGGGAGGATGGAGGAGAATGATAGAAATGATATATGGATATGATGGATTAAGATGCATGAGGGGGATAAGATGGGATAGATGAGATAACTTGCCCCCAAGTGTAGGGTACATAGACAACTGATTTACACATGACACCCATGAATGGGTTTCAATCATGATACTTATCCAAGGTGCCATGAAATAGTTTTTTCTATTGAATGAATGATTTCTCTTTACTATAATTTTTATTTTTTATTTTTTGAATTTTTTACAATTTTTTATTTTTTTGGGAATTTTCTACATTTTCTGATTTTTTTGGATTTATTTTATATTTTTTATTTTTTTGTATTTTTTTAGAGTGTTGATTGCATGGCCTTGATAGATGGATATCTAAAGGTTCTTCACATGTCCCTTCCAATTTAGTATAGTTGATGTAGATGCTCTCGTCATAACATGCCAATAGTGACTTGCTTGGAGTATCTACTTCATCAAGATTAAAGTTCTCTTCTATAATCTATTTAAGTTTGTGTGATCTTAATTACTATTGGAGTTAGCCTTATCCTAATGTTTACATCTTGATAGGGTACAATCATAGCCCTTATGGTAAATTGATTGTTTACAATGCAATGGACATGTGGATTTCTTAGACTTAAGGTGTGATTTTAGATTTAGATGGATGATATTGGATGTGGAATTAGGTGATTTAGATTGGATTGAAGAAGTCTTGACTTGCCATACTTGTGATGGTGGATTATGGAATTTCAATTTTGGATTAGGATGGTGATTAGGACCAACATTCTTATACAAGTTGAAATATGGTGGACACCTATTATATGCAACATTCCTTCGATGTGGCTCCATGTTTTGAGTAATTACTAGATTAGGATATTTTTCTTCACTTTATTTGATTGGTCCATTTTACTTTGGGAAATATATTGATTTCATATATTTTCCTTGATTTTCCTTTGAAGCTTGATTTGGATCTTTTTCTTTATACGCCTTGCAATTTTGTTGGTCCCAATTGATGGGTTTAGGATGTGGAGGATAAATCTTGATGGTATGGATAGTGGAGATGGAAGGATTGTTGGTAGTAGGCTTGTTGTAGGGGCTATGAATGGTCCCAATCTTAATGCTTTAATTGGATAAAGTTGCCTCAGTGATCATTAAAGTATCACTAATAGCATTAGATTTCTTAGATAATTGATTTTTGATGCCTCAACCATGAATGATGTGGATTGGGATAGGTTCTAGGATACCCTACTCTTGAAGGCCTAATCCTTTTCCTTGGTAATCCATGCTTTTACATATCTTTTTTGTAATAGGATACTTGTTGTTTTCAAAACATGATGCTAGCTCATTAGTGTGTTGTCAAGAAAAATTAGCATTTGCAACTATCTACTATGCAAGGAAGCCTGACTGGATGAAGGTGGATGATTTTGGTTGTTAGGATATTGGGGTTGTCTCATTGTGTATACTTATCATGCCTTAATAATTATTTGCGCTTGTTGTACCTTGATCTTTTGAATGCTTAGTGTGATCCATTCTGACTTTATTTTCCTCATGCTTGATGTGATTAAGATCTTGAATGCCACTATGCTAATTAGGGTTACACATGATATGATCAGTATCATTTAGCTAATCGTCTATCTTATTGGGGACCAAGTATCCCATCATAGGAAGTGGATGTTGTTGGATGATGGATAGGACTAGTTTAGATTCCTTGATCAAGGATTGTATAAAATTGGACAAGGGGATAAGCTTGGTTCTCTTGATCATTAATATGATCTCTATCATAGATGGGTGCATCTTGGATAGTCTGATCTTGAGTATCTTGGATAATTTGATCTTGATTTGGTTGGGTGCATGTTTGATCCTTCTTTAGATTTGATTCTTAACATAGCTCTTGAGATTGGATGGGAATGGATGTTTCTTAGATGGGCTTGATAGGATTTGAATGGTCAACAACATAATTGCATGATAGATTCTGACTTGAGCTTATGGTAAGAGACTCTTCAACAGGATTGTTAGGCATTGGATTACATAATGGTACTTTATGGATAGGCATTATACTAGAAGGCTCTTGTTCATGCTTAATAGGATTGGGATTGACAATATCTTTGCATGGTGAGACTTGACCTTGGATGGGCATGCTACTAGGATTTTAATTGCATGGTGGTATTTGACTATAGAGGGTACTCTGTGAATTTTGGATGGGCTTGGTAGGTATGGTCTCAATACTTTCATTCTTTCTAGTTTGACGTTTTCCTTTTCTAGTAGTCTTTGGATAAGGAGAAAATCTAAATATGCCCATTTTGGATTGATGGGAGGAGTTGGATTGCAATGGCTCTGAGGATGGAGGATTATGACATTTGGATTGATGGAAGGAGTTGGATTGTAATGGCTATGAGGATGAAGGATTTGCATAAGATGTAAAGCCAAGAGTGGTGTTTGTTGCAAGTATGTGCCTAACAGGTGTTGTCATTGATGTCAACATATTAGTGTTGTCATTGGTGTCAACTGTGCTCTTGTTTTGATAATTGCTTATTTGCCTATGTAACTATTGGAGATAATGAGTAAGTAATCCTGATATTAAGTCTCCAAGTGCTTTTGATAAAATTTTCTCTCCTAGTGGAAACAATGTGTTGAAGAGTATCTTTGTTTACTGAAGAACAATCCAGTAGATTGCTCCACATTTCTTGTAGATTAAATATCTTTGTCTACAGATTGGAAGTTATTTAGAGGCATGTCTGAAGATGCTATGTTCCAAGTTTGAGCCTCCGGTAGGAAGTTTGTAATGTTGTTATGTGTCATCAACTCAAATGGTTCATGATTTGGTGTTCCACAAGTAATCTTTTTCTTATGACAGTGGCTGACAGTTATGTTAATGTGCCCTGGTTTGAAGAATCTTATGAATAAAGTGATCAGAGGTGGTGTGGAAGTTCCTGATGATTATAATGTGCTTATGGATGTCTCCTAATCGTATTCCTACCTTTCGATTGGTCCATGAAGAGTAATTTGGATGATGAAGGAAGGTTGTTCCTAGAAGACTTAGTGCTAACACTAGTCTTGGTTGACTTGGTTGTTTTCACTACTTGTGGAGTTGCATTAAAGATTGTGGAAGCATGTTGTGGCATGGAAGATTGCATTTGAGTCCCATCTAATGTGTATCGTGATCTGCATACATCTTTTCCTTAGCCAATCTTGTTTAAGTCCAGACGTATTTCTATGTATGCTTGTAATGCTGACCTTAGAGATTGTTCCAATGGTTGATGAATGTAATGTTGACCTTTATGTACATTCCAAGGTTGATGAATTGTATAAAAGCATGTAATGTAGTTGCAAAAAAGATGTCCTTGTGTGAAAATGAAAAGACAAGTAAAAAGGTGTAAGAAGAGAAGCAAAGAGGAGTTATACTGTGCTTCAAAGGAACTAAACTCAAGCATGGAGTAGATGCTACCAAATCAGTTAACCAACCCTTGGTAGTGAGCCACCCCTTGGCAATGAGACGATCTTGGCAATCAGCCCTAACTTTTGCATTGAACATTTTGGGCAGTGAGCCTCTATTTTTTAGTATTTCTATAACTTTTTTATTTTTGTTGGCTAACACCCACTGTTGTTTTTCCCTTATAGGGCTTTCCACATAAAAATCTAGTGCCTCATGTGTTGATTATGTTATTGTGTTGATTTTCTTATTACATGACTTTATGATTAAATCTAAATAACAGTAAACAAGTGTTTGATGTGTTAATGTTCACAAGTGGTCAAAGTTTTGGAGATAACTGATTCACCCCCCCTCTCAGTTGTTTGGTGCATTTCCTAAATTGGTATCAGAGCCAAGTTCCTTGGAAGTAAGCCTAACAACTTGAGGTAGATCCAGGATGTCTTACAAGAAGGAAGCTCTGTAGTTTGATGTAACAAATTATTCTCTCTAGAAGGTACGAATCAAAATCCATCTCCTTTGTCTTGGTTATAGAGTGTGGAAAGAGACAGAGACAAAGTATACCATGCCTCAAAATGGTTTAACAACTGAAGATGAAATCAAAGAATATGAGTTAAATATAAAAGCTAGAGATGCTCTGTTAAGTGCCTTGTCTAACACTGAGTTGATAAAGGTCATGGATCTAAAAATTGCTCATCGAGTCTATTAAAAGTTAAAAAATCTGTATGAAGGAGATGAGTCTATAAAGAGTGCCAAATTGTAGGGCCTGAAAGCGAAATATGAGGGTTTAAAGATGAGCAAAGATGAGAACATAATAGCCTACATGCAAAAGGTTGATGAAATTATCAATGGAATAAAAGATATGGGAGGAACTATTGATGAGAAGGAAGTTGTGATGAAAATTCTTAGGTCATTACCTAAGTCCTACAGCCACAAGGTAGCTGTAATTGAAGAAGTAATGATTGTGCAAGAAGTCACTAAGGATCATCTGCTAGGAAAGCTTACAACTTTTGAGATGAGAGAGTTTGGTGATGCTCTGCCAAATTTTGAGACTGCTTTCAAAGCCAGTACTTCAAAGAAGATCTCCAGAGCTAAGAAGTACAAGGTGAACTTGATGATGAGGTTGATGAAATTGAAGCCAACTTTGTTGACAGACTGCAAAGAGATTCTGGTAAGTTTAAAGGAAAATTACCTTTCAAATGTTTTACATGTGGTAAGGTTGGTCACTATGCTTCTAGGTGTCCTAAGAGAATTGAAAGGAATAGAAAAAGATTTGAGAATAGACCTAGGGTTCCAAAGAAATGATACTATGTTAGAGATCTTAATGATGAAGGTGTCATAGATGATGAATCTGATGATGCTAGTACTAGTGCAAATGAATGCTTGTTTATTGTCATTGAAGAAGAACCCGTGTCTACTAATCCTGGTAGCTGTATGAAGGAAGAAAAACTAGTGGAAGAAAGTGATTTGGCTGTTCAGGTTGAGAAAGATTAGGATGAATGGATTAGTGATAGTGGATGCTCACATCACATGACCAGTGACAAAACTAAGTTTGTGAGTTTGGAAAAGTATGATGGAGGTCTGGTTAGGTTTGGAGATAATGCAGCTAGTAAGATTTATGGAAAGGGATCTATTTCTTTTGATGGAAAGAACAACACTCATGATGTCCTATATGTGAAGGGTTTAAAGCATAATCTTTTGAGTGTTGGTCAGATGTGTAACAAAGGTTATGATCTAAGATTCAAATATAATGGGTGCAAGATCATGGAAAGCTCCGAAACAGTGATTGCTACCGGTAAGAAGACCAGAGGTAACATTTACCAATTAAGATGAACTAATGATTATTGTTTATTGGCTCAGATAGATGAGAGTTGGTTGTGGCATAGAAGGAGGTGTCATATCAACTTTGATAATTTGGTGAAGATAAGTTTAGGATAGGCTATGAGAGATATATCAAAGCTTGTGAAACCTACCAATACCATTTGTAAGGAATCTCAGTTGGGAAAGAAAACAAGAACAAGTTTCAAGAGCAAAGAGCAATTTTCTACTAGTTTGCTGGATCTAGTGCATACAGATTTGTGTGGTCCTACAAGGGTGAGAAGTCTACAAGGAGACGGGTACTTCATGTTGCTTATTGATGATTATTCTAGAATGACTTGGGTCACTTTTCTAAGAGACAAATCAGAAGCCCTGGAAATGTTTAAATCCTTCAAGGCAATGGTTGAGAATGAGATAGAACTAATAATTAAATGCTTGAGGTCTGATAGAGGAGGTGAGTTCACATCAAGTGAATTCAACATTTTATGTGAAGAGAAAGGGATAAAGAGATAGTTGTCTACACCTAGGACTCCTCAGCAAAATGGAGTTGTTGAACGAAAGAACAAGACAGTTCAAGAGGCTGCTAGGACTATGATGAAGGAAGTTGATCTACCAGAAGTTTACTGGAAAGAAGCTATACATACTATTGTCTACATTCAAAACAGAGTTCAAGTCAAAGGTAATGGTACTAAAACTCCTTATGAGTTGTGGTATGGAAGAATTCCTACAGTGAAATATTTCAAAGGTTTTGGAAGCAAATTCTATATCAGAAGGGAATAAGATCTAGGCAAGTTTGATGCTAGGTGTGATGAAGGAATCTTCCTTGGATACTCTACCAAGAGTAAGGCCTACCAGTGCTACAACAAAAGGCTAAAAAAGATTGTTGAGAGTGCTAATGTGAAGGTTGATGAAGATAAGGAAAGAATATCAGATCTGAGTGGCTATGAATTAGATGAACCTGTTGTCACAGTAAATGAGAAGAAAGATGAACAAGAGGATAGTCAAGATGAAGAAGAAAAGACTCCAGAAAATGTAGTTAAGACTCCCAGGTATGTAAGGATCAATCATTCTGAAGATCAAATTATTGGAGATAAAAGAAAAGGAGTATTGACATGGAAAAGAGCTGTAGAAGAATAAGTGAATTACTATTTGCTTTCAAAAGTTGAACCAAAAACTATGAATGAAGCTTGCAATGTTGAAAATTGGGTAAAGGCCATGGAAGAGCTGATGCAGATAGAGAAGAATCAAACTTGGGAATTGGTTCCTAGACCTGCTGATAAGAATGTGATTGGAACTAAATGGGTCTTTAGGAATAAGATGAATGAGAATGGAGTAGTTAGAAATAAAGAAAGGATAGTATGCAAAGGATATTCTCGAGTTGAATTGATAGATTTTGAGGAGAGCTATGCTCCTGTGGCAAGAATTGAAGCAATCAAAATGTTTTTGGCATTTGCATCATTCAAAGATTTCAAAGTGTATCAGATGGATTTTAAGTCTGCATTCTTGAATGGTGAGTTGGAAGAAGAAGTCTACATTGAACAACCAGAAGGATTTAAGTTATCAGACCAAGATGACATGGTGTGCAGATTGAAGAAGGCCTTGTATGGACTGAAGCAAGCTCCAGAGCCTGGTATGCAAGGTTAGACAAGTATTTGTTGCAATTAGGGTTCAGTAAAGGCACTGCAAACAATAATTTCTATTTCAAAATCAATAATAATCAAATCCTGACTGTTGTAGTCTTTGTTGATGACATTATCTTTGGAGGTAATGAAGGTATGTGCATGAAATTTGTAGGGGAAATGCAAAATGAGTTTGAGATGTCTATGTTTGGTGAAATGAATTTCTTTTTGGGTCTGCAAATTACTTAATCAGATAAAGGAATCTTCATTTCTTAGTCTAAGTATGTGAGAGAGTTGTTGAATAAATTTGGGATGGAGGACTCGAAACCAGTATGTACTCCCATGGTGACTGGTTGCAAGTTAAGTAAAAACGATGAATTGACCTAAGAATGATTAGAAAAGGTACAGATCCATGATTGGAGGATTACTTTATCTAACTCAAACCAGACCTGATATAATGCATGCAATTTGTCTTGTGGCAAGATTTCAAGAAGATCTTAGAGAATCACATGTGATGGAAGTCAAGAGAAACTTAAGGTACTTGAAAGGTACATCAAATCATGGCTTATTATATCCAAAAGATAATGATTCCACTTTTAGTGCTTATATAAATGTAGATTGGGCTGGAGGTGTTGATGACAGGAAAAGTACAAGTGGAGGTGCTTTCTTCTTGGGTAATAGATTGGTTTCATGGTTGATAAAGAAGCAAGATTCAATCTCCTTGTCTACTAAAGAAGCAGAGTATATTGCAACAACATGTTATTGAACTCAAGTGTTATGGATGAAGTAGACTTTGAAGGACATAAGAGTTGTGTATGAAGATCCAATTGCAATCTTTTGTGACAATACAAGTACTATAAACTGTTTAAGGGAAAATTGGATTGTTTATGTTTAGTGTTAGATATTTGAATCCTCCTTTTATCCTTAACATTTAAGGATCTAGGGTTGAGTGGCAATGCACTATCATACCCTAGATCACTGTGAGATGTAGGGAAGCTTGGATTGGGCTGTTTAATTATCGATTTTCCTTCTTTTATACTTAATTGACCATTAAAGCCCTAATTATGCAAATATGGAAATAAACTAAAAAAATAACAAAAAAAGCTCTTGCAGAGAGATGTAAAATATCAAATCATAGAGTACCTATTTTCAGGGTTCTGAGGCAGAAAAGTCAGGGACTAAGGAGTGGATACCCAAGTCCAAGGTACCAGTTTCTTTGCAGGATCCTGACCTTCTTCCAACACTGATCTGCACTGTAACTTACGTTTCTAAAAATTCAACTGTAGAGGACACAAGAGCAAGCACCCAAGTCTAAAAAAAGCTCTAGTGTCCTGCTTCTCTTCAGATCCTAAATCCTTGATGTTTGTTCATCCTTCCTGTAACTTTACTTTTTCCAGATGTGACACCTGTAACTTGCAATCACAAAACTTTGGGAGGGGGTTGTGGTGTATAGAGGCTTACCTCAGTCAAGCCCTGGAGGACACATAAGTCTCTAAACACCATTGTCAAATAGAGAGTGCATGTCCTTGTGAGGCAAAGACAAAAACGAAAGGAAATGATGATGAAAACAAAATATAATGTCACCTTGTAGTGAAGATCTCATGGGAGGAAGATGCTCTTCATTCCATGATGAAACGGATGCTCAAATCTACAAACACAAACACATAGACAACATAATTCTTCTCTTGTAACACAATGAAAGCCTTGAATCACCTTAAGAACACAATAGATTGCTAGAAATCATCTAATTGAAATCTCTGGTTTACAAATGAATGCCTAAACATGCTTTTAAATGCAGCTACAAACACTCCCGCCAAGATTTCATAAATTCAAACTTACCGTGTCGGCATAGGACCCAAGTAACGTTCACAAGCTGACACCCAAAAATTGGGAATGCCCCGAAATAGGGTAGGACTAGGGCGTGGGCACCCAAGTCCTCCCCCCCATTTTGGGTAGGGTTAAGCTCAAGGCATCCTCTTAGGTCCCATTTGTCATGTTACTTAGGGCTCATTCTATTAGGATGCCAAATTATGAAGTAAGATGTCCTAAATGGATGCAAAAGACCTGGAAGCTAAACCTTATGAGGGAAAAGCCCCCAAGGGGACATTTTCCGACGTTACATTTAGCCCCCACTTTAATGTATGTATAAATGCGAGGCCAATACATGCATTAAAGTAAGGTCACAAACACAGAAAACACACCAAGCATGGAGAAGACACGCCAATCACATAGAAAATAGTAACAGGCACACAAAACATGGAGAAGAGAGTTACAGTCGCATAGAACATGGAGAAGATAGTAAATGCATGGAAGACAGAAATGATATCTTTTCTTTTCTTTTTCTCATATGTATGAAATGCAGATGCAAGTACTGGAAAGTAAACAAACCTCCCATAATGTAGGAAGCACTCATCGCGCTAGTCTTTATACTACATATATGGGGCAACACACATGCAAGACACACAAAACCTCCCAAATGCAGGAAGCACTCATCAATCTAGTCTTCAGACTGCATATGGGGCAACAAACATGCCAAACAAAGCAAGCATGACAAACACACACACTTGAAGACATGGAGAAAAAATAGCGGACAAGTGATGGAGTGTACCTATTTCTAGGTCCAACACAATCTTAGGCACATTATAAGCACACATTGATGATTGGGCTTCACCAAAACAATCATGGAAGACACACTTAAGAGTTGAGTTAGTTATAGAACTACTCCCTGCCTTCGTAAAGGACTTTTGAAAATGACAGGATGATGCAATCTACTTCGAGAAATACACCATCCCTACCTCTGTAGAGGGCTTAAGATAAAGAAGATATATGTGATATCCCGCCTTCACAGAGGGCTTACATGATTGATTGATTAATTGCAAACAAATTTAGGATGCAGGAAGCACTCATCAAGCTAGTCTTTAAACTGCATCTGAGGACAAGCACATAGCTAACATCTACAACTTGCCTTATATATGCCCCCACATTAAGGTGGTTGATATCATGCACTGATATTAAGCATGTTAAGGTAGGAAGAAAACACACAAGGGAACACAGACTTTCACAAAGCCCATGCCCCCCAGAGGTGGCATGTACTTTATGATCACCAAATGTTCCCAAAAACACATCCTTGCAAGAAACATGTTAGTGTCTATAACATCATGATAAACAACACCATCAATGCATATGATTAACCTCACAAAGAGCCAAGGTTATACTATGAATTCAGAGTTCAAGGATAACTGTGGGACTACAACACGGAGCTCTCTGAATCGAGTACCACTAAGGCTAGATTCAAAGACAAACAAAGGTGCACGGAGTAGTAGTATTGTTAAGGTTTGTAAATGCAATAGAAACATCATCAAATTCACTATCCAGAAAGCATGAGTGCTTCCACTAGCCAAGCATCAGATAAAATATACAACAGAGGAGGAACCTCGACATAAATTCCATTTCTTCATAGACAAGGTGGATTATCCACTTGTTTCTTATCTACTTCAATCATTCCCACAATACTATCATAGTCCAAGTAATCATCCTCATCTACTTCTATTAAACCCTGTTCCACCATATTGTTTTCAGTATGTTTAGGGAAAGGATTAGTGAAGATTTTTAAATTCTGATTTAATGAAGCAATTGACTTGTTTCCATTGTCATTCACACCCGACACGTTGATGACATTTGAATCAATAAGGTCCTTTATCTCATGTTTAAGACACATACATTATTTAGTGTCATGTCCTTGCATTCGATGATAATGACAAAAGGCATTAGCATCAAAGTAAAGTCCTTGTTTACTAGGATCAACAAGCTTGATTAGGGGAAGCTTCAGAATGTTATTATTCATAGCTTGATTCATGATAGAATGATAAGACTTAGATATCGAAGTAAACTTTCTTGGTTGATATGATGCTTTCTTTGGATTAGTGATAGATGAAACATTTGAAAAGTTGTTCATATTTGGTCCATTAATCTTGATGAAGCTCCTGTTATTATTATTCCTCTTAAAGTTGTTTTGTGATGATCCACCCGAGGATTGACCAACTTGAGCCGATGAGTTTTGGTTTTCATACCGACTAGATGAACATTGATAATCATGAAGGGTGGTGCATAAATTTTGAAAGGAGTTATATTTCACGAAGAGGATCTTATCATGAATATTAGGTTGTAGATTTGTAATAAATATCTTCTGAACATCTTCATCTTTCATCTGATACTGAATCTATGCATAAAGTCCTTGATACTAACTAATAAATTTAGTCAACTTTTCTTTCGGAGCTTGTTTGCATTGAACCAAGTCAATAAGCATGACTTGGGGTCTGATATTTACTTGAAAATGTTGTAAAAATTGATCAATCAACTATGAAAAGGAGTGTATTGAATTTGGAGGCAAAGGGCAAAACCATTCTAAAGCAGTATCTTTGAGAGATCGTGGGAAAAGTTTTGCCAACAAATCCTCTTCAAAATAAAAATCACTACACATAGCTATAAATGCTGCCACATGAATATTAGGATCACTTTTTCCACCATATTTTTCAAAGCGGGGAGTCTTAAACCTCTCAGGCATAGGAGTTCTCAAGATTGCATAGGAAAGGGGATTATGGGCATGATATGTTGGTAGACTAGGTTGCGAAGAATTTGTCAAGTTTGTTACCTGCTGTTGTAAAGTAGTCATGCCTTGTAAAAGTTGGTTTAGGATGGCATCATTGGGAGATGCAGTTTGTTGTGAGGAATTGGAACCAAAGTCAGGAGCTAAATGAGCTTGAGATACGATAGGTGGAGGCTGGGGATAAGTCAATGGTGGTTAGACATAGTGATAGGTGGAAGATGGTTGAGAGTATGTAATAGGTGTTTGGAAATGAGTGAAATAGATAGGTGGTTGAGAACAATTATGCATAGAGGAGGTCCCCTTAGACATCAATTTTTTATAATCAAATCCCACAACTTTATAATTAGTGCCATTAGATACTCCAATACCAGTGGTAGCATTACTACAAGCATTTGCATCAGTTGTTAAGATCGTTGATGTAAAAGTTGATATTCCTGTAGTTGGTATAGGTATGGATACTTGAGTACTAGATGGTGATAAAGTGGTATTTATCACTTGTGCACATTCGGTCACTGGCATGATATTGGTTTGTACAATATGTACTAGACCATGAATTGCATTAACACAATCTTGTCCCTCTTTTATCAATTCTCTTATATTATGAATTGTAGGGACAACTTCTTCATCTATTCTCTCATTTTCCATAAATGATTGAAATTGGGCTAGCTCTTTATCCAATTTTTCTATTTGCCCATCATATACATATCCTGTTGCCTCAATAATACCATCAACATCATGGAAAGTTTTTTCTTCCATTGTGGTTGGAGGATGTATAATATCTCGCATAATTTGAGTTTCTCCCTTTGTAATGAAGGTGTTCAAAGGATTCTTAGAGGTAGGAATGTCATTTTCTCCAAGAGCACTAGATCCCATTAACCTTTTACTTTTTCTCAAAGGGATATTGTTTTTAGGACAGAATTTCATAAAACTTATACAAAAGCATACAACACACAATGCACAAACTAAGAGAATAAATCCTAAGAGAAGGATATGATTGAAGGCCAAAAATGCTTGGTTTGTTGTACTTTTTCAATGCAATTAACTGAAACAAAGGGTGTTGTAAGGATTTTAGTCAAGGGAAGAAACTTATATGTCTAATATTAGTCCAAAACAGAAATAAGATCCTTCACAACACAGTCTTGATGCAAGTCTAAGATAATGCCAAGTTAAACTATAGTGAAAATATGTCGAAATAGGCACTTTTTCACCAAAACTCAATGCAAAAGAGGATAACAAAGGGTGTTGTGAGGAAAGTGATGATGGAATGAAAATTATATCAATAATAATAGCCAATTAATGCCAAATTATCCAACACAACATGCTTTTAGTGCCACTTAAGGTTAAACCCTAGTGAAATATAGCAAAAATAGGCTATTTTTCACGGTTTTTCAATTCCAAGACCTAGAAAAAGAGGTGTTGTAATGAATTTCAGGAGGTTTAGAAAATAAAATTAATGATATCAGTCACCTCAATCCATAAAATTTATCACAACACACTTGGAGTGCAAACTAGGTCAAACCCTAGGGCAAAAATAGTTAAAATGTGTAGTTTTTCACTAAATTTTCAATACAAGAGCCTGTTAAAAGGGTGTTGTGAATATTTTTAGGAGGGGAAGAAAATTATTACCCTAATAAAATTCAATTAATTCAAAAATACCCTTCACAACATGCATATGCTGCAAGTTTAGAGAGTCGATAAGGTCAAATTTAGTGAAAATCGGTGTTTTTAAAGCCCTAGGTTTGAGATCTTGGCACAAAATGCTATATGAATGTTTTGAAGTCTGATTTATGATAAAAATTAAATGTTCTCAGATATGAAGATGAATTCCAAGCTTTAATATGCAAAATGCCAATGCAAATCTAATGAAAATGCATGAAAATTGCTAGTTTTTGTTGAAATTTTCTATGCAAAAATGCAAATATTTTAAATCTAAATGCAAATTTACACTAGAATGCAAGACTAAAGATAAATTATAATTTTAATGAGCCTCTAAAATCAGTAGAAAAATCTGAAAGAAGATTTTGCCTACTAACCCTAGATTTTTAGAATTACTAGGTTTAATGAAAATTGTTAAAATTTCTACAAAAGCCTAGCAAATTAATGATGAAAATGCAATGCAATTTATTGAATTTTTGTTTTTTTTCTATAGTTTATATCAGATCTGATGCAAAAATCATGAATTAGGGAAATTTAGAAAGAATTGATGCAATTTAGTGATCTATATGAAAATGCAAGCTAGGGTTTTCAAATTTTTACAAATTTTTCAATTTTTTTGTAATTTTCTCAATGCAATAAGATGAAAGACAATATGAATGAATTAAATTAGTCCAAATCTATAGACAAACAATTAGAAAGTTACAATTTAATTCCAAAACATGGGTTCACCAAAATGTTTAAGAGAAAATTGGATTGTTTATGTTTAGTGTTGTTAGATGTTTGAATCCTCCTTTCACCCTTAACATTCAAGGATCTAGGGTCAAGTGGCAATGCACTATCATTTCTTAGATCACTGTGAGATGTAGGGAAGCTTGGATTAGGGTGTTTAATTATCAATTTTCCTTCTTTTATGCTTAATTAACCATTAAAACCCTAATTATGCAAATACGACAATAAACTAACGAATAAGGGAAAAAGCTCTCGTAGGGAGATGTAAAATATCAAATCACAGAGTACCTATTTTTGGGGTTCCAAGGTGGAAAAGTTAGGGACTAAGGAGCAGGCACCCAAGTCCAAGGTACCAGTTTCTTTGCAGGATCCTGACCTTCTTTTGACACTGATCTGCACTATAACTTATGTTTCCAGAAATTCAACTACAAATGATATAGGAGCAAGTGCCCAAGTCTCGAAAAGGCTCTAGTGTCCTACTTCTCTTTAGATCTTGAATCCTTGATGTTTACTCTACTTTTTCCAGATGCGACACCTATAACTTACAATCACAAAACTTTGGGAGGGGGTTGTGGTGTTTAGAATCTTGCCTCAGTCAAGCCCTGGAGGACACTTAAGTCTCTGAACACCATTGTTAGATAGAGAGTGCATGCCATTGTGAGGTAGAGGCCAAAACCAAAGCAAATGATGATGAAAACAAAATATAATGTCACCTTGTAGTGAAGATCTCATGGGAGGAAGATGCTCTTCATTCCATGATGAAATTGATGCTCAAATATGCAAATACAAACACATAGACAACACAATTCTGCTCTTGCAACATAATGAAAGCCTTGAATTAGCTCGAGAACACAATAGCTTGCTAGTAATCATCTAATTAAAATCTCTAGTTTACAAATGAATGCCTAAACATGATTTTATATGCAACTACAAACACTCCCACCAAGATTTCGTAAATTCAAACTTACTGTATCGGCATAGGACCCAAGTGACGGTCACAAGCTGACACCAAAAAATTGGGACTGCCCCAAAATAGGGTAGGACTAGGGTGCAGGCGCCCAAGTCCTCCCCCCTATTTTGGGCAGGGTTAAGCTCAATGGGTCCTCCTAGGTCCCATTTGTCATGTTACCTAGGGCTCATTCCATTGGGATGGAAAATTATGAAGTAAGATGTCCTAAATGCATGCAAAAGACCCGGGAGCTAAACCTTGTGAGGAAAAAGCCCCCAAGGGGATATTTTCTGACGTTACATAAACATTTCAAAGAACCTAGTGATGTACTCAAGAACAAAGCATATATCTATAAGGTATCACTTTTTGAGAGAAAAGGTGACAAAGAATGAAGTAAAGATGGAATATGTGTCTACAAAGGATCAGATTGTAGATATTTTTACTAAGCCTCTACCTAAGGATACTTTTGATTATCTCAGAGAAAAGTTAGGGGTTATTAACCTTCCTCTACATTAAGATGGACATGAATGCATCAATCCAATGGAGCCAGAGCCTCATTCATTGATCTAGATTGATGTTTTGAGAGCTACCTCTCAGGGGGAGTAGATAGATGTTACTGACATGAGTTCCTGATAATAAGTAGTAAGTATTGATAACATAGAAATTTCAGTTTGATCAAAGCAACAGAGTGCAAGTATGTGCCCTTTGCCATTGATGTTAAAGGGAGAGAGAAATCATGTGAAAAACTCAGGGGGAGAAAGAGTGTAGATGTATAAAGAGAAAGGGGGAGAATCTTGTCTTGATGGTCTTTATAGTTTTTCACATCATATGTTGCTAGATCAATGGCAAAGGGGGAGATTGTTGCAAGTATGTGCCTAACTAGTGTTGTCATTGATGTAACATATTAGTGTTGTCATTGGTGTCAACTGTGCTCTTGTTTTGATGCTTTCTTGTTTGCATATTTAACTACATTGGAGATAATGAGTAAGTAATCTTGATATTAAGTTTCCAAGTGCTTTTGAGAAAATTTGCTCTCCTAGTGGAAATAGTGTGTTAAAGAGTATCTCTGTTTACAGAAGAATAGTCCAGTAGATTGCTCCACATTTCTTGTAGATTAAATATCTTTGTCTATGGATTGGAAGTTATTTAGACGCATGTCTGAAGATGCTATGTTCCAAGTTTGAGCCTCCAGTATGAAGTTTTGAGTGAGTTATGTTCACCTGAGTGAAAACTTTTTTTTTCTGTACATTTGATGGTGACAGGGAGAATGTATTCTACTCCACATTCCTTCGCATTTAAGTATTTTGGTCTATGGTTTTGGAATTAATTTTGTAATGTTGTTATGTACCTTCAACTCTAATGGTTTATGATTTGGTGGTCTGCAAGCGATCTTTTTCTTATGACAGAGGCTAACAGTTATGTTAATGTGCTCCGATTTGAAGAATCTTATGAATAAAGTGATAAGATGTGGTGCAAAAGTTTCTGATGATTATAATGTGCTTGTGGATGTCTCCTAATCATATTCCTATCTTTTGATTGGTTCACAAAGAGTAATTTGGATCATGGAGGAAGATTGTTCCTATAAGACTTAGAACACTAGTCTTGGCCGACTTGGTTGTTTTCACTACTTACAGAGTTGCATTAAAGATTGTGGAAGCATGTCGTGGCGTGGAAGATTGCATTTGAGTCCCAGCTAAGGTGTATCATGATTTGCATACATCTTGTCTATCATGTCCCCTTTCTAAAATAATTAATTAATGGTCAATATTAACCCATCTTATTCTTCCATGGGTTAATTGGGCAAGCATAGGAAGAATAAATATTTAATTTTTAATATTGTCCAACTAATATCTATTTCTAGAGGACAATTAAATATTAAATTAAATATTTTGAGACTCAAAAAGGGGCATTGGGTTTGGTGAGGTGTCCATTTGCATGAAGATTTCAAAAATCTTCGTAAATCACAAGTGGCAGGGGATTTTATGACAACGTATGACAACTTATGACAACTGTCATACCCCAAAATAGCAAGGAATCAAGGAAAAACGTGGGAATCTTGGATTTCCCTCTCTCCCATGAAATATTGATACAAAATATGTAATTTTAGTGATTTGAGGCTATTGTTGATTTGATATTTTTCTCTCAAACTTGTAGATTTGCAGATTGTGGCTTCAATGGATGAAAACCCATTGGAGTAAAGAGGCTTGTGGATGAAAACTCATGAGTTTTAGGTGGCCAGAGGACATAAACCCTTTGATCACAAAGAGTAGCTTCATCTAGAGGTTGCACAGAGCTTCAAGGATTGTGTAGTTTCCGGCAATTTCTGGCAGTGTCCATTGTTTGTGTGTGCAGGTGTTCTTGTGTTGCCGTGGTAGTTCTAGAAGTGTTGGGAAGAGTTGCTGTTGTTATTTACTTTGGGTTTCTATGTATTAGCTGTAGATTCTTATTTTCTAATGTCAAAGATTAGTATTGGAGGTTGTGGGTAGAGTTGTGTTGATTTTGGCTTTGTGGGTCAGAATACCCAATGTGTATTTCAGCATTATTGTGAAGTTTTGGTGGTGTAGATTGCTACTGAGTGCTGTAGGTTTTGCTGTTGTTACTTTAATGATATCAGACCATATTTCATGTACTTTCCATCTAAAAATCAAACAATATCAGTTTGGGTGTTTTTTGGTGTATTTCGGTGATTGACGGTGTTGGCAGTTTTTGTGGGTTTGATCATATTTGCTCCAGATTTGGGATTTTGGTTGTTGTTTATGTTATGGCTGTTATGACAGTCCAAAATGATGTAAAATCCATTTAATATCAGATCAAATCAGTTCCATTAATTTCTGGGCAAGTTTGTGTTAGTTTGGCATTGTTATGTGCATGACTAGCTTGCTAGTCTTAGTGAAATTATTGTATCTTTTTGGTGGTGTTAAATAAATTCATTTTCAGATCTGATTTCAAGTTAAAATCTTAGTTTGGATCATTAAATTTTCCTTAGCCAATCTTTTTTAGGTCCAGACCTATTTCTATGTATGCTTGTAATGCCGATCTTGGAGATTGTTATAATGGTTGATGAATGTAATGCCAACCTTGATGTACATTCCAAGGTTGATGAATTGTATAAAAACATGTAATGTAGTTGCGAGAAAGATGTCCTTCTATGAAAGTGAAAAGATAAGTAAAAAAGGTGTATGAAAAGTAAAGTAGAGGAGTTATACTGTGCTTCAAAGGAACTAAACCCAAGCATGGAGTAGATGCAACCAAATTAGTTCAGCAACCCTTGGCAGTGATCCCTAACTTTTGTAGTGAGCATTTTGGGTAGTGAACCCTAAGGTAGTGAGCCTCTATTTTTTGGTATTGCTATAACTTATTTATTTTTGTGGGCTAACACCCACCATGGTTTTTTCCTTATAGGGTTTTCCACATAAAAATCTGGTGCCTCATGTGTTGATTATGTTATTGTGTTGATTTTCTTATTTCATGCCTTTATGATTAAATCTAAATAATAGTAAACAAGTGTTTGATGTGTTAATGTTCATAAGTGGTCAAAGTTTTGGAGACAAATGATAAACCCCCCTCTCAGTTGTCTGGTGCATTTCAACAGTGTTTCCCTTATCCAAGGTAACATAAGGATGAGGATGACTTAGGGACATTTGATTTTGATTCATGGCATAGCTAGTAAGAGCATGTTCTTGGTTTAAGGGATAGTGGTAGTTATAAGAATTCATGAATCCACGATTTAAGCTATGGGAGAATTTGCTCATGGTCATGGGATGTAGATAGGCCTTGTCATGTTCAACTCTAAACAAATCAAAATTTTCACTAGGATATTCTTCTTGATCTACTAAGCTCTCACCATCATTGGTATAGTCTCCAAGACTCTCATCATCATCATTATCAATTTGAGGACCTCCATTGATTGTGATTGTGGGTTGTGCATGAGTTGTGTGCAAGGGGGTAGGCATAGAGGTTTTATCTTGCACATAATGAGTTTTGAAACCAAGGGTCCATGATGGATAGGATTAAGGATGATGGGATTCTTGGATTGCAAATTATTTATCTCTATAGATTTTTATGCAAGATTTTCATGTTGGAAAAAGTCAAAATGTGATTGGATGAAAAGGTGAGTTCACATGTTTTGACAAGAAAACATTTCAAGCACATGAACAAGCCTATTTTATTCAAGTGGTAGTTTCAATCTTCGTGGGCCCATGAATATGCTATTTACCTAGTTGCGAATAGCTAGGAAATCCAAGGTCATGTACCACCTATACACCCCTTAGCATGGAGGTCATGGCCTTTCCCATGGTGAACTCTATCTTGAAAAACTTAGAAGCATGGTGTGAGTAACTTCCTGGGCCTAACTAGTATCTAATGCACCATGAAAAAGGACAATCGAAAGGTCTTAAACTAGGCTATATAGGAAACTAGGGGATCTCCTCGTTGTACGCAAGGTATGTATGACCAAATTTTGTGAATTATTGTGTTTTCTAAGGAATGTGATTGATCACTTTACTGAGTCTTGTAGGCTCGATGTGGGGCCAAGATGATAGCTCCACTTTTGAGGTACAACTTTCACTCTTCCCCCTTTATATATCCCACTAGAACACACGATTCAGATCATCCCCTAAGGTGATGAAATCCTTAGGTAGGTTTGCTAAAGGGAAAGAAGCTTAGGTGTTTTTTATCCATAAGATCACCTTGTAGTACGAAGGGAGAGTATACACACTAAATCCCTTGGGTTTAAACACAAATAGATAGATCAAACTTAATTTTTTGATCTCCATGATCACTCAAAAGTGAAAGTAGAGAGTATAAACTTAAATTTGATCATATACATGGCATACAGATTAAATTTCTCATAGAAAATAAGTGTCCAACTAATCTAGTGATAAAATATGATCTTGGACAAGCAGTGCTGCACACAATGTGTTAGTAGTTTGATAGATTGGTCTTTGACAAACAATGATAGTTGCAATCAAAGCATTAGTACCAAAAAAAAATCCCTATAACATTAGAAAATAGTTTCCTCACATAGAAAAATAGATTGCATGAATAGATTCCTTATTATTTTTTGATCAATTTCAAAAAAACATTGCTAAATTTCAAGTTCGTATGTAAAAGCTATGCTAGTTTCAAGATTAATATGAAAAAGAGAGATTCAAATGATTATGCTTGAAATTTCTTGTAAAATATGAGAAAAATTCCTGATCCATAGTGAAGAGGGTGGAACTGTCATTCCAACACCTATAAAAAACATAAAAATCTGACCTCCTAGGCAAAAGTTATGTGATTTTAAAAAAAGGCATATTTTACTAATAAAAGGCAAAAAGGAGGGGTCTGGTGGTTAGCTAGGTAAAGGTGGCACAGAGGTGGTGCCTAGGTGGGGTAGAGGCAGTAAAAGGGTGGTGGGGAGGTAGGATGGGAGGCCAAAATGTATGTAGGAATTTAGAACTCAAACAGAAAACAAACTTAAACAAAATGCTTCCTATTCTAAATTCAAACAAACCTTTGATAGAGTGAAAATAACAAAATTCAAACAAGAACAAAGTTACCTAGTGTAGACTCTATGATGTGTGGATTTTCTCTATTGATTCCAAATGTGGATGCTTAAGGATTTGTGCAAGATTCTTGTAGCATGTACATGTGGATACGATAAAAGACACATATAATAGATATTCAAAAAGTTCATAAGTTTACGCATCCATGCTGATGTTTGATTTGATGTGGGGATTTATAGATGTCTAGTTGAGGATGTGAATGGTCAAGATTCAATAGTGAATGAAAAGTGAAGATTAAAAGAGAGGGAGTGGAGAATCTTCCGTAGCTAAGACTAGTCAGAAGGAGTGATGAGGGTTATGATGCCATTTTATTAGGCTTTAAAATGGGTGAGGGAAATTAGTTGTTTTTATTTTTTTATTTTTGACAAATTGATTATGCAGGAGTTAAAAATAGAGAGGAATCTTGGAGGGAGTTATGACTGAATGTGAGTGGATAATTAGATTTTTTAATTTGAGGAAAATGGAAAATAGATTTATTTATCCATTTTGGAATAAATGAAATTAGTATTAGCCTAATTAACTAAATAATATAGATTATTTAATTAATTAGTAATGGTGAATGAAAAAGAGGAAATTAGTAAGAAATGTTGACATGGTACAAAAATTAGCTTAATTAAATAAATTTTATTTATTTAATTAATTTGGCCCTATGAGAGTTTCTGAAGGATAATAAGTGATTCGATGAATGTGGTTAGAGTGTGCTTAGGAAGGTGTCGAAAGTGGTGTTAGATATGTTGAGAGGATGTGTCGATGTTAAGTGTCGACATGGATTGATGAGATAAAATGGCTCTATAATGAATGGTTCATAAGGCACAACACTTGCTAAAGGTTTTGCAAATGAGGTAGCAAGCTAAGTGGGTTTCATCAAGGGGGAAACTCCATGGTTAAGCACACCTAAGTTAGAGTAGTACTAGGATGGGTAACCTCTTGGGAAGTCCCAATGCTTCACCCATGTTAGAATCAGCTAGATGCAATGAAGTTGTTAAGTGGACCATTCATTCTCATGAGAGATGTGTTCATGTGAACCACTACTCATAAAATATGGGCCATGTGTTTGACTAAAACACTATGCTATTAAATCTTGATATATAATCATAATAAACTTATTTGTGGCTTGCTCAAATACAACTCCTCCTTCCTAATTAGTTTATCATACGACCATCAAATTTAGGGCCACTGGGCCATGCTAACATTTCTCCATTACAAGATAGTTAGAATCTTCCTATACTTTGAAATCTATTAATTTAAATTGGTGGGCCTTATTCTCCTTTACTTGAGTAGATTCACATTGACTTTAGATGATTATTTTCAATATTGGAATATTCAAAATTTAAGAAAAACCTTGGCAACAATTATAATTGATGTTACATGTTGCCAAGAGAGCCCTTTTAGATTCAAATTCAAATTTTATTAGCTTACTTGAAGTTTGACCATTTTAAAGCATCAACTAAATTTTTAATAATATTTTGTCTTTCATTCCAGTGAAAAGCATTCAACTTTTTTGTACATGTATATGGTCTATCATACACATGTACATGTATGCATCTCATAATGCATAGTTGAGATCTAATGTCAATATAAAACCCCATCAGAAATGCTTTGATGGTCATCCAAAATACACCCTTGGAACCCCTCGATGGCACAATAGACCTCATTGGAAAGTTTGGTGTAATGACTGATAATATGAGAAACACAAAACATAATGATAAACACTCGATACAACATATAACATATGAATTAGAAAGCACACCGGGAAAACACTAGGGCAGGCATTACAGACAATATGGTTGGATGGGGTAGAAAACAAAGATGGTTGAACACATCTATTTTTCCTAATAGGATAGTCTCAAATCGATTGGCCTTCTTGTTAACAAAAACACACATGATAGGTTTATTCAAGTACACTAAGGGCTGCTTCAATTTGAAATCCTATGTCAATCACTTTTATGTTCTTAGGTAATGGTTTGTTCAAATCCAGCTCCACACAAACTCTAGTGTCAACTCTTAAACTAGAGAATTTATCAAAACTATGCTTGTACCAAATAACTATGTCCAATTGAGCCATAATATCCCTTAATAACCAATTTAGATGGTTAGAATAGACAAGCAATAGGATGGATAAGGACAAGGATGAAAGAATGATAAAAGATCCACTCAACAAGGAATTCCTACTTCCTAGTGATGTTAAGATGTTTGAATGTCAAAACCATAGTATTTTTTTGCCTTTTGAACTAAACTTTAGGAAAGGGTTTGTATCTTGTATCCTCAAGTCATTTGATCATGCTCAAATGATGTTGGTACATGGTTGTTGCCAACCTAAAGGCCTTTCTTGATCCCATGGGGATAAAATTGCCCTATGTAAATCTACTATTGACCAATATTACCAATAATTAAATATATGAACTCATTAGAGGGTAAGTACAAAAAGATGGGGGGCCAAAAAGTGGCCAAATTGTTTTTGATGCAACACACAACATACACTCAACAGAATTGTGCCATTAAACATGAGAGACAAAAATTTGGAAGCTGAAACATAACAAAATTTCTATTCCTCAACTCTGCCGCTACAATGAGAGAAAACTCTCTTATATCTAAGAAAACAAAAAAAAAACAAAAAAATTACCTTTTTTGGCAGATTTCGACAATTGTCAGATTTTGCCATTTTAGGTAATTTTACAATCATATCTCGAGAATCCAGTTTTTTCCCAAAAAGCTCATAAAGCTAAGGTAGGACGAAAAACCAACTAACATCCTAAATTCGAAACATGAGTTTCGAGTTTTAAAAAAAAGCAACTTTTAAAAAACTAGAAAAAAACACTAATTTGCCATTTTGAGGGCCAAGATGAAAGTTTGAAGCCCCGAAAAAGTGCCAAGATGAGGTCCAACCTCATAACGCATCCACCTGTAAAATTTCGTAGAAAACCCACATCCGAGTCAAAAGTTATGACCTCCGGAAGTCCCTGCATCAGTTTTCAAAAAAAAAAATGCAAAACATGAGTGCATTATAATGCGCTGGAGTTATGGTTTGGTAATGACAAGCCTAAGGATTGTCAAAACCAAGCCATAACATGCTCGCGTTATAACACGAGTACGTTATAATGCGAGTGCGTTATAACGTGAGCGCGTTTTGACTTGCTATAAATTAAAAAAAAAGGTTATCTCATTTCATTTCTTTTTTCTCCTCTATACCCGCGGCCTGCAAACCCTAGGAAGCGCGCTTGCATTTTGCAAAACTTAATTCAACACAAAAATCTTATCGATTCATCGCCAAAATGCTGCCACAACGTTGAGCATGCCAAAGGAGTGAGTTTTATTTTTTTTTTTGTTTGAATTTGTTTCTAAATAGGTAGGTTTGAGTTGATTTTTGATGTATATTTCATTAATTGTCAAGAAATGTTAATGCACCTCCTCCTCCTCCTCCTCAAAATCCATAAAATCCTGAGGAGGGAATACCTGCAGAACAACAACCTCCTCCATCCATTCCTCGACATGCCCCTGGAACACAAGAAAATAAATGGGGTAAATTGAAAACAACAAAAAAGAAATTGAAGATATAATTGCAAGGTTGAAAGATCCTTCCACTTCAACCTTGCATAGGTCTATGCTTGCTGAATCTCTTGAATCTATGTTATCAAATGTAGATTCAATTAGCAAGCAAATAACTAGTTGGATAGATAAGAGGAGAGAGTTTAGAGACTATTATGCAGACAAGCTGTCATACCAAGATGTGAAAAAATTACAAATTACAAAATTAGACTTGTGTTCGATTTTCACAAACCCACAAACAAATCAACCTCCACCCATTACATGCAAGAGGTTCCCTATCCATTGGTGCAACAACCAAGTGATAAGGGCCAATTTTGGGCAGAGGTGGTGGATGGTTTTTGACCATCCTCCATGCAGTAATAATGAGGTCCCACAATACTTTTTGAGGAAACTCTACTGCAAGTTTGTCCTCAATAAAGTACCAAACTATTTTGATATGCGAGACTTCCAAGGTAGAGTTGGGAGGTCAGCACAAAATAGACCAAGGGCACGTGTTGACCCACAGTGGGTAGTGAGACACGTAATCAGTAGACCAGCCCATGAGCATGTTTCTATCCCTTCCATTGTGAAGGAGAATATTGAGGTCGATACACTTCAGTCCATTAGTGCCTTGACCTAGAGCATCATAGAGCATGCTAGTCCTGCAGCACAGAGTGGGTTGGGAGATAGTGTGAGGAGTAGGGTCCCACCCCATACTTGTCAGACTTGCAAGTCAGCCTGTGGTTATGACCCCATGGATAGTCAGAATGTAGGTACACAGGCTACATCTGCAGCTGAGTAGATGGTGATGATAGACACCCTCCTGAGTGAGACTTTCGGCCTTGATACTCAAGTAAATATTAGCAAGTTTATTGAATTTAATTTATTAAATTTCATTTTTGAAATGCAAGATTAACTAATTTAGTTTGATGATTTTAATAAAATTTCAAGGTCATAGCGTTGATGCAGTTTTCAGTGGTTCTCCACCTGCATATTACACTAGATCATCTACTGTTGAGGTATGTAACTAGTAAACAATTATAAATATTACATATGAATAGCATCGTTATATGAATGGTATTCTAATATCTAATTTTGGATGTTGAATAGGTTAATATTGGACATTTCACGGCAATACCTGCTAGCGGTGGTGGACTTCAAAGCTTCACGGAGGTAATAAAATAAATAGTTTAATGAATGAATTGTACTTACTAGATTTTTGTATGTGACTTGTGTGTTTTATTGTGTGTACTTCCATGTTTAGATGAACGTGTGTGTATGTTAGGAGCCATGATTTGCATCACTATTATAGTTTTCATAATTGAATAATGTTGTTTTATTTCCAGATGATGTAGGCTACGAAGACACCTCCCAATGTTCAAAGGGCAATGGAGCATGGTGTGACCTCTGCGATTCATAGATCCATGGCATTGACAGGGGTATGAGGCAGATTAGTAAATTTCAATTTACATTCATTGTTATAGTTGTTTATTTTTGAAAAATCAAAAGATTATTGATTTGAAGTTTAATTTCTATCTGGATGGTTTCTATAGGACATGACATCACCATGGCCTATTCCTGCTACTGAGGCAACTGAGGAGACAGATTATATGTTAGCGGTAAGTGATTATTTTGTTAAATGTTTCATTTTTTATAACATGTAATTTCTATATATTAATGTCTATACTTTTTATTGTAACAACTAAAGATGCGGGAAGAACTAAATAGGAACAGCCCTTGGGTTTATAGTAGACCACCCACATGCACATCTCCATCCCCTAGAAGATCAAAGGCTGCCCATGATCTATTCTCTTCACCAGCCATAGGTGAATGACTTTTTATTGTGTTCCTTTGTTGTATGCCTATATGGCATTTGTGGACATATATTTTGTATTGTATATAGTTGACATTGTATGCATAAATGGCATTCTTGTAAGCCTATATGGCTATTTTGTATATATGTTATACTTATATCGACAGATATTGATGTATGCCTATATGGATATTTGGTTAATAAAAATATTTTTTATTGATGGCGTCCATACTTGCATTATAAATCCACGTTTGAATGGATATTTGTAGATGGCTACTTCAAATATTTAAAGTCCAACTGTATTACATAGGATGTTTGTTGATCTAATAAGCTAGCTATGGTTATTCAAGTATCACCTAAACCTCATTTTGGAACTAAAAGATAAAAGTTGTATTTAAAAGAAAATGAATCATCATGTTGAACAGAAAATATTAATATTCTTTATGAGTTGCTCAATTGAAAATATTCAAATGAGTATGTTGATCCATATTCTTTATGAGTTGGTCAATTGAAAATATTTCTTAATTTCTTGTTATTATACCATAGTGGGATGCAAAGAGTATGTTTGTTGTTTTGAATAAGATAGTCAAAATTATATGCTTATGAGCACCTGATGACCATTGTGGTTATTAAATGTAATTCCTCTTGCATATAAGGTGAGGTTATGAGATTACATTGAGTCTTACCTTGATCATCATCTAATGTGCCTTGCAAAGGAGGTCTTGAGCAACATAAACCTTAGGCACAATTTCTTGCTTCTACAATCAAATTTGAGTGCCTAAGGAGTGGATTGGTGATGGACATCACTTTGAGCGCCTTAAAAGTGTTTGAAGGTTTGAATTGGTGAACGATAGCATCTAAAGGTCTTAGAACCAACTAGAATAAGGAATTGAATAATGAGTTAACCACTTTGAGCGCCTTGAAGTAGAGAAGTATGTATATAAAGATTGATTGAATGTTTGGAGTTTAGGTGCACTTTCCTTGTCATCTAATCACACATTGGCGCCTAGGAAGAGTTGACATGAAACAATCCTTTGAGTGGACTTCTTGATGAGATCTCTCCCATTGCTTAAACTTGTTGAAATGTTAAAAGCTAAGTCAAATGGATTCTAGGCACTCTTTGCCTTTAGAATGACCTTGAATTGGCACCTAAGCATAACAAGAGAGTTTAAATCCATTCAATATGGCGCCTTGTAAGAGGAGAGCTTAAGAGCATGAGACTAGATGGTATTTAAGAGTCAAGATCATCAAAATCCAAAGAAATAGGATAAGTAAGCTAAGGCAGCTTTGCTTGTCATTCAATACCTCCATGAGCGCCTAGATTGAAATTGCATCCAAGGACATCTAAGAGTAGGCGCCTAGAGGGGAAAAGTCATCCTAAGACCTTCATAATTATTTAAAGCATAAAAAATGCCAAGTATAAAGCTTCATGATGTTGGGCACTCTTTCACCTCCATATAGATCTAGATTGGTGCCTTAGATAAAGTATCACAAATCTATATCATCGAGTAAGTTCCAAGAGAGAAAGGCTTACTTCAAGCATGTTTAATCATTCAAGGTCTTACAAATAATGAATAGAGGCTAAATTGATGCTATAAGCCTCCTCTTGTCTCTACTATCTAGTTTTGGTGACTAAGGAGAAATTACATCTAGTGAACTCATTAATTGGCGCCTAGGAGAAAAAGACCTTAAACTTACATTATTGAGTCAGTACTTTAGAAATTGAGCCATTCCTAGTCAATTGGTGTCATAAAATATCAAATACAAAGTCAAATTGGACTTAGGCGCCCCTTCATGTAATTTCCCACCATCATGAGCACCTAGATCTAGGAAGATCATCTAATTGTGCCTAGGAATAAGATACAAGTCCAAGACCTCAATTTTGAGTGCCTAGAGTGATGGATTGAAGAAGCTACATTGGCGCCTAAGGGTAAGTTGTATCTAATGACATCACTTAATTGAGCACCTAGGAGGTATAAAGCTTAACATTGACACGAGGACAAGCACTTAGTAAAGGAGAGTTTCTCAAACATTTAAACATGTGAATGAAGTCATAGAAATGCACTAAGTCATCTAGGTGCCATTTTCCCCTTGTGTACCCTTACATTTCCTCCTAAGAAGAAGTTGCTTCAGTTCATTGGAGTGTTTGAGCATTGAGGATTTCTCAGCAATGCTTTGCAACTTTACACTGTCTCCTTCTGACAATTTTTGGGGCAGCAGAAAACCTTTCACCACGGGCAAATGCCTTAGAGATATAAAAACCAACAGAGGTTATTGTAGAGGCACTCTATGTGATCATGTTTCCTCAGATAGAATGTTTATAAGTGACACAATTTTCAAGTAACATCTCATCAAAGATTGCTGCCTTTTTACACTTTGGACTCTTCAAGGATATTGTCGGTACAATGTAGCTCAGACTGTTTCGACATGTTTGGGTGAAAAAAAGGACCATGTCTAGCGTAAATGTACCCATCCAGACATGTTGGAATAGTCAGTTTGGTTGCATCAAGAGTAGGACAAAAGTTACACCCCTTTGTAACTTTACACTTCCTCCTTCTGACGATTTTAGGGGCAGCAGAAAACCTTTCACCACGGGCAAACACCTCAGAGATATAAAAAACTGAGAGAGGTTATTGTAGGGGCACTCTATGTGATCACATTATCTTAGACAGAATGTTTCTAAGTGACACTGTTTTCAAGTAACATCTCATCAAAGATTGCTGCCTTTTTGCACTTTGGACTCTTCAGAGATATCTTCGGTACAATGTAGCTTGGACTATTTCGACATGTTTGGGTAAAAAAAGGACCATGCCTAGCGTAAATGTACCTATCCAGATGCATTGGAATAGTTAGTTTGGTCGCATCAAAAGCAGGATGAAAGTTACACCCCTTTGCAACTTTACACTGCCTCCTTTTGATGATTTTTGGGGTAGTAGAAAACCTTTCACCATGGGCAAATGCCTCAGAGATATAAAAAACTGAGAGAGGTTATTGTAGAGGCACTCTACATGATCACGTTGCCTCAGACAAAATGTTTCTAAGTGACACAGTTTTTGAGTAATATCTCAATAAAGATTGTTACCTTATTGCACTTTGGACTCTTAAGGGATATCATTGGTACAATGTAGCTCGGACTGTTTCGACATGTTTGCGTGAAAAAAAAGACCATGCCTAGTGTAAATGTACCCATATGGATGCGTTGGAATAGTCAGTTTGGTTACATCAGGAGCAGGACGAAAGTTACACCCCTTTGCAACTTTACACTGCCTCCTTCTAACGATTTTTGGGGCAGCAGAAAACCTTTCACCACGGGAAAGTGTCTCAGAGATATAAAAAACTGAGAGAGGTTATTTTAGAGGCACTCTACATGATCACGTTTCTTTAGATGGAATGTTTATAAGTGACACAATTTTTGAGTAACATCTCGTTAAAGATTGCTGCCTTTTTGTACTTTGGACTCTTCAGGGATATCGTAGGTACAATGTAGCTCGGACTGTTTTGACATGTTTGGGTGAAAAAAAAGATCATACCTAGTGTAAATGTACCCATCTAGACACGTTAGAATAGTCAGTTTAGTCACATCAGGAGTAGGACGAAAGTTACACCACTTTGTAACTTTACACTGCCTCCTTTTGACTATTTTTGGGGTAGCAGAAAACTTTTCACCACGGGCAAATGCCTCAGAGATATAAAAAATTGAGAGAGGTTATTGTAGAGGCACTCAACATGATCCTATTGCCTCAGACAGAATGTTTCTAAGTGACATGATTTTTTAGTAACATCTCGTCAAAGATTGCTGCCTTTTTGCACTTTGGACTCTTAAGGGATATCGTCGGTACAATGTAGCTCGGACTGTTTCGACATGTTTGGGTGAAAAATAGGACCATACCTAGTATAAATGTACCCATCTAGATGCATTGGAATAGTCAGTTTGGTCGCATCAGGAGCAGGACACCAAAAATACATAACATGATGATGTAAAAATGTAGCAGGAAATAGAAAAAGACAAACCTTACAAATTAATGTGCATACTTACAACTCAATGTAACATGACATTACAAAATCAATGTGAATACTTACAAATTAATCCAATGAACCATCCGGGTCTTCTCTACTCTTTATTGTATCAAGTATTGCTTCATGGTCAAACTCATGCACCTTCCACAAGATTTTGTTCAAAGGTCTACCCCGATACTTTATCAAATGAACATTGGATGCCACGATAAAGTTCAAGTAATGAAGAATCTTTCGATGCGTGTCAAAGTCTTGAAAAAGCCAAACATTAAGACTCTTATGTGGGTACCTTCTAAGCCATGTTCCAGTAATAACCACTAAGCCTGTAAGGTATTCGATGTTTTCTCCATCTGTAACAGGGGCCTCCAATTTCTTTTTGGCCTCAACACAATGGCATAAGTAATAATATGTTCCCTCTTCATTATCTTCATCTACAATAACTGCATATACGTGCCCTACATTGATATGTGTAGCAAATTAGATAAAATTAGTCAACATTACAAAAACACTACAAAGTAAGATGACATTACCTGGTTGAACTAGACAAAATTAGATGCATATACGTGCCCTATATTACCTGGTTGAACTAAATCTGATATGTGGTCAAAGTCAACTAATGATTCCATCTGTGTTAGTTCCAGTGCCATCGGGGGTCGATACGTGTCAAGTGGGCTAAGATAACTTAACTGCCATTCGTCAACCCACTCCTTTAACTCGCACTCATCCCATACTTGAATTGTATAGGAAGAACAAAAGCATGACATCTTTCTCTTATGGATACTCCATGAACCTATAATTGAGCTTCTGAAAGAGTGCATCTCATTTGATCCTGTCAGTGTACAACAATTCTCATATGGTGCAATGTTAGTATCATCTATCAACCAAAAAAATCTATGAATTGAAGACTTACCTTCATTACTTGGACCCATGGAAGCATTACACCACTCGACAATCGATTTTGCATCTATCAACTTTGCATTGTCTTTATACTTTAACTCTTCTTGTGCTATGGCTCTTTTGATACATGCTCTTGCACCATCATGCTCCCCCTTTCCATGCCCAACCTCACAAAAGTTCCACATATGCTGAATACCTATAAAATTATGCCTCCTACTTAGCCAATAGAAATTCTGCGAGTTCTTGAATTGTGACGCACAGTTATCCAACCATATGATATGCTGACTGAATGATATGCCCCTTCTAGCCAAATCATTGTAGAACACCAGAAAGTAACCTTGCACGAACTCCGTAGAATGCATGTGATCATCACTAATATAGAAATTATACTCCCTTATGATCTTTCTGTCATCCTCTGTACTATCATTCACATGAATGAGTGCGATGTGCACAAATATAGAAACCTGTGTGGAGTTGTAATATTGTGATTGCACCTCATGCTGTGGCTGTAGACTGTAGTTCTCTGCAAAGTCGACGACTAAAACAATGTTACCAACCAGAAGTGTGTCCTTGCATAACTTAAATTGCAAGTCCAACCATCGAGATCTATGGGCATGTCTTGCATACTCATACACTATGCTATCACAAAATATAGGCATAAACTGATACAGTGGAATCTTTTCAATAACTAATTCACACCTCTTTGCTTATTTACCATCTTTTGTATTGTATGCCACTATTTTATACATGCCAAACTCTACTAGTTCATTTCCAACCGCATGTGTTCTTTCCATATGTTCACATATTGGCAAATGTTGCAAGCCATCGTAATGATGACATGTGCCATCCAAGCATAATTTCTTGTAGAATATTTGACCTTCCTCTCTTTCACATAAAATTCTTGATATGAAGTCTCTTGAAGATGTTGGTGGGGCACATATGGCACAACACTGCAAAACATTGTTAGTATGCATATCTAAACATATAGACCTATAAACATCAAAATGGTTAGAAAATTCAATATGTAATCTACAACAACAAGTAGTGCGTGTGTGATTTATCTTGACATAGAAAGGTTTTAGCATTTCAAAATATCTTTTACAAATTTTAATTTGAGGATACTTCTCTAGAAATTTACCATAAAACTGTGTTTGAGTCTCATCGAAAAAATGCTTTGGATGTGGCTCACGGTTCTGACTACAGATTCTCCTTCTTACCACATCCCTTTGATTCAGAGATACCCTTGTGTAATTCTTCCAAAAGTCTTCAATTAGTGATCTTAATACTTCAACAATTGGTTTATCTTTTCGTGGTAGTCTCCCCGAGAACGCCCATAATTTATTGGCATTAGTGTCCTTAATTCTTTGGCATCTTCCAACGGCTCTTGATAAAGTTTTCCTATTAATTTTCAATTCTTGACTCATCTTTCTAATGAGATGATCTTTCCTCGTTTGACTACTTACTATAGTCGATGTAATCACACGCTGTGTTTCATTACTATCTTTTGTGCGTGAGGTGTTACCCACACTCTCATACGCACTCATTAGATTCTTGACAATAGATTTTTCACTTGAAGCCTTTGATGTTCTCAACCCAAGAATCTTCATGATGGACCTATACTTTATACTTCACATCATTTCAATGAATAGTTGACATCTTGTAGTCTCATTTAACTTTTCAAAGAACAATCTCCAAATCTTATGAGCATATCTTCTACAACTGCATTTTGGAATCTTACCTTCCATTGGCTGCAAAATATTCTCATCAATATCAATCAAATACTTTGCCTTTCTATGCAAAATTCTAGGTGGTGTTAAGTTAGGTAAATTCATCTCAACATTAGGAATTTCATCAATATTTAAATGAGATGGGCTAGATGGCATACCTTCGATCAAAGATGGAATAGATGACATACCTTGAGGTTGAGGTGGGAACGATGGTGTACCTCCTTCATCACATGTGAGTGATGATGTACTCTCAACTTGAGATGTGGTAGATGGTGTCCCTACATGTTGACTTGCGGTAGAAGATGTGTCTCCAACTATGGTATTCAAATCTCTCATAGCACGAAGTTTTTGTATTCGTTCTCTTTGTGCCGCTAATACCATATCTTTTTGTGATGGTTGTGGTTCCTCTTCAATTGGCATGTCTTCATTTATTGTGTCCAATTTCCTCTTCTCATGAAGTTCCCTCATAGCCACTACTTTCTTTGCATTCTTAGCTTCTATCTCTTCCTGTGTTGGTTTAATTCTTGATCGTTTCCTCAGCATGATAGAGAATTTGTCTGTAGCATGATAAAGAGACTAATATTTGTTCCTAAGAAATGAATACAAGATAATAGTGGGATTGTATTTTTATTATGTTGTAAGGATTTATTCTTGTATAGTTTGACATCATGGTATGTTAAGGTCTGTTTATTACACATAATTATTAAAGAGCCCAAGTGTAGAAAATATACATGGCATCATGTGAGATTGTAGGCTACTTTCTTGATTGGGAATGTGTTTGTTTTAAACATGTATGATAAAGCATGATAAAGTAATTCAAATAGAATTAAGGAAAATGTAAAGAACATGCATGTAAAGACTTGACATACCTAAAAAACAAAGATTCAAATAGAGAGAGTACCCAATTATGTAGTGTTTTTTTCTTCTTGCATCAAACTCCTCAATAATTTGAGTTTTTCACCACTTGCTTCCTTTTCAATGTTAAATTGAATAACACTCAAATATAATTACTAACAACAATACTATTAACCAATCTATAATGTTAAATTTCTAAAATTGAATCACAATTAACATTGCAACACTACAAAAATTGAAACTTGAATAGATATATATCAAACTTGGTGTGAAAACTATGTTATTTCCTCCTTCTCAAGTTGGCAAAGCAGAAAAGGTGGTGGAAAGATCATGCAAAGGTGGTAGAATGTGTAAAATGTGCATGTGAACTTTCCAACAGCATGAAAGCACTTGTTTTTTGTCGGAGCACACGTAGAATCAGTATGAAAATAGAGCATGTGGGCCTAGATCATGGGGGTCAACACTTTTTTACCATTTCTATAGTAGGACAAAATGCCAGCGCGTTATAATGCGCTCGCGTTTTGTCCTGCTATAGATTGATCCATAAATAATTTACCTATCTCACCTTCGATAGCACCTTTACAATATCTCACCTCTAGTTCCATTAGCTCATGTTCTATATCTCACCTCTAGTGTCATCGATGTAACAAGCATCTCCGAGGAGCTTTTGAAACCTACACCGATCAATGGTGTTAGGCCGATCGGAGGCATATCAGGGAAAAGTGAAAGGAGATCTCACCAAAGGATCGAAGGTATTAGAGAGACAAGGGGTATCTTACACCAATCCATCAGAAGGAAATGGTGTATCAGTGACTCTAAAGTGAGTCCCATTGATAGCATTTGTCACACCAAAGAAGAGAAGGATCATCGGTGCATCAGCCCAAGCGTATAAACGTCCGCCGATGACAAAAGTCTCACCGAAGGTGATTGGTATCGATGTATCAGCAATGTTAATGATAGTATGGTAGATAGTGATTATGTTGCTAATAGAGAAAATCAAGGTTGATGCTGGAGTGTGTCCATTGGTGCATCAGCCTGAGTTCATAGGCATTCACCGATGAAAGGAGTCTGGGCAACAAGTATGGTTCGACCCTAAACCCTAAACCCTCAACACTATACCTTAAACCCTAATCCCTCAACCCTCAACCCTAAACCTTATCCCTAAACCCTAATCCCTCAACCCTCAACCCTAATCCGTCACCCCTCAACTCTAATCCATCATCCCTAAACCCTAAATGCTATCCCTATTCCCAAACCCTCAACGAGCTTGATACTATACCTTAAACCCTAATCGCTTATCCTTAAACCCTCCAACCCTATCCCTAATCCTTATACCCTCGACACTCTACTTTAACCCTAATCCCTCGACCCTCAACCCTATCCCAAAACCCTTAACCCTTGAACCTCAATGTACTCAACCCTTAACTCTGATACCTCAACCCTCAACCCTATCCCTAAACCATAAACCCTAAAGCCTCAACCCTAAACGTTAAATCCTAATCCCTCAACCCTTCACTCTAATCCCTTAACCCTAAACCCTCAACACTATACCTTAAACCCTAATCCCTCAACCCTCAACCCTAAATGGTGCAGGAGCACCTCTTCCACAAGCCAAATATACATCTAAGGGAGAAGACTAAGGTCTTAATATGTTGTCATATTTTATGCATTTCTATGTTTGTTCATGTTGACATGTAGTCTTTGTGGTTGTGATTTCATGCTTGTAATAAAGACCCCATCATGTGAACCAGTGTTACAAATTTGGCAACTTGATAAGCCAATTTGAACATCTTGGACAATTGGGGTATGTGTATGATTAAATCAAGTGTGTTGTGTTGTTGATGTTCTAGGGTGTTTAATTCATGTTGTGTATTAAACATGTGTCATGTGATCTGTTAGTTTTTTGATATTCTGGTTGGAAGTTGTAACAACTCCAATTTCTGGTATTCCAGTTGGAACTGAATGGAAAGAAACTATAAACACCTTGAGGATTGGGATCCGAAGGGAAGAGGATGAAGTTTGATTGAAGAGATATAATTATGTTAGTTTGCAATTACAAGTTCTATGTTCTGCGTACATTCCTTACACATCAAACTGTGGTGTGTATATTCTCTACATCAAATTGTTCGGTACATAATCTAGTTTTCTGTCATCGAAGATGCAAGATTGAGACCATTCCATTGGTGGATTTCCTTGAAATCAGTGGAATAGACCTCGTAAATAATTTTCTATTTTGTTTTCTTTTTGTTCATGATCATGGCAGAGTGGAACAGAGGATCCAGTAGAGAGCGTAGCATCTCTATGTGCTAGGACTTGATAGATAGAATCTACAAGTTTGGCTGTAGAGAACGTCCTCGATGTAAGATTTGGGTTGTATCTCTAACTATACATTTTGTGAGTATATCGCATTTGTATGTTAGGAACATTTTGTGAGTATCCTGCAGATGTATGTGAAGAGACATTTTCAGTGTATACTGCTAAAGCATGTCAGTTATGCAATTTGTGAGTATACATCAATTGTATGTCACAGATAGTGTGCGTATATCACAATTGTATGTGAGTATCATTCTGTGTATATCCTACAATTGTATGTTGAAGACAACCTGTGTGTATATCGCAGTTGTATGTGAGTGACATTCTGTGAGTATACTGCATTTGCATATCGGGGGGTTGTATGTTACAAATGTATACAACAAATGTACATTTTGAAGGTACATTGGGTAAGATACAAAGGAGGTCAACGGAAGGTCAAAGATGGATTTTGTATGCACATTGAAGAATGTATATTTTGGTTAGGTTACAAAGGTATGTTTCGAATGTACATTGTTGATATGCATTTCAAAGGATACAATGAGTGACTGGTAGAAGCGGTAGAGAAGGAACCGGCCTGGAAAGTCAAGTAATGTATGCATAAGGTTGAATGTATCTGTGCATCATGGAAGGTGACTTGAAGAGTCATGGATATTAGAGTAACTCTAACATCAGGGTGAAGCATTCTGGTGGAGCCGATAGTGAAAGTGTTGCCGATGGTGGACTTCAGGAAGACACGGGAAGTTTCCTGCCGATAGAGGAAAGCAATGATCGTAAGAAGGTAGTGAGGTTGTAGAGATCTGAGAAGTTGTGCAAATCTCTTGGAGCTCTACATCAAGTGGTATTAGAGCAAAGGGGTATCCTTTGGGTATAAGAAGAAGACAAGATGTCAGATGAAGAGGGGTCACAAGAGTACTCGGCAAAGATGAACAACACTGAGTTGGCTGTTCTAGTGAAAAAGTAATTGGCAGAGAGGAAAGCAGTTAGGGCTCAGAATCAGGCCTTGAGAAATGAGTTAGAGAAGTTAAGGGACAAAGTAGAGAAGGGAGAAGAAGATTCAGGTGATGACTGGGATGAAGAGAAGATCCCTAGGTAGGAAGAGATGGAGGTTCTTGCAGACCAAAGACCCTTGATCAATGCCCTCAAATCCATGGAGAGAAGGACCGTGGATATGAAACTAGACCTACCCGTGTTTGCAGGAAAAATATATCTTGATTCAATGATGGAGTGGATTGACTCCTTGAATAATTTCTTTGAGACCGAGGAGATACCAGACCACCAAAGGGTGAAGATGGCCCAATCCAAAATGAAAGGGGCTGCACTAACTTGGTGGACTTTCATCCAAGATGACAGGGTGAAAGAGGGAAAGAACAGAGTTGCTACTTGGAAGAAGATGATGGCTTTAGTGAACGAAGCCTATGTTCCATTGGATTACAACATCCAATTACAAAAGATGAAACAAAACTTGAAGCAGAAGGAGTTAGATGTTAGTTCATACACTGAAGAGTTCATGAAACTATGTGTCAAGGCAAATGTAAAGGAGGGCGAGGACAAGAAGGTGGCAAGGTACCTCAATGGATTGAGGTTTTCCATCCAGGAATATTTAAATCTGCATAACCTAGATACAATCCAAAAGTTCTACCAATTGGCACTCAAAGTGGAAGAGAAATTAAAGAGAAGACGAGAACAAAACAATAGAGGAAGAGGGAGACAACAAAGAGGGGGAAGAAGTCCTTTTAGAGGCAGAGGAAATGGATTTGGATACCAAGGTGAATCCAATCAAGAGAACAACAAAGGAGACAACAGTCAAACCCAAGGGGGAAGTTACAATCAAAGAGGAAACTTTAGGGGCAGAAGACCACCATTCAGAGGGAGATCTTAGGGAAGAGGACCTCTCAGATGCTACAATTGCAATCAAGAAGGCCACATAGCCAGCAGATGTCTAGAAAAGGCAACAAGTTCAATGGGAGAAAGGAGGACAAATCTAATCCAAGAGTCTGATTGTCAAAGTGTAACAAGCTCAAACACTTTTCAAAGTGTGAATGCTTGTGACAGTTATGGGTATCCTGAGAGAGGAGAAGCTTTGATGATGAGGAGAGCAATGACCACCATGAAGGTGCTTGACAAAGAACCCCCACAAAGGAAGTCTCTCTTCAGAATTACTTGCAAAGCAGGAGGAAAGGTATGTAAAGTTTTGATTGACTCCGGATCCACTGGAAATTTTGTGTCCATTGAAATGGTAGAAAAGATTAAGCTTAGAAGACTACCACACCCTTGCCCATACAAGGTCTCATGGCTCACCCAAGGTTAGCAAATAGTTGTGGAAGAGCAGGTTTGGGTGGAGTTTCAAATTGGAACATACAAGGATAGATTATTGTTTGACATTGCCAAGATGGATGCTTGCCATCTCCTATTTTGGAGACCATGGCAATATGACTTAAAAGCACACCATGATGGAGTTAGGAACATATATTCAATCACCAAGGATGGTAAGGTGATAGAATTGCTACCATTGATGGAGAATGAGGAGGAATCAAAGGGGAAAGAAGTTAAGGTGATAATGGTAGAAGGTAAACAATTCATGAAAGAGATAGTGGAAGAAGGTGTAGTTGCATATGCTATAATTCCATGCCTGAAGGCGAACAAGGAACAACAACAGGAAGTCAAGTGAGAGAAGAGGCAAAGGTACATAGATCTGACTGTCCAAGAGCTATTGGACAAGTAAAAAGGCATCATCTCTGATGGAATGCCAATGTCCCTACTACCTATAAGGGACATCAGCCATTGCATAGATCTAATCCTAGGATCTACACTTCCAAACAAGGCAGTGTATAAGCTTACCCCAGAACAGAATGCAGAGGTAGCAAGGCAGATTAAGGAGTTGTTGGAGACAGGCCTAATTGGCAAGAGTTTAAGCCCATGTGTAGTACCGGCTGTCCTAGCACCAAAGAAGGAAGGCACTTGGAGACTTTGTACTGATTCAAGGGTTATTAACAAAATAACAATCAGGTATAGGTTTCCAATCCCTAGGATAGAAGATTTCCTTGATTGCTTGGGGGCTGCTAAATATTTCACAAAAATAGATCTAAAGAGTGGCTATCATTAGATTAGGATTAGGCCAGGAGATGAATGGAAAACTGCATTCAAGACCAATGAGGGGTTATATGAATGGAAGGTCATGCCTTTTGGTTTATCCAACACCCCTAGTACCTTTATGAGGTTGATGAATGAGGTCTTAAGGGAATTCATAGGCAAATTTGTCATAGTATATCTAGATGACATTCTTATTTTCAATAATACAAGGGAAGAACACCTTAAACATATAGACTTGGTCCTCAAAAGGTTACATGAAGAGAAACTAATGATCAACTTGGAGAAGTGTTTGTTCATGCAGGAGGAGATCATATATTTGGGTTTTGTCATTTCATAAGGAAAACTGAAAATGGATCAAGAGAAGGTAAGTGCCATATTGTCTTGGCCAACTCCCAGATCCATGAATGATGTTAGAAGTTTCCATGGGTTAGCAGCCTTCTATAGGAAGTTCATAAAAGGGTTTAGTCATGTTTGTGCACCCATGCTTGACACCATAAGAGGAGGATAGAAGTACAGATTCACTTGGACACAGGAGGTAGATGATTCATTTGAAACATTGAAAAAGAAGGTGGCAGAGTAGCCAGTCCTTGCACTTCCTGACTTCAACAAGATTTTTCAAGTAGAATGTGATGCAAGCCACATGGCAATTGGAGTAGTACTTGGTCAAGAAGGTAGGCCTATTGCATTTTTCAGTGAGAAATTAAATGATGCAAAGAAGAGATACTCATCATATGATTTGGAGATGTATGCTCTAGTATAGTCACTCAAAACATGGAGGCATTACTTGATGCCAAAAGATTTCATAGTGTTCACAGATAATCAGGCCCTTAGTTTCATAAATAGTCAAGAGAAGCTGAACCATAGGCATATGAAGTGGTTGGAGACTTTGCAAGCTTTCACCTTCACACTCAAGCACAAGAAAGGAGTCAAGAACAAGGTAGCAGATGCTTTGAGAAGGAGGGCTCTAACCATAAATCAGATCCAATTGGAGAGTGTTGGCATTGACTCTTTGAAGACCATGTATGATGCTGATGAAGACTTTAGAGAGATCTACAAGGTATGTACTTCCTTTGGTGACAAATATCATGTTGAGTTCTCTAAATTTTTGATCCAAGATGGATTACTTTTCAAGGGTGGATAGTTGTGTATTCTACGGTGTTCTATGAGACTAAATATCATTGGGGAGAAACATTGTGGGGCCATGGCAGGATATTTTGGTCTGGATAAGACTCTTGATCTTGTGAAGAGGCATTACTATTGGCCCAAGTTGCAGTCAGATGTGAGAAGTTTGTGGAGGCGTGTGTGATATGTCAAAAAGCAAAAGGGAGATCAACTAATGCAGGCTTGTATCAGCCACTACCCATTCCTTCTAGGCCATGGGAGAGCATAAGCATGGACTTTGTATTGGGTTTGCCTAGGACAAGGAAGGGATATGATAGTGTTTTTGTTGTAGTCGACAGATTTAGTAAAATGGCACACTTCTTTCCATGCAAAACCACTTGTGATGCTTCATATGTTGCAGATCTATTTTTTAAAGAGATATTGAGAATACATGGATTGCCATTGAGCATAGTGTCAGACAGAGATGTGAAATTTATTGGCCACTTTTGGAGGACTCTTTGGAGGAAGCTTGGAACCAACTTATCCTTCTCATTAGCCTACCATCCTCAAACCAATGGTCAGACTGAAGTGGTTAACCGTTCATTGGGAAATTTGCTCAGGTGTTTGACAAGGTAGCATGGAGAGAAGTGGGATAACATCCTACCACAAGCAAAATTTTCCTACAATGACACCGTCAATAGGAGTACAGGGAAGTCACCTTTCTAGGTGGTATATGGCATTCATCCAAGGGGTATTTTGGAGCTGAGAGATCTACCTATAGGAGAGTCTATTAGTGCAGATGGAGAAGCTTTTGCATCAGCCATCAAAGAGGTGCATGATCAAGTCAAGACCCAACTCCAACAAACCACATTAAAGTACAAAGCATATGCTGATAAGAAGAAGAGAGATGTACAGTTTGATGTTGGACAATTAGTGTGGGTTCATCTGAAGAAAGAAAGGCTCCCAAAAGGTAAACATACCAAGCTAATGCAGAGGAAGATTGGACCATGTCAGATTTTGAAGAAGTGTGGGCAGAATGTTTATGAGATCCAACTCCCTCCTGACCTTGGATTATCACCCATTTTCAATGTATGTGATTTAACTCCATACAAGAATAATGCAGATACAGAACATGAAACATTATAGGGTACGGCAGATGATGATATTCCTAAGCATGATCCACCAAAATTGAAGAAGATTTTAGACTCAAGAGTGGCAAAGAAGACAAGGAATAAAGAGTACATGGAGTACTTGGTGGCTTGGCAAGGGAAACCTAATTTAGAAGAAGTTTGGATGACTGAAGATTAGATCACAAACCATGGTACAAAACTTCAAACTCTCATCTCAAGTGGGCTTGAGATTTCTTCTCCCAGGGAGTATGGTGCAGGAGCACCTCTTCAACAAGCCAAATATACATCTGAGGGAGAAGACTAAGGTCTTAATATGTTGTCATATTTTATGCATTTCCATGTTTGTTCATGTTGACATGTATTATGTGGTTGTGATTTCATGTTTGTAATAAAGACCCCATCATGTGAACCAGTGTTACAAATTTGGCAGCTTGATAAGCCAATTTGAACATCTTGGGCAATTGGGGTATGTGGATGATTAAGTCAAGTGTGTTGTGTTGTTGATGTTCTAGGGTGTTTAATTCATGTCGTGTATTAAACATATGTTGTGTGATCCGTTAATTTTTTGATAATCCGGTTGAAAGTTGTAACAACTCCAATTTCTGGTGTTCCGGTTGGAATTGAATGGAAAGAAACTATAAACACCTTGAGGACTGGGATCCCAAGGGAAGAGGAAAAAGTATTATTGAAGAGATATAATTCTATCAGTTTGCAATTACAAGTTCTGTGTTCTGCATACATTCCTTGCACATCAAACTGTGGTGTGTATATTCTCTACATCAAATTGTTTGGTACATAATCTAGTTTTCTGTCATCCAAGATGCAAGATTGAGACTATTCCACTCGTGGATTTCCTTGAAATCAGTGGAATGGACCCTGTAAATAATTTTCTATTTTTTTTCTTTTTGTTCATGATCATGGCAGAGTGGAACAGAGGATCCAGTAGAGAGCCTAGCATCTCTATGTGCTAGGGCTCGACAGATAGAATCTACGAGTTTGGCTATAGAGGACGTCCTCGATGTAAGATTTGGGTTGTATCTCTAACTGTACATTTTCTGAGTATATCACATTTGTATGTTAAGAACATTTTGTGAGTATCCCGCAGATGTATGTGAAGAGACATTTTCGGTGTATATTGCTAAAGCATGTCGGTTATGCAATTTGTGAGTATACGTCAATTGTATGTCACAGACAGAGTGTGTGTATATCACAATTGTATGTGAGTATCATTCTATGTATATCCTACAATTGTATGTTGAAGACAACCTATGTGTATATCGTAGTTGTATGCGAGTGACATTCTGTGAGTATACTACATTTACATATTGGGGGGTTGTATGTTACAAATGTATACAGCAAATGTACATTTTGAAGGTACATTGGGTAAGATACAAAGGAGGTCAACGGGAGGTCAAAGATGGATTTTGTATGAATATTGAAGAATGTATATTTTGGTTAGGTTACAAAGGTATGTTTCGAATGTACATTGTTGATATGCATTTTGAAAGATACAATGAGTGACTAGCAGAAGCAGTAGAGAAGGAACCAGCCCGACAAGTCAAGTAATGTATGCATAAGGTTAAATGTATCTGTGCATCATGGAAGGCGAGTTGAAGAGTCATGGATATTAGAGTAACTCTAAGTGTCGGGGTGAAGCATTTTGGTGGAGCCGATAGTGAAAGTGTTACCAATGGTGGACTTCGGGAAGACACGGGAAGTTTCCTACCGATAGAGGAAAGCAGTGATCGTAAGAAGGTAGTGAGGTTGTAGAGATCTGAGAAGTTGTGCAAATCTCTTGGAGCTCTACATCACTAAACCTTATCCCTAAACCCTAATCCCTGAACCCTAAACCCTAATCCATCATCCCTCAACTCTAATCTCTCATCCCTAAACCCTAAATGCTATCCCTATTCCTAAACCCTCAACGGGCTCAATACTATATGTGAAACCCTAATCCCTTATCCCTAAGCCCTCCAACCCTATCCCTAATCCTTATACGCTTGACACTCTACTTTAACCCTAATCCCTCAACCCTCAAACCTATCTCGAAACCCTTAACCCTCAAACTTCAATGTACTCAACCCTCAATGTCAAACCCTAATCCCTCAACCCTTAACTCTGATCCCTCGCCCTCAACCCTATCCCTAAACCCTAAACCCTAAAGCCTCAACCATTAACCCTCAACGTCAAATCCTAATCCCTCAACCCTTCACTCTAATCCCTCAACCCTAAACCCTATCCCTAAACCCTCAAAACTATACCTTAAACCCTAATCCCTCAACCCTCAACCCTAAACCTTGTCCCTAAACCCTAATCCCTCAACCCTCAACCCTAATATGTCATCCCTCAACTCTAATCCGTCATCCCTAAACCCTAAATGCTATCCCTATTTGTAAACCCTCAATGGGCTCGATACTATACCTTAAACCCTAATCCTTTATCCCTAAACCCTCCAACCCTATCCCTAATCCTTATACCCTTGACACTCTACTTTAACCATAATCCCTCGACCCTCAACCCTATCCTGAAACCCTTAACCCTCAAACCTCAATGTACTCAACCCTCAACATCAAAACCTAATCCCTCAACCCTTAACTCTGATCCCTCGACCCTCAACCCTATCCCTAAACCCTAAAGCCTCAACCCTCAACCCTCAACGTCAAATCCTAATCCCTCAACCCTTCACTCTAATCCCTCAACCCTAACCCCTATCCCTAAACCCTCAACACTACACCTTAAACCCTAATGCCTCAACCTTCAACCCTAAACCCTAATCCCTCAACCCTCAACCCTAATCCATCATCCCTCAACTCTAATCTGTCATCCCTAAACCCTAAATGCTATCCCTCATCCTAAACCCTCAACGGGCTTGATACTATACCTTAAACCCTAATCCCTTATCTCTAAACCCTCAAACCCTATCCCTAATCCTTATACCCTCGACACTCTACTTTAACCCAAATCCCTCGACCCTCAACCCTATCACTAAACCCTTAACCCTCAAACCTCAATGTACTCAACCCTCAACGTCAAAATCTAATCCCTCAACCCTTAACTCTGATCCCTCGACCCTCAACCCTATCCCTAAACCCTAAACCCTAAAGCCTCAACCCTCAACATCAAATCCTAATCCCTCAACCCTTCACTCTAATCCCTCAACCCTAAACCCTATCCCTAAACCCTCAACACTATACCTTAAACCCTAATCCCTTAACCCTCAACCTTAAACCTTATCCCTAAACCTTATCCCTAAACCCTCAACACTATACCTTAAACCCTAATCCCTCAACCCTAAACCCTAAACCTTATCCCTAAACCCTAATCCCTCAACCCTAATCCGTCATCCCTCAACTCCAATCCCTCATCCCTAAACCCTAAACACTATCCCTATTCCTAGACCCTCAACGGGCTTGATACTATACCTTAAACCCTAATCCCTTATCCCTAAACCCTCCAACCCTATCCCTAATCCTTATACCCTCGACACTCTACTTTAACCCTAATCCCTCAACCCTCAACCTTATCTTCAATCCCTTAACCCTCAAACCTCAATGTACTCAACCCTCAACATCAAACCCTAATCCATCAACCCTTAACTCTGATCCCTCGACCCTTAACCCTTAAAACTTGAACCCTAAAACCTATCCCTACACGCTCGACACTCGACACTATATCTTAAACCCTAATCCCTTAACCCTCATCCCTAAAGCCTCAACCCTAAATCCTTAAACCTTCAACCCTAAACCCTATCCCTAATCCCTCTACCCTCGACACTCTTACTTAACCCTAATCCCTTGACCATTAACCCTATCCCTCAACCTCAACCCTCAACCCTCAACCCTCAACTCTCAACATTAAACCCTAATTCATCAACCCTAAACCCTAATCCCTCAAACCTAAACCCTATCCCTAAACCATCAACCCTCAACACTATACCTTAAACCCTAATCTCTATCCCTCAACCCTTAACCCTTAAAACTTAAACCCTATCCCTACACTCTCAACACTTGACACTATATCTTAAGCCTTAAACCCTCATCCCTAAAGCCTCAACCCTCAATCCTTAACCCTTCAACCCTAAACCCTATCCCTAATCCCTCTACCCTTGATACTCTAACCCTAACCTCGACATTAAACTCTAATTTGTCAACCCTAAACCCTAATCTGTCAACCCTAATCCCTATCCCTAAACCCTCAACCCTCAACCCTCAACACTATACCTTAAACCCTAATCCATCAACCCTAAAACCTAATCCCTGAAACCCTCAACCCTAAACACTATCAATAAACCCTAAACCCTTGACACTATACCTTAAACCCTAATCCCTCAACCCTCAACCCTAAACACTATCCCTATTCCTAAACCCTCAACCCTTGACACTATACCTTAAACCCTAATCCCTTATCCCTAAACCCTAAACCCTATCCCTCAACCCTTAACCCTTAAAAATTAAACCCTAAAACATATCCATAAACCCTCGACGCTCAACACTATATTTTAAACCCCAATCCCTTAACCCTTAGCCCTAAAGCCTCAACCCTCAATTGTTAAACCTTCAACCCTATCCCTAATCCCTCTACCCTCAACACTCTACTTTAACCCTAATCCCTTGACCACCAACCCTATCCCTAAACCCTCAACCCTCAACCCTCAACTCTCAACCCTCAACATTAAACCCTAATTCGTCAACCCTAAACCCTAATCCATCAACCCTAAACCCTATCCCTAAAGCCTCAACCCTCAACACTATACCTTAAACCCTAATCCATCAACCCTAAAACTTAATCCCTTAACCCTCAACCCTAAACACTATCAATAAACCCTCAACCCTTGACACTATACCTTAAACCCTAATCCCTCAACCCTCAACCCTCAACCCTCAACCCTAATCCCTAAACCCTAAATGCTATCCCTATTCCTAAACCCTCAACCCTCAACACTATACCTTAAACCCTAATCCCTTATCCCTAAACCCTAAACCCTATCCCTCAACCCTTAACCCTTAAAAATTAAACCCTAAAACCTATCCATAAACCCTCGACGCTCAACACTATATTTTAAACCCCAATCCCTTAACCCTCAGCCCTAAAGCCTCAACCCTCAATCGTTAAACCTTCAACCCTAAACCCTATCCCTAATCCCTCTACCCTCAACACTCTACTTTAACCCTAATCCCTTGACCATCAACCCTATCCTTAAACCCTCAACCCTCAACCCTCAACTCTCAATATTAAACCCTAATCTGTCAACCCTAAACCCTAATCCGTCAACCCTAAACCCTATCCCTAAACCCTCAGCCCTCAACACTATACCTTAAACCATAATCCCTCAACCCTAAACCCTAAACCCTATTCCTAAACCCAACAAAATTGCTTTGCCTTATGTTAGGTTGTTAAACCCATCATTTTTGACACTCTTCTCTTAAAGATATTTAAGTTGTAAGAATACGTTAGAAAAATGGCTATGAACTTTTTTAATGTTAGTAATGTTATATGGCATATTTTTCTGGCCCATCTGGGGTTCATTATGCCAATAGGTGTATACACTATGAGAAAAGATTTGCATATGGTACACCCACAGTGAGTAATTAATAGTTGAAATTAGAAGGATGATCATTATGAGAAAATATTTGCATTGGGGTACATCTATGTTTCTTGTTGTCCACCCCGCACTTAGGGGAGGTATATTGTTATGAAACAGGCAAATAATCTCCCATTGTTTACTGGCTCTATCCACAAGAACTACTAAACTATACCTTAAACCCTAATCCCTCAGCCCTAAACTTTCAACCCTAAACCCTATCCTTAATCCCTCTACCCTCAACACTCTACCTTAACCCTAATCCCTCGACCCTTAACCCTAAACGCTATCCCTAAAGCCTCAACCCTAAACCCTAATCCCTCAAGGTCCTAAACTCTAATCCATCATCCCTAAACGCTCAACCCTCAACCTTAAACCTTAATCACTCAATCCTTAACCACCCTTCTCCTCCCCTATCTGCCTCACTCCCATCTCTACCCTCCTCTACCTTCGACACTATACATACATACATATAGGCATACATGGATACATACATACATATAGGCATACAAACATATATATATGATTAATAGCCTTGAACATAAAAAAATTGAAGGGGAACATAACGCGAGCGCATTATAGCGCGCTTGCGTTATTTCAAACATGACAAACAACACAAACTTTTGCGGAAAAGGAAAAATGCAAAGCCAAAAATAACGCAAGCGTGTTATAACACGCTCGCATTATGTTTTGCTTTGGGAATCCCAAGCCTTAGGCTTGGGATTTGCTTTGGATTTCCAACCCAAAGGCTTGGAGTGCCTTTTCAACATCCACAGACGTGTTTTTCCATATTCTTCAAGATTTCACATAATTTCATTCATGCTAACCCTCAGATTTGCACGTGTTTCAAGGTTGAACAAATCGAACACCTGGGTAATGTTAGGCTTTCTCTTAGCTATTTGACAATGTGATTTTTTTCACATTTTAAAAATGTTAAGCCTTTCATCTTTAATTTCTTTTGTTTGTGTGTCTGTTTTTGGGCAAAAACCACTGTTTGGTTTTTTTTTCATTGTAAATTAACTATTCATTGAAATTTTAAAAAAGTTACATATTTAGAAACTAGACTCCATTCTACAAATATTAAAAAACGGAAAAAATGATTTTCAATTAGTTTTCAAAATTTATAGGGGTAGCACGACCAAAATTCTATTTTTTAGGATGTGTCCACTTTGAAAATTAGTAAAAAATCAAATATTCATAAAAAAATTATCAGAAAAATCGGGCATAAACTACATGCTATTAGCTAATTTCTCACTGAAGCAATTTTAAAAATACCAAAAAAAGTTGACCTTTTGAGGGAGCCACAAAACATGCTATGTTATGTTTTTTTGACAGAAACAACACCAAATTTTGTGGCTCCCTCTTTTGAACCCCTTAATCTATGCCATTTTCAAAACAAAATAGTAGTTTAGAAAGTAGACTCGGAGCAATACAACATTGTTTTGGTTGCATCTCCAAATTTTGAGTGTAACTATGCTCAATTTCTCATCCAAGGCGAGTATTTCCTGATTTTAGAAAAAAAGTGGCCACTTAAGACCCCTTTTTGGCCCCCCATCTTCTTGCACTTACCCTAGAAGCAAGAAACAATGAACCATATGATGCCATATGAGCAGGCCAAAACACATGATTTAATGTACAACTATAGAACTATTTTTTTATTTGTATTTAATAATAGGACCTCAACACAAATATATTAATATAACATCACATTTGATAATGTAAACTAGAAATCTCATACCTAAAAATTAAACTTGCCAAATAAATGGTATAAAAATTTGAAAGTCATTCAGAATTAGTACTTATAAAAGATGCAAAATAAATATACACAACTACTAAATCATCTTCACTAGTCTCTAGAAACAATATTGTACTCTTTATAATCATAGGGAGAGGAAATGCTAATAAAACAATTGTTTGAAAAGAGCAAAGAGTACTCAAGAGAATAGGGATTGACAAGCCTATTTATGGCTTGCTGAAATATAACTCCTGCTTCCTAAGGAGTTTCTCATATGACCTTTAAATTTAGGGGCTTCGGGCCATACTGACATGGCAAAACTCTAAGATCCATATTAGACATACCTATGGGCATGCCTCGAACATACCATCACATCATTAAAATGAGTGCTCCATACTAGACATACCATCCATCATGAATCAACATTTGCAGGGCCCACGTACTAAGGAAAGACGAGTCTCATAAACGTGAGTCACTACAGTTGCAAGCGTCATTGCTCGTGTTGTACAACCCGTTAATGTGTGCACTAATAAAATACAAGTCACATGTTCAAATTATGACAGTTTACACAATCGTGTAGTAAGAATTAACAAAGAGATGACTATATCTTAGAAAATCACAACATAAACTACCAACCTATGTTGATAGCCCTGGGTATACCCATGCATATGAGGCATGTAATGCCCATAGATACGTCTACTATGGAGCTTAGCCTTCGCTTGCCGAAGTTACTCTATTACACCGCTTGGCTTAAACAACACACACTAAGCTTTGACTTGCTTAGGTGGCTAGTGGGCCCTTTATCTTACTCTGTTTTGTTAATGCTAAAATAAGAGAAGGGCCCACCAGCCACGTAAGCAAGTCAAAGCTTAGTGTGCGCTGTTTAAGCCCAACCCTATTACACGGCAATTATAATCTTGGTACACTTTGGTATGCCGTATTAACCTTTAGTTGATTACATGCACATTGACTTTGGGTGGTCATTGTCAATAGTGGAATATTTGGAATTTAAGGAAAACCTTTGAAACAATTGTAATGGACGTTAGGTACATGGTACCAAGAGTCCTATCAACTGCAAATTCTAATTTTATTGGATTACTTGACGTTTTATCATTTCTAAAGCGTCAACTAATTTTTTTAATAATATTTTGCCTTTCATTCCACTGAAAAGCATTCAAGTAGTCGATGTTTCCCTGTCGCTCAAACCGTTGGTGGGGTTTACGTTACATGATGCCAAGAATCCTTGACGTTTGACAATTTTAAAGCGTAAACTAAAGTTTTTAATAATATTTTGTCTTTAACTCCACTGAAGAGCATTCAACTAAACCTGTCATTTCAAACAGTTAGTGGGGTTGACGAATAAACCTTAAATTCAATGTCAATTAACACACTATTTTAGTTGACTAGAACATGTCAGTTAGTCAATTAATACAACTTGTAAAGAGCATATCAGTTTAAATGCGGTTATAATTCCAATTTTATTCCAGAGTATTTTAATTTGATTAGGAGTCTAGTTGCGTTACTTTGTGAAAACACATTTTAAAATAAGGATAGTTTATATCACAGGAGAAAGCCACCATCATATACGAGCCCTCCTGTCATTTAAAGAAGTAAATTCTATTTGTTTGGTTGTGACATATGTGCTCATCTATGACGTCTTTTTTAGAACAAAATTCCAACTAACATTGTATACACTAAAGTACTGAATACTCCTTAGTTATAAAGATTGCATCTTTGGAGAGTTGGATGTATACTTTTAAAAGCCATTGCTCAATTTTTTTTTGGGGAGATATTTGTGGAGCTAGTGACTCCATGAATATTTTATTTTTAAAATAAGCAGTTATTTTAATTTGTAGTTTTTACTATACTAAAAAAATAAAAAGTAAATTTATCTTAATTTAGAAGAAAATAAAAAAAGGAGGGAAGAAATATATGCAGCCTTTCGGCATATTTTTCATTATGCAGTGGCTACGTATTTGCAGCCTCCCTTTTTTTCCATAGCCTATTTACAATTCCTAAATAGTAGCTGCTCCACAAAAATAGGGAAATATTCTATATTATCCTTTTCCCATAATTGTAAATTTCCATGGGACCACTCCAATTTAAGAAGAAAAATAGCTTAAGGAAAGGCATGGAGACATGGAGTAAGTCAATACATGTATTAACTTAAACAATTAATTTTACTTAGAATTATTGTCTTGCAAGAGACAATATGAAGAATAATTTTTAATCAAAATCATATATGAAATGAAGGGTTTTTAGGTCAAGTATATATTTATACGTTTTTAAAATTTTTATTTATTTATTTATATGTAATGATTAGTTATAAGTGATATGTTTATATATAAAAGTTGATAAACTTATTTAAGGTTTGATTTGATTTAATTTAATTTCATTAATTTCAAGGATTTGGATCTAATTGTAGATTCTCTATTTTTTTAACTTGCTTTGAATTTATAGTTGTAGATTTCAGCCTTGTTCAAATTGGCAATCATGAATTTAATCATTGAACTTTGATGTTTAAATATAATTATGAGCCCAAGTCGAGCCTCCTTCTAAATAGTCAATATTTGTTAACATGGGCATGAAATGTTCAAACTTGCACACTATGTTTTTATATAAAAAAACATAGCTATCCATCCAACCACCTCTTTTTTGACATCACATTATCACTTAAAGAGCATTACATCAATAGAACATTAGATAGCATCAACATTGGTGCCATTAACTATAGATTATGTATCTTTCTATTGGACTAAAATCTCATCTGAGTGTGAAGGTGCTTAGTGCATTTGTTCAATATAACCTCTAATTCAAAAAATATGGATCCCTCCTCATCCAATGTTGATAACTCTATTGCTACTCGAGAAACAATGATAAAAGAGACATGAAAATCTAGCTAGATCTTACAAAAGGGTGGGGGTGCAAGCTTGTATGCCACCTTACTAATGTGTTTCACCGTCAACTTATGATTGAACTTGTCCTTCAGTGACATCTACTTGTAGAGTTTAAGAGATAACAAGACATAATCACTAATACAATGGTATGCTCTATCCTAGGTTGATCCACCTACTATTTCATGCAATTATGTTCTAGAACTAGGTTATCCTTAAGGATTTTAGAAATTTGCTCTTGCTTAGCCAAGGTATTATCAACTAGTGTAACCTTGTAAGAACTTGAATTATAAATACGCAAGGAAGGTTGGAGAGTACCATAGAGGACCTCATAAGGTGATATCTTGGAAACATTATGATAAGTGGTATTATACCACCACTTAGCATAAGACAACCACATGGTCCATTACCTATGTTGCTTATACACATGAAAATACAAGTCTCAAGGAACTTATTAAAAACCTCAATTTACCCATCAATTTGAGGATGATAGGTCAACTTAAACAATTCTTACAAAAAAACTAATAGTAAAAGTAGGATCATGATTATTGGTGAAAGAGAAAGGCATCTCATATAGTTTGAAGATGGGATCCATAAAAGGTTGAGCAACCACATCAGCTCTATAAGGGTGAGGCAATCCAAAAAACAAGGATGTTTTTCAAGTGATCAATAATAACTAGAATAACAAATTTACCTCCCAACATTGGAATCCCTAGACAATAAAATCCATAGAAATATTTGTATGTAGGAAAATGGATCAAAAGAACAATAAAAGATAATGCAAGATACCCAATTACCTTCACCTTCAAACGAAGTCCTCACACTTCCATAGAATGAAGTAGACGCACCCTAATTTACTACCTATGTTCCCTATGATAGAATGATATGATGTGTTGATAGCTCATGATTTCTGTAGCATAATGATAGTATGAGAATGATGGATATGGAGATCTAGAGTCATTTTGACAACATGATATATGAATATTGATCCCCCAAATGGCTTGGGTGAGGCTTGATTTATAGGAGATGAGGGATATGAATGGATGGCTAGGATTAGATTAGTGATGGATGGCTAGGATTAAGTGAGACATGGATCAAGGCCTAGAGTTGTAGTCATGTGACAAGTGTCACATGAGGGTTGAATGAGAGGAATTAAGTCAAGGATAAGGATTAAGAATCTCCTAGAGACTTCCTTGTAGTAAGGATTTCTAGAAGCTTCTATTCATATGAGGATAAAGACAAATGAGGAATTAAATAATAAAATTATTTAATTTTTGGAGAGAGATGATGTGGACAACATTAACTAATTAAATCTATAATTAATTTAATTAATTTGATAGAAGGGATTAAAAAGATGAAATAATTTAAATAATAAAACTCTTTAAATTATGTGGTGAGGGCTAATTTAAATAAATATTTTATTTATTTAAATTGGAGGATGGAGGAATAAGTAGGAATTAATTAAATAAAAATAATTTATTTAATTAATTGGCTAATGGGAGGATACATGGGATTGAAATGGGATTAAAAGGGATTAGTTAAATAACTAGCAATCACACCTTATTTTGCAATGGGTATGCCGAAATTGAAAGAGTATTGGAATGGTTGACTGAACCCCCAAGTCTATCACAAAATGAAACACTTTTTGTCACTATGTCTATGCAATTAATCTTTCTTTTCTAATCCCATGATGGGTAATTACTTTGTGTTTTAGGAAATGTCTCTTCAATTGTGATCGGTGGTAAAGGTAAAATTTGGAAATAATGATTCATAGGAAGGTTATGCATGTAACCATGTTCTACTTGAAATTGAAAGGTACTCTACCTCTCTCTTTTGCTCTATCTCTTTATCTCTTGCTCTCATTGTCTCTCTACTTCCCTTTTTCTCTAGGTTAAGCTCTCTATCTCTCTCCCTATTTATCTCTCTAGGTCTCTATATATGTCTTGGTCTCCCTCTCTAGCTCTCTATTTCTTTTTATCTCTCTTTGTCTCTATTTCCCTGTCACACACTTCCTCTCTCTAATATTTCTCTCTCCTCTCTTTAAGATTTCTCATTCTACCTCTCTCTTTTGCTCTCTCTTTCTCTCATCCTCTATCTTCTCTTTCTTTCTATCTACCTCTCTTTTTCTCTTTTTCTCTCTTTCCTCTCTTTTCCTTTATCTCTCCCTCCTCCCCTCTCTATTTCTCTATTTTTGTACCTCTCTCTCTCTCACTTGTCCCTCCATCACTCTCTCTATGTTTCTCTATCTCTATCTTTGTTCCTCTCTATCTCTCTCCACATAATCGATATTAGGGGTAAACTGATTAAGGTGGAAGATGTGAAGAATTTAACACGAGAAAGAATTGGTGAAATGATTAATTCAACTATAGGTTTTGATCTATTAATAGGCGGATTTAATAGGAAACAATAGTATCTCTCTCTCTCTCTCTCTCTCTCTCTTCTCTATCTCTTTGTCTCTCTACCTCTCTCCTTTTCTATCTCTTTATCTCCCTTGTCTCTGTCTCCCTCCCCCCTTTTCTCTCACACTTCCTCTCTATGAGATCTCTCTCTCTCCCTATGTTTTTCTCATGTTTTACTTAGATGTTTTCAAAATGACACTCTAAGAATACTATTGGTGCACCAGAGAAATTCCCAAAGAATATGTCTGTAGGGATACATAGGAAGCCATCATGAAGCTGTAGACTTCAGGATCAAACTAGGGAATAAACAACCACCAGAGAATGCTCAAGAAAGAGTTTACATAAAGAGAGATAGATAAAAATAATTGAAGAAGATGCTTCAATGTATATGAAACTGATATATATTACAAATGTACAATAGCCTTGATTATATAGGCAAGTGCAGGAGAAGGTAGATAAAACTACCCGAATAGAAAAGATACCTAAACTATTAAATAATAATTATTGGTTGCCTAAGTAAACTTAAGAAAGTAAATAAGTAAAATCCTATTTACTCTAACACACCCCCTTAAGTGCAACTTAGCTTGGAGAAGAATTACTATGCAAGACTACTATGCAAAATGCAATAAATGGGTCCCATCAACTAGGCCATGTTAGGTACCCAAGAACAACTAATCATACAACTAAATATCTTACAAACAGAGAAAAGAAGAAAACCTTGTGGGAGAAAACTTCTTTCCAAAAAAGAGATAATGCAAGTGATAGATCATGTGATGTATGGAGGTCTCCACAACACCCCCAATAACTACATCCATCATGAGAGTATACAATTACCCCTCCAATGAAGGGAAATATAGAGACAACATTCCCCCCATAATGAAGTATCCTCAAAACCACTGAAGTATGTTTGAAGCTAAAAGATAATCCAATGATGAAAAACAACATGTCTCCCCTTGGGAAGAAAGAAATCCACTAGTGCATGTAGAAGAAAATCCATATCCATAATGAAATGAGAAGGAAGAAGTCTCATAAATGAAAGATTGGAAGAAAAGTCAAGTGCCTCCAAAAGTGTTTCATCAAGACTAAAAAGATCCTCAATCAAAGAAGAAACAATGGATGAAGAAGACTCAAGAACATCCTCCAATGTAAAATTTGCAAAGAGAAGTGATACCTCCTCAGACATGTCCTCTAGATCTAAAGTAGTAGAATGAGAAGCTAAGTTAGATAGGCCAGAAATGAAACCATCCCAGAATCACAAATCTAAAGAACCAATCACGTTCTACTATGTCAAAGTCCTAGAATCCTAGAATCCTGTTGCAAGTATGGGTCTAACCAGTGTTGTCATTGATGTCAACATACTCCTATTGCATTAATGATAAGGTTTGGATGAGCCGTGAGCTGAGGATATTGAGAAAATTAGTCTCAATCAGGAACAATGAAGAACAATGATGACAACAAGGCAAAAGTCCAAGATAGGATGAGGATCAGAGGATATGGATTAAAGGGTTTGTAGATATGTGTCTGTAGGTGATCCAGAAGGGATTTCAGAGGTCCGCATGAATATATGAAGAAGTTGTGGCCGCTCAAGTAAAACTAGTTCTGATAGGTGTTCAGAGCTGACAGAGTGTAACAAGAAAGGTTTGGTGAGATCCGGGAATGAAGTTTCCTATTCTGCAGATTTGAGGCAGTGTTGTGGAAGTATTAGAGGAGTGTTATCTAGATTGGTTCATGGTTTGAAGGTCCGGAAGCATGTATTCTTCTGTGACAATGATGACAGACTATGTTCTTGAGGTTCCAGATGAAGGAGAGATGGTTTTCAGTAAACAGATAAAGTGCGGATGTTCTTGGTGAGTTAGGATTTCTTGTGAAGGTCTTTAGATTGTGTCCAGCCCGTATTGGTGGTCTGCATTGGAGTTGGAGCCTGCAATTGAAGAATAACCTCCGGATGATGATGTTCTTCTTGAGACAGGCTGACCGGATGAGTTATCCATCTAGCAGATAATCTTATGAATGTTTGCCAACTTAGATGATCATTCCTAAGTTGATGCCTTATATAAATAAGGGATTACAAAGTCAGTTTGAAGTTGTCCTTGTGGTGATGAGTGTGTTATAGCGAGGAGGAGAGTGAAAAGGCATAGCAGAAGTATTGGGCTTAAATGGAATTGATTCAAGCATGGTGAAGATGCTATTCTCCAGTTCATGTATGTGATATTTATCTCTTTGTAGACAGTGTGTCTCTTGTAGGTAGTGAGCCTCTTGTGAGCAGTGTGCTCGAGCAGTGAGCCCTAAATGACATGTGCCATTTGTTCTTTTTATTCTTCTAATAGAGAATACAATCTTGGGTTAATCACCCATGGTTTTTCCCTTAACCAGGTTTTCCACGTCAAAATCTTGGTGTCTTATATGTTGATGTGTTTTTGCTCTTGATTTGAATGCATTATGGTTCATTATTAATATACTGCTAATCACTAAGAAGATTTAAGTGTTTTATTGGAGAAATTTTTATACAACTGATTCACCTCCCCTCTCAGTTGTATGCCCTAAGTCTAACAATTGGTATCAGAGCTAAGTTCCTCTAAAAGAGCTTAACTGCTTGAGGAGATCCAGGATGTCATCCTATAAAAAGGATAGCCCGAAGTTTGATGGAACAAATTTTAATCTTTGGAAAGGTCGCATGAAGTGTCACTTGCAATGCATGGGTATGGCTTACTGGACCATGGTTACAACATAGTATGTACCTCCATAGGGTGGTCCAAAAGCTCAAAATGAAATCACAGATGTTGAAAACAATCTGCGGACTATAGAAGCTCTTCTAAGCGCATTATCTGATTCAGAGCTCTCAAATGTTATTGACCTACCAACTACTTTTGAGATTTGGAAAAAAATGGAACTTTTGCATGAAGAAGACCAGTATGTTAAATGCGCATGGTTACAGAGTCTGAAAGGAAAATTTGAAAACCTGAAGATGAGAGATGATGAAAATATGACTTCTTTTATGCCAAGAGTAAATGAGCTTGTTTGTGGAATTAGAAATGCTAGTGGAGTCTTGGATGAAAATGAGATTGTTGGCAAAATTCTCAAATCCCTTCCTGCTTCTTACAAAATCAAGGTTGCTGCCATTGATGAATTCAGAGCCCATACAATTGTCACAAGAGATCAATTGGCTGGAAAATTAGATGCATTTGAAATGACCAAGTTTGGAGATGATCCCCCCAAGACTGAATCTGCATTCAAAGCTAGTGCCTCTGTAAAAGGTAAACAAAGGTTTGATCCGAGAGAGAACTCATCAAGGAAATTGTCATGGTATGAAAAAGCAAGAAAAGACCTGGAAGAAGAAGAAGTAGAAACTGCTCAACTTGAAGCCCTCATTGCAAAGAGACTGCCAAGAGGATCTAGTAAGTATGAAGGAAAATTGCCTTTTAAGTGTTTTAACTGCAATAAGATTGGTCATTTTGCCTCAAGATGTCTGGAAAGATTTTCAAGGCAAAATCCTAACAGATCAAGGTTCTAAAAGAATTGTTACTATGTTCATGAAGAAGATGATAATGAAGGAGTAACAGATGATGAATCAAAGACAGGAAACAAATCCAGAAGTGAATGGGTGTTTATTGCCATCAAGGAAGAAGAACCAATATCCTCTGTATCTATCAATCATAAAGTTGTAGAAAGAGCTCTAGCTACCGAAGTTGAAGAAAAGGATGATTGGGTCATTAACAATTGCTGCTCTCACCATATGACAAGCAACAAAAATAAGTTCTTAGATTTGGAAAGGTATAAAGGAGGAGTGGTGAAGTTTGGTGATATTTATGCTAGTAGAATCAGAGGAAGAGGAACTATTTCTTTTGATGGAAGGAACAAAATTAGTAATGTTCTATATGTTGAAGGCTTGAAGCACAATCTTCTCAGTGTTGGACAGTTGGTGGACAAAGGCTATGATCTCTGGTTCAAGAATGGAAAATGCAAGATCTTTGAAAGCTCAAGAATAGAGATTGCATCCTGTACCCAAACTAAAGGTAATATCTTCCACTTGGTTGGCACTGATAAAAGTTGCTTATTTGTTCAAGTTGATCAAAGTTGGTTATGGCATAGGAGAATGTGTCATGTGAATTTTGATAATATCATCAAGATAAGCAATACTCAGGCTCTAAGAGATCTTCCAAAATTGGTGAAACCTACAAATAGCCTGTGCAAAGAATGTCAGTTGGGCAAGCTGAGCAGAATCACATTCAAGAGTAAGGAACTGTCTTCTACCAGGTTATTGGACTTAGTTCATACTGACCTTTGTGGCCTGGCAAGAATCAGGAGTATGCAAGGTGATAGATACTTCATGTTACTAATTGATGACTATTCCCAGATGATGTGGGTAACCTTTCTGAAAGAAAAATCAAAAGCTTTTGAGAAATTCAAAATATTCAAGGCTATGGTAGAAAATGAAACTGGATTGAAATTGAAATGTCTGAGGTCTGATAGAGGTGGAGAATTCACATCTGGTGAGTTCATAGAACTCTATGAGAAACATGGAATAAAGAGACAGTTGTCTGCTCCTAGGACTCCACAGCGGAATGGAGTAGTGGAAAGAAAGAACCGGACCATACAGGAAGCATCTAGGACCATGATGATGGAAGCAAATGTTCCTCACATCTATTGGAGAGAAGCTGTCAGCACTGTAGTCTATACTCTCAATCAAGTTCAAATCAAAAGCAATACTGCTAAGACTCCTTATGAACTTTGGTTTGGCATCACTCCTACTGTGAGGTATTTCAGAGTTTTTGGTAGCAAATGTTACATTAAAAGAGATGAAGATCTAGGAAAGTTTGATGCTAGAAGTGATGAAAGAATATTCTTGGGTTACTCTACTCAAAGCAAAGCATACCGATGTTATAACAAAAGACTGAGAAAGATGATAGAAAGTACAAATGTGAAGGTTGATGAGAGAATTGAAAAACCCCCAAGGTTTTATGAATATGATGAAGATGATCAAAATGGCGTTCTAACTCAAGAAGCCCAAGCCTCATCTGTTAGTCAGATTCAAGCTAATTCAGTAAACCAGGAAGAAGAAATGAGTCTTAATGAGCCTGATCAAGAATCAGAAGTGCAAGAAATTCCTAAAGTTCCTAGGTATGTAAGACTGAACCACTCTAAAGATCAGATTATAGGTGATAAAAGCAAAGGAGTACTAACAAGAAGGAGAATTGCTCAAGATTCAGAAAAGTATTGTTTGATTTCAAAGATTGAACCCAAGATAGTGAATGAAGCCTGCAATGATGAAGACTAGACTAAAGCAATGGAGGAAGAGCTGGTGCAAATAGAGAAAAAGCACACTTGGGATCTTGTTCCCAGACCTAGAAACAACAATGTGATTGGAACCAAATGGGTCTTCCGAAACAAACTAAATGAAGTTGGTGAAGTAATCAGAATTAAAGCCAGATTGGTTTGCAAAGGCTACTCTCAAATAGAAGGAATTGATTTTGAAGAAACTTTTGCTCCGGTAGCAAGAATTGAAGTAGTCAGATTATTTCTTGCTTTTGCTGCCTATAAGGATTTCAAGGTATATCAGATGGATGTCAAGTCTACCTTTCTAAACAGTGACTTGGAAGAAGAAGTGTATATAGAGCAACCGGATGGATTTCAATTGTCTGATCATGGTGATATGGTCTGCAAGTTGAAGAAGGCACTATATGGATTGAAGCAAGCTCCAAGAGCTTGGTATGAAAGATTGGACAAGCATCTTTCGAAGATTGGTTTCAACAAAGGTACTGCTGATAGTAACTTATATTTCAAAATTGATCATGAAAACATCTTGATTGTTGAAGTATTTGTTGATGATATCATCTTTGGAGGAAGAGATAGTATGTGTAAAACCTTGCAAATCAAATGAAAAGTGAGTTTGAGATGTCTATGCTTGGTGAAATGAATTTCTTCTTGGGTCTGCAAATTACTCAAACAAAGAAAGGAATCTTCATTTCTTAGACCAAATATGTGAAAGAATTGTTGAGGAAATTTGCGATGGAAGATTCAAAGCCAATGAATACTCCCATGGCAATTGGATGTAAGTTGAGAAAAGATGATGACTCTCATAAGGTAGACCAGACAAAGTACAGATTAATGATTGGAGGATTGTTTTATCTCACTCAAACTAGACCAGATATTATGCAAGCTGTTGGTCTTGTTGCTAGATTCCAAGTTGATCCTAGAGAATCCCATGTCATGGCAATCAAGAGTATTTTTAGATATCTAAAAGGGACGGTTGAGTATGGTCTGTGGTATCCTAGAGATCATGATTTCTCTCTTCATGCATATACAGATGCTAATTGGGCAGGAGATGTGGATGAATGGAAAAGTACCAGTGGTGGAGCATTCTTTTTGGGAAAAAGATTGGTTTCTTGGCTAAGCAAGAAACAAGAGGCAATATCTCTATCTACAATTGAAGCAGAATATATTGCAGCAGCAAGTAGTTGCACTCAAGTTTTATGGATGAAGTAGATGCTAAGAGATATCAAAGTGGAGTATGAAGAACCTATCACAATATTCTGTAATAATTCAAGTGCCATAAATATATCTAAGAATCTGGTACTGCATTCAAAGACTAAACACATATCCATCAAGTTTCACTTTTTGAGAGAGCAAGTGAATAAGAATGAAGTCAGATTGGAGTTTGTGCCTTCAAAGGATCAGATTGCAGACATCTTTACCAAACCTCTACCTAAGGACTCTTTTGAGTATCTCAAGGAGAAGTTAGGGGTTATTGCCCCTCCAGTGATGAACTAAGGTGCACTATTGTGCATCAGTTCGGTGGGTATCTCAGTCACATCTTGTGATCCAAATTGATGTTGGGGAGTTGCTACTCAGGGGGAGCAGCAGATATAGTTCTGAGATGGTCGAATTGCAAGTATGTACCCTTTTCCATTGATGTCAAAGGGGGAGAGAAGACATGTTGTGAAAAACAAGTAGTTGTTGATCAAAGGGGGAGCAGTAAAGGGAGAGAAGACATGTGAATGGTTGTTGCTGATAAGGGGAGTTGTGATAGTAAGGAGAAGTTCTTGTCTTGATGGTTTTTCACATCATATGTTGCCATCAATGACAAAGGGGGAGATTGTTGCAAGTATGGGTCTAACCAGTGTTATCATTGATGTCAACATACTCTTGTTGCATTAATGATAAGGTTTGGATGAGCCGTGAGCTAAGGATATTGAGAAAATTAGTCTCAATTAGGAACAGTGAAGAACAGTGATGACAGCAAGGCAAAAGTCCAAGATAGGATGAGGATCAAAGGATGCGGATTAAACGGTTTGTAGATATGTGTCTATAGGTGATCTAGTAGAGATTTTAGAGGTCCACATGAATATATGAAGAAGTTGTGGCCATTCAAGTAAAACCAGTTTCGGTAGGTGTTCAGAGGTGACAGAGTGTAACAAGAAAGGTCTGGTGAGATCCGGAAATGAAGTTTCCTATTCTGCGGATTTGAGGAAGTGTTGAGGAAGTCTTAGAGGAGTGTTATCTAGATTGGTTCATGGTTTGAAGGTCCGGAAGCATGTAATCTTCTATGACAGTGATGACAGACTATGTTCTTGAGGTTCCAGATGAAGGAGAGATAGTTTTCAGTAAACAGATAAAGTGCGGATGTTCTTGGTGAGTCAAGATTTCTTGTGAAGGTCTTTGGATAGTGTCCAGCTCGTATTGGTGGTCTGCATTGGAGTTGGAGCTTGCAATTGAAGAATAACCTCCGGATGATGATGTTCTTCTTGAGACAGGCTGACCAGATGACTTATCCATCTAGTGAATAATCTTATGAATGTTTGCCGACTTAGATGATCATTCCTAAGTTGATGCCTTATATAAATAAGGGATTGTGAAGTCAGTTTGAAGTTGTCCTTATGGTGATGAGTGTGTTATAGCGAGGAGGAGAGCGAAAAGGCAGAGCAGAAGTATTGGGCTTAAATGGAACTAATTCAAGCATGGTGAAGATGCTATTCTCCAGTTCATGTATGTGATATTTATCATTTTGTAGATAGTGTGTCTCTTGTAGGCAGTGAGCCTCTTGTGAGTAGTGTGCTCAAGCAGTGAGCCCTAATTGGCATGTGCCATTTGTTCTTTCTATTCTTCTAATAGAGAATACAATCTTGGGTTGATCACCCCGTGGTTTTTCCCTTAACCGGGTTTTCCACGTCAAAATCTTGGTGTCTTATATGTTGATGTGTTTCTACTCTTGATTTGAATGCATTATGGTTCATTATTAATATACTGCTAATCACTAAGAAGATTTAAGTGTTTTATTGGAGAAAGTTTTATACAACTGATTCACCCCCCCTCTCAGTTGTATGCCCTAAATCTAAAGAACCAATCAACTTCTACTATGTCAAAGTCCTAGAATCCATGTCAACTATCAACTCTGATGTAGCAGTTAATGAGGGAATCATGATTAGATCCACAAACCCATTTGATGGAACTGAATTACTCCACACACTATTTGGAGGAGTCAAAGGAACATAAGAATCATCATCATCAATGAAGTGATCAAATGTAAATACCTTGGACTGATGATCAACCCTACCCACTACAAACATCTCTCTTGTAGCATGACGAATGGACACTGAATCTGAAGTAAGCTCCTTTGTGTGGCCTGCCTATGTAATCTGATGTACTAAAAGTAAATTATGGGCAATCTTAGCAATGCAATGAACATTAGCCACCAAAACATCACCCAAATCGATATTACCTATTGAGCAACATGAATGACCTAATTATTTGCAATCAAGAGTCTATCATAATATGGCTCTCTATGAGTATCTAGAACCATAAGATCAGGTGAATGAGTAATATGAACTAAAGCTCCTGAATCAATAATCCATCCGACATCCCTAGGTGCATGAATATAATGTTCCTCGAGTAATTGTTTCAACTCACGAATTTCCTTCTTGTAGCATTTTTGTTCACTATACCCATCTTTCTTACAAAAGGTACATTTTGGTCTCTCCTTCTTAGGATTAGCCACTTTAAAAGAGGTGGTGGAAGTCTCACTAGATTTGGTCTTGGGCTTGTTCTTTTTCTTCCCTTTCCCTTTAGGTGAACTAGTAACCAATGCATGAGACTTAGTGACATTATTTTGATGAAGTTTTGATTGTTCCCTAGTCAACCTCTCACAAAATGTCTCAAAAGATGGCATATCAAATTTGTCACCCAAGCCATCCATAGTGGAATACAAGGAAGTGGCAAAATATGAAAAGACACCTGTCAATTTAGACAAAATCAAGAATATGCATTCTTTATCAATTTTCACTTTCCCACAACCCATCAACTGAGAATGTAAAGATGAGAATTTAGTATTAATAGAAAGAGATGCAATTTTTGCTTCTACCTATATAGCACTAATATCACTAATGGAACCAAAGAGATCTTTAAGCTTATTCCATACCTCTCATGGTGTATTGTACCCCTCAATGTGGAAGAACAATGAATCTTAAATATGTAGTGCAATCAAACCCATCGCCTCATCACACTTACTTTGAGGTGTAAACTTCTCCAACTCCCTAGTAAAATTTGTTGTTCTTCATTCAAGGTAGACCATAATCCTTTGGACCAAAGTAATCATTGCATTCTCACTTACCATGTATGATAATTATGAGGAATAAGAACCTCCAATCCTAGTTCATCCTTGTGAGCCACAACATATGGAGCAAAAATAGTCAAAAAATGAAACTCCTTAGATAAAAAATAGCCAATGGGGCGAAAAATGAGGTAATTTGATTTGGTGCAAAAATGTGGGGCCCACTAATTAGGCTAGGTGATAGCCTATGTGTTGGTAGGCTAGCCATGCTAACCAACCTCCAAGTTTCCACAAACTATGCCACAAGGGACCACACAAGCTTATAACATGCGCATGAGTGTGAGTCTCTTCAAGAGCTCACAATATAAAGGATATGTGTGTTGGTATATAGATACAAAAAATGAGCTTCACACTAAAAATATGGGACTAGTGTCCCAATCCCATGCCCAAAAAAGGTGGTAGATAGGCCCACCACCAACAATGCTCACTTCACTGTGAACCCTAACATGTAGTGAGAAATATAAGTTGTAGCACGTAGATTCGATCCTCGCTATACCAATATCAAAGCATGAATACAATTAAGTTGTTGCACCACATCTATAATTGAGGCATCCCTAAAAAGTAGCTGAGTCTTCCCAAGCCCATAAAAAAAAGAGTTATATATATATAATCTTCACAATAATGGCAGATTTTTATTAGAGCATGGCTAACTTTTAGGATTTTTTTCTTTTGATTTTGAAACAACTAAGATTGGCTGAGATAATGTAGAAACACAACAAGAAAGTAAAGTTCCCTAATATAAATTTTGTGCTTGTGCAGAAGGCATTTTAATACCCTTCATCTCACTATCAACCTCCATCAAAACCTTCACAACCGCATATGAAAAGGTGCTACCAGTTATAATGTAAAGGCTTGGGTAATCTTAGGTGAAACATAAATTTGGATAAAATTTCAAACACCAATATATATCGTACCTCAGACTAGAATTCATGAAGGCATGGATTGATGCCTCTTTAATTAGATGCATGCATGAATTGATGCCTGTGTAATAAATCTCTTCTCCAACAATTCTCCAATATGGGCTAGAATCTCCTTGATTCAAGCTTTGATACCATGTAGGGATACATAGGAAGCCATCATGAAGCTGCAAACTTTTAGGATCAAACCAGGGAATAAAAAATTGTTGGTGTAATTAAATATTTAATTACACTTTAATAAGTTCACTTAGGGCTTATTTTTAGTCTTAGGTTTTTATTTAGTCAGATTAGGTTTTTATTTAACTTGCAAATATAAAAGCAAGTTGTCACATGTAATTCATTAATCTTTTTCATTAATTGCATCCATTTATTGTGCAAATTACTCTCTTGTGATTTTTTTCTCTATAGAAGGTTAATCTTTGGCTTGTAGAAGATTCTGGTGTTTCAGGTTTATCATAAACTTCAACATGGTATCAAAGCGGATCTACAACCTCCTTCTCAAATCCAGGAAAATTTTGCATAGAGTCTTTTGTTGGGTACTTTTTTGAGAAAAATCATAATTCTCATTAGATCCAGAGCAGCTAGAAAAGCCAAATTTATCTCTGGATTGGCTGAATTTGGTCTTGTGAGGCTAGATCAGTGAATGTTTCAAAAGTGCTTTTTTTAGATCCAGAGGGGTGCAACAATTTTGGAGCATTTTTGGTCAAAATAATCATCACCAACGTGCTCAGAAGGGTCAAAAACCCTAGGAATGCTTGTCAATTCATCCAATTTCACCTCAGGAACAAAAAAGGCAAATTTTGTTTTGTTACAGGGTCATACGACACCTGTACAATCTCTACAAAAAAATTTAAATTTTTTTTGTGGGGCCCACAGGCTAGATCTACCCACATAACCCCTGTTCCATCTATGGACGTCCATGTTCTATTTGTGGATAGGCCTGCGGACGCCTAGCAGATTGCCCGCGGACACTGCCAATGGACGCTCAAGTGGTGCCGCCTCTGTTCTGCGGCCCAACACTACCTCTCTGCCGCCCACACAACAGCTCAAACTAGCTCCACTAGTTTCCTCTACCTAGCAGTGGTGCCACCTAGATCCACCACTCCAGCACTATCCATCAGCCATTGGAATAGTGCATAGAGGGGTTTTTTTTGCTTTAAAGGAGCAGTTTTCAAAAAATAGCCATAACATGGGCATACAGTGTCCAAATTTCATAAATTAATAGGCGTCGGAAATTTGATTTCCTACTCTATGTTTTTGTCCTCTTATGCTTTGAAAAAAAATTCAATAGGTAGCTGATTGTTTTGTTTGAAGTCAGATTTTATTTTTTTAGGTTTTTTGGAAATAGTGCATGCAAGTGGCTAATTATTTTTGCACAAGGGGAAATACTCTTGCATTATGAGGGGTATATTGATGTTCTTTGTATTTTATTGTTCACATATAATGGATCAACCTAAAATTGCTCCTCTTACCCCATACAATTAGCATGGGTGGAAGAAAGAAATAGAGATCCATCTAAAGAAATTGTGGTTATATAGAGTGACTATGGGCTTAGAAACTGAACCTACAGGGGCTGCTGAAAAGAGGAAGTGGTTTAACAGGTGTTATAGTACCCCTCACTTTGCTTCTATTAGACTATTAGTTGTTCTGTTAGAGTTAGACATTATGACCTTTTGGCTTGTTGATGGACTTATTGTTATAATGTTTAGTTGATGATACTCTGTTAATGTTAGATTACTACTATGATGACATTTGATGATACTTTTTATTACTGATGTTTATGCTTATGATATGGTTAGTTATGGATTTAATTGATTATGTGTATCATGCAATTATTTGATGACGGTTCTTATTTAGTCATTCAGTACTGATTTCTTTCTGTGTTGTGATTATTTAGTTGATGAGTTGTTGTGAAAGGGACAGTGTTGCATTACTCATACGTGAGTACCCTACTATGTTGCGATTTCCTTCCACAATGTGTTTGCTTATATGACTATGTATGTATGTCTATTTGTTACGACCATTTTGTTTGCTACAGGATGCAGGTATCAGGCATCAACTCCACCTAAATTAATAGGTTTGAGCATGCCTTAAATCTAATGGAAAATTGATGAACGGAGATGACATAAGGTCCCTAGCTTAGTCACCATCCTGGAAAAAGATGAGTATCCAATCTTGTAACCTATCAGTCTTGTCGATTGGGCATGTTAGTCAGTCACCTTTGTTGTGGTCATGTTTTGATTGTGCTTGGTCGTCAGGTATTGTTTGGCATTAGATAGCTTAAGTTGTAATTGTTCGATTATGTTTTGATCAATTGTTGTAACATAAATTATTGATCTTGAGAGCATAGTGTTAATAATAATAATAATAATAATAATAATAATAATAATAATAATAATAATTTCTAGGAAAATATAACATTTTGTATATATAAGAATATAATTGATAAAGTTAAATAAATGAAAAAAAAATCCATTATAAACAATATTTGATTAAGGAATAATAAATTTTAGTGTTTTATGAGTTGTCATTAAATCATGAAATACTATAATAAATTTATTGTTGAGTGTTGTCTTAAATTATTCTATTTCTAATTTAAGATTAATAAATAAGAATAATTTCGGTTGTCAGAAAATCTTGTATGCTGTATCCCAAAATAAACTATATTTGAGATTGTGATGCGTGGTTGTAATGGGAATTAATTGTGGAGATAGTGGGTGGTCAGTAACAGGAGGAGAATTTATTTTTTTCATATTTTTTTTTACCTCTAACTATATATTTGTGGGGAGGATCTCTGGGATTTGGGGAGGCGGATATGAGGAAATTGGGTTGGGAGATTGAGAAGCTAGTTTTTGGTGGCTACAGCATTGGACCCAGGCAACAAACTTCCAGCGCAAAGGACCCAGGGTTCATCACCATCCGTATATATATCTCTATTTGATGATATATGTTTTACAAATTTGTCAATTGCATTGCTTGATTGTTCTAAATCCAATAAATTGGTCCAATTAGGGGGTCTGTGTTTAAAGATCTTCATTCATTCATTTAAATCATGATATGATGCTTGTTTTCTATCTACATCATTGAAGAGAATTTGAAGAATACTTGTTATAGAACATTATCAGATCAATGTATCTGTCTGCATCATTTTTATGTCCATTGCATGAGTATTTCTTGTCCTCAACCATTGTGTCAAAGCCATTGAATCAATCTAGCTATGGGTCTGACTGAGAGCATGACCCTTGCATTTTAGCAGATCCTCCAAATGGGTTCTTATCACGGTGAGTTCCTTGGTAATTTCAAATATCAAATGATTGGGGCAAGGGAATTCTAGCAGTTAATTTTTTGCTAAATCATTCTCATGACTTACCTTTCACATCCATTTGGTACATTTCCTATAATCATCGCATTACCTGATCATTTCTATAGCCTTCTTAACAAACAAATTTAGTAGATATATGCACATATTACCCGTTGTACCAAGAAAGCATATCCATAGAACCATCTCTAGGTTTCTGGTAGCGTAATGATGAAGCTTAGGGTGTCTTTAAGTCCTCCCAACATGGGCAAGGAAATTGACCATGTGCACATAACGATTAGTTGTAGGTGTAATGTGATAAGGGTTGCAAATGTGATTGAAGTATGAGCAGCTCTCAGCCACTAAACCTGTATAGCTGCATTCACCTTGAGAAGTGTCCTTGCATAATCCATTTTGTTCATATCTTGCAATCATTGCATTTCATGGAAGACTTCTTTAGAGGTATTTTATCAAGTTGTTCGTAGTCTATACATTGTATTCTACATACATGTCTACTAGAGAATTTCCAATGGTCTCCACCTACTCCACACTTGCCAATTGCACCTGCTTGAAAGTTTCTAAATCCTTTCAAAGAATCCATTTTGTGCACATCCTGCGATCATTGCATTCCTAAAAATAATGTCTAGTTGTGGCATTTTACCAAATGGTTCATGTACCTTATCCTTTCATTCTCATTCTGCATACATATCTACCAGATCATTTCTAATTTTAGTATCTGACAATAGTTTTCTTGAAACGGAACATTGTTAAAAGATTCTATCATGGCATTGAGGAATTTAGCCTTATGGCCGCCGAAGGAAAGTTGCTAGAACATTTCTAAATCCTATTAAACAAATCCACACATGCTATCTTGTAATCATTGTACTCCATTAGATGATATCTCTTTGAGGCATTTTCCTCAGTCAGTTTGCGTGCCCTGTCTATGCCTTCAAAGTTGTTTTGTTAGAAAATTTCTAAAGCCTCTTTAACCTTTTTGCTTAGGTGATGAAGTTTGCCAATGTCTAAAATAGATTCATTCACTCTCCTGTTTTATATTTATGCCATGTTTTTATCATAGTCTATATTCTCAACATATCATAATTCTATAATGAGGATTGCATTCTATTTATATGTTTTACTTTAGGATAAGTTGAAGCACATTAATGCCTCAATAAATTCTATTTCTTTCAATTTTTTTTCATTTTCTGTAGCCTAGAATGTTATATAATGATATATATATATATATATATATACTTGTCCTTGGATGAGAAATATTTGTAATCCAATGATCATGGTATATTATTATTGTTTTTTTAAAAATGCACCTAGTAAACTTTTTAACGTGACCGGTGATGGTGGTGCGACACGCCCTCCGACTCCATGCAAATTCTTTTGCTTGGAGCAATGAACCGGTGATGTGACAACACAGGGGACCTCATCCCCTAGCAAGAACACTTCAAACCCACGAGCTCATTGGCCCAGAGAAGGCGTAAAGCCTTCAAGCTCGTTGGCCCAGTAGGGGTTTGAACTTTGGTAGCCGCCACTACAACCGAACGACTTAACCACTGAACCACGCCCTTATTGGCATATTATTATTAATATTATTATTTTGTTTTCAAAATGTAATAGTTGACAATTAAATGCTTAAACAAATTAGAAAATTGGAATAATGTTATTATTCATTGTTATTGATAATTGCAATTCTTTAGTTGGCATGGTAAAATCATCAGGTAAGTAAATTTAATAGGATAATGAATTATAATTGTTTTGATGGGAGTATACTTTTATAGATATGTGTATATTTAAATAAATATATATTACGGTTGATGCAATTTAATTTAAATTGACATCAATTTTATTCTGATTCCTTTATATTGGTTTTAATTAGTCAAAATTGATTATTAGGGTTTACAAACAATGTATTTGAGAATTAAGTTACAAGTATTACTTTTAGAAAATTGGTTTATTGCTAGGTGAATTGCATAATATAAGTAAAAGTTGTGTAAGTTGGTTCTTTGGTCGTAGTAGGGCTATGATGTCAAGGTTTAGTTTCTAGAGGCATATGCTATGATGTCTTGATTTCATGTTTATGTTATGTTGAAATTGTATCATGGTGTGGGCATAAGTCCTTCTTGGATGATGTGTTTCATTGTTGGTATTCGGCATGTGATAAGATATTGTGTTGGATTATGTAATGGAGAGACATTAGAAATTGTAAAAGAAGTATGTTGTTTATGGTTTGTTCACTTGGAAGCTATGGGAAATATATTGTGAATTTGTTCTTGTGAATAAGTTGGTATGCAAGAAGGTTAATACCTTGCAATGTTATGATGTCTTGCTTGATGAGTAGGGTCTTCTAGATGTAGGTACAGAAGTGGCTCTCAATGGGGGCCGGATCCCAAATTGGCATCTAGAACAACGCATGTGGGAGTTTCTTAACTCAGTGTTAACCTAATTAATGAATTAAGGGGTTAGGTAGTTAATCAAACTTAACAAGATAAGTGGATGCCTCACTTATGGATCAAGTGCTCGTTTAGGCTTGAGATGAGATGAGAAGGCCTAGAATGGCAAGATCAACTACCTTGTCCTCATGAAAGGTATGTTGATTCCGCATGAGTTTGTATGGGGGCTGGGGGTCGGGAGAGGTTGATAGGACAACCCAAGATAGGGTCCAGGGCATTAAAAGGCTTACCAGGACAACCCATGACAAGCTATGTGATGACACTCCTCTCTACTGTAATCTAGCATTGCCTAGTTGTACTCTCCCCAGTCATTGTGTGGTTGCCTCTGGATGTTCAGTTAAGTGTGTAAGTGACGATTGAGTTGCTTGTGTTATTGACTTGTGTTGTTATAGTCATGTAGCCCATGTTTCTTTAAGTATTCTGCCTACCTGATTGTTTGTTGTAGTGGGAGCTTATGTTATCTCCTAGCATGGGGGGTGGACCTTAGGGTTCCACATGGTTGGGTGGTTGTGCTGTTATATCCATTGGTAGTTCTTGTTGTATTCATGTGTGTGAAGGATGTATTGCATGTAGTGGATCTCTGATTGTGTACCAGATTATGGTGACAGACACCCATGTTCAGATTCTAGCCTTGTTTATATTGAATCATGTATTGTAGTCTTGATGATTGTATTTCAATGTAATCAAGAAGCAACATTGTAAACCATGTAAATTGTTTACTCTCTTGTATCAGAAATTGTTTATGTAATTGAATTTTGTAATTATGAACTTAATGTTTTTCTATCTAATGATATATGTTGGAAATGTATGTGTTTACCCCATGCATGTAAGTAGATTGAATCATGCTTGTTAGTTAGTTCATAATGTTGTTTAAGATTCTCTTAATCGATTATTAGTAATGCAGTCATGAAACCCTAGAGGATAAAGCTTAACTCAATGTTATGAACATCTATGTTTTCATTCATGTTATTTCTTTCTTTAAAAAAAAAATTGTCCTTTTCTTTAGCAAGTTGAGCTGTTCTCTAGGGTTACGTGGTGGGGCCTTACATTTGGTATCAAAGCTAGGTTTACAATGCTAGGTACTCTAGGTTTATATGAGCCCATTATGTTGTCCTAGTTGCCTAGATTCTATAGATTATGTTTTCCCTTTGTGTCTTCCTCACCTAACAACTTGAGGTTGTATCTTGGTGGTGTTTGTGTAAAAAGATGCCTAGAGGTCGAGGTCAAGGTCGGGATCGAGGTAGGGGATGCGGGAGAGGTGGTGGCGGTAGCCCTCCTGCTAGTTTCCCTCGTGAGAGTGATCAGGAAGGTGGGGTTCAGAATATAGAGAATCAGGGTCAGCTTGAGGGATCTCAGTTGCATCATCTACTTGAGAAGGTCCTTGCCCGCCTAGGTCCTAGACAAGAGGTTGATCAGCCAAAGGGGAGGGAAAGAGAAAGGTCTCCTAGAAGGAGAGAAATGACAGTAGAGCAGGAGGCTATCTTAGCAGGACACATGAGAGATTTTTTGAGGGGACGCTCTTCCACTTTTGATGGTTTTGGTAGTGGTTTGGAGGCAGAGACCTAGCTGATAGATTTGGGTAGGTGTTTTGCCATGCACCTATATGGTAGTAACACCGGGGCGAGATGTGCCATCTTTTACCTTAGGGATTTTACTTCTACATGGTGGCGTTTGGAGGAGCAGAAGTTACATTTGGATATTGGTATAGTATCTTGGGAATTATTTTTGGAGAGGTTTAGAGCTCGTTTCCTGTTGGATCACTGGAAGCAGCGATGGGCTGATGAGTTTCATGAGTTGAGATAGATGGCTATGTTGGTAGAGTAGTATGAGCATAGATTGTATGAGCTTAAGTAGTACGCAGGTATTGGTGATGATGAGGCTATGTTGGTTCAGCACTTCATTAGGGGCTTGAATGCCCGTATCAGTGGAGAAGTCTATGTCTTCGAGCCTAAGATCATGTAGGTGACAGTCAAGAAGGCCCATCTGGTAGAGGAAAATTTGGCCATGGCTCTTATAGACCATACAACTGTGTAGATTGGTAGTGTACCTCCGGTGGGTTTCAAGTCTCGTGGCAGTTAGTCTTAGGTAGAAGGTTCTTCTAGAGGTCATCATGCACCCACTAAGGGTGAACAACAATAGTATTCCCAATTGAAACTAAAGAATTCTCAACCTCAGCAAGGTGGTGGTCATTAGTCGAGGAAAAACTACAATTAGCAGTGGGCCAAGCATTATCATCCCAATCAGCTAGCTCACAGCACATAGTCTACAGTTAGTAGAGATAGTTTCCAGCAATCCAATGCATTCTTAGGTGGTAGAGGATATGGCAGAGGTACAGGATGTTTCTCTTGCATCCAGTAGGGCCATATAGCTAGGCAGTGTCTACAAAGAAATGCTGTAGGTTTTAGTCAGAGGATGACATCTTTAGAGCCAACCATGGGTGATGTAGGCAGATCTCACATGGTATTTGCAGCGATTGATAACTACTGAGCAGATCATCAAGGCGCAGTTGTGGAGACTTTAGGTGTGTTGCAAGGTAGAGGATGGGCAGCTGGCTTGGAGCAATAGGCATTTTGCAGCACATGAGACTCACTTTAAGGGGTAGAGACGTGGAACAGGTAAGGGTCTAGTGGGATCCTAATGGGAGTCTTCAACTACTTGGGAGGATGCTCCCCGGATGTAAGAGTTATATCCATATCTATTTACAAGCTTCCAGGAGTAAGCCTAATTTTGGGGGGGAGGATGTAGTACCCCTCACTTTGCTTCTATTAGACTGTTAGTTATTCTGTTAGAGTTAGACATTTTGACCTTTTGGCTTGTTGATGGATTTATTATTATAATGTTTAGTTGATGATACTCTGTTGATGTTAGATTACTGCTATGATGATATTTGATGATACTTTTTATTTCTGATGTTTATGCTTGTGATATGGTTAGTTATGGATTTAATTAATTATGTGTATCATGCGAATATCTAATGATGGTTCTTATTTAGTCATTCAATACTGATTTCTTTGTGTGTTGTGATTATTTGGTTGTTGTGAAAGGGACAGTGTCGCATTACTCATACATGAGTACCCTGCTACACTACGATTTACTTCCATAATGTGTTTGATTATATGATTATGTATGTATGTCTATTTATTTAACCATTTTGTTTGATGTAGGATGCAGGTATCAAGCATCAACTCCACTTAAAATAATAGGTTTGAGCGTACCTTAAATCCAATGGAAAATTGATGAATAGAGATGACATAAGGTCCCTAGTTTAGTCACCATCCTGGAAAAAGATGAGTATCCAGTCTTGTAATTTGTCAGTCTTGTCAGTTGGGCATGTTAGTTAGTCACCTTTATTGTAGTCATGTTTCGATCGTGCTTGGTCATTAGGTATTGTTTGGGATTAGATAGCTTAAGTTGTAATTGTTTGATTATGTTTTGATCAATCGTTGTCGTAACATAAATTATTGGTCTTGAGAGCACAATGTTAATAATAATAATAATAATAATTTCTAGGAAAATATAACATTTTGTATATATAAGAATATAATTGATAATGTTAAATAAATGAAAAAAAGGTCATTATAAACAATATTTGATTAAGGAATAATAAATTTTAGTGTTTTATGAGTTGTCATTAAACTCATGAAATACTATAATAAATTTATTGTTGACTGTTGTCTTAAAATATTCTATTTCTAATTTAAGATTAATAAATAAGAATAATTTGGGTTGTCAGAAAATCTTGTATGGTGTATCTCAAAATAAACTATATTCAAGATTGTCATGCATGGTTGTAATGGGAATTAATTATGGAGATACTGGGTGGTTAGTAATGGGAGGAGAATTTATTGTTTTTCTATTTTTTTTAACCTCTGAGTGTATATTTGTGGGGAGGATCTCTGGGATTTGGGGAGGCGGATATGAGGAAATTGGGTTGGGAGATTGAGAAGCTAATTTTTGGTGGCTGCAGCATTGGACCCCGGCAACAAACTTCCAACGCAGAGGACCTAAGTTTCATCACCATCTATATATATCTCTATTTGATTAATTATGTTTTAACAATTTGTCAATTGCATTGCTTGATTGTTCTAAATCCAATAAATTGGTCCAATTAGGGGTCTGTGTTTAAAGATCTTCATTCATTCATTCAAATCATGGTATGATGCTTGTTTTCTATCTGCATCATTGAAGAGAATTTAAAGAATACTTGTTATAGAACATTATCAGATCAGTGTATCTGTCTGCATCATTTTTTTGTCCATTGCATGCGTGTGTCTTGTCCTCAACCATTGTGTCGAAGCCATTGAATCAATCTACGTATGGGTCTAACTGAGAACATAACCCTTGCATTTTAGCAGATCCTCCAAATGGGTTCTTATCATGATGATTTCCTTAGTAATTTCAAATATCAAATGATTAGGGCAAGCGAATACCAGCAACCAATTTTCTGCTAAATCATTCTCATGACTTACCTTTCAAATCCATTCAGTAATTTCCTGCAATCATTGCATTACCTGATCGTTTCTATAGCCTTCTTAACAAACAAATTTAGTATATATATGCACATATTACCTGTTGTACCAAGGAAGCATATCCATATAACCATCGCTGGGTTTCTGGTAGCATAATGACGAAGTTTAGGGTGTCTTTAAGTCTACCTAGCATGGGCAAGGAAATCAACCATGTGCACATAACGATCAGCTGTAGTTGTAATGTGATAAGGGTTGCAAATGTGATTAATGTATGAGTACCTCTCAGTTGCTAAACCTGTATGGTTGCACGCACCTTAAGAAGCATCCTTGCATAATCCATTTTGTTCATATCTTGCAATCATTGCATTTCATGGAAGACCTCTTTAGAGGCATTTTATCAAGCAGTTTGTAGTCTATGCATTGTATTCTGCATACATGTCTACCAGAGCATTTCCAATGGTCTTTGCCTACTCCACACTTGCTTATTGCACCTACTTGAAGTTTCTAAAGCCTTTCAATGAATCCATTTTGTGCATATCTTGCAATCATTGCATTCCTGGAGATAATGTCTAGTTGTGGCATTTTTCCAAATGGTTCATGTATCCTATCCTTTCATTCTCATTCTGCATACATGTCTGCTAGAACATTTCTAATTATAGTATCTGACAATAGTTTTCTTGAAATGGAACACTCTCAAAAGATTCTATCATGGCATTGAGAAATTTAGCCTTATGGCTACCGAAAGAAAGTTGCTATAATATTTCTAAATCCTATTAAACAAATCCATACGTGCTATCTTGTAATCATTGTACTCCATCTGACGATATCTCTTTGAGGCATTTTCCTCAGTCAGTTCGCGTACCCTGTCTATGCCTTCAAAGTTGTTTTGTTAGAAAGTTTCTAAAGCCTCTTTAACCTTTCTGCTTAGGTGATGAAGTTTTCCAGTGTCTAGAAAAGAATCATTCACTCTCCTATTTTATATTCATGCCATGCATTTATCATAGTCTATATTCTCAACACATAATTCTGTAATGAGGATTGCATTCTATGTAGATGTTTTCCTTTAGGATAAGTTGAAGCACATTAATGCCTGAATAAATTCTATTTCTGTTAATTTATTTTCATTTTTTGTAGCCTAGAATGTTATATAACGATATATATATATATATTTTCTTGTGCTTGGATGAGAAATATTTCTTATCCAATGATCATGATATATTATTATTATTAATATTATTTTTTTGTTATTTCAAAATGTAATAGTTAATAGTTAAATACTCAAACAAATTAGAAAATTGGAATAATGTTATTATTCATTGTTATTGCTAATTGCAATTCTTTAGTTGGCATGGTAAAATCATCGGGTAAGTAAATTTAATAGGATAATGAATTATAACTGTTTTGATGGGAATATACTTTTATAGATATGTGTATATTTAAATAAATATATATTATGGTTGATGAAATTTAATTTAAATTGACATTGATTTTATTGTGGTTCCTTTATATTGGTTTTAATTAGTCGAAATTGATTAATGGGTTGGATTAGGGTTTACAAACAATGTATTTGAGAATTAAGTTATAAGTATTACTTTTAGAAAATTGGTTTATTGCTAGGTGAATTGCATAATATAAGTAAAACTTGTGTAAGTTGGTTCTTTGGTCATAGTCTAGGGCTATGATGTCAAGGTTAGTTTCTAGAGGCATAGGCTATGATGTCTTGATTTCATGTTTGTGTTGTGTTATGTTGAAACTATATCATGGTGCGGGCATAAGTCCTTCTTGGATGATGTGTTTCATTTTTGGTATTGAGCATGTGATAAGATATTGTGTTGGATTTTGTAATGGAGAGACATTAGAAATTGTAAAATAAGTATGTTGTTTATGGTTTGTTCACTTGGAAGCTATGGGCAATATATTGTGAATTTGTCCTTATGAATAAGTTGGTATGCAAGAAGGTTAATACCTTGCAATGTTACGATGTCTTTCTTGATGAGTAGGGTCTTCTAGATGCAGGTAGGGGAGTGGTTCTCAATGGGGGTCGGAGCCCAAAGTGGCTTCCAGGACAACCCATGTGGGAGTTTCTTAACTCAGTGATAACCTAATTAATGAATTAAGGGGTTGGGTAGTTAATCACACTTAAGAAGATAAGTGGATGCCTCACTTATGGCTCAAGTGCTCATTTAGGTTTGAGATAAGATGAGAAGGCTTGGAATGGCAAGATCAACTACCTTGTCCTCATGAAAGCTATGTTGAATCCGCATGAGTTTGTATGGGGGCTAGGGGTCAGGAGAGGCTGCCAGGACAACCCAAGATGGGGCTCGGGGCCTAGGAAGGCCTACTAGGACAACCCATGACAAGCTATGTGATGACACTCCTCCCTACTATAATTTAGCATTCCCTAGTAGTACTCTCCCCATTCGTTGTGTGGTTGTCTTTGGAAGTTTAGTTAAGTGTGTAAGTGACGATTGAGTTGCTTGTGTTATTGACTTGTATTGTTATAGTCATGTAGCCCATGTTTATTTTAAGTCTTTTACCTACCTAACTGGTTGTTGTAGTGGGACCTTTTGTTATCTCCTAGCACGGGGGGTGGACCTTAGGGTTCCACATGGTCAGGTGGTTGTGCTGATATATTCATTGGTAGTTCTTTCTATGTTTGCGTGCATGAAGGATGTATTGCATGTAGGAAATCTCTGATCATGTACCAGATTGAGGTGACAGACAACCATGTTCATATTCCAGCCTTGTTTATATTGAATCATATACTATAGTCTTGATGATTGTATTTTAATGTAATCAGGAAGCGACATTGTAAACCATGTAAATTGTTTACTTTCTTGTATCAAAAAATGTTAAAGTAATTGAATTCTGTAATTATGAAATGTTTTTCTATCTGATGATATATGTTGGAAATGTATGTGTTTACCCCATGCATGTAAGTAGATTGAATCATGGTTATTAGTTAGTTCATAATGCTATTTAAGATTTTGTTAATCGATTGTTAGTAATGCCGTCATGAAACCCTAGAGGATAAAGCTTAACTCAATGTTATGAACATCTATGTTTTCATTCATGTTATTTCTTTCTTTAAAAAAAATTGTCCTTTTCTTTAGCAAGTTAAGCTGTTCTTTGGGGTTACATGGTGGGGCATTACAGGTGTGATAAGGGATTTGGTACATTATGTCAGTTGATTTCACCTGATCTACTCTTTCATGCTGATTCTTGCACAAAACCAAATGAAGTATGGGCCCAATTAGAGCTTTTGTTTGGCAAGAAGGATACTTTGAGGAGTTTTCAGTTGGAGAATGATTTGAATCCTACATATTTTTATAGCATCCAAGACTTCTTCACTAAACTCAAATCCCTGAAGTTGTAGCTCACACAGTATGGTATTAAGAAAGAGGACACCTAGTTAATTCTCTCCATACTTGCTAAGCTTGGTTTAGATTATTTTGTTTTTCTCTCCACATTCTATGCTACCATGGATGCTCTTGGAACTAAATTCACAATGCCTTCACTTGATGAATTTACTACATCACTCACCAGGGAGCAGGAAAAATTGGTTCAGATGGGCACATTGAAGTCTACAAAGCCTCAGACACTTCTTGCAAGTCAAGGCACCAAAGATGAAAAGGCTTCAAGTGGTAAGGAAAAGAAATAGAAACCCAAACATTAAGAGAAAGGCAAGGAGTCTACTTCACATGCACCTCATGTTTCATCTTCATCCAACAAAAAAGAGCAATCCAAGGAGATACCCACATGTAGCCATTGCAAGAAACATGGGCATGATGATATTGTTTTCTACCAAATGCAGATAGTTGAGGTGGAGAATCTTGTTAAGAAACTCAATGTTGGTTCTCCTTCAGCTTTGATTTATAGTTCATCCTCTTCTACTCCTTCATCACATCCGTCAAGATCTACTGAGACAGGACACACATGTACTGCTAATGGAGCTGGCAAATACAAAGGTAAGGCACATTGTGCTACTACATCTCATGGATCAGGTAAATATCTTATTGATTTAGGAACCTCTCACCACATGGCTTCCTCTTTGTCTATGTTTTCTACTTTTGAGCCTTGTGATATGCCACCAATCTTGATGGGTAATAATAATTACATGAAGGTGATAGTAAAGGGATCTATTGATATTGGAGGGGTACTTTTCATGATATATTGTGTGTGCCTTCCTTATCACATAATTTGCTTTCCATCTATTAGATTACTCATAGTGGTGCATGGAAAACTATAGAATTCACACCTAATCTAGTTATCATTAGAGATTTGGAGAGCATAGAGATTCTTGCTACTGGGTTGGTTGATCATGCATCTCAGTTATACACCTTTTCTAATTTTTCTCTAGATGATGGTTCAGATCCTTTGACTGTTACTCACACTTATTGTGTGAATATTAATTCTCAGAAGAAGTTTGGGTATTTGAATCTTGGTATTCTTTTTACTGATTCATTTTTACATCATAGTACTCTTCATTCTCCTCCTCCACATCCTATTTCTGTTGAGATTGATGCTTCATTGGTTGAGCAGGATGATGATACTCTTGAGGGCTTGCAGCCCCTCTTTGCTGATAGTCATGGAACTAGTATTGTTAGTCATATTCTATCTTTGGAGACACTTGACTCAGAGATTCCATTTTATCTTGAGTTGTCACCTTCATGGATTCAATAGGTTGTTCCTGACTTTGTTGTGGCATCTTCAGATTTTGGCATGTGGACACTCATCCAGTCTTTAGAGACATTCATCTTGAGGCCTCCTACTGCATAGGTTCTTTAGTATTCACAGGTTGTTTTATTTCTTTCTAAAGGAAGAAATGTGATTTTCCATAAGTGGATTAGCTTTTGCATTCGTGTTCGAGCATCCTCTTCTGCTTCTGGAGATTCTACACTGTTGGAGTATTTTATTGCCTCTATCTATCCCTCTTATTTGGGAGTTCATGATTGTATTCTTGTGATAGATTTAGTTCTAGGGGGTATTATTTGGAGCCCTTCTTCCATCACTTGTACATATTTATTTTCATGTTTTTTTTCTCTTTTGGAGAGGGGTTTTTCCCACAGGGTTTTCCTCCTTTTCTCCACCTTATGAGAGATTCTTATTTTTCATGGGTACCTAACATGGCCTTGTAGCCAGGACCAATTCTTGCATTAGTTGCATGTTTTTATTTTCTCCCTAAGTTGCACTTATGGGGGGTGTTGGTGTAATTAAATATTTAATTACACTTTAATAAGTTTATTTAGGGCTTATTTTTAGTCTTAGGTTTTTATTAAGTCATATTAGGTTTTTATTTAACTTGCAAATATAAAAGCAAGTTGTCACATGTAATTCATTAATATTTTTCATTAATTGGATCTATTTATTGCACAAATTGCTCTCTTGTGCTTTTTTTTCTCTGTAGAAGGTTAATCTTTGGCTTGTAGAAGATTCTGGTGTTTCAGGTTTATCATAAACTTCAACAACCACCAGAGAATGCTCGAGCAAGAGTTTACATAAAGAGAGATGAAAAAAAGATTGAAGAAGATGCTTCAATTTATATGAAATTGATATAGTACAAATATACAATAGCCTTGCTTATATAGGCAAGCGTGGGAGAAGGTATGTGAAACTACCCATACAGAAAAACTACCTAAACTATTAAATAATAAATATTGGCTGCCTAAGTAAATTTAAGCAAGTAAATAAGTAAAATCCTATTTACTCTAACAAAGTCACTACTCTTGCATGGAGTTATGATGTCTGTATTACTTTCTTCATCACTTATAGTCAAATCACAAGCAAGTAAATTAAACCCTTAGTTATATAATTCTATTAATAGCATATATAAATTATAACAAATGACAACACCTAGTAACAAGAAATTTCATCCAGTCAACCTATACAATGACAATATTACACTCTTGTTATTATTCTAGGTGTGTTGAAATGAGTTATGTGTTGGTTCTTTTCCCTTATCCCATTTGCTTCTTTCCGGTGTGTCAGAAATCCTATTTTATTCATTGGTAAGAACACTTCTTTGTATCCCTAGATATTAAGAATCACCTTTTTCTTGTGGGTTGGGAAATTTCCCATATTTCCCTAAAGCATGTTGTTAGTTGTGAAGAATTTTTTTGACTTAGTTTATTTTTGGAAGAAAAGTAGTGGAATCAAATATAATGTAATCTACAAAGAATAATCTATGTATCTAGTTCCTCCATTTATAGTTGGCCAGCCATAGATTTTCCTATAGATTTTTAGTGGAAAGCTATATTTCTTAGAAGTGATTTTCTATGACAATAAGTAATTAGAAACTGAGGGGATCTCCTTGCCTTAAGTCTCTACAACTATTTACTTTTTTGGATATTTATTTTGATGGATAATGAGAGGGTGCAAATACAACATTGTATACAGTCAATCATTTGTTTGTTCAATCTAAACATTCATAGAGTCTTTAGGAGGAAGTTGGAATCACAGTTGTAAAATGTTTTAGATATGTCAAGCATTATAACAATCCCTAACCAATGTTGTTTTGGTTGAGTGGAGTTGTTTTCTAAGATCACATTCTTCATATTGCATGTACTAGTTGTTCATCCACTTACAATAACATTATAAATTAGTGAATGTTCTAGCTCATCCTATCTCCATTTTTTGTAAATACAACATAATTGAGTGGTATACCCAAATGATGCGAAGTAACTTCTACACCCTAGTTCTCTACAATAGAGAAAGGATAATTTATATGGTCTTGGGTGCTGCCACAATAATGGGTTACACTTTTTGGGACATCTTGATTTTTTTTGAAATCACATATTTTTAGAAAATATAATGATTTAAACCTTGAAAGGTTCCATTTAAAGGATTTTAATTGAAGAGGGTTTGATCTAAACCACATAGATTCAAACCCCCTTGGATAGAACCCTGCTAGTTTTGAACCATACCTATAATGGAGTCTCCTCTACACCTATCAAAATGTTGATAAAAAAACACTTTTGATATACCTTTTGGGGGATCAAATGAATTCATTTAAAATTTATGTTTTGTAAGTATGTAGTCCTTATTATAATCTTCCCAAAAAGTATAATTTTAAATATATTTAATTTATTATTATATTTATTTTTTATTTCTTGTGAATGTAGGTTTTTCACCAAACATCAAGTTCTCTGTTCTACACACATGGAAAATTAGTAAATTAGTGAAAAAAAATTCTAAAAAATATCTATGCCCCAAGTATTGATGTCCTTGTTTCAACAAAAAAAAATTGAATTTTGATACATACAGAAAAAATTATGTTTTACTTAATATGCCCATGTTTAAATTATAATTGGTTTGACTTCAAAACTTAATTTAAAAATAAACTATTCTACAAAACATTATGAAACCAAAGGCATGCCCTATATATTGTTGTTACCAATTTAAATTCAAAAGAATGAGAATTTTATCCTTTATAGAAAAAAAGTTATGTGCTACAAAATACATCACTTTAAAAAAATGTTGTTTACTATTAAAAAGTAGTTATCAAAGGAGACGCAAAAAAAATTACAATTTAACTCCAAATTTAAAAAAATATATATTTAGAATCTATAAACAAAATCTCACAAATCACTAGTTTGCATCATCTTCAAATTCCTAATGGTTTAGCAGCTATAGGTGTCAGAAAGTGAAGATTTAGTTCAAAATGTTGATTTCAATGTCAAGTTTGGCCAAAAAGTGTAACCCATTATTGTGGGATGACCCTCCTCTCCCTTGATTGTGTTGAATTGAGCTTGTTGTTCTCTGTCATGTGGTTGCCTTGTTTATATAGTTTAGAATAAATATATATTTAGAAAACAATAGAATAAATTAGATTTTAATACTTTTAGTAAAATATTTATTCTAAAATTGAGTATTTAAATTATATTTATATATCTATAAATATTTTTGAATTATGCATGACACATAAATAAAGAGTAAACATATTTCTAATATAATATATTATAATATATTAACTTTACTCTCTCTCTCTCTCTCTCTCTCTCTATTCAATCCTTGCAAAATGAAACCAGGGTTAGAATGAATATATGTTCATATCTCTATCTCTCTCTATTCAATTCCTTATTTCTTCCCCTATGTCCCCTTTTTCTCTCCCACTCTCTTTATTCTTAATTAATTTGTATCAATCTCCCTCTTTATTATTCTCTCTTACATCTATGGAAGCCAGATTTTAAATGTTTGGTTACAAAGTCTCCTTTATGAATCTTTAAAAATACAAATTTATTTTTAAAAATAACTTATTTACGAGACATTTAGTTTGATATATAATGCAATATTTTTTTCTTATAAAATCGTCACAATATTTTGAACTAAAATATTATTTAAGCCTAAATTAGAAAGTGGTGTAGGACTACCCAATCCACAGTGGCCTCCATGAGGCATTTAACTATTTTATGTTCATGTTTGTTGTTTCCAATAAGGTCCTAGTAGACCGTTCAATGTAATAAGGTTTGTTTGACCAATGCATGTTAATTTAGGTTGTATCTAGGTTCAATTGTAAGTCCCAAGGACACTTGGCAAATCTGTAAGCACAAGGTTGTTAGATAGTTAGAGTTTGTTAGGCGGTTGTGATCTCCCAGCCACTTGGAGTCAATTCAGTACTACTGAGGGCGAGTAGATAAATACCCCAGAGCAGATCGAATGTAATCAGTTGAGTTGAGTTTAATTTAGTTCAATAGTTGTAGTTGATATCAGAGATCAGTGTGATTGCAATTGAGAAACAAAGCATATGTGTATGCACATTTCTGAAAACATAATAAACGAATCCTGTTCTGTGTATCTTTCTGTCATTCAATTTCATTTTCTCTGTGCAATCGATTTGCTATTTTGTGGCGGAGATGGATTCTTAATCCATTCCACTAGTTAGATTTCTTTGAAATCGGTGGAATGGCTGTACATATCGATTTGTGTTTTCATTTTGTTCGATTTCATGTTTGCAGGATCGCGTACAGGGTGCAGATAGATCCTAGCGCCATCATGTGCTAGGTTGGTAGAGTGAAAGATCGGTGTTAGATTGGCAGAGGAATAGATCTATGCAGTTGCAAAGTTAAAGGATTTACAACATATCAAATCGGTGCAAGATTCGCGTTGTTCCATTAGATATACAATTTGTGTGTATATCGCAAATGTATGTCAGATATACATTCTATGTGTATATCACAAGGGTCTGTTGAGTGTGTATGTCGCAAAGCATATTGGAAACCATTGGTGTATTATATGTCAAGATTGCATGTAGTGAACATACATTATGAAAGTACAAGTGTATCGGCATACGAAGGAAGTCAACATTTGGTCCCATTGAATGCATATTCAAAATGCATGTAGCGAATGTACATTGGGTTAGATACAAGGAAAGTCAATAGTCAAATTCACTAAGTGCATGTTCCGAATGCAAGTCCTGAATGTATATGGAGAATGCATCTTCCGAATGTATATTGAAAATATACATTGCGCATGTACATTGCGTTAAGATACAAAGAGGTGACTGGTAGCAGCGATGAAGGAAACTGGCGATCATTGGTCAACTGAAGTATATACAAGCTGTTTTCTATCGGTGTATTGGGAGCACATACAAAGCACTCACCGATGAGGAAGGTCACACCAAAAGTACATGTCATCAGGCAGACTTAGGGTATCAGCAGGAAAGACTTTGGGTTGACCGATGCAAAGAGTCCCGCCGATGGGTGTGGCTCAAATGTATATTGCGATTGTATATCACAAATGTATATCTTGAATGTACATTGAAGAATGTATCTCTCGGCAGATACAAAGTTGAAGACATACATCAGAGAGGGTTGTGATGTCGGAATAACAACTTCAAGGGTTACCGATAGCATATGGTCTTGCCGATAGGCAAGTAAAGTGTGGACATACAAAGGGGAATGCATGTTAGGGTGTTTGGCTCCTCATCATATTGGTATTAGATGGATCAATAGAAGGTCAAAGAGCAGGTTTACAATCAGCCACAAGTTGATTGGAAAGACAAGGATGCTATCATAGTAGGGACAATTGTTTGTCCTCTAGAACCAACAAGAATTGAAAGGCAAACATATTCTGCCATAACAACAGTACAAGAAGCATTACCCAAGGTTTCCAATGCAAGTGTTCAAACAGAGATGATAGTAAAAAAGAATGGAAAGCAAAGGATAGGTTTGGTTGCAAGCACTCACTAATGGCAAGGTGTGAGTAGAGCCTACAAAGTTGGGCATGAGTTATTGACTCCATGGTAGCAGGTTGCAGTCCAGAGATCATGGGGTAGACATGAGACCGCAAAGAGTAAAGGTGGAACAAACCCAAGAATTAACTCATGGGGCATGAGTTCTTTTCGCTGTGGGGTGTATGATGCTGGAGCACCCAATCCATGGTGGCCTCCATGAGGCATTTAACTATTTTATGTTCATGTTTGTTGTTTCCAATAAGGTCCTAGTAGACCGTTCAATGTAATAAGGCCTGTTTGACCAATGCATGTTAATTTAGGTTTTATCTAGGTTCAATTGTAAGTCTCAAGGACACTTGGCAAATCTGTAAGCACAAGGTTGTTAGACAGTTAGAGGTTGTTAGGCAGTTGTGATCTCCCAGCCGCTTGGAGTCAATTCAGTACTACTGAGGGTGAGTAGATAAATACCCCAGAGTAGATCGTATGTAATCAGTTGAGTTGAGTTGAGTTCAGTTCAATAGTTGTAGTTGAGATCAGAGATTAGTGTGATTGCAATTGAGAAACAAAGCATCTATGTATGCACATTTCTGAAAGCATAATAAATGAATCCTATTCTATGTATCTTTTTGTCATTCAATTTCATTTTCTTTGTGCAATTGATTTGCTAATTTGTGGCTGAGATGGATTCTTAATCCATTCCACTGATTAAATTTCTTTGAAATTGGTGGAATGTACATATTGATTTGTGTTTTCATTTTGTTTGATTTCATGTTTGTAGGATCACGTACAGGGTGTAGATATATCCTAGCGCCATCATGAGCTAGGTTGGCAGAGTGAAAGATCAGTGTTAGATTGGCAGAGGAACAGATCTGTGCAGTTGTGAAGTTAAAGGATTTACATCAGATCAAATCGGTGCAAGATTCACATTATTCCATCAGATATACAATTTGTGTGTATATCACAAATGTATGTCAGATATAAATTCTATGTTTATATCACAAGGGTCTATTGAGTGTGTATGTCGCAAAACATTGTTAGACTTAGGGCATACAACTGAGAGGGGGGGTGAATCAGTTGTGCAAAACTTTCTCTTATTTAAACACTTGAATATTCTTTAGTGATTAGCATAAAATCAATCATGAACCATAAAGCATTAAATCTGAAGCAGAAACATAACAACACATATGACACCAAGATTTTGACATGGAAAACCATGGGGTGATTAATCCAAGAAAGTATTCTCTGTTAGAAGACTAGAAAGAACAAAATGGCACATGCCAATTAGGGCTCACTACCCGAGCACACTGCTCACAAGAGGCTCACTGCCTACAAGAGACACACTGTCTACAAAAGAATAAGTATCACCTTTGTGAACTGGAGAATACCATCTTCAGCATGCTTAAATTAGTTCCATTTAAGCTCAGTACTTCTGCTCTGCCTTTCACACTTTTCTTTGCTACCACACTCTCATCACAACAAGACACACTTCAAAATGAATTCACAATCCCTTATTTATACAAGGCATCAACTTAGGAACAATCATCTAAGTCAACAAACACCTATAAGATCATTCGCAAGACGTGTAATACATCCGGTCAGCCAGTCTCAAGAAGAACACCAATATCTATGGTTATTCTTCAAATGCAAACTCTAACTTCAATGCGGATCACCATCATTAACTGGATATGATCCAATGATCATCATAACCTTCCCTGAATCACCAAACACATCCGCACTTTATCATCCTACTAGAATTCTTCTCTCCTTCATTCGAAGCTACAAGAACACAGTCTGTCATCACTATCATAAATGAATAGGCACTTCCGAACCTTCAACCCACGAACTAATCTAGTTGATACTTCATAGGGACGTCCTCAACACTTCCTAAGATCCGCAGAATGGGATAATGAAATACCAGATCTCACCAGACCTTTCTGTGGCCCTCTGTCACCTTTGAACACCTGTCAGAACTGATTCTACTTGAGTGACCATAACTTCTTCAGATCTTCATGCGGACCTCGAAAATCTTGACTAGAGCATCTCAAGACTTATATCTACAAACCCTTTGAACTGTATCCTCTGATCCTCAATCTATTGAGGACTTTTACCTTCTTGTCATCACTATTCTTAACTGTTCCTGATTGAGACTTATTTGCTCAAAATCCTTAGTACACAGCTCATCTAATCCTTCTCATTAATGCAACATGAGTATGTTGACATCAATGACAACACCAGTTATCCTCATACTTGCAACAATCTCCCCCTTTGTCATTGATGGCAACATATGATGTGAAAAACCATCAAGACAAGAACTTCTCCTTTTTGTCAAAGCTCCCCCTATCAGTAACAACCCTTCACATGTCTTCTCTTCCTTTACTACTGCCCCTTTGATCATCAACCACTTGTTTTTCACATGTCATCTCTCCCCCTTTGACATCAATGGCAAAGTACTCATACTTGCAATTCTAACACATCAGAATCATACCAGCTGCTCCCCCTGAGTAGTAGCTCCCCATCATCAATCCGGATCACACGATATGACTGTGATATCCACTAGACTGATGCACATCAGTGTATCCTAGTGCATCACCGGAGGGGCAATAACCCCTAACTTCTCCTTGAGATACTCAAAAGAGTCCTTGGGAAGAGGTTTAGTAAAAATATCTGCAAGCTGATCCTTGGAGGGCACATACTCCAATCTAACTTCACCCTTGTTCACTTTCTCTCTCAGAAAGTGAAACTTGATAGGTATATGGTTAGTCTTAGAATGCAACACCGGATTCTTAGAAATATTTATTGCACTTGAACTATCACAGAAAATTGTGATAGGCTCCTCATATTCTACTTGAATATCTCTTAGCATTTGCTTCATCCACAAAAGTTGAGTGCAACTTCCTGCTGCTGCAATGTATTCTGCTTCAGTTGTAGACAGGGATATTGCCTCTTGTTTCTTGCTTAGCGAAGAAACCAACCTTTTTTCCAAAAAGAATGCTCCTCCACTTGTACTCTTCCTATCATCCACATCTCCTGCCCAATCTGCATCTGTATATGCATGAAGAGAAAAATTATGATCTCTAGGATACCATAGACCATACTCAATTGTTCCTTTTAAGTACCTAAAAATTCATTTGATTGCCATGACATGAGATTCTCTAGGATCAGCCTGGAATCTCGCCACAAGACCAACAACCTGCATTATATCTGGTCTAGTTTGAGTGAGGTACAATAATCCTCCAATCATTGATTTGTACTTTGTCTGATCTGTCTTAGGAGAGTCATCATCTTTGCTCAACTTACATCCAGTTGCCATGGCAGTGTTCATTGGCTTTGAATCTTCCATTCCAAATTTCCTCAATGATTCTTTCACATATTTGGTCTGAGAGATAAAGATTCCTTTCTTTATCTGAGTAATTTGCAGACCCAAGAAGAAATTTATTTCACCGAGCATTGACATTTCAAACTCACTTTTCATTTGATTTGCAAAGGTTTTACACATAATATCTCTTCCTCCAAAGATGATATCATCAACAAATACTTCAACAATCAAGATGTTTTCATGATCAAATTTGAAATATAGGTTACTATCAGCAGTACCTTTGTTGAAACCAATCTTCAAAAGATGTTTGTCCAGCCTTTCATACCATGCCCTTGGAGCTTGCTTTAGACCATATAGTGCCTTCTTTATTTTGCAGATGATATCACCATGCTTAGATAACTAAAATCCATCCGGTTGTTCAATGTACACTTCTTCTTCTAAGTCACCATTCAGAAAAGTAGATTTGACATCCATCTAATACACTTTGAAATCTTTGAAGGCAACAAATGCAAGAAATAGTTTGACTGCTTCAATTCTTGCCACCGGAGCAAAGGTTTCCTCAAGATCAATCCCTTCTATTTGAGAGTAGCCTTTGCAGACTAATCTGGATTTATTTCTGATTACTTCACCAACTTCATTTAGTTTGTTCCAGAAGACCCATTTGGTTCCAATCACATTCTTGTTTGTAGTTCTAGAAACAAGATCCCAAGTGTGATTTTTCTCAATTTGCATTAATTCTTCCTCCATTGCTTTGGTCCAATTTTCATCATTTCATGCTTCATTTATTGTCTTAGGTTCAATCTTTGAAATCAGACAACATTCATCTGAATTTTGAGCAATTTTCCTTTCTAATTTGCACACCTTTACTTTTGTCACCTATGATATGATCTCCAGAGTGGTTCAGTCTTACATACCTTGGAACTTTGGGAGTTTCTTGCACTTCTGTTTCTTGATCAGGCTCATTCAGACCAATCTCTTCTTCCTGATTTACCAGATCAGTCTGAATCTGACTTTCAAGAGAGGATTGAGTTCCTTAAACCAAAACACCATTCTGATCATCTTCATCATACTCATAAAACCTTGAGGGTTTCTCTATTCCCTCATCAACCTTCACATTTGTACTTTCTATCATCTTTCTTAGTCTCTTGTTATAACACCGGTATGCTTTACTTTGAGTAGAGTAACCCAAGAATATTCCTTCATCACTTCTAGCATCAAATTTGCCTAAATCTTCATCTCTTTTGATGTAACATTTGCTACCAAAGACTAAAATATTTTATAGTGGGAGTAATGCCAAACCAGAGTTCATAAGGGGTCTTACCGGTACTGCTTCTGATTTGCACTCGATTAAAAGTATAGACTGCAGTGCTGACAGCTTCTCTCCAATAGATTTGAGGAACATTTGCTTCCATCATCATAGTCCTAGATGGTTCCTGGATGGTCCGGTTCTTTCTCTCCACTACTCCATTCTACTGTGGAGTCCTCAGAGCAGACAACTGTCTCTTAATTCCATGTTTCTCACAGAATTCTATGAACTCACCGGATGTGAATTCTCCACCTCTATCAGACCTCAGACATTTCAACTTTATTCTTGTTTCATTATTTACCATAGCCTTGAATATTTTAAATTTTTCAAGAGCTTCTGATTTCTCCTTTAGAAAAGTTACCCACATCATCCAGGAATAGTCATCTATTAGCAACATGGAGTATCTATCACCTTGAATACTTCTGGTTCTTACCGGACCACAAAGATCAGTGTGAACTAAGTCCAATAGTCTGGTAGAAGACAGTTCCTTGCTTTTGAATCTGACTCTGCTCATCTTACCCAATTGACATTCCTTGCACAAGTTGTTAGTAGGTTTCACCAATTTTGGAAGATCTCTTATAGCCTGAGTATTGCTTATTTTGATGATATTATCAAAATTCACATGACACATCCTTCTATGCCATAACCAACTCTGATCAACTTGAACAAACAAGCAGCTTTTACCAGCACCAACCAAGTGGAAGATATTACCTTTAGTTTGAGTACCGGATGCAATCTCTGTTCTAGATCTTTCAAAGATTTTGCATTTTCCATCCTTGAATCGGAGATCATAGCCTTTGTCCACCAACTGTCCAACACTAAGAAGATTGTGCTTCAAACCTTCAACATACAGCACATTACCAGTTTTGTTTCTTCCATTAAAAGAAATAGTTCCTCTTCCTTGGATTCTACTAGCAGAATTATCACCAAACTTTACCACTCCTCCTTCATACCTTTCCAAATCTATGAACTTATTCTTGTCACCTGTCATGTGGTGAGAGCAACCACTGTCAATGACCCAATCATTCTTTTCTTCAATTTGGGCAGCCAGAGCTCTTTCTACAACTTTATGATTGATAGATATAGAAGATATTGGTTCTTCTTCCTTGATGGCAATAAACACCCATTTACTTCCAGATTTGTTTCCTGTCTCTAATTCATCATCTGTTACTCCTTCATTATCATCTTCTTCATGAACATAGTAACAATTCTTTTGGAACCTTGATCTGTTAGGATTTGGCTTTGAAAATCTTTGCAGACATTTTGAGGAAAAACGACCAATCTTATTGCAGTTAAAACACTTAACAGGCAATTTTCCTTCATACTTACTGGATTTTCTTGGTAGTCTCTTTGCAATGAGGGCTTCAAGTTGAGCAGTTTCTACTTCTTCTTCTTCCAGGTCTTTTCTTGCTTTTTCATACCATGACAAGTTCCTTGATGAGTTCTCTCCTGGATCAAATCCTTGTTTACCTTTCACAGAGGCACTAGCTTTGAATGCAGATTCAGTTTTGGGGGGATCATCTCCAAATTTAGTCATTTCAAAAGTAGCCAATTTGCCAGCCAATTGGTCTCCTGTGATAGTTGTATGGGCTCTGAATTATTCAATGGCAGCAACCTTGATTTTGTAAGAGGCAGGGAGGGATTTGAGAATCTTACCAACAATCTCATTTTCATCCAAGACTCCACCAGAATTTCTAATTCCACAAACCAGCTCATTCACTCTTGGCATAAAAGTGGTAATATTTTCATCATCTCTCATCTTCAGTTTTTCAAATTCCCTTTTAGACTTTGTAACCTTGCACATTTAACATACTCATCTCCTTCATGTAGAAGTACTAGTTTAATCTAGATCTCATAGGCAGTTGGTAGGTCAATAACATTTGAGAGCTCTGAGTTAGTTAATGCACTTAGAAGAGCCTCTTTGGTCCATAGATTGTTTTCAGCATCTATGATTTCATTTAGGGTTATCGGACCACCCTGTGGAGGTGCATACGCTTTTGTGACCATGGAGCAGTACACTTTTCTCATACACTGCAAGTGACATTTCATGCGACCTTTCCAAAGAGAGAAGTTGATTCCATCAAACTTCAGACTATCCTTCTTGTATGATGACATCCTGGATCTCCTCAAGTGGTTAAGCTCCTTTTAGAGGAACTTAGCTCTGATACCAATTGTTAGACTTAGGGCATACAACTGAGAGGGGGGTGAATCAGTTGTGCGAAACTTTCTCTTATTTAAACACTTGAATCTTCTTTAGTGATTAGCATAATATCAATCATGAACCATAAAGCATTAAATCTGAAGTAGAAACATAACAACACATATGACACTAAGATTTTGACGTGGAAAACCCGGTTAAGGGAAAAACTACGGGGTGATTAACCCAAGAAAGTATTCTCTATTAGAAGAATAGAAAGAACAAAATGGCACATGCCAATTAGGGCTCACTACCCGAGCACACTACTCACAAGAGGCTCACTGCCTACAAGAGACACACTGTCTACAAAAGAATAAGTATCACCTTTGTGAACTGGAGAATAACATCTTCAGCATGCTTGAATTAGTTCCATTTAAGCTTAGTACTTGTGCTCTGCCTTTCGCACTTTTCTTCGCTACCACACTCTCATCACCACAATACACACTTCAAAATAAATTCACAATCCCTTATTTATACAAGGCATCGAGTTAGGAACAATCATCTAAGTCGGCAAATACCTACAAGATCATTCACAAGACGTGTAATACATCCTGTCAGCCAGTCTCAAGAAGAACACCAATATCCGTGGTTATTCTTCAAATGCAAACTCTAACTTTAATGCAGATCACCATCATTAATTGGACATGATCCAATGATCATCATAACCTTCCCTGAATCACCAAACACATCTGCACTTCATCATCCTACTGGAATTCTTCTCTCCTTCATCCAGAGCTACAAGAACATAGTCTGTCATCACTGTCATAAATGAATAGGCACTTCTGGACCTTCAACCCACGAACTAATCTAGTCGATACTTCACAAGGATGTCCTCAACACTTCCTTAGATCCCCAGAATGGGATAATGAAATATAGGATCTCACCAGACCTTTCTGTGGCCCTCTGTCACCTCTGAACACCTACCGGAACCAGTTCTACTTGAGCGACCATAACTTCTTCAGATCTTCATGCGGACCTTTGAAATCTTGACTGGAGCATCTCAAGACTTATATCTACAAACCCTTTAAACCGCACCCTCTGATCCTCAATCTATTGAGGACTTTTACCTTCTTGTCATCACTGTTCTTAACTGTTCCTGATTGAGACTTATTTTCTCAAAATCCTCAGCACATAGCTCATCTAATCCTTCTCATTAATGCAACATGAGTATGTTGACATCAATGACAACACCAGTTATCCTCATACTTGCAACAAGCATATCGAGAACCATTGGTGTATTGTATGTCAAGATTGCATGTAGTGAACATACATTACGAAAGTACAAGTGTATCGGCATACAAAGGAAGTCAACGTTCGGTCCCACTGAATGCATATTTGAAATGTATGTAGCGAATGTATATTGGATTAGATACAAGGAAAGTCAACAGTCAAATTCACTGAGTGCATGTTCTGAATGCAAGTCCTAAATGTATATGGAGAATGCATCTTCTGACAAAGAGGTGACCGGCAACAATGGTGAAGGAAACCAGCGATCACTAGTCAACTGAAGTATGTACAAGCTATTTTCTATCAATGTATCAGGAGCACATACAAAGTGCTCACCGACGAGGAAGGTCACACTGAAAGTACATGTCATCGGGTAGACTTAGGGTATCGGCAGGAAAGACTTTGGGTCGACTGATGTAAAGAGTCCCGACGCAGGTGTGGCTGAAATGTATAGTGTGATTGTATATCACAAATGTATATCCTGAATGTACATTGAAGAATGTATCTCTCGGCAGATACAAAGTTGAAGACATACATCGGAGAGGGTTGTGATGTTAGAATAATAACTTCGAGGGTTGCCGATAGCATATGGTCTTGCCGATAGGCAAGTAAAGTGTAGACATGCAAAGGGGAATACATGTTAGGGTGTTTGGCTCCTCATTAGAAAGACAACCTAATAGTATATCTATCTCTTCTATCCAACTTGTCCCATTCATCTTGATCAATTGTTCATCTCTGTCTCTCTCTCTTATCATGTCTCTTTCTTTCTTTCTCCCTCTTTATCTCTCTATATGTCTATCTCTCTTTCTCTCCCTATATCTATATTTACTTCTCTACCTCCCCTTCTATCTTTCTCTCTTCATTTCTTTGTCTCCTCTCTTACCATGTCTCTTCCTTTCTCTCTCCCTCTTGTAATATTTTGATATTTAGAAACTCCATAATCCATATTAAAAAAATTGAATGTTAATCATAGTTCAACAAGATCACATACTCCACATTTCATTAAAAATTGGCTAAGATTATGTCCTCCATATTTCATGTATCAACATAATACAAATAGTCTAAAATATACAATTTTACAATATAAAAATATATTTAAATATATAGATATAATATATTTATATCAAATATATATCTTTTAATCCTGTCAAAGTTTATTGCAAAGGAGGGAGGTCATGTGTGCACCTTGGACAAAGGGGTCTTGTGGTGAGCTTAAATGGAGAGGTGGAAACAATGGCAGTATCCTTTAATTAACAAATCAAAGTGATACATTTTTTCTCTTCTTACATTTTACATTTATAGAAGCTAGTTGACTCACCAACTCTTTCCTAGTATCATTATATTCACTAATAAATATAGTGGCAACAATTTAAGTAAAAAATTTCTATAACAAGAAAAGATAAATGAATAGTTCAAAAGGTATAAAACCTTCACATGCTTACTATTGAAAATTATGGACATTATTGCAAATTCTAGACACTATTATTATTATGATTCTATGTAGTTTGACATGATTTTCTTAGGGAAACACATCATTTGATTAAGGACCTAATAATTCACCTTTAAGATCTATTAGGGGCAACCATTACACACTAAAGTTGTGGAAGGCCAATTAGCGATTTTCTTTTCTTTTAAATTATATATAGTTATGCAATACATGAGGTCAATTGGTAGGTTGTTAAGAAAATGATATCATGTGCACAACCAAGGTCTCAATGAATAGATAGAAGCTTCAAATTGATTGTTCATCCACTTACATTAACTTTATAATTTAGTTAATGTTTAAAATTTAGTCTCCTTGTTGCGACATCCTTGAAATACAAAAAAATAGATAAAAAAAAATAAAAAGTAATCTCTCTTTATCTCTCTTCCTCTCTATATCTCTTTGTCTTCTCCCTCTATAGCCATTTGTCTCTCACTTTCTATCTCTCTATTTCTGTACCTCTCTCTATCTCTCCCTCTTTCTCTTTACTACCTATCTCTACCTTTGTCTCTATATCTCCATCTCTCCCCTTCTCTATAGAAAAATAGAGAAAGACGATGTTTGCAACTCACAATCATTTGTTATTTGACATTTTAAAATGTTCCTCTAACTCCACAACTATTAACCTACATCCTCCACCTCATATTTTCACTAAGAACCTTGAATATTATGACATAATGGAGCAATTACAGTTCACACAAACTAAGATATCCCTTTGGGATCTTCTTAAAACATAACCTTCACAAATATCTTTGTCTCACTCCCTCCCTCTCTCTACCCCTTTCTCTCCCTCTCTCTTTCTCACCTTCTATCTCTATCTCTCTTTATGTTCCACTTTATGGCTACGTAAAGCTTATTCATTTGACATAGAGATATGAGGAAATAAAATTTAAGATTTGCCCTCTCCTCTCATTCCTAGTGAACCTCATTCATTAGGAGCTAAGTGCATAAAAATATGGTAGTTGGGGTGGCTTTTCTCATCCTTTGATATGGCATAAAATTAGGTTGGGAAGCTAGGTGAGAAGACATCCATGATAAAAATCTAATAGTGAAAGTACATAAAAGAGGGTGCATGGGATAAGGATCAAAGAGATAACAAATAATAATAGCCCAAACACTAATCAAGATAAAAGAATGAAGTACAAATAAAGGTAAATTCAAACCCCAAACAAATTTGAAATGAAAAGTATACAATCAAGAAATATAAATAATGACTATTATGTGGAAGGATAGAACCTAAGGTGAAAACCCTAGGTTGAGTTGTGTAAGGAAGTCGAGTTCACTAAAATGTAAATAAAATAAAACACATTTATTTACTAAAAATTAGGTTTAATGAATACAAAGAGCAATGTACTCCAATTAACCTAATTTAGATTTGTGAAAAATCATGACATAGTTTAGAATTTTTGAAACAAATACAAATAAAAACACTTAGTTGTTTTTTATGGTCGATAGATAATTATCTACTATTTCAACCATAACTTTTGAACTATAATTCAAAATCGCAACTTCTTAGATGTGTTAAAAGAAGAATGACAAAATCAAAATATAATTGTCTATATAATTTGGCTAGATCATATATATGAATGTAAAAATGAACCAACAAAAATATCAGAAGTAATGTAGTCCAATTAACCTAATTTAGAGTTGTGACAAATCATATAACATAAATTTAGAATTATGGAAATAAATACAAATAAAAACACTAAGTAGTTTTTGATGGTTGATAAATAATTATCTAATGTTTCAACCATAACTTTTGAACTATAACTAAAAATTACAACTTCTTAGACGTGTTAAAAGAAGAATGACGAATTATAAATATAATTGTCCTTATAATTTGGTTAGATCAGATATATGAGTGCAAAAATGAACCATGTGCATAGAATTAAACTTGTACCTGGGGGAATGATTTGACAATTCACATACTTTTGAACTTTGCTCATCCTAATCACTAATATTTGGAAACTTGTAAAGATAGGTGGTCTTTACAAACATATTTGGGAATTTACTAAATTGTAAGGATCAAGTTCTCCTCAGTAATACCCTAATCAAAATGGACCAAAAAAAAGAACATGAATTTACATTTCTTACCATTACAATTATATTACCTTTGATTAATACTTATAAGTTCTATATAAATGATATAAGTTTATTTTTAAATTATTTATTTTTTATAAATTAAATAATGCATTTTAATAAAATCGGAAGATGAATTCAATCTAAATGATGTGGAGAACATTACATAAGATAGACTTGTGTATTTAACAACTTACTACCTTTTATATACATTTTCTATTTTCCATTGCTTTTTACCATAGCATGGAGTAAACTCTTGAGGAAGGATGTGCATTGGTTTTTACCACAAAGAAAGATAGTTAACATCACAAAGCTCTTATTTGTCGATGCCAATCTTACGAGTGATGGTTGAAAAACATAGTTAAGTTGAATGTACATTGTCCTGTTATTTTGAGCACCATAACTGAACGTCATTTCAAATGACTTGTAGTGACCTTAGAAATTGTGAAGTCACATGAGCATTTAAATTATAATAGACATATTTGATATCTAGATTCCTATTTTCACAACAACACATAACATTATGACCAATGACAATTGTAAGCAGAAATGAGTTTCCTCCAAACATCGAACATGAAACCCACGAACGGGAAAAAAATAGAATGGAAATTTTTTTTTGACGATGGCAAGATGAATAGGTAAGATTAATTTCAATCATCTTGCACTATTCTCCATAGCCCTGTGCCATCGATCTCTACACCAGGCTAGTTAGCCTTATAGAGGGATGCATAATTGAGTACCAAGTAGCACGTGTAAAGGTAAAGTAAATATGTTGAGTTTCTATTGGGTTACCCATGTTTAATGAAGAATGTGCGGTTAGTTCGCATAGATTGCATATATGAAAAATTTCTCTATCATGAATGGTTAACATGTTTACATATGAACTTGACTCCCCACTTTAAAAACCATACAGATTAACCGCATCTTTAAACTCTTCCAGCTAGAATTAATCCAAAAAAATTTTAGTGGTCAAGTACCTAACTAATCATAGTCATGGAACTTATGGAAGCCAATAAGGCACAAATGAAGAGAATTAGCGTCCCGATCATTTATTTTGTCGGGCACAAATGAAGAGAAGTAGTGTTAGATCATACATTTAAATCACATGAGACTTTTTCTGACATGTTTTTTTCTTGGTGTGAGAATAACTGATGAGTTTAGAAAAGGAAAAAATGCAAAACAATGAAAAAATAATGAAAAAAACAAAAGATGGTGAAAGAAAACAAATGACCAAGATCATTTTTATCGTCTTGCATTCCTTCTCGAGGAGTCTCAGTCATCAATTTAACATGTCACAATGGTTCAACTCACAGAAGGAATGCCTTCGACGTAATAAATTATTCATATATTTATCCACATATTACCAATGTAATATATATGCTATAGATTTAATGCTTACCAAATGTATTAAAAAGTCTCAAAAGTGACGTATCATAAGGGATATATTATATAAAACCAATTTAAATGCTTTCGTGAATGGTTACTCATAATTGTTTTATCTACATATTTACACCAGTGCAGCTGAGGAGACCTATAAGATAATCTTCAAAATGAAAAAAAAATCAAACAGGCATACTTCAAATAGAAAAAACTATTTAATAATAAATCTATAAATATATATTTTTAAAATAAATCATATTAAACAATAAAACCTTTCAATATCATATTTAACAAGATGAGGGTTTGTCTGCAAATCCTCCATGTGCCTCCCGCTTGGGTTCCTCTTCCTGTTGAGAAATCCTTTGAATTCCTTGTTTTGTTTTGTTGCATTTGCTGTCATATGTTTGGTCTTGGTTTGAGGATAATAGCCTTTGTTTTTTTGATTGTTTTCTTTTTCAAATTTCTAAACTCCACCTTCAACCTTTCCCGCCCTCCTTATTGCGTCATCTTGGTGTCAGCCCAGGGGGTTGGTGGATGGGCATCAGTGAGGGAAGTACGGTGCGGTGGAAGGCTTGTATTGCGCCCTGCAGTGCATTTAGTGCCTGTGTTGGGTAGAATTTTACAAAGGTCAAAACAAACAAAGAGCAAGATCAAGATTCAACCCAAAACAAAATAAAGACATGCAAACTAAATGATATCACCTGGGTTGGATGATTTCTTGTTTGATTGATCATGTTTCGCAGCACAACGATGAATTGAGATTTGATAGATGGAAGATAGGTAGATTGATAAAAAGAAGATATGTAGGTAATGGATGAGGAGGAAATTTAATAGAGTGACGGCACTTAGAAGATTCATCCATGCCAAATGGCTTGGAAATGGATCAATTTATAGGCAAGTATGAGAAATGTAAGGATAAAAGCTTCCATTTCGCAAGTGATGATCGAGTTGGAAAGTTGGCAAGTTCACTCGAGAGAAATAGAAGGTAGGTGAGTGATTTGGGAGATGGAATCGGAAAGGTGAAAGAGATAAGTTGAGAGATGAGTCAAGTTAGAAATAGAAGGTGGGCAAAATCATAATTAAATAATTAAATAATTTATTTTATGATGCACGTGAGGATAAATATGATAAATTAAAATAAAATAAAAAGATTTATTTTATTTAATTTAAGAGGAAAGAGAAATTAAATAAATAAATAAAATTTATTTATTTAATAATGCGAAGGGATGGAATAAATTAAATTAACGTTATATTTATTTTATTTATTAGAGGAAAATGGTAGATTAGGTGATGTTATGGGTTATGATGACGACAAAATGGGTACCTAGGGAAAAACAAGATACAAGATGCCTAACTGATGTGGCGTTGCGACAATGTGTTTTAAGAGGACAATTTTGGGTGTCTACATTTTGCCTCTCTTTGAGATGATGTTTGAGATGATGAGACTTGTGTTGAGTAACATCATTTCAAAGAAGCTAAGATATGGATAGAGGAAAAAGATGACGAAGGAAAGATAGGATGAGGATGGAATGATGATGCCCCCTCGAGAGGATAGGTGGGTTGGACAAACACGGGTAGGCTATTGAAATGAAATGGATTGGTCAAGGAAGAAGGATAAGGAAATGGAGGAAAGAGGCAAAGGATACTTTATTTTGCAATCAAAGTGAGCAACCATATGTTTGATTTAGCGTGAGATGTTATGCACTAGGGTATAAGGACCAAGGTGATGATGTGTCTCATGCCCCAGCATAATACAACCTTGTCTAGATACAAGATATGAATATTAGCTGGGAATGATACAGATGCAAATGCAAAAAATGATAACACACAAGAAAGCAAGCAAGCATGCACAAATGATACAAAAACAAACAAGGTATTGCCCTTGTTAAGCCGTAAACCAATGATTGATTGTTAATTGATTGATTGATGATGATAGATAGTGTTGTCATGGTGGGGAATGATATATCCCTAGATCAACACTAGGATGATTGATTAATTAATTAATTTATTGATAATTGATTAACGATTGATTGGGTTTATGACAAGATTAGGATCAAGACCATTGGTTGCGATTGGATAATTTGACAAGCTTGATTAACTTGATTGGTACGAATAAAGGAAGACTTGGATTTGGATTTATTGATTGGATGATGGGAAGAAGTGATAGATTGATTAGAAGAAGAATTGATGAAGTGATGAAGAATTGATTGATGAAGATTGATTGGAAGAATTGTTTTGAAAGATTGATGAATTGATGAAGATAGATGATAGAAGAAGATGATGAGAGATGGAAGAAAGAGGAATATCGTCTGTGCCTGAATCTGGTCACTTCCTTCATACTCTAGACTGCCTACATACCCGTGTCCATGGGATCAAGACACTTAACGATGGAGATGAGATGTAGTTCTGATTAGTGTTTTATTGATGGCGATGATGATTGATTTGATTTTCATTGATTGATTTGAGTGGTTTGAGTTGATGATTTTGATGATCGATTTTGATTGTTTGATAGATTTGATGATTGAATTTGATGATTTGATTTTGATGATTGGACTAATGATTGGATTAATGATTCGATTAATGGTTTGATTGATGATTTGATTTGATTGCTGATTCGATTTGAAGTTTTGCTTGATTTGATTTGATTAGATTTGAAGTTTGGCTTGGTTTGATTTGATGATTTGATTAGATTTGATGTGATGGATTGATGAATCGAGGAAGATTTTGATTTGATCAGAGTTTGATGATTGATTTGATTCAATATGATTTTGATGATTTGATTGATTGAATTGGATTTGGTGATTGAATGATTTGATTGTTTTTGATGATTGATTGATTGTATGGATTTTTCTTTGATTTTATGATTTTTTTTGTATTTTTGGGGATTTTTTTTTGTATATTTTTTCAGGACTTTTAATAAATTTTTTGGTATTTTTTTAGCACAATTTATGATGTTTTTGGATTTTTTTAGGACAATTTATGAGTTTTTTTTGGATTTTTTCAGGACATTTTATAATTTTTTGAATTTTTCAAGACAGTTTATAATTTTTTGGATTGTTTCAAGACTGTTTTGATTTTTTTTTATTTTGATATGTTTTATTTTTGGGATGTCAATGGATTTACAATGTTGATAGCCTTTGCGGTAGATATCAGTGATGAGGGAAGACCAAGTCTAGGTGGCATAAAAGATATAGGATGGATTAGGATGAATGGATGAAAGGATGGGCGGTAAGGGATGGAAATGAAGACTCATGATAAATGATTGGATAAGAGGATAGGCGACCTCAGATGTATGCATAAGAGAGCTAGGATGTTGTCTCAAAGACTATGTCGCATAGGAAATAACATGCCCTATTCTAGATAATAAGATTAGGATTTTTCATGACAAGGCTCGTGACAATAGGATCATGATAGAAAGATGGCTAATGACAAAAGGATAATGATAGGATGATAGGATGGATTGGAAAGGATGAGGTATACCAAGAGTTTTTCAAAGGCATGTTTCAACATTTTGCCCCCAATCTTTATCAAGATCAAAAGAGGAAGGGTGGATGAATGGACTCAATAGGATAGGTATGTGTAGGTGTAATGGATAAGGATAATAGGATGGTGGTATGATAAGATATGATAGGATGGAAAATGATAGTGTGGATGAGACAAGGTGCCCCCAAGTGTAGGTGACATAGAGATCAATTTACACATGATTTACCTAGTTTTCATCATGGTACTTATCCAAGGTGCCTGTTTGCCAGGTTTTCACTGTTGGATGTTCAGGGATTTCTCTTTACTTTTTTTTTGACTTTTTTTTTTTTTTGGATATTTGGCTAGGAGAATGTGGATATGGATAGGAGGTACTCAAGTGTCTAGTTACATGAAAGTGATAGTCCCGCTAGAAGGGTGTCGTCGCATGGACATGTCAAGTGCACATAGATGTTGGTAAGGTGGTTGCATGAAAGCGAGATGGAGTAGGTAGATAGTGGATTATGGAAGGTGCGATAGTGGATTATGATGGGAACAATAGTGGATTATGTAGGACTTATGGATGGATTTATGGATGGAGGGTTTATGCAAAAGCATAGACCATAGGAATAGGAGGGGGAAGATATGTAGGATAATAGTTGAAGGATGAGGAGATGGAGGTTGATGAAATTGTTACGGGATGGAAAGGAATCATGACCAACGGTTGCACACACCGGGATAAGCATTGAAGCTTGTGATGGGATGGTGGCATAGGAAGCAATGGTGTTGTTCACTTAGGGGATGGTCAATTTAGACATTTAGGGACCCACATGGGCTTAGTGTTTTTATGATTTTTGCTTTTCATGTGGGATGGAGGAACTTTAGACTTTTGGATGGAATGGATGGAAGAGGAGAAAGTGGATGGTTTGGATTCTTGGGAGGTGGATGCCTTATTAGACTTGATTGCTTCTTTTTGCTTAGAGAACCATACATTTTTTAGATTTGCTTTAAGGTGGGTGATTGTATGCAACTTTAGAGATGGATTTGAAGTAATTAATTGTTGCTTGGGAACCCACACCTTTTTTATTTTTTCTTTGAGGTGTGTGGGTGTAGGTAGCTTTTGAGATAGATTTTTCTTTGATTCTTTACATTTGTGCCCTAAGGCATGAGACTCTTTAAGATTTTTTTCTTTATTGGTGTAGGCATCCAAATTTTTGCTTTGGAATCCCATGGGGTGAATGGAAGGAGAGGAAGCTTCATGTTTAGACAATATGTGCATTTGTTGGCCATGATTGGGATTTGTAGAAGATTTATGGGTGGATGGATAAGGTGTCCAAAAGTAATGGAGGTAGGTTGGATGGAGGGATGTTAGGAGTTGGAAGCAATAGAAGAAAATTGGATGGTGGGAGGTGTATGGTCACATGCTTTTGACATTTGTAGGATGATGGAGGTGGAATGGCGACATATGTTTTAGGTGTATGATGGGATTGGATATATGGAGGAAAACTTAGGTGGACAAGTCCAAGTAGGTAAGGAACAATTAAAGTCATTTAAGGAAATAGTGAATTCAGATGATGCAGAAGTTGTGCGTAAAAATGTAGTCTTCATGGTCATGGGTAATGTCAGAAGACTCAGTGCAAGAGCTGAGGAGGGAGACAAAGGAAGCAAAGCCCTGGAGCAAAGGAAAGGTGAGCCTCTTTCAGTGTCAAGAAAAGTTTCTTTAAAGCTTAATGAAGAACTAGAAAAAGTTGTTAAAAATGAAGAAGTAAGGTTAATGAATGTTGTAGTTTTTTTCACCTATGTTAATATGGAAAAATAACCATCTAGAAATTTTTTTGATAACTAGTTGATTACAGTGTGGGTAAAAAAATTGGGCATTCACTATTCATTTTTTCATATTATCCAACCTGGAATTTTTGTAATTTTCTTTAAATGGCATAGTATACAGAAAGGGGTGAATGAAAAAGCCTATCGGAACCTTGGGCTAGCTCTCTTCAAGGCTTTTCCTTGGAAGCTGGATACCTTGCATAAACAAATTCAATTTTGTTTTGTACCTTGGTGGATACTTCTAAAGGATGTTTTGGTCCAGTTCTGGAATTTTCTACCTCAAATTTTTGAACCCTTTGGGAAAATCTTAAAAATTGATGAAACAAGAGCCACCTTACCCCATTTCGATGCAAGAATGCTACTTTATTTTGATACAAGGGTAAAAATTCCAAAAGATCTATAAATTAACTAGGAGGGAAATAAATTTTAGTGTGAGTTAAAAAGCATGGGTGGGCTTAATTCATGTTTCATGTGTAAACAAGATGGGCATAAAAAAAATTGACAGGTCCTCAATAGGAACTTAAACAAGGGCAAGATGGGGGTTGCAGAAAATAACATTGAAAAAAAGGGGATGGACTTTGGGGGTGGTTTGTTTGTACCCCCTAGAGGATAAGAATGTAGGTCATCTAACAAATGATGAGAAGGTCAATAAAAACAAGATTTCAACTCCTAATATTGACCTGGGTCTCAAGTCATCATCAGTAGAAGAGGCCATGTATAAGCCTATGTCTATTGATGATGGCTTGGGCTTGAAGGTAGTATAGGAAGATCATCTAGATGGAGATGATTTGGATAACATCCAAGATGAAACCCTTAGTAGTTTCTCTTTGGAGGAAAGGGAATCTGAGGGGTGAATGGAAGAAGACCCAACACTAGTTTCATAGATTGCAGATACTTAGATGCAATATAATAATAACCCTAATTCCCTAAGGGTGAGTTCCCCTCCTAAATCTGACCTTGAGGACAATCATGGTGGCATTCCTTTGGGATACACCTCTAATAATGGCTTTATCTCGGTGAGGGAAAAAATGCACAACTTACACTAGACAAAATAAGAGGAGTTACAGATCAAAGGAAAAAGCCAGATCAACTTAAGGAGGAGTTTTTGAAAAGAAGAGAGGTAGATCCCTCAATACTAGAGCAAAGCATCCTCAAATAGGGCATCATGAAGGCTGAGGATGAAGGTAAAAAAAGAAAGAAATTGAGTAGAATCATCGGTAACATCAAACCTGGAAAGAAAGGAATAGATTACTCTATCCAAAAGCATCTGTTGGATAACACAAATCAATAAATTAACCCTCCACGCCCTCAATCTCTAGGGTAATGAAATCCATTCATTGATGTAGTTGGAATGTGAGGGGTCTAGAGTCCCCTGACATGAAATATGCACTGAGAGACTTTTGTAATAAGAACAAAGATATGGATGTATTGTTTATTCAAGAAGATAAGGCCGTGGGTTTCACCTTAGAAAATATTTTGAGATTTGTATGGAAAGGCTCAATTGCCTTTACATCTAGACATGAGAAAGGTAGAGGGGGGAATGCTATTCTGTCAAGAAAAAAACTAGAAAAATATCTTAAAGAATTTGGTCATTCTCCCTGCAACAGGAGTGTATGTATCACTTTGAATATTGGGGGGTGGACATTCGGTTATGTTCAATCTATGCCCCCAATGACTATTTGAACATAACTGAATTATGGAAATGGTTAACCTTAGGTCTTCCCAAGGTCCCCTAGATCTTTGGTGGAGACTTTAACATGATTGAATATTCAGAGGATACAAAAGGTGGAAACCCTCTAGAATGGAGGGGGAATGAGAAATTCTTTTGGCTAAGATTTAAAAAATCATTCAATTTGGTAGACCCACTAGAAGGGGGAAAAAAGAACAACAAAGGCATCTAGTTCTCTTGGTCAAATTATCAGAAAAAAAAGAAAAGAATATACTATAGGCTTGATAGATTCTATCTGGATTAAGACTGCTTCTTTGTCATGCAAAAAAGAGACACAAACAAAACACAAGTCATCCCAAACCCATTGTCTAACCACCACCCCATTAAAACTATAGTGTCGATCAAGGAGCAAAAGAAAAACATAAGAACTCCAAAGGGTTCCTTGTTTAAGCTGAACTGTGAATTACTAAAGGATAAAGACTGCAATGAAGGAATCAAAACACTCAGAAACATATGAAAGTTTAAGTATGGAGGCCAAAGACATATATATTATTGGTCTAGATTCACTAAAACTTGTAAAGCTATTTTCCAAATTGTTGGAAAAAATATGCCTTAGAGAGAAAGAAATAAGAGCTCTTGCTGCAGGAAAAGTTCCTCCTAGTAGAAGAAAAATACAAGATAGCCCAAAGGATGAATTGTTAAAAATCCAATTGGGTGAAGTAAAGCATAAGCTAAGGAAAATACAAATAAGGAAAGCACAAGGAGCTAGGGTTAGAGCTAAACTTAATTGGCTGCAAGATGGAGACAAATCTACGATGTACTTCTTTAATTTGCTAAAGTAGAAAAATATACAAGAAAATATTCAGTTAATAGTGGAAAATTGAGTTAGTCAAAACTCTCAAGAGCAAATAATGGAGGCATTTAGAAAGTTTTATGAAACTTTGTTTAAGGCAGATAATAATAGGGAAAGATGTAGGGAGGCCCAAGAATTATGTTGCAGAGTCTGTGAAACTAAACTAACCCCTAATATGAGTAAGAAGCCAAAACAAAAAATCACTAAGGAAGAAATAAAAAACGCAATCAAATCTATGAGTAATGATAAGTCTCTTGGGGCTGATGGGCTGCCAGTAGAATTTTACAAGACCAATATTGACTGGATAGTTGATGACCTACTTGAGCTTTACAATTGAGCAATCGAGAAAGGGACTTTAGGAAAAGATATAAATAAGGGAATTATAAAGCTTCTTCCAAAAGAAGGAGATAGGGTAGAAATGAAGAACTGGAGACCCATAACACTCTTAAATGTCTCATATAAAATTACTGCAAAAGTATTAGCCTTGAGACACAAAGATATGCTCCCGGATATAATTAGGCCAACTCAAACTAGCTTTAATAAGGGAAGATACATTCTTGAAAACCTTATAACAAGTTGGGAAGCCCTTCAATGGGCTAAGAACTCCAAACCAAATGTAGGCATACTATTACTGGACTTTGAAAAAGCCTATGACTAAGTGGAGTGGTCCTTTATCTTTAAGATTCTCAGAGCTATTGGTTTTTCTAAATTCTTTAACAAAATGGTTATGATGCTTTTTTTAGATTCTACAGCTCAGGTGGAAGTAAATGGGGAACTCTATGAACCATTTATGATGAGAAGGTCAATTAGGCAAGGTTGTCCCCTTTCCCCCTCCCTTTTTGTAATTGCTTCAGAGGCCCTTCAATACATTTTGAGATCAGATGTAGTGAAAGGCAAAAGTGAAGGTATATTATTGCCCAATGGGGATAGGCTTCTAAATGTATAGTTTGTAGATGATACTACCCTCTCTCCAAGGGCAGAGAAAAAAGAGATAGAAAACCTAGAGAAAAGACTTGACATTTTCTACTTAGCCTTAGGGGCAAAAATCTCTTTCTCCAAATCCATCTTTTTGACTTGGGATGATACTATTCCTAATTGGTTCATGAAGGACAAATGGCAGTGGGGTGGACAATCAATGCAAGTTAGATTTCTTGGTATCCCCTTTGTTGTTTGCCTCTCTCCTAATGTAATGTGGCATTGGCTCTTTACCAAGATTGAAAAAAAGTCAAAAAACTAGAACAAAATGCATTCGTCCTTAGCTAGAAGAACACAGGTCTGTCAAAAAATCCTCTTTGCATATACTATATTCTATTCATCCATGTGGCTGTTTGCTAACTACTAGTTTGATGTTATACACAAATTGATCGGAAACTTCTTGTGGTTTGATGGTAAAGGAAAACCAAAAAGGCATCTTGTAAAGTGGGATTGGTGCTATGTTAGTAAAGAGCTAGGTAGTTTGGGTCTTAAAAATTTGCAAATCCAAGCAGTGGCCCTGGCCACTAAATGGATCACTAATGCCCTGATAGGGGGGAACCTTCGAAAGTTTTGGTTAGACATAATATTGATATTTCTACTCCTTCAAAAAAGAAAGACTGGGGTAGGATTGGTTTTTATGATGCTTTGTCAGGGGAGTCTCACTCTAAGCTGGGGGATCTGTAGTATTTAGAAGTATTTGGAAGGCTTGGGAAATGGTGAAACCTTTTATTTTGGATAGAGAAGCTATTGTTTTGAATAAAAGAGTCATTGGGGGCAAAGATCAATATGGTGGAACGTCGTACAGAAGAATAAACCTTTAGCATTACTTCAAGGTTGCTCTCCAAGAAAATGTAATGAAAAAGGCTTATGTAAATTAACAGATCTATTTGATCAAGGAATGTCGAAAGATTGGAAGCAAATTGAATGCCAGTTTTAGTTAGATATAAAATATTATAGAAGCTTCTCCACCATTTATAAGGCAATGCTAAGTAACCTGAATAAGAAAATAGAAGTACCAGGGGAAGAGAGAATGGGAGAATTGAAATGGAAAGATGGCACACCTTTTGTTCAAATAAAGCTAAAGTTGATCTATAAAATGATGACAAACTCGCAAGACATTCTCCATCATATCAACCTTACTTGGGCTGACACCATAACAGACAAAGAACTCATTAGAACCTTTAAGTTGATGTGGTCTAAAATTCTAGAACCAAAAAAAGCTTCCTTCAAATGGTTGTTATTGCTTAACAAACTGAATCTAGGAACTGAGGCTGTGATTTGTCCATTATGCAATAAGTCTGAGTCTGTGTCTCATATTTTCTTTGAATGCTCATATGCCAAATATGTTTGGTCTTTTTTATGGGTAATGTTGAAAAATGGTGTCCTACAGTCACTGTGATTAAGAAAGAAATATTAAGTGGTCTAGTAAATGGTTTGAATGCAAAAGCTAACTATTTTTGACTTGTCATGTCATTTGACATTTTATGGTTCCTATGGAAAAAAAGGAATGAAGAAATATTTCTTGGCAACGAAAGAGGACTCACTCGGATTCTTTGGGATCTCACAGCTTTTAACTTCTTTGAACATGTCACTGTAACGATGGAGATATCCGTTGGCAAAGTCAAAGAACTAGTTGAAAAAGGTGGAATGTTCTATAAAGATGATATCAAAGAAACAAACTTTTGTGCAAGAATCCCAAATAAATTTGATGAGAAGTTCTTTAACTCTTACACAAATTTCCAAAATCTATACAGTATATTGAAAAAAATGGAGAAAGAAGAAAGTGAGCTTTACAAACAATTAGAAATGTCAGGTCAAAATTCCAGCCTTAACACAGATCAACTCAGAATCTCACCCAAAATTGGGGCTATTCCAGGTCTAGATTCATATGACAATAGTGGTAACATGATGCACATATGGGATAAGGAAGGTGAGTGGCATGAAGACCCAAGGATGGAATTTAAGAAAGTTGAGATGGAAGATTCTAGACATGGAACTGAACTTGATGACAGCCAGGGTATGTATTACTAATATATGGAAGCAACAAGAGGTTCACAGGTAGTAGATCAAAATAGACCTTGAATGGAGGATGTCATGGATGAGGAAATCAGAGGCAGTGAAGAGAGACAGTCCTCTCAAGTGAATACCTATAGGGACAGAAACACAAGAAGCTCTCATGTTGAAAACTAAGACCAAAAGAAAAGCAGGGAACTCAATAGCAACAAGTGATCTTAATATTTAGTGATATAAGAAATCAATAGAAGAGTAGTATCTTTTCTAATATATACTTTAGTTTTTGATGTGTAAAAATTTTAGTATGTATTAGGAAAAAAGTAGTTTTTGGATTGATGTATGAAGCAATTTTTTTGTTGTGGTATCTCGAGCCACTATGATGTAATACTTGGTTGATTTTTTTTTGAATACTATTAGTGCTTGATTCTCAATCCAAATATCATATTTAAAAATATAAATAAACCTTTAAATATTTAATTCTTTACAAGAAAATTTTATACTTTCACATTTTAGGGAAAAAAGTCTCACTTTTAATTTTTTTTATTTAACAAGAGACTTTGTTTTTTATCTCGTTTCCAATAAAGTTTATTTATTTATTTTTTTTAAATTTAGTTTGGGGCTACTTCTTGATAATATTTGGCCTTCAACATATAGTACTAGCTTAATGTCATGTGATACATAATTTGTAACATGAGAATTTTAACACATCCTCTAAAAGTTAAGAAGTTGCTAGCAGCAGATCAAGTTTCCCATGTACCCTCTGCTGTTGTACAATGATTAATTAGAGTGTACTATGATTATATTTGCTTACACAATTTGAATAGACTAGATTTGAATATAAATGCCCATTGCAGAGCATGGAAAGGAAACCGATGGACATAAATATCTTTACCTTCTTGAGTACGATAAACAAAAATGATGAAAAAATAATGAAAAAATAAAGATGATGAAAAGAAATGAACTCCCAAGATTGTTTTCATCGTCTTTCATGGTGTAAGAAGGAGTGTCAGCCATTGATTTTACATGCAAGCCGGGTTCACCTCACAGAGGAAATGCCTTTGGCATAAATATGATTTATTTAACTAATTAGGTGATGGAATGGTTATGAAAGGGTCCTAGGATAAAATGTATCATAAGGTGGTGTTGACAAGCTGATGTCACAAGACATGTTAGTTTTAGGTATCTACATTTTTTCCTTATTTGGGATGATGTTGTGACTAAGAGAAGTGACATCATTTCAAAGAAGATAAGGTATGGATGAAAGGGAAAAATGATGCCCCAACCACTTGAAAGAGTTACAAGGAGGAATGGATGAAGGAATATGATGATTATGTAAGGATAAGATGATGATGTAAGGATAGTATGATGACATTAGGATAGGATGATGCCCCCTTGAGAGGATAGGTAGGTTGGAAGTGTTGATAACTAAGAGGGGGGGGTGAATCAGTTATCCTAAACTTGCTTCCAATTCAAACACTTAAATCCACTTTGTTATTCAATAGCATAGCAATTAATCATTCATGAAAGCATAACACATAAACACCAGAGCAGATACACATCAACACATGAGACACCAAGATTTTGACGTGGAAAACCTGATTAAGGGAAAAACTACGGGGTAATTTACCCAAGGATTATTCTCTTTTAGAAGAATAAGAAAAATAGATGGCACATGCCAATTAGGGCTCACTACCCAAGCACACTACTCACGAGAGGCACACTGCCTACAAGAGACACACTATCTACAAAGTAATTGAGTATTACAAACTTGAATTGGAGATTGACATCTTTACCATGCCTGGATCAGTTCCATTTAAGCCCAAAAACTCCTGCTCTGCCTTTCACTCTTCTTCTTCGCTATACCACACACATCCACACAATTCCCCACTTGGAATGACTTCACAATCCTTTATTTATACAAGGCATCGACTTAGGAACAATCATCTAAGTTGGCAAACACTTTAAGATCATCTAAAAGATGTGTAATACATCCGGTCTGCCTGTCTTAGGAAGAACACCAACAGCCGGTGATCTTTACATCAAATCCAAATTCTAACTTTAATGCAGACCACCAATAAGAATTTTACATGATCCAAGGATCACCAAAACATTTCCTGAGTCACCAAGAACATCCGCACTTTATCAGCTTTCTAGAATTCTTCTCTTCTTCATCTGGTACTTCAAGAACACAGTCTGTCATCACTGTCATAATGAAAAAGGTGCTTCCAGACCTCAAACTCATGAACAGATATAGTTCTCACTTCAAATGGACTTCTTCAACACTACCTCCAATCTACAGAATGAGATAATGCAATTCCAGAGCTCACCGGACCAAACTGTGACACTTTGTCACCACTGAACATCTACCGGAACCGGTTTTGGTAAAGCAATCATAACTTCTTTAGATCATTATGTGGACCTTGGAAAATTTGACTGAATCATGCCAAGACTTATATCTACAGACCCTTTAAACTATATCCTCTGATCTTCATCTTATCTTGGACTTTTACCTTACTGTCATCATTGTTCTTTACTATTCCTGATTGAGACTAATTTCATCAATATCCTCAGCACACAGCTCATCCAATCCTTCTCATTAGTGCAATATGAGTATGTTGACATCAATAACAACACTGGTTATCCTCATACTTGCAACAATCTCCCCCTTTGTCATTGATGGCAACATATAATGTGAAAAACCATCAAGACAAGAACTCCTTTCTGTCACAGCTCCCCCTATCAACAACAACTCTTCACATGTCTTCTTTTTCTTTACTGCTCCCCCTTTGATCATCAACCACTTGTTTTTCACATGTCTTCTCTCCCCGTTTGACATCAATGGCAAAGGGCTCATACTTGCAACTTTAACACATCAAAATCATACCAGCTGCTCTCCCTGAGTAGCAGCTCCCCATCACCAATTTGGATCACAAGATATGACTATGATATCCACTGGACTGATGCACATCAGTGCATCCTAGTTCATCACCGGAGGGGCAACAACCCCTAACTTCTCCCAGAGATACTCAAAAGATTCCTTAGGAAGAGGTTTAGTAAAGATATCTGCAATCTGATCCTTTGAGGGCACAAATTCCAATCTAACTTCATCCTTGTTCACTTGCTCTCTCAAAAAATGAAACTTGATAGATATATGCTTAGTCTTAGAGTGCACCACCAGATTCTTAGAAATATTTATTGCACTTGAATTATCATAGAAAATTGTGATAGGCTCCTCATACTCTACTTTAATATCTCTTAGCATCTGCTTCATCCATAAAACGTGAGTGCAACTACTTGCTGCTGCAATGTATTCTGCTTCAGTTGTAGATAGAGATATTGTATCTTGTTTCTTGCTTAGCCAAGAAACCAATCTCTTTCCCAAAAAGAATGCTCCACCACTGGTACTCTTCCGGTCATCCACATCTCCTGCCCAATCTGCATCTGTGTATGCATGAAGAGAGAAATCATGATCTCTAGGATACCACAAACCATACTCCACTATCCCTTTTAGATATCTAAAAATTCTCTTGATTGCCATGACATGAGATTCTTTGGGATCAGCCTAGAATCTAGCCACAAGACCAACAACTTGCATAATATCTGGTCTAGTTTGTGTGAGATCCAACAATCCACCAATCATTGATCTGTACTTTATCTGATCTGCCTTAGGAGAGTCATCATCTTTGCTCAACTTGCATCTGGCTACCATGGGAGTATTCATTGGCTTTGAATCTCCCATTCTAATTTTTTTCAACAATTCTTTCACATAGTTGGTCTGAGAAATGAAGATCTCTTTCTTTGTTTGAGTAATTTGCAGACCCAAGAAGAAATTCATTTCACCAAGCATAGACATCTCAAACTCACTTTTCATTTGATTTGCAAAAGTTTTACACATGCTATCTTTTCCTCCAAAGATGATATCATCAACAAATACTTCAACAATCAAGATGTTTTCATGATCAATTTTAAAATATAAGTTACTGTCAGCAGTACCTTTGTTGAAACTAATCTGCACAAGATGCTTATCCAATCTTTCATACCAAGCTCTTGGGGCTTGCTTCAATCCATATAGTGCTTTCTTCAACTTGCAGACCATATCACCATGATCAAACAATTGAAATCCATCCGGTTGTTCAATGTATACTTCTTCTTCCAAATCGCCATTTAGGAAGGCAGACTTGACATCCATCTGATATACCTTGAAGTCTTTGAAGGCAGTAAATGCAAGAAATAGTCTGACTGCTTCAATTCTTGCTACCGGAGTAAAGGTTTCTTCAAAATCAATTCCTTCTATTTGAGAGTAGCCTTTGCAAACCAATCTGGCTTTGTTTCTGATTACTTCACCAACTTCATTAAGTTTGTTCTGGAAGACCCATTTGGTTCCAATCACATTCTTATCTCTAGGTCTGGGAACAAGATCCCAAGTGTGATTTTTTTCAATTTGCATCAACTCTTCCTCCATTGCTTTGGTCCAGTTTTCATCATTGTAGGCTTCATTTATTGTCTTAGGTTCAATCTTTGAAATCAGACAATATTCATCTGAATTTTGAGCAATTGTCCTTCTAGTTTGCACACCTTTGCTTTTGTCACCTATAATCTGATCTTTAGAGTGGTTCAGTCTTACATACCTTGGAACTTTAAGAGTTTCTTGCACTTCTGTTTCTTGATCAGGCTCATTTAGACCTATCTCTTCTTCCTAATTTACCGGATCAGTCTGAATCTGACTTTCAGAAGAGGATTGAGCTCCTTGAACCATAGTACCATTCTGATCATCTTCATCATATTCATAAAACCTTGAGGGCTTCTCAATTCCTTCATCAACCTTCACATTTGTACTTTCTATCATCTTTCTCAGTCTCTTATTGTAACACCGATATGCTTTGCTTTGAGTGGAGTAACCCAAAAAAATTCCTTCATCACTTCTAGCATCAAACTTTCCTAGATCTTCATCTCTTTTAATGTAACATTTGCTACCAAATACTCTAAAATATCTCACAGTAGGAGTGATGCCAAACCAAAGTTCATAAGGAGTCTTACTGGTATTGCTTCTTATTTGAACTCGGTTGAGAGTATAGACTGCAGTGCTGACAGCTTCTCTCCAAAACATCTGGGGAACATTTGCTTCCATCATCATTGTCTTGGATGCTTCCTAGATGGTCCGGTTCTTTCTCTCTACTACTCCATTCTGCTGTGGAGTCCTAGGAGCAGACAACTGTCTCTTTATGCCATGCTTCTCACAAAAATCGATGAACTCAGTGGATGTGAATTCACCACCTCTATCAGACCTTAGACATTTCAGTTTTAATCTGGTTTGATTCTCTACCATAGCCTTGAAGATTTTGAACTTCTCAAAAGCTTCTAATTTCTCTTTTAGAAAGGTAATCCACATCATCTGGGAATGATCATCAATCAGTAACATGAAGTATCTATCACCTTGCATACTCTTGATTCTTGTCAGACCACATAGATCAGTATGAACTAATTCCAATAATCCGGTAGAGGACTGATCTTTGCTTTTGAATGAGACTTTGCTCTATTTACCTAGTTGACATTCTTTACACAAACTATTTGTAGGTTTTACCAATTTTGGAAGATCTCTTACAGCCTGAGTATTGCTTATCTTGATGATGTTATCAAAATTTACATGACACATCCTTCTATGCCATAGCCAACTCTGATCAACTTGAACAAATAGATAAGTTTTATTAGTACCAACTAGATGAAAGATATTACCTTTTGTTTGAGTACCGGATGCAATCTTAGTTCTGGAGCTTTCAAAGATCCTGCATCTTCCATTCTTGAACCAGAGATCATAACTTTTCTCCACCAACTGTCCAACACTGAGAAGATTGTACTTCAATCCTTCAACATACAGTACATTACCAGTTTTGTTCTTTCCATCAAGAGAAATAGTTCCCCTACCTCTGATTCTGCCAGCAGAATTATCACCAAACTTTACCATTCCTCCTTCATACCTTTCCAAATCTAAGAACTTGTTCTTGTCACCTGTCATATGGTGAGAGCATCCACTGTCAATAACCCAATCATCCTTTTCTTCAACTTGGGCAGCCAAAGCTCTTTCTACAACCTTATGATTGACAGATTCAGAGGACATTGGATCTTCTTCCTTGATGGCAATAAATACCCATTCATTTCTGGATTTGTTTCCTATTTCTGATTCATCATCTGTTACTCCTTCATTATCATCTTCTTCATGAACATAAGAACAATTCTTTTGGAACCTTTGTTTGTTATAATTTGACCTTGTAGATCTTTCCAGACATCTTGAGGCAAAATGACCAATCTTATTGCAGTTGAAACACTTAAAGGGTAATTTTCCTTCATACTTACCGGATCCTCTTGGCAGTCTTTTTGCAATGAGGGCTTCAAGTTGAGCTGTTTCTGCTTCTTCCTCTTCCATGTCTCTTCTTGCTTAATCATACCATGACAGCTTTCTTGAAGAGTTTTCTCCCAGATCAAATGTTTGTTTGCCTTTCACAGATGCACTGGCTTTGAATGCAGATTCAGTCTTGGGGGGATCATCTCCAAACTTAGTCATTTCAAATGCAGCTAGTTTGCCAACCAATTGGTCTCTTGTGACAGTTGTATGGGCTCTGAATTCATCAATGGCAGCAACCTTGATTTTATAGACAGCAGGAAGGGATCTGAGAATTTTGCCAACAATCTCATTTTCATCCAAGACTCCACCAGCATTCCTGATTCCACACACCAGTTCATTTACTCTTGGCATAAAGGTAGTAATATTTTCATCATCTCTCATTTTTAGTCTTTCAAATTTCTCTTTGAGACTCTGCAACCTTGCACTCTTAACATACTCATCTCCTTCATGCAGAAGTTCTAGTTTGACCTAGATTTCATAGGCAGTTGGTAGATCAATAACATTTGAGAGTTCTGAGTCAGTTAAAGCACTTAGAAGAGCCTCTTTGGTCCACAAATTGTTTTCAGCATCCGTGATTTCATTTAGAGTTTTCGGACCACCTTGTGGAGGTACATAGGCTTTTGTGACCATGGAAAAGTATGCCTTTCCCATACACTCCAAGTGACATTTCATGCGACCTTTCCAAGGAGAGAAGTTGGTTCCATCAAACTTCAGACTATCCTTCTTGTATAACGACATCCTGGATCTCCTCAAGTGGTTAAGCTCTTTTTAGAGGAACTTGGCTCTGATACCAATTGTTGATAATTGAGGGGGGGGTGAATCAGTTATCCTAAACTTGCTTCCAATTCAAACACTTAAATCCACTTTGTTATTCAATAGCATAGCAATTAATCATTCATGAAAGCATAAAGCATAAACACCAGAGCAGATACACATCAACACATGAGACACCAAGATTTTGACGTGAAAAACCTGGTTAAGGGAAAAACCACGGGGTGATTAACCCAAGGATTATTCTCTTTTAGAAGAATAAGAAAAATAGATGGCACATGCTAATTAGGGCTCACTACCTGAGCACACTGCTCACGAGAGGCACACTGCCTACAAGAGATACACTGTCTACAAAGTAATTGAGTATTACAAACTTGAACTGGAGATTGACATCTTTACCATGCCTGGATCAGTTCCATTTAAGACCAAAAACTCCTGCTCTACCTTTTGCTCTTATTCTTCGCTATACCACACACATCCGCACAATTCCCCACTTGGAATGACTTCACAATCCTTTATTTATACAAGGCATCAACTTAGGAACAATCATCTAAGTCGGAAAACACTTTAAGATCATCCGGAAGACATGTAATACATCCGGTCGGCCTGTCTCAGGAAGAACACCAACAGCCGGTGGTCTTTGCATCAAATCCAAACTCTAACTTCAATGTGGACTGCCAATAAGAATTTTACACGATCCAAGGATCACCAAAACCTTTCCTGAGTCACCAAGAACATCCACACTTTATTAGCTTTCTTGAATTCTTCTCTTCTTCATCCGGTACTTCAAGAACACAGTCTGTCATCACTGTCATAATGAAAAAGGTGCTTTTGGACCTCAAACCCATGAACAGATATAGTTCTCACTTCACATGGACTTCTTCAACACTACCTCCAATCCGCAGAATGAGATAATGCAATTGTGGAGCTCACCGGACCAAACTGTGACACTCTGTCACCACTGAACATCTACCGAAACTGGTTCTTCTAAGACAATCATAACTTCTTCAAATCGTTATGTGGGCCTCTAAAAATTTGACTAAATCATGTCAAGACTTATATCTATAGACCCTTTAAACCGCATCCTCTAATCTTCATCTTATCATGGACTTTTACCTTACTGTCATCACTGTTCTTTACTGTTGCTAATTGAGACTAATTTCGTCAATATCCTCAGCACACAGCTCATCCAATCCTTCTCATTAGTGCAATATGAGTATGTTGACATCAATGAAAACACTGGTTATCCTCATACTTGCAACAAGAAGAACATGGGTAGGTTCTCAAAATGGATGAAAGGGATTGGTGAAGGGATGGAGGAAGAGAGAAAAAGGATGGATAGAAGAGATGAATGATACGCTATGCTGGAATGAGGGTGAGCAACCATGAAGTTTGATATAGCACTAAACATTATGCACCAAGGTATAAAAACTAGGGTGATGATGTGTCTTGTGCACCAAACATAATACAACCTTGTCTATACATATGAGGAAGGAAACTTAGACCATTAAAGTGTAAGTGCACAAAAGGTATGATATGACCTTAGATGCAAATGATAATGGAAAAAGCTATTCCAACATACACAAAATATGAATATTATATGGAATGACAAGGATTCGATACAAATGCAAGATAAAATGATAACACACACAAGAAAGCAAGGAATCATGAATACATGATTCAGAAAAACAAGGTATTTCCAATATCAAGCTATAAACTGATGATTAATTGATTGATTGATTGATAATGATGATGATGGTACTAGTGTTGTTGGCCATGTGAGTCAAAACCAGGATTTGATTGATAAGTGTTAGCAAGGTACTTGATAGAGAATAGAGTTGACCAGAGGAGATTGTACAATATGTGGAGACCAAAATCTAATAGAAGACACACCCCTTGATATGATACATATAGTATATATATAGTAATAGTACAATGTAAGAAAGTATGCATAAAGGGAGAATATGAGTATGTTTTAATGTAAACAATGACATAGAAGTCATGTATGTAACTATTCTGGAGGATGGATGATGGATGTATACATTTGATTGGTGCTAATATATAAACAAATAGATAAATATACATTTATCTATATAATTTATATATATGGAAGTCTGCCAATACTAGGTAATTGTGTGTGTTATATTATTATGATGTATATGTGATGTTCTGTTTGTTATTCTTTGTGTTTTATTGTTAATCTCTAGCTACTTGACTGGGGTATAAACTAACTACAAAGACTTGACTATGGACTAGATCTTCAGACCAATATTCCCTCTACATTTCTTGCTAACATTTGGTTATGTTATCGGGACTCTAGAAGAGGGTAGTTAAAGATTGAAAGGGAAAAACATCTGAAGAAGTAGTGCAGAGTTCTAAAAAAGAGAAGAGGTGAGGCTGGCAGGAAAAACTTTCAAATTGTGTTGGAATTCACATCTCCTTAAGTTTCTACCTCTTTGAGAGGGGGCAGACACTTAAAGGGATGACAAGTGGGAAGGGGGTAGGGTCTGCAAGGACCTTTCAAATGACGTGACTCTTTAAATAATGATTCCATGGGCTATAAATAGACTAGTGGAACACTGAATCAAGAAAACCCATGTCGAAAGGTGAGCAATAGAAAAAAAGGAGGGTTGACAAAGAAATTAGGACTAGAATGGAGATAAGCAAAGAAGAGAGATTGAAGCAAATTGAGGAGCGATAAGAATTTTACCACAAAAGGTTGGAAAGGGCACAAATGATGAAGGATGGTGAGATAATGGAAAGTGTGGAAGAAAAGATAGAAGAATTTGAAGAGAGCACCATAGTGGGTGTTGTCAGAAGGAAGGAAGAGGACAAGTATGTCATGAAGAATTCTATTGAGTGTGCCAAGGAGGGTGCTACCAGAGAAAAGTGATCAGAAGGTGAAAACATAGAAGGTGTTATGGAGAATGTAGAGGAGTGCGACATTGTGGGTGCTGCCATAGAAGAATGCAGAAGGCAAAGCGAAGACATAGGCGAATTAGGGTTTATGCTATAGAATACCAAAGCATATGAGTTACCATAAGAGATTTTGAATATGGATGAGGAATATATAAAGGAATTAATTTACTGAAGCATAAAGAAGATAAGATCCTTGAAGAAGGAGAAGATGCAGTAAATATTGAGAAGAGTTTTGAAGGGTTTGGAAGGCTATTTGAATCATCATTAGATGCCAACATGATGTCATTTACAAAGATAGGAGAATCCCCTAATTTGAAGAGACACTATGAAGTGACACAACCCCTAGACCATGAGCCATCCGGAGTGCTATATAAAGTCAAGAAAAGTTTAGATGAGAAGGGAGATATTTAAGAAAACAAAGAAGAAGAAGAAGAGAGAATAACAGAGATCCGAAACACTTTTACAGAGGTTTAAGGAGAAAAGTACTTTGAGATTCGATTATAGAGAGACAAGGGAAGAGAAGGAAAGCAAGTTGATAGAAGATAGCTGAACCAAAGAAGTAGACTGGAGGAAGTATACTGCTTGAAGTACCAGAGAGTTGGAGGAAAGCAATCATGAATACCCTAGTTCAGTTACCTATATTTGAGAAAGATATTGTTGAAGTAGTAGGGCATATTTTTGTCTTGGAGTCTATTTGGAACTAGAAGGGAGAAACAAGAGATGAAATAAAGTTGTTTGACTTCATAGGCACCTTAAGGAATGAAGCATTGAAGTGGTATAGGAAGACATGCCCAAATAGTGACAATGAATGGGATGATATCAAGAAGCTATTCTTGGAGAACTTCAGAGTGCTGGATGTTCCAATAGAAGGAGTAAGTAAGATGAGATATTTGATGCAATTAGAGAAAGAATCAATAAAGGATTTTGATAGGAGATTCAAGGAGACAACTTGGAGATTGGAGGAACCATTGACTGAGAAGCAGAAGATAGAATGGTTTATTTCTAGAAAAAGCCCTAAGAAAAGGTTAGCCCTAGATGGAAGGATTTTGAAACATATGTAGAAGCAGTGACATTGGCCTACCAGATAGAATCTCAATCCTAGTGCAAATAAAATAAGATAAAGGAAAACCTAGAATTGGAGAAGTTGAAGTTGGAATTGGAGTAGTTGAAGCTGAGGCAAGAGATATTAATTAGCTAAGAAAGAGGGGAATACACATAAGGAAAAACCTAATATTTGGTGTTCACACTGCACAAGAAAGGCCACTTGAGAAATGAATTCCCTATAATCAAAGGAGAAAGATAAGTTGCTATAATAAAAGAAGATACCTAGGAAATAATTAAAGAGGTCAATTCAATATACTATGGATTATGTGGAGAATGGGATGATAATGAAACACTAGATTGTCCTTCACACAACTTCCAGAAGAAAAGAGAATTTGTTGATGAAGAAGATGAAAGATGGTACACACATTAAGCAGAGAGTAATAACATGTCAGGTATGTAGAGAGAAACTGAAATGATCATAGCTACAAACATCCAAATTGGAGAAATCAAAGAAATGTCAATGCAATACAAAATTCAAACTCTGGTAGTCTATCATATGGAAATAGCTATAAGATGACAAAGAATGATTTGGAGGTTATGGAGGAGGTAGAGGACGTGGAAGAAATCAAAGGAGGGAGGATACAACATGCTTCAATTAAGGTAAGTTATGAAATTTTGCTAATGAATGTTGGGATAAAAGAAAAACACAATGTTCATTTGTAACAGCACAAAACATGATTTATTCTTATGTGAGAGAGCACACAATACTTCTAGAATGCATAGTCATAGTCTAAGAGTGATGAGTTACAAAGCCTGAACAATAAAAAAAGATCAAGGATAACAAGAAGAGGACCAAAAGACCAAGGAGCAAGAACTTGCCAAAAGAACAACAGAGAGGAGATAGATATATCTTAAACTAAATCCATAGAAGAAGGATACTACTAGAGAAGTACACCAAACATACCAATAAAGAGAGAAGGAAGAGGAAGGAGAAAGTTGTGGTAGTCATAAGACAAGGAACCAATATTGGAAGGCATTATATCATTGGGACAAAGGAGGAAGACAATAAGGAAAATGAATAATTTATTCCAACCAAGAAATAACATGAAGTGGTGATGGAGGCTAAACAAAGAATAAGAAGCAAGAAAAGGAGAAGCAATACAATAAATTTTTCACCAAAGGAGAAGTGGATGTTCTCAAGTAGTTAACCTAATTGACAAAACAACACAGACTCATTGAGAAACTAAATCAATTCTCAAAGTATTGGAATAAGGAACAAGGTCAAAAGTGTCAATTCTAGAGGATGGGAAGGACAAATAGAGAATGGAAGAAAAAACCATTGATGGTGGATGTTCACATCAATCACAAAAAGGTTTGGAATGTCATGATAGATTTGGGAGCAGATGTCACCATGATAACAAAGACGTGGGAGCAGTTAGGAAGACCTAAGCTTTTAGAAACCATTTACAACATAATCTTGGCAGTTGGATCTACCATGGAAACAATGGGAACATGGAAGCAAGCACTAGTAAAGTTTTGGAAAATAAATGACTATGTGACTAAAACTTCTAGTCACGTGACAACTAAAAATGACTAAATTCTACTAATTTTTTGCAACACAGTTATAAATGACTAAATAAATGACTAATTTGATCGTCGGGTAAAAAACACAACTAAATAATTAGTTACACAAATAAAAATGACTAAATAATTAGTCACAATATGATATTAAAGTGGATAATTTTTCCCTTCTATACTCATAGAAAAACTCACTTATACAATAAGATTTTAAAGTTTTAATTTTTAAGACATTTTTCGTGGAGGGAAAATGGACAAAACGTAAGGTTTTTATTTTTGAGGCATTTTTGATGGAGAGAAAATGGGCAAAACCTAAATTTGTATTCTGTTGGTTTTTACAGACAATATGTGGCAAAAATTTCTCTTCATGGAGGCATTAGAATAGGGTGAAATGGCTACCAGGACAAAGAAGAGGGTTTAAATAACTTATTTTCAAATGGCATTGACATTCTTTCCTATAGATCCCAGTCTATCCCAGCATCGTCTCATGGATTTGAATAGGTAATGGTTTAAAGTATTATTTTGTTAGTGCGTGTGCCCTTTATTCATTATTGTATTTTTCATTGTACATTCTACATTTTGTATGTTCTATTGCTTTCTAGGGAACTTCCAATGCATGCAAAGAACTAAAAATAGTTTGTGTTGATAGGTTCCTATGCGGCTTGTCGATTCACAACCATTATGATGATGATTTCTCCAATAATTTGCTTGTCGATTCAAAGAGAAACGTTATGTTCACAGACTCTTGGACCCTTGTTACCCAGAGCATGAAGTTGTTTGGACTTTTATTTTTTCTTTATTGGGGGATTAGTTTTCTTAAATGGAAATGCCTAAAAGATTTGAGAAGGAAGGGGTTTTGATTCCATTCATTCATTTTGCTCTATTTCTCTCTCTTCTTCTTCTTCTTCTTGTGAATATGAATACTTTCATGGGAGGATTAGATGGCGATAACAGGGGTAGGTAGTCAGGTATCCAGGTTGAAGGAATCATGAGGAATGATTGGAGAATTAGGTAAGTGAATTTAACCTAAATTTAGTGGTATTGTATAATTTTCAGATTGTAATGTTTCCAATGGTTCTTTGGATGTCATATCTCTGGTTAAGAATTTATTGACGGTATTATTCTAAGAACTATTTTGCATAGAATCAAATCTCTCTACTATCCACTCATTAATTTGCCTCTACATGATAATGGCTTCAAGTCCATACTTTTAATTTCTCTACATGTCAATGGTATTATACCATAATCTTTTTACACCTGCTGGGCATGGATCTTCTTTGTATGTTCTTAATATTTTATTCCATAACTTTAAAATCTCTTAAAATTACAAAATTACTAAGTTAAAATCTTTTATAATTATAGAATGTTAGTTTATAAGATTTTAACTCAGAAATTTTATAATGGTTGTTTAAGTAGATAAACATCATCACACTTCTGGAACCCTATTACCCAGATCATGAAGTTGTTATAGGTATCCCATTGTTTGGCTCATCACACCTTTTTGTCAGAATTAGGGATGACAACTGAGGGGGGGTGAATCAGTTGTCTTAAAAATTTAATGCTTGCTGTAGTTAATTCTTCTTTACCACTTATTAACATATTAATGATATAAACATGAAAAGAAAGAATCAATAACATATGAGCAGAAATACAAATAATACACTTGACACCAAGATTTTTAATGTGGAAACCCTATTAAGGGAAAAACCACGATGGGGGTTAACCCACAAAGATTATACTCTGTTAAAAGTATTACAAAAAGGGGAAGGCACATGCCTTCAGGCTAACTGCCCAGAGCTCACTACTCAAAAGAGGCTCACTACCTACAAGAATGATTGCAAAAAGATTACAGATTATTTAAACTGATAAATAACATTTGCCAATACAAGAATTCAGTTCTGGTTAAGCACAGAATATTGATCTTACACACTTCATCTTTATTCTACCCTGTTTACTGCTCTGCCATAATCCAAACCTTAGATCTCTTCTCTTTTGCAATTTAATCTCCCTTTTTTGCACTTACTCCATTATCACACCATACTCACACACCAAAAGACTCGAATCCATTGGCTATATATATCTGCTTCAACAAATTCAATCAACTCTAGTTGGCTTCAATAAAACTTAGAACATTTATTAAACACTCTGGTCTATCAGATGAATCTATGCACAAATATCAACGAATAAAAACATGTGTTTCTAGATCATCAAGCATGTCAGACAAAACCACTGATTATCACCAATTGCTTATCCAACAACTTTTCTGCATCTGGACCAAGATCAAATACTAGGTTGCCCTGTTCTTCTTCTGACCGTGCTGACTGACTTGAACTTGATACTTAGATCCTTATAACTTTTGAATCCTTTATCACTGGAGGCTAAATCTCTAGATTTATATAGTCTTGACATTCCTTATCACTCCCTTAGATCCATAGCACACTATGACTTACCACTGGAGAAATCTGGATCAAGATACCAAACCCTACCACATGCTCTATTTTTTACTACCCGGACTTAGCCAAATCTTCACTCTGACTTCTGGTATGAATAGATTATGCAATGCGGATGTGCACAGTAGACTTAGTTTCCATTAATGACAACACCTGTCATGCATAGTAGTGTCTCTTGCCAACAATCTCTCCCTTTGGCATTGATGGCAACACTTAGTGAAAAATGACTAAGTGTTAGAACACTCCTCCTTACTATGTACACTTGTGCTTTTGACTGATCACCAATGCTCCCCCTTTGCTAGATTCCTCATTTTTCACTACTCTTCACTCCCTCTTTGACATCAATGGCAAAGGGTAGGATCCGTAACCAAAATTTGCACAAAAAATCCTATATACGAAACCACATATGTACAAATAGTCCTTAAATTTTATTTACATAAACTTGAGTACATCTCCAAAAAGGTTCTTCAATTGTGCTAGCTCGCTACTCCAACTCTTCTTTATAGTATTTAAAATTGAGATGTGACCACTAAAGAGAAATGCTTGTGACTCTACTATCCTTAGATCAATGGGATCATTTGACCGAGCTGTAGCTTGGGCTTCAGTTAAGGAATTGAACATTGCTTCCATTTTGGGGGAAATTAGTCCTCAGAGCTCACTCATCCTTGTCTCTATGCTCTACTTTTCTTTTGTCAATTTCTTTATATCTTCAATTAGGATGGTTGTTTGACACTTGGCTCATTACTGACACTATCAGAGGATTAAAAGATTGGGATACATTTGACATTTTTCTTTGGACTCTTATTTTTATTTCAATGTCCTCTATAGCTTTAGGACAAGACAAACAAAATTTGTATACATTCCCTCCTTCTTTAAGAGCATTTTGAATACTTTGTACATTGGCATCTAGCACCATTTTATCAACTCGAATCAAACCTTTAAGAGCATCAAATCTTTTATCATTGAATTCCTTTTGGACCTTGACCTCTACAAACTTCTCTAAATATTTAAAATGAGAGCTTATCGAGTTTATCAAGTTCTTTAACTGTCCAGAAGGGGATGCAGAAGAATCCTTCTGGTATGTTGGCATGATTTTTTCTAAAATCTCTGATGCCAGACCAAGTAGCTTAATATCTTCTATGTGAGACTTCAAAACGTCTTCTCTAGCTTTAACTTGAGTAATGAAGCCAACTTTATCTTTTGTACTGGAGATAATGTGTGAAAATTTATTGGACCTTGGATTATGTCCTGATCTTCTTCAATTTGTTTATCCCTTTCCAAAATTTCTATTACTACCTCTGTAGTGTCTCTTGCCCAAGATGATGATGTGTCTATCTAATTCTTACTGGTACTATCAACCAGATTATCTTGCTTGGGTTCTTCATCATCCTTTACAATCTCTTCTTCTTTATCATTTTTCTCCTTGACTTCTTCTGCTTCTTGGTTCTTAGCCTTCTCTATTACATGCTCTTCAATATTTAATGAATCATCTTCAATTTAATCATCTGTTTCTATATTTATCTCTATGTCCTTTTTGTCAAAATGATCTAGAGGAGTTAGAATACCTCCTGCATCAGTAATTTCATCTGTCATCTTTTCATCTTCCTTTCTTATAGTTTCCTCTTCTGGGATAGAGAGGTTATCTATTCCAAATTGATGTTCATCCTTTTGCTGCTCTTCTTCATTTGGAACTAATGTGTCATCAGCAGGTTCATCTGCAACCACAAAGAATTTGTTTTTGTCCAATGCTTTTCTCAGAATTTGCTTAGTTTCTTGGACAACTTTGTCTATGTCTCCAATCATCAATTTTTTCATCATTGTCATTCTCCTGAATTCATTTTTGACCTCTTTAAAAATTTTATCTGCTTCTTTGCTAGAGATCACTTGACATAGCATGGTCAGCACATGTTCCCTTAGCTCCATATCTTTTGTCTTAGCAACTTCTTTTCTCATTTCTAAGATGTGTCTTAAGCCTTTTGGAACTTCTGACAAAATTTCTACCAGTGCTCGATTGTATACATTCAAGTACTTGATAGTGGCTTCTTAGAAAAGTCTTTTGTTAGCGTTATTGTAAAGATCAGAGAATTTAGTCAATGGTTTTAAATTTCCATCAACAGTGATTGTCTTGACAATGTTTTTCACAAAGGGAATTTGCTCCTTAACATTAGCCTCTGATTTCTGCCTCTTATTTATCTTCTTGCTTTCGGAAGGCTTCTCTTCAGATACTTTAATAGCTTTAGCACTTGTGGCCTTTATCTCCTTAAGCCCATCACTTGAGTCTATCTTTTCTTCATCTTCTCTTTCAAAGCTTCCATATGGCCTTTTTTTCCATTATTTTTGTTCTTTTCTTTTCCTTACTAGATGATTTGTTTTTCAGTTTCTCAATCTTGGTAGATTTTGGGGGAATAGGGGCAGCAACAGAGCTCCTAGTTTTTCTAGGTTGGCTGTAGGAGACTTCCGGAGCACTTGCCTATTTTTTATCCTGCTTTTCCTTCTCAGCCTTTTCAGTTCTTTCCCTAAATTGCCTCACAACTTCCTTGGTGAGGCCAAGATTCTTAGCCAACTGTCTAACTTGTTTCCCTACTTTGCTATTGGTATCAAGTTTTTTGAGTTCAACATGCAGTTTCACACTTAGCTCCTCATATGTCCCAAATCTTTCAACTGTTGTGTTCTTTGGCTTGCCCAAAAGGTGTTGAGCATACATATTTAAAATTTTCTCATCTATCTCATACCCCATGGGCATGATCCAAATAGTTTTGGGTTCTATTGCTTCCATTAAGCACTGATTAGTGTCCACCATGAAATAGATGTCAGTTTTGTATTTCTCAAAAATTGATTTAGTGATTCTTTCCCTGGAATGCATCATACTCTGAAATTTTTTGAATATCCCCAGATTGTAATTTTTTGTGCATTAGAGTCTCTAATGTTATGTAGATGATCTCTTATTTGCATTGCAACTGGCTTGTCATTTGTCCAGTGTACAGCATTTACTCCAGGCACTTCATTCATGAAGTAGAAAAACAAGCATATAACCAAAGAACCATATTTGAATGTGTTTTTCTTGTCCTTCTTGATTTTATTCAAATTTTCAATTAATTGGTTCTGTAATAACTCACATAGGTCATAATCTACATTTTGTTTCAAATTTTTGGTATGCAACATATATTGCCATTCCAGACATAGAATTCTCCCTGTTGGAGTGATAAATCTTGTAACCAATTACCATTGAGGCAAACTCAACATCTGGTTCAATAATGTCATTGATGGTCATTTCCCTCTTGTCGAACTTGACACCGGTTGCATCGGTAATGATCTGGTTTTTCACAGATTTCAACTTGGGTAAAACACTAGTTGAATTTAACCTAGTCATAATTCTGATAACATCCTTTGTACTTTTGAAAGGTTTCAATAGCAATATGAACTCATCATGCATTCGGCTCAAGATGTAGCAAACCCATTCACTCTCATCAAATGTAAGAAATTCAATGACCTGTAGAAAATGTTTGCTTTCTAGGGCTTTGTATTCTGGTTTTAGATCATAATTATCATTCTTAAGGTAGTTGTCAAACAAATCCAGCAATTTCAGGTTACTAAATTCATCTATACTACAGTGAATGTATGCCCTAATATCCTCGACATGTAGCACTTCATAAGGCACACCAGAAAATGCTCCTAATTGTTTGACTTTGACTGATTTGTGTGCATGCTTCTTAAATTTTGGATGGGACCTTTTAGTGATATCAACAACAAGAGGAGTAGGCATCTCAATAGATTACAGATTCAAAGCTTTAGAGAAAAGTACCTTTTTCTTCTGTGGAGTTAGGGTTGATCAATTGCTAGTCAAATTCGTTCTTCATGCTTCAATCTTTGGATTTTTAGTTCAGATGTTCTTCTTCTTGTTCTCTTCAAATACAAAGTGATTCAAATGCTTGAGCGAGTAAATTTTTATCCTCCACAAAACTTAATTTGTCATTGTAATAAATATGTTGCCCTAACTTCATCCAGTTACTCTATTTCTTGATACAGTTTCTCATGAATCGCTCCACAAATTGCCATACCCACTTCTTTTCTTCCAGAAATCCTTCTAGATGATCTGTAATAGGCTTTTCTAATTTTAATCATCGTGCCAGATTCAGGCACCCACTTACTGGCCTAGAATTTGTTTTTCTATGCATCTCCCCCTGAGCCAGAGCTCCTAATTCAATTTCTAGAGGGATTACTAGCACCGGATTTTGGCGTGGACCCATTACCGTTATTCATTTCCCCCTTTTTGACCCATGTCATGTTCATTTCATTTTGGATTTCATTCAGATCAACTTTGCCCTTACCTTTGTCTTATCTCTGCTCATCCAGTTTTCTATTTACTGGACCTCTTCTTTCATTATTCCTACTTCTACATAATCTTGCAATATGACCAGATCTATTGCAAATAAAGCACACAACATTTTTTTGCTTATTTACTTGATTTCCTCTTGATTTGCACTAATTAGCCATGTGTCCAAATCCATTGCAAGCAAAATAATATCCATTGAAAGAATTGCCATTTCCTTTATTGTTAGAGTTATTCATTATCATACTTCTGCATTCATTGGCTCTATGACCATACCTCTTACACTTGAAGCATTGACCAGAGAGGGATGGACCACTTTGATTTACTTTTCTTCTGCACTGAGTAGCTCTATGACCAAATTTACTGCAATTTAAACAATTTCCATTAAAAGATGGATACCTTTGAGCATTAGGCTATCTTACCGGAGGTCTTCTAGGTCTGTTTCTCCCATTCCTTGATTGAAAATTTCTTTGTTTGGATCCTGAGCTTTCACCTTTCTCATACCCAAGACCATGCTTACCATCAGCCTTCTTCTAACTCTTAAGCACTACTTCAAGTTTCGCTGAGCTTATCTTGAACTTCTCCTTGTATTCATTTGCAACTTCTAGGTCATGTTTGAGAATCACAATTTACATTTCATGTTCTCTCTCATTGTCTCTGCTTTCTTGTAGACCAGACTCTAAATGGCTAGCTATTCTATCCAATTTGCAACATTCTTTAGTTCTTTCTTTTAGAGTTTGATTCAGGTCTTCTTCAGTCTTCTTCATTTGCTCAATTTCTTTGGTTAGCCTCATTACGCTAGATTCCATCTCATGTTTTAGAATAGAAACTTCTTTTGTCAGCTTCTCACATTCCTTTGTCTTTTCTTCCAAAGTCTCATTCATGCCATTTTCTTCAATAAGATTAGCTAGCTGATGAAGTAGTTCCTTCATTTTTCCCATTGATTTCTTTAATTTATCTTTTAGCAAGTCAATGCAATCATCAGCATCCTTAAGGTTCACTTTCAGGTCATCTACTTCTGCTTTGGACCGATCAAGATCTTCTAAAGCCAATTGAAGTTGTTCTTTGAGTGAACCCATTGAAACTCCTTCCTAGATCTTCCTCAAGCTATTAGGCTTCTTTCAAGGAACCTTGCTCTGATACCAATTGTTAGAATTAGGGTTGACAACTAAGACGGGGGGGTGAATCCATTGTCTTAAAACTTTAATACTTGATGAGGTTAATTCTTCTTTACCACTTCTTAACAGATTAATGATATAACCATGAAAAGCAAGAATCAATAACACATGAGCAGAAACAAAAATAATACACTTGACACCAAGATTTTTAACATGGAAACCTAGTTAAGGGAAAAACCATGGTGGGGGTTAACCTACAAATATTATACTTTGTTAAAAGTATTACAAAAGGGGAAGGCACATGCCTTCGGGCTCACTGCCCAGAGCTCACTACTCAAAAGAGGCTCATTGCCTATAAGAATGATTGCAAAAAGATTACATATTATTTGAATTGATGAATAGCATCTGCCAATGCAAGAATTCAGTTTTGGTTAAGCACAAAATACTAATCTTACACACTTCATCTTTGTTTTGCCCTGTTTACTGCTGTGCCATAATCCAGACCTTAGATCTCTTCTCTTTTGCACATTAATCTACCTTTTTCGCACTTACTCCATTATCACACCACACCCACACACCAAAACACTTGAATCCATTGGCTATATATATCAGTATCAACAAATTCAATTAACCATAGTTAGCTTAAATAAAACTTAGAACATTTATTAAACACTCTGCTTTGTCAGCTGAATCTATGCACAAATATCAATGCAAACCAAAAACTTGTGTTTCTAGATCATCAATCATGTCGGCCAATATCACTAATTATCACCAATTGCTTATCCAACAATTTTTCTGCATCCAGACCAAGATCAAATACTAGGTTGCCCTGTTCTTCTTCTAACTGTGCTAACTGACTAGAACCTGATACTCAGATCCTTATAACTTTTGAATCCTTTATCACCTGAGGCTAAATATCTAGATTTAGATAGTCTTGACATTCCTTATTACTCCCTCAGATTTGCAGTACACTGTGACTTACCACCGGAGAGATCCGGACCAAGATACTGGACCCTACCACATGCTCTCTTTCTGACTACTAAAACTTAGCCAAATCTTTGCTCTAGCTTCTGGTATGAACAGATTATGCAATGTAGATGTGCACGGTAGACTGAGTTGCCATCAATGACAACACCTGTCATGCATAGCAGTGTCTCTTGCCAACACATTTCATAGTACTTAAGGAGGGTACCAAGGTTATACTAAGTCATTTCACAATCTACATCAAATGACATTATGAGCATTTTCAATGATATTGTGCCAGGGATAGTCATATAACACTCCTAAATGTGTCTTTTAAACCATTTTTCAAGAGTCTTTGTTATCATTTGGTGCCATGAAGTATGATAGAAATCATAAAAGTATATAGAGTGCTCATGGAATAAAGGGACAATCCACATGCAAAGGCAACAATATTATGACTATCAAAAGAATGATAGTCCTTCAAAGAAATGAAAGATAAGATAACAATAAGTGGAAGGGTAAGAGGGAAGTATAATAGTTGGGCAATTATTCGAATGGAAGAGGGTCTGGCAACACATGACAATAGTTCTCAAGACAATAATATGTTCCCTATAGAAAGTCTACGTATTGACACATGCAAGTTGAGATCATGAACTTCATTTGTGTATTGATTTTGTAAAAATAATAAGATTATATTGTATGCACATATCCTATGAACAAAAGATTGATTCACTTATGCTACTGTCAAGTATAACCTACACGGTGCTTGGAGCTTTTGAATTTTCAGATATCTTTTTTGTGTAGTTAAGACAATCATCTTTAGGTCAACAAAAAAATTTTATCATTATTTAATTACTTTAATTATTGAACACAATAATTGTGTAAATACCTTGGTGAGTATGATCACAATTTTAAGATAGTATCTTTTTCATTCATTAGTTACTCCTAGAGATTAATATTCTTATTTGATAAGTGAAATATTTCATAGGAATCACAATTTATTCTTGTCATTTGAGCTCTAAGTTTGCATGGAATCTAATTTACATGCTTGTCCAAGGCTGATAGAAAGGTTTAAAGAGCGAGAGGAAAATGTTAAAGTATTAATATTTTGTTTATATTTAAGTTTTAGATGAATGATGCCATTTTCTTGTACTTTATTATTTCAACTTCTTGTTAATTCTGTTGCAAATGGATGTGTTTAATGCCTTTATTGAGTTGTTACGCCAAACTGGGAATGTAACTAAAGGATCAGGGGATGCTTGATATTCAAGGCAAGTGTTTAATGCAATATGAAGAGCTGATATTACCTATAATTCTATAATTTTTTTCTCAGAATAGTATCTATTAGAGGTTTGTTGGCTGCCTTGTGCATGGTTGTTTGACTTCCAAGTGTGTTATTTTAAGGACACACATACTTTTTACTAAGTTTGTTGGTTTTTTTTTCAATTGTGAAATTTTACAATGGTGATAATAGGTTTCAAATTGTGACTAATTATTCAATGGTGATAACAAAGACTGGAATTCAGGTAGAAACTTAAGGAAAAAAATTCAAATTGTGGAGGAATTCACATCTCCTTAAGTTTCTACCTCTGTGAGAGGGGGTAGATAATTAAGGGGATGACAAGTGGGAAGGGGGTAGGGTCTGCAAGGACCTTTCAAATGATGTGACTCTTTATATAATGATTCCATGGGCTACAAAAGGACAAGTGGAACACTGAATCAATTGGCTATAAAAGGATTCCCTCTTTAAATAATGATAACATACCCCTTTAAGGATGAATCAATAAGGAGATGTTTAACTACTTAAACAACCATTGTAAAATTTTTGAGTTAAAATCTTATAAACTAACATTCAATAATAATAAAAGATTTTAACTTAGTAATTTTGTAATTTTAAAAGATTTTAAAGTTATGGAATAAAATATTAAGAACATACAGAGAAGATCCATGCCCAGTAGGTGTAAAAAGATTATGGTATAATACCATTAACATGCAGAGGAATTAAAAGTATAGACTTGAAAGCATTGTCATGCAGAGGCAAAGTAATGAGTGGATGATAGAGAGATTTGATTCTATACAAAATAGCTCCTAGAATAATACCATCAATAAATTCTTAACCAAAGATATGACATATCCAAAGAACCATTGGAAACATTACCATCTGAAAATTATACAATACCAAGAAATTTAGATTAAATTCACTTACCTGATTCTCTAGTCATTCCTCATGATTCCTTCAACCTGGATACCTAACTACCTACCCCTATTATCACCATCTAATCCTCCCATGAAAGTATTCATATTCACAAGAAGAAGAAGAGAGAAAAATAGAGCAAAATGAATGAATAGAATCAAAACCCCTTCCTTCTCAAATTGTTTAGGCATTTCCATTTATGAAAAGTGATTCCCCAATAGAGAAAAAGTAAAAGTCCAAACAACTTCATGCTCTGGGTAATAGGGGTCTAGGAGTCTCTAAACATAACTTTTCTCTATGAATCGACAAGCAAATTATTGGAGAAATCATCATCATAATGGTTGTGAATCGACAAGCCGCATAGGAACCTATCAACACAAACCATGTTTAATTCTTTACACGCATTGGAAGTGCCCTAATAAATAATAGAACATCCAAAATATAGAATGTACAATGAAAAATACAGTGACGAATAAAGGGCACACACACTGACAAACCAATATTTTAAACCATTACTAGTTCAAATCCATGACACGATGCTTGGATAGACTAGGATATGTAGAAAAGAATGTCAATGCCATTTGAAAATAAGTTATTTAAACCCTCTTCTTTTTCCTGGTAGCCGTTTCACACTGTTCTGATGCCTCCATGAAGAGAAATGTTTGCCACATATTGTCTACAAAAAGTTTCTCTTGTGAAACTTTGGTGGCCAAAAATGACTTATTATAACCTTGGTACCCTCCTTAAGGACTACAAAATGGTGTGATGAGCCACACAATGGGATACCAAAAACAACTTCATGCTGTGGGTAACAAGGGTCGAGGAGTGTGATGATGTTTATCTACTTAAACAACCATTTTAAAATCTCTAAGTTAAAATCTTATAAACTAATATTCTATAATTATAAAAGATTTTAACTTAGAAATTTTGTAATTTAAGAGATTTTAAAGTTATGGAATAAAATATTAAGAACATACAGAGAAGATCCATGCCCAGCAAGTGTAAAAAGATTATGGTACAATACCATTGACATGCAGAGGCAAATTAATGAGTGGATGGCAGAGAGATTTGATTCTATTCAAAATAGCTCCCAGAATAATACCATTAATAAATGACAATAAAAAATATAATGACATGAAGCCATTGTCATGAAGAGACAAATTAATGAGTGGATGGAAAAGAGATTTGATTCTATGCAAAATAGCTCCAAGAATAATGCCGTCAATAAATCCTTAACCAAAGATATGACATATCCAAAGAACCATTGGAAACATTACCATCTGAAAATTATACAACTTTACAAAAGAGAAACTTTGGTAACCAGAAATGACTTATAATTATAGAATGTTAGTTTATAAGATTTTAACTTAGAAATTTTACAATGGTTGTTTAAGTAGATAAACATCATCACACTCCTGGACCCCTGTTACCCAAAGCATGAAGTTGTTTTAGGTATCCCATTGTGTGGCTCATCACACCATTTCATAGTCCTTAAGGAGGGCACCAAGGTTATACTAAGTCATGGCACAGGGGTCCAAGGGGGCAAGATATATTAATTAGCTGAGGCTACCAATGTATAATGAAAAATATAGTGACGAATAAAGGGTACACACACTGACAAAATAATATTTTAAACCATTACCTGTTCAAATCCATGACACGATGCTTGGATAGACTGGGATTTGTAGGAAAGAATGTTAATACCATTTGAAAATAAGTTATTTAAATCCTCTTCTTTGTCCTGGTAGCCATTTCAACCTATTCTGATGCCTCCATGAAGAGAAATGTTCACCACATATTGTCTACAAAAAACAACAGAATAGGAATTTAGGTTTTGCCCATTTTCCCTCCATGAAAAATGCCTCAAAAATCAAAATCTTACATTTTGTCCATTTTCCCAACACGAAAAATGCCTTAAAAATTAAAACTTTAAAATCTTATTGTATAAGTGAGTTTTTTCTATGAGTATAGGAGGGAAAAATTACCCACTTTAATATCACATTGTGACTAATTATTTAGTCATTTTTATTTGTGTGACTAATTATTTAGTTGTGTTTTTTACCTGACGATAAAATTAGTCATTTATTTAGTCATTTATAGCTATGTTACAAAAAAAAGTAGAATTTAGTCATTTTTAGTTGTCACGTGACTTAATGTTTTAGTCACGTCGTCATTTATTTGCCAAAATTCTACTAGTGCTTACTTCCATGTTCCCATTGTTTGCATGGTAGATCCATCCTCCAAGATTATGTTGTAAGTGGTTTCTAAAATCTTAGGTCTTCCTAACTGCTCCCACAACTTCTTTGTTATCATGTTGACATCTGCTCCCAAATCTATCATAACATTCCAAACCTTTTTGTGATTGATGTGAACATCCACCATCAATGGTTTTTTCTTTGATTCTCTATTTGTCCTTCCCATCCTCTAGAATTGACTCTTTTGACCCTGTTCCTTATTTCAATACTTTGAGAATTGCTTTAGTTTCTCAATGAGTCTGTGTTGTTTTGTCAATTAGGCTAACTACTTGAGAACATCCACTTCTCCTTTGGTGAAAAATTTCTTGTATTGCTTCTCCTTTTCTTGCTCCTTCCTTGTTGTCTGTTTAGCCTTCTTCACCACTTTTTTACGTTATTTCTTTGTTGGAACAAATTCTTCATCTTTCTTACTGTATTCCTCCTCTATCCCAATGATATAATGCTTTCCAATATTGGTTCCTTGTCTTATGACTACCACAACTTTCTCCTTCCTCTTCCTTCTCTCTTTTTTGGTATGTTTTGGTGTACTTCTTTGGTAGTATTCTTCTTCTTTAATGGATTTAGTTTTAGACATATCTATCTCCTCTTTGTTGTTCTTCTAGCAAGTTCTTGCTCCTTGGTCTTTTGGTTCTCTTCTTGTTATCCTTGATCTTTTTTTTTTGGTTCAGGTTTGTAACTCATCACTCTTAGACTATGACTATGCATTCCAGAAGTATTGTTGTGCTCATTTCTCAAGTGGCCTTCTCTTGTGTAGTATGAACACCAAATATTAGGTTTTTCCTTATGTGTATTCCCCTCTTGCTTAGCCAATTAATATCTCTTGCCTCAACTTCAACTACTCCAATTCCAACTTCAGCTTCTCCAATTCTAGGTTTTCCTTCATCTTATGTTATCTGCACTAGGATTGAGATTCTATCTGGTAGGCCAATGTCACTGCTTCTGCATATGTTTCAAAATCCTTCCATCTAGGGATGACCTTCTCTTAGGGATTTTTCTAGAAATAAACCATTCTCTCTTCTTCTTCTTTGTTTTCTCAAATATCTCTCTTCTCATCTAAAATTTTCTTGGCTTTATATAATACTTAGGGTGGCTCATAGTCTAGGGGTTGTGTCACTTCATAGTGTCTCTTAAAATTAGGGGATTCTCCTATCTTTTTAAATGACATCATGTTGGCATCTAATGATGATTTAAATAGCCTTCCAAACCCTTCAAACCTCTCACCATCCTTCATCATTCACCTTTTCTTTCTCCTTTCATTATAGGGCATTCATTTCTCAAGTGGCCTTCTCTTGTGTAGTATGAACACCAAATATTAGGTTTTTCCTTGTGTATTCCCCTCTTGCTTAGCAAATTAATATCTCTTGCCTCAGCTTCAACTACTACAATTCCAACTTCAACTTCTCCAATTCTAGGTTTTCCTTCATCTTATGTTATCTACACTAAGATTGAGATTCTATCTGACAGACCAATGTTTGTAGCCATGATCATTTCAGTTTCTCTCTACATACCTGACATGTTATTACTCTCTGCTTAATGTGTGTACCATCTTTCATCTTCTTCATCAACACATTCTCTTTTCTTCTAGAAGTTGTGTGAAGGACAATCTAGTGTTTCATTATCATCCCATTCTCCACATAATCCATAGTCTATTGAATTGACCCCTTTAATTGTTGCCTAGGTATCTTCTTTTATTGTAGTAACTTATCTTTCTCCTTTCACTATAGGCCATTCATTTTTGAAGTGGCCTTCTCTTGTGTAGTATGAACAACAAATATTAGATTTTTCCTTATGTGTATTCCCCTCTTGCTTAGCTAATTAATATCTCATGCCTTAGCTTCAACTACTGGGCCAATTCCAACTTGAATTTCTCCTATTCTAGGTTTTCCTTCATGTTATGTTATCTGCACTAGGATTGAGATTCTATCTGGTAGGCCAATGTTTGTAGGCATGATCTTTTTAGTTTCTCTCTACATACCTGACATGTTATTACTCTCTGCTTAATATCTGTACCATCTTTCATCTTCTTCATCAACACATTCTCTTTTCTTCTTGAAGTTGTGTGAAGGACGATCTAGTGTTTCATTATCATCACATTCTCCACATAATCCATACTATATTGAATTGATCGCTTTAATTGTTACCTAGGTATCTTCTTTTATTGTAGTAACTTATCTTTCTCCTTTCATTATAGGGCATTCATTTCTCAAGTAGCCTTCTCTTGTGTAGTATGAACACCAAATATTAGGTTTTTCCTTATGTGTATTCCCCACTTGCTTAGCTAATTAATATCTCTTGCCTCAACTTCAACTACTGCAATTCTAACTTTAACTTCGCCAATTCTAGGTTTTCCTTCATCTTATGTAATCTGCACTAGGATTGGGATTCTATCTAGTAGGCCAATGTTTGTAGCCATGATCATTTTAGTTTCTCTCTACATACCTGACATGTTATTACTCTCTACTTAATGTGTGTACCATCTTTCATCTTCTTCATCAACAAGTTCTCTGTTCTTCTAGAAGTTGTGTGAAGGACAATCTGGTGTTTCATTATCATCCCATTCTCCACATAATCCATAGTATATTGAATTGACCATTTTAATTATTGCCTAGGTATCTTCTTTTATTGTAGCAACTTATCTTTCTCCTTTCATTATAGGGCATTCATTTCTCAAGTGGCCTTCTCTTGTGTAGTATGAACACCAAATATTAGGTTTTTCCTTATGTGTATTCCCTAGCCTTCCAAATATTTTGAAACTCTCACCATCCTTCATCATTCTCCTTATCTTTCTCCTTTCATTATAGGGCATTCATTTCTTAAGTGGCCTTCTCTTGTGTAGTATGTGTTAGACTTAGGGCACACAACTGAGAGGGGGGGTGAATCAGTTGTCCAAAACTTTCTCCAATTTCACACTTAAATCTTCTTAGTGATTAGTAGTATATCAATCATGAAACATAATGCAATTAAACAACAAGTAAAAACTCATCAACACATAAGACACCAAGATTTTGACGTGGAAAACCTAGTTAAGGGAAAAACCACGGGTTGATTAACCCAAGATTGTATTCTCTGTTAGAAGAATAGAAAGAACAAATGGCACATGCCAATTGGGGCTCACTACCCGAGCACATTGCTCACAAGAGGCTTACTGCCTACAAGAGACACAATGCCTACAAAGTAACAAGTATTACAAACTTGAACTGGAGAATAACATCTGTACCATGCTTGGATCAGTTCCATTTAGGCCCAAAACTTCTGCTCTGCCTTTCGCTCTCTTCTTCGCTACCACACTCTCATCTCCACAAGACACACTTTGGAAAGACTTCATGATCCCTTATTTAATCAAGGCATCGACTTAGGAATAATCATCTAAGTCGGCAAACATCTACAAGAACATCCGCAAGACGTGTAATACATCCGGTCGGCCAGTCTCAGGAAGAACACCATCATTCGGTGGTTATTCTTCAAATGTGCACTCTAACTTCAATGCAGACCACCAATCATGAATTGGACACGATCCAAAGATCACCACAACCTTTCTTGAATCACCAAGAACATCCACACTTCATCTGCTTGTTGGAATTCTTCTCTCCTTCATCCAGAGATTTAAGAACACAGTCTGTCATTACTACCACAAAGGAATAGGTGGTTTTAGACCTTCAAACCATGAACCAATCGAGTGGACACTTCACATGGACGTCCTCAACACTCCCTCAAATCCACAGAATGGGATAATGCATTACCGGATCTCACCAGACCTATCTGTGTCACTCTGTCACCTCTGAACGCCTGCTGGAACTGGTTCTACTTGAGTGGCCATAACTTCTTTAGATCTTATGTGGACCTCTAAAAACTTGACTGGAGCATTTCAAGACTTATACCTACAAACCCTTTAAACCGCATCCTCTGATCCTCAACCTATCTTGGACTTTTACCTTATTGTCATCACTATTCTTCACTATTCCTGATTGAGACTAATTTTCTCAATATCCTCAGCACACAGCTCATCCAATCCTTCTCATTAATGCAACATGAGTATGTTGACATCAATGATAACACCGGTTAGACCCATACTTGCAACAATCTGCCCCTTTGTCATTGATGGCAACATATGATGTGAAAAACCATCAAGACACAAACTTTTCCTTACTGTCACAACTCCCCCTATCAGCAAAAACCATTCACATGTCTTCTTTTGTTTTTACTGCTCCCCCTTTGATCATCAACCACTTGTTTTTCATATGTCTTCTCTCCCCCTTTGAAATTAATGGAAAAGGGCTCATACTTGCAATTCCAACACTTCAGAACATACCAGCTGCTCCCCTTGAGTAGTAGTTCCCCATCATCAATCCGGATCACAAGATATGACTATGATATCCACCGGACTGATGCATAGAAGTGCACCTTAGTTCATCACCAGAGGGGCAATAACCCCTAACTTCTCCCTGAGATACTCAAAAGAGTCCCTATGAAGAGGTTTAGTAAAGATGTCTGCAATCTGATCCTTGGAAGGCACAAACTCTAGTCTGACTTCATTCTTGTTCACTTGCTCTCTCAGAAAGTGAAACTTGATAGATATATGCTTAGTCTTAGAATGAAATACTGGATTCTTAGATATATTTATTGCACTTGAATTATCACAGAAGATTGTGATAGGCTCCTCATACTCTACTTTGATATCTCTTAGCATCTGCTTCATCCACAAAACTTGAGTGCAACTACCTGCTGCTGCAATATATTCTGTTTCAGTTGTAGACAGAGATATTGCCTCTTGTTTCTTGCTTAGCCAAGAAACCAATCTTTTTCCTAAAAAGAATGCTCCACCACTGGTACTCTTCCGGTCATCCACATCTCCTACCCAATCTGCATCTGTATATGCATGAAGAGAGAAATCATGATCTCTAGGATACCACAAACCATACTCAACTATCCCTTTTAGATATCTAAAAATCCTCTTGATTTCCATGACATGAGATTCTCTGGGATCAGCCTGGAATCTAGGAATAAGACCAACATCCTGCATTATATTTGGTCGAGTTTGAGTGAGATACAACAATCCTCCATTCATTGATCTATATTTTGTTTGGTCTGCCTTAGGAGAGTCATCATCTTTTCTCAACTTACATTCGGTTGCCATGGGAGTATTCATTGGCTTTGAATCTTCCATCCCAAATTTCCTCAACAATTCTTTCACATATTTGGTCTAAGAAATGAAGATTCCTTTCTTTGTTTGAGTAATTTGCAGACCTAAGAAGAAATTCATTTCACCAAGCATAGACATCTCAAACTCACTTTTCATTTGATTTGCAAAAGTTTTACACATACTATCTCTTCCTCCAAAGATGATATCATCAACAAATACTTCAAAAATTAAGATGTTTTCATGATCAATTTTGAAATATAAGTTACTATCAACAGTACCTTTGTTGAAACCAATCTTCAAAAGATGCTTATCCAATCTTTCACACCAAGCTCTTGGGGCTTGCTTCAATCCATACAATGCCTTCTTCAACTTGTAGACCATATCACCATGATCAGACAATTGAAATCCATCCGGTTGCTCTATATACACTTCTGCTTCCAAGTCACCATTTAGAAAGGTAGACTTGACATCCATCTGATATACCTTGAAATCCTTGAAGGTAGCAAAGGTAAGAAATAATCTAACTATTTCAATTCTTGCCACCGGAGAAAAAGTTTCTTCAAAATCATTTCCTTCTATTTGAGAGTAGCCTTTGTAGACCAATCTGGCTTTATTTCTAATTACTTCACAAACTTCATTTAGTTTGTTCCAGAAGACCCATTTGGTTCCAATCACATTCTTGTTTCTAGGTCTGGGAACAAGATCCCAAGTGTGATTTTTCTCTATTTGCACTAGCTCTTCCTCCATTGCTTTAGTCTAGTTTTGATCATTGCAAGCTTCATTCATTGTCTTAGGTTCAATCTTTGAAATCAAACAATACTCTTCTAAACCTTGAGCAATTCTCCATCTTGTTAGAACTCCATTGCTTTTATCACCTATGATTTAATCTTCAGAGTGGTTTAGTCTTACATACCTAGGAACTTTGGGAGTTTCCTGCACTTCTAATTCTTGATCAGGCTCATTATGACTCATCTCTTCTCCCTGAATTACCAGATCTGTTTGATTTTGAGTACCGGAAGGAGTTTGGGCTCCTTGAATCAGAACACCATTCTGATAATCTTGATCATATTCATAAAAAATTGAAGGTTTCTCAATTCCTTCATCAACCTTCACATTTGTACTTTCTATCATCTTTCTCAATCTCTTATTGTAACACCAGTATGCTTTTCTTTGAGTGGAGTAAGCCAAGAAAATTCCTTCATCACTTCTAGCATCAAACTTGCCTAGATCTTCATCTCTTTTAATGTAACATTTGCTACCAAACACTCTAAAATACCTCACAGTAGGAGTGATGCCAAACCAAAGTTCATAAGGAGTCTTACCGGTATTTCTTCTGATTTGAACTCGATTGAGAGTATAGGTTGTAGTGCTGACAACTTCTTTCCAAAACATCTAAGGAATGTTTGCTTCCATCATCATTGTCCTAGAAGCTTCTTGGATGGTCTGGTTCTTTCTCTCCACTACTCCATTCTACTGTGGAGTCCTAGGAGTAGGCAACTGTCTCTTTATACCATGCTTCTCACAAAAATCTATGAACTTACTGGATGTGAATTCACCACCTCTATCAGACCTCAGACATTTCAATTTTAATCCGGTTTCATTTTCTACCATAGCCTTGAAAATTTTGAACTTATCAAAAGCTTCTAATTTCTCTTTTAGAAAGGTAACCCACATCATCTGGGAATGGTGATCAATTAATAGCATGAAATATCTATAACCTTGTATACTCTTGATTCTTGTCAGACCACATAGATTAGTATGAACTAAGTCCAATAATCCGGTAGAAGATTGATCCTTACTCTTGAATGTAATTCTGCTCAGCTTACCCAACTAACATTCTTTGCACAAGCTATTAGTAGGTTTCACCAAATTTGGAAGATCTCTTATAGCCTGAGTATTGCTTATCTTGATGATATTATCAAAATTCACATGACACATTCTCCTATGCCATAACCAACTCTGATCAACTTGAACAAATAAGCAACTTTTACCAGTGCCAACCAAGTGGAAGATATTACCTTTAGTTTGGGTACTGGATGCAATCTCTATTCCTGAGCTTTCAAAGATCTTGCATTTTCTATTCTTGAACTAGAGATCATAGCCTTTGTCCACCAACTGACCAACATTGAGAAGATTGTGCTTCAAGCCTTCAACATATAGAACATTACTGATTTTGTTCCTTCCATCAAAAGAAATAGTTCCTCTTCCTCTGATTCTACCAGCAGAATTATCACCAAACTTCACCACTCCTCCTTCATACCTTTCCAAATCTATGAACTTATTTTTGTCACCTGTCATATGGTGAGAGAAACCATTGTCAATGACCCAATCATCCTTTTCTTCAACTTGGGTAGCCAGAGCTCTTTCTACAACTTTATGATTGATAGATACAGAGGATATTGGTTCTTCTTCCTTGATGGCAAAAAACACCCATTCACTTCCAGATTTGTTTCCTGTCTCTGATTCATCATCTGTTACTCCTTCATTATCATCTTCTTCATGAACATAGTAACAATTCTTTTGGAACCTTAATCTATTAGGATTTTGTCTTGAAAATACTTCTGGACATTTTGAGGCAAAATGACCAATTTTATTGCAGTTAAAACACTTAAAAGACAATTTTCCTTCATACTTACTGGATCCTCTTGGCAGTCTCTTTACAATGAGGGCTTCAAGTTGAGCAGTTTCTACTTCTTCTTCTTCTAGGTCTTTTCTTGCTTTTTCATACCATGACAGTTTCCTTGATGAGTTCTCTCCTGGACCAAACCTTTGTTTACCTTTTATAGAGGCACTGGCTTTGAATGTAGATTCAGTCTTGGGGGGATCATCTCCAAACTTGGTCATTTCAAATGCAGCCAATTTGCCAGCCAATTGATCTCTTGTGACAGTTGTATGGGCTCTGAATTCATCAATGGCGGCAACCTTGATTTTGTAAGAAGCAGGAAGGGATCTGAGAATTTTGCTAACAATCTCATTTTCATCCAAGACTCCACCTGCATTTCTAATTCCACAAACAAGCTCATTTAATCTTGGCATAAAAGTAGTAATATTTTCATCATCTCTCATCTTTAGGTTTTCAAATTTCCCTTTCAGACTTTGTAACATTGCACATTTAACATACTGGTCTCCTTCATGCAAAAGTTCCAATTTTTTCCAAATCTCAAAAGCAGTTGGTAGGTCAATAACATTTGAGAGCTCTGAATTAGATAATGCATTTAGAAGAGCTTCTATTGTTTGTAGATTTTTTTCAGCATTTGTGATTTCATTTGCAGCTTTTGGACCACCCTGTGGAGGTACATACTGTGTTGTAACCATGGTCTAGTATGCAATACCCATGCATTGCAAGTGACACTTCTTGTGACCTTTCCATAGATTAAAATTTTTTCCATCAAACTTCGGGTTGTCCTTCTTGTAAGACGACATCCTGGATCTCCTCAAGCAGTTAAGCTCCTTTTAGAGGAACTTGGCTCTGATACCAATTATTAGACTTAGGGCACACAACTGAGAGGGGGGGTGAATCAGTTGTCCAAAACTTTCTCTAATTTCACACTTAAATCTTCTTAGTGATTAGCAATATATCAATCATGAAACATAATGCAATTAAACAGCAAGTAGAAACTCATCAACACATAAGACACCAAGATTTTGACATGGAAAACCCGGTTAAGGGAAAAGCCATGGGGTGATTAACCCAAGATTGTATTCTCTATTAGAAGAATATAAAGAACAAATGGCACATGCCAATTAGGGCTCACTGGCTGAGTACACTACTCACAAGAGGCTCACTGCCTACAAGAGACACACTATCTACAAAGTAGCAAGTATTACAAACTTGAACTAGAGAATAGCATCTTTACCATGCTTGGATCAGTTCCATTTAGGCCAAAAACTTCTATTCTGCCTTTCACTCTCTTCTTCGATACCACACTCTCATCTCCACAAGACACGCTTTGGAAAGACTTCACATTCCCTTATTTATACAAGGCATCGAATTAGGAATAATCATCTAAGTCAGAAAACATCTACAAGAACATCTGCAAGGCGTGTAATACATCCAGTCAGCTAGTCTCAGGAAGAACACCATCATCCGGTGGTTATTCTTCAAATGCACACTCTAACTTCAATGTGGACCACCAATCATGAACTGGACACGATCCAAAGATCACCACAACCTTTCCTGAATCACCAAGAACATCCACACTTCATCTGCTTGCTGGAATTCTTCTCTCCTTCATCCGGAGCTTTAAGAACATAGTCTGTCATTACTGTCACAAAGGAATAGGTGCTTCTAGACCTTCAAACCATGAACCAATCGAGTTGACACTTCACATAGACTTCCTCGACACTTCCTCAAATTCGTAAAATGGGATAATGCATTACCGGATCTCACCGGACCTATCTGTGTCACTTTGTCACCTCTAAACTCCTGCTAGAACTGGTTCTACTTGAGAGGCCATAACTTCTTCAGATCTTCATGCGGACCTTTGAAAACTTGACTGGAGGATTTCAAGACTTATATCTACAAACCCTTTAAACCGTATCCTCTGATCCTCAACCTATCTTAGACTTTTACCTTATTGTCATCACTGTTCTTGACTGTTCCTGATTCAGACTAATTTTCTTAATATCCTCAGCACACAGCTCATCCAATCCTTCTCATTAATGCAACATGAGTATGTTGACATCAATGAAAACACCGGTTAGACCCATACTTGCAACAGTATGAACACAAGAGAAACTTTTGTGGCCATAAATGACTTAATATAACCTTGGTACCCTCCTTAAGGACTATGAAATGGTGTGATGAGCCACACAATGGGATACCTAAAACAACTCTGGGTAATAGGGGTCCTGTTGGGATAAGGTGCCATTAACCTTGTAAATCCCATTATTGTATTATTCCATTTATTATTTATAATTACCCATAAGGGATGTACAAGTTTCACCGGTAGTGGTAAAAATTGTTTACTGTCCACAGTAATTATAGAGTTACTGCATGGTAAGTCCTGTAGTTACCGGATATAGTTACAAGATGTTATTTACTATGGTAAATGGTAATTGGTCAAAGTGGGGTGCACATGTGGAGGAATAATCTATTTTTAGTGTTATGACTCACATCATAGATGTTGTAAGAAGGTGTAAGAGATTCTATGACAACTGTACTTGTCATAAGAATCTATGACACTTATAATAGCATATGATGTGTCATAAGATGTTCTAAGTGGCTATTTTTCGCCCCAAGGTGTTCAAGCTTGCATGGGCACATTTTTGCAAGTGTAGGATGCATGTATGACAACATTTATGACCCTGTAAGAGCCTATTCTTGGCCATGGATGCCCAAGGTTGTATTATTGACTCTTGACAAGTGATATGGGCTTGTAAGAAGTCGTTTAATGTCTTGAGGTTGTGTAAATTCTATATATACCATAGGATAGTAGATGAGATACATATAACAGTTTAAGGGTACCCAGTTTCTACCAGAGTCAAGGTTGGAGGATAGATGAAGTGAATAATTTGTAATCTCCTTTTGTGAAGATAGTACAACTTGATCTCTTTTCTTGGTGGAGTTTTTTACCCAAAAGGGTTTTCTCCATGTTAAACACTTGTGTTATGTGCTTCATTATACTTCTGGTATATTTCTGTATTGTGGGTTTATGTTTTGTTACAATCTTTATTGTTAATAGCACACAGTTAAAGATTGCTGAAATTTATCTCAAATCAGATTTCCATTGAAGTAGTGTTGCTTTCATTTCTAACATTTGGTATCAGAGCCTAGCCAACTTTGACTCTTGGGTGGTAGTGTGGAAGTTGTAGCTATAGTGGGAGATTTCGTTGTGTTTGTTTTGTGGATCTTGTGTTGTTATTATGGCTCCATCCACCATTGTATCAACCTCTCGATTGGACATTGAGAAGTTCAACGAAACATGGTATGAGTTGTGGAAGCTAAAAATGGAATATTTGTTGGAAGAAAGAAATCAATGGTTGGCTATCCAAAAAGAGAAGAAACCTGACGATGTCTCTCAAGGTGAGTGGGATAGACTGGATAAGAAGGCATGGGGAACCATCTGGTTGTGTCTTTTAGACCATGTCTTGTTGAATGTCGCAAAGGAAGAGACTACATACAAGTTTTGGAAATGGTTGGGTGAGATCTATCAAGCCAAGAGTATGGTAAATAAACATTATTTAAAAATAAAATTATTTTCCATGAAAACGCAAGAAGGTGAATCATTTGCAGAGCATTTAAATTCTTTTAATTTGTTAGTGAGTCAGCATGATTCAGTAGATGTTGAGGTTAGTGAGGAAGATAAATGTATCTTACTTCTTTTTCCTTTACCCAAGTCTTGGGAGAATGTTATCCTTGCTATCATTGCTAACCTTGTGGATCGGAAGTTAGATGCTCTTGTTTCAGTGCTACTATCACAAGAATTGAGGAAGAAGAGTTCAGATAGTTTAGGGGATGCTCTCAGTGTCAGGAGAAGGTCTAACAAAAGAGGACCTAAAGGAGATCAGAAAGGGGCTAAGGACAAGTCCAAGGGCCAGTCTAAGACTCCCGGTAAAAAGAATAGGGTTAAGTGTTAAAATTGCGGTAAAAGGGGACATGTGAATAGAGAGTACAAAAACCCCAAGAAATAGTAGGAGAGTGCTTCAAATAAGTCCTCAAATGTAGGTGAAGATGTTTTACTTTTTGCATGTAATCTTGTTTCTAATGATCACTGGTTGGTTGACTTAGGATGCTCATTTCATATGACTCTGCATAAGGAATGGTTCTCCTCATATGAAGAATATGATGGAGGTAATATCTACCTTGGTGACAACTCTTCATATGCAATTGTCGGGAAAGGAAAGGTATTGTTGTGTTTCAATGATGGGAGGATTAAAACCCTCCCAGGTGTTTTGCATGTTCCTTGATTAGCTAGAAATCTAATTTCAGTTTCAAAGTTGAATGATTTGGGAATGCATGTGACATCTGACAAGCATGGCTGTAGATTAGTGAGAGGGAACTTGGTGGTAGCGAAGGGGAAGAGATTCATAAGCCTGTTCAAGCTTGAAGCCACTATAGTTTATATTGCCTCTTATGTATCTGAGGCTAATACTAAAAATGCATGTATGTTGTGGTACTGTAGATTTGGCCACACAAGCAATAATGTATTAAAAACTATTAAGAATAAAAATTTGTTGGATGATTTCTCCTATTCTTATGAGCACTTTGATTTCTATGAGCATTGTGTGTTTGGTAAACAAAACTAAAAATCATTTCCTTTAGGAAGCAATAGAGTAGAGCAGAAGTTAGAAATTATTCATACAGATGTGTTTGGACCTATGGATAATGAATCTATTGGAAAATCTCGTTATTTTGTCACCTTCATTGATGATGTATCTAGATTTACATGGATTTATTTTATGAAGCGTAAATCTAATGTTTTCACTAAGTTTAAGGAAGTCAAAGTCTTAGTAGAGAACCAATCAGGTTTAAAGATAAAAATATTAAGATCTGACAATGTAGGGGAATATTTCTTTAAGGAATTTGATGAGTTTTGCAAGCATGTAGGTATAATCAGACAAAAGACAACGCCATGTACACCACAACAGAATGGTGTTGCAGAAAGGATGAACTGAACAATTATGGAAAGAGCCAAAAGTATGCTTAGTGATGCATGATTGGATAAATGTTTTTGGACAGAGGCTATGTGTATTGCTTGCTACTTGATAAATAGATCTCCTTGTAAGGCTCTTGATTCAACACCTTATAAAGTGTGGACATGTAAGAAACCTTCTATTTCACATTTAAGGGTTTTTGGCTATGAGGCTTTTGTTCATGTGCCTAAGGAAAAGTGATCTAAGTTGGATCCAAAGGCTGAAAAGTGTACATTCATTGGCTATGGTAATAATGTCAAAGGTTATAAGCTTTAGAATCGACTAACCCACAAGATTATCTTTTCTAGAGATGTTATTTTTAGGGAACTTAGAGCTATTTCTGAACCTAAGAAGTGAAAAGAGAAAGAAGAAAAGGTAAAGAAGGTGCACTTTGATTTAGAGCAGGAAGATGCACCTCAGGAAGAACAAAATGATGGATTGGGGGGTGAAGAAGAAGAAGATTCGAGTAGTTCTGATGAAGATGAATCTGTTGTTACAAAAAAAGTTGGTGTAGAAGAATAAGTAGAGTCTCTTACTCCACCCTTGAGGAGATCCACAAGACAAAGTAATCCAGTTGATAGGTATAGCCCACCATATTTCCATTGTGTATATGCTTTATTGAGTACTAATGATGAACCTAGATCCTACAGGGAAGCTATTTCTGTAGATGATAGTGATTCTGGTAGTTAACCATTCAGGAGGAGATGATGGCTTTAGACTCTTGTAACACCTGGTATCTTGTTCGTTTACACAAAGGAAGAAAGGTCATAGGATGTAAGTGAGTCTTCAAGAAGAATTTTGGAGCAGATGGGTCATTGGAGAAGTACACGGCTAGACTGATAGCCAAGGGCTACTCCCAAAGAGAGGGAGTTGATTTTGGTGAGATATTCTCTCTTGTTGCTAAATTGACTTCTATTAGATTTATCTTATCCATTGCTGTAGCTTATGATTGGGAGATTGAGCAAATGGATGTTAAGACTGCATTCTTACATGGAGATCTTGTAGAAGAAATTGATATGCAACAACCTATAGGTTTTGAGATAAAAGGAAAAGAACATTGGGTTTGCAGGTTAAAGAGGTCTCTCTATGGATTGAAATAGTCCCCCAATATGTGGTATCACAAATTTGATTCATCTATTTTGAAATTAGGTTTTGTTAGAAGCAAGGAGGATCATTGTGTTTACATTCATTATGTTGATGATTCTATACTAGTTATTGCTTTGTATGTTGATGACATGTTTTTTAGCAATACTAAGGGTATGGTCAGTGAGCTTAAAGCCTAACTTTCAAGTGCATTTGAGATGAAGGACCTTGGTGTTGCAAGGTATATTTTGGGAATGGAGATTAGGAGGGACATAGTTAATAGAAAGCTTTGGCTGTCACAAAGTAAGTATGTGAATACTATTTTGTAGAGGTTTAGTTTGCATAATTGTAACCCAGTTAGAGTTCCTTTACCCATTGGTACTAAGATTTAATTAGATATGCGTCCAAATACTGAGGATGATCTTGAGGATATGTCTAATGTGCCATATGCTAGTGCTGTAGGGAGTTTGATGTATGCAATGGTTTGCACTAGACTTGATATTGCCCAAGTAGTGGGAGTTTTGAGCAAATTTATGTCTAACCCTAGTAGACAACATTGGAACTATGTGAAGATGGTGTTTAAATATCTTGTAGGTACTCCTGACCATTGTTTGGTTTATTCTGGTACTGATAGTACTGATAAATCTTTGGACATATAGGGTTTTGTTGATGCAGATTGGGCAGGTGAATTAGATAGTCGAAGGTCCACTAGTGGCTATGTGTTTACTTTGTTTGGAGGTGTAGTGAGTTGGATGAGTAAGAGGCAGCCCATAGTTTCTTTGTCCACCACAGACGCAGAGTATATGGCTTCTACTCATGTATCTAAGGAGGAAGTTTGGTTGAGGAGACTGTGTACGGGTATTGGTTTTGATTGCAGGATCATTCAGATTGGTTGTGATAGCCAGAGTGCTATTTATTTGGCTAAAAATCCCATGTACCATCTTTAGACTAAGCATGTTGATGTTTAGTATCACTTTGTTCGAGAGTTAGTTGCAAATGGAGAGATTGAGCTCAAAAATATAGAAACTCAAGAGAATGTTGTAGATTCATTGACCAAACCTGTGAGCTTAGAGAAGTTTGTATTGTGTAGAGAGGCCATGGGCCTTGTTTCTAGTGCTTGATTATTTTTATTTGATTTCCTATGGGTTGATTTACAATGTATAATGTTAAGTGGAAGAATGTTGGGATAAGGTGCCATTAACCTTGTAAATCCCATTATTGTATTATTCCATTTATTATTTGTAATTACCCATGAGGGATGTACAAGTTCCACCGACAGTGGTAAAAATTATTTGCTATCCATGGTAATTACGGAGTTACTACATGGTAAGTCCAAGAGTTACCGGCTGTAGTTACGAGATGTTATTTACTATGGTAAATGGTAATTGGTCAAAGTGGGGTGCACATGTGGAGGAATAATCTATTTTTAGTGTTATGACTCATGTCATAGATGCTGTAAGAAGGTGTACGAGATTCTATGACAACTGTAAGTTGTCATAAGAATCTATGACACTTATAATAGCATATGATGTGTCATTATATGCTGTAAGTGGCTATTTTTGGCCCCAAGGCATTCAAGCTTGCATGGTCAAATTTTTCCAAGTGTAGGATGCATGTATGACATCATTTATGACCCCATAAGAGCCTATTCTTGGCCATGGATGTACAAGGTTTTATTGTAGACTCTTGACAAGTGTTATGGGCTTGTAAGAATTCATTTAATGTCTTGAGGTTGTGTAAATTCTATATATACCATAGCATAGTAGATGAGATGCATATAATAGTTTACACGTACCCAGGTTCTACCAGAGTGAAGGTTGGAGGATAGAGGAAGTGAATGTATTTGTAATCTCCTTTTGTGAAGATAATACAACTTGACCTCTTTTCTTGGTGGAGTTTTTTACCCGAAAGGGTTTTCTCCATGTTAAACACTTGTGTTATGTGCTTCATTATGCTTCTGGTATATTTTTGTATTGTGGGTTTATGTTTTGTTACAATCTCCATTGTTAATAGCACACAATTAAAGATTGCTGAAATTTATCTTGAATCAAATTTCCATTGAAGTAGTGTTGCTTTCATTTCTAATAGGTCTAGGAATGTGATGATGTTTATCTACTTAAACAACCATTGTAAAATTTCTGAGTTAAAATCTTATAAACTAACATTCTATAATTATAAAAGCTATTAACATAGTAATTTTGTAATTTTAAGAGATTTTAAAGTTATGGAATAATATATTAAGAACATACAGAGAAGATCCATGCCTAGCAGGTGTAAAAAGATTATGGTATAATACTATTGTCATGTAGAGGAAAATTAATGAGTGGATGGTAGAGAGATTTGATTCTATGCAAAATAGCTCCTAGAATAATACCATCAATAAATTCTTAACCAGAGATATGACATATCCAAAGAACCATTGGAAACATTACCATCTGGAAATTATACAAGTTTACAAAAGAGAAACATTAGTAGCCAGAAATGACTTATAATTATAGAATGCTAGTTTATAAGATTTTAACTCAGAAATTTTACAATGGTTGTTTAAGTAGATAAACATCATCACACTCCTAGACCGCTATTACCCAAAGCATGAAGTTGTTTTAGGTATCCCATTGTGTGGCTCATCACAACATTTCACAATCCTTAAGGAGGGTACCAAGGTTATACTAAGTCATGGCATAGGGGTCCAAGAGATATTAATTACCTGAGGCTACCAATCTACAATGAAAAATATAGTGACGAATAAAGGGCACATAGACTAACAAAACAATATTTTAAACCATTACCTGTTCAAATCCATGACACGATGCTTGGATAGACTGGGATTTGTAGGAAAGAATGTCAATGCCATTTGAAAATAAGTTATTTAAACCCTCTTCTTTGTCCTGGTAGCTGTTTCACCCTGTTCTGATGCCCCCATGAAGAGAAATGTTTGCCACATATTAATACAAGAAATTTTTCACCAAAGGAGAAGTGGATGTTATCAAGTAGTTAGCTTAATTGACACAACAACACAGACTCATTGAGAAACTAAAGCAATTCTCAAATTATTGAAATAAGGAACAAGGTCAAAAGCGTCAATTCTAGAGGATGGGAAGGACAAATAGAGAATCAAAGAAAAAACCATTGATGGTGGATGTTAACATCAATCAAAAAAAGGTTTGGAATATCATGATACATTTGGGAGCAAATGTGAACATGATAACAAAGAAGCTGTGGGAGTAGTTAGGAAGACCTAAGCTTTTAGAAACAACTTACAACATAATCTTGGTAGATGGATCTACCATGCAAACAATATGAACATGGAAGCAAGCACTAGTAGAATTTTGGCAAATAAATGACTGCGTGACTAAAAGTTTTAGTCACGTGACAACTAAAAATGACTAAACTCTACTAATTTTTTACAACATAGCTATAAATGATTAAATAAATGACTAATTTGATCGTTGGGTAAAAAACACAACTAAATAATTAGTCACACAAATAAAAATGACTAAATAATTAGTCACAATATGATATTAAAGTGGGTAATTTTTGTTAGTGTAGGTTTTTATTTCCTAGTGGGTTATTTATTTTTCCCTATATTCCTAGGTTTTTCCTACACTTCTATTAATCTCGCTTAGGTTAATAAAGCATGCTTAATTAGGTGAGAGGATTATGAGGTGTCACCTTCCTACATGTGAGCATCCATTAGCTATCTTGGGAAGATACTTTGCTATCTTTAATCTGATATTTGTTGCTCCTCATTGATCGGTGTTGCTACCTCCTCCGTCTCCCTGGTCTATATAAGCATGCTACCTGGCTTGTATTTTGTATCTCTAGTTTTTTCATCCTCTTAATGATATTTTACTTCTAGCATTTGCATTACTCTCTTGGAGACTAACTCTGTGTTGCTATTTTGATTTCATATCATTTTCATTCATAGTTTAGATATCTATTCGTTTGCACTAGCTTTTTGAGTTAATAATATTTTCAGATTCTAACATGGTATCAGAGCTTTTCTATGTGCAAGAGTAGATTTTAGTTTCCATATTTCAGAGATTCAGGGGGCTAATTAAGTTTCTTGTAGTTTTTTGAAAAAACCTAGTATGCTCTTCTCTTGCATCTTCAGATGATCTAGAGAATCAGAAAAGTTTGACGGAAACATTTTAATCTCTAGGGTTTGCACATGTGTTTTATGAAATCTAGGTGACTGCAACATTTTTGGTCATACTGGAAACATTTCCTGCTATTCCAATACATCGAGGAGGCTTGAGAAAGTCAGATTTGGCTTTCATTTCACCAAAATCAGAGATCGTCAGACATAGTTGCGGAACTAGGGTTTCAAGATCAAATCTGACAACCATCTTGCATATTTGGTGTTTTCAATCAATATTGTAGGTTCCAACATGTCTTTGCTTGTCTTAGGTAGCTAATTCAGTCTTTGTGTGCCATTTTTTTGTTGTTGGGGTCATTTTTTGTTGCTAAAGGCATTTTGTTTACATTAGATCCACATCTTCTGTACATCAGAAAGAAAAATGCCTTCTGGGTTGTGTTCGCAACATAGAAAAAACATCTACGTATGTTTTAGTTTTTGCATGCAACTCATATATTTTGTAGAAATGAACTTAGAAAGCTACAACATGACCCCTCTCTATTAGCAGTTGCAGATTTGAAGGCAGTTTTAAAATGCTTTGTTCTTGCTCATACAGACTCCATTTCTTGAGGATGTTTTTTTATTTTGGTTATTTTTTCATGCTCTATGCACTAGTGCAGATGTTTTTTTATTTTGAGGCAGAAAATTTCTAGAAATTACAGATTCTCACCCATGACATTGCACAGTTCTCATTTCTAAAACTTTGGAGGATCATAACTTTCACATATGACCTCGTATTGAGGTGATTCTTTTTTTGAAAGTGCATGATTTTTTGAGTAGATTGCAGTGGTGCTTTTATTTTTGCTTGGTAGAGTTCCAGTATTGTACTTTCAACATACACCCAATTTGTGAGGCTTTTGTAATGCATTAAGATCAAGACCACTAAGTATTTATTGCTAGTGGTAGTTGTAAATGCAATAATTATAAAGTGCGAAAATCATTTTTTCTTGGGGGCTTCTTTGATTGAGTGAAAAGGGGGGGGTTGTCTTGGTGGTCTTCTCTTCTTTTCGACATTTATGTTCTGCATTTCTTCATCATGGATCAAACAACTGTACCCATCCTAACTCCATACAACTATTTTGAGTGGAAATCACTCATGACAATTCACTTAAGGAAAGTTGGATTACATAGGATAACAATGGGACTTGAAACTAAACCTGCTAAAGATGAAGATAAGCCTAAGTGGTTTAACAAATATGATGAGGCATATGGAACATTGTGTTCGTCTATTTCTCCTGATTTGCTCTTTCACATTGAGTCTTTAAATTCACCAAATGAAATTTGGAGAAAGATAGAAACACTATTTGGTAGACAAGATTCAATGAGGGGTCATATGTTGGAAAATGAACTAATTAGTTTAAGTCTAGGCAATTTCAACACAATCCAAGATTTCTTCACAAAATTGAAATCACCAAGGCTATAGTTAAAACAATGTGGAATTGAAAAGAAAGATGAACAATTGATTCACAGTATTCTCTCTAAGCTAAGTTTAGAATATTTTGTATTTGTTTCTACCTTCTATGCTACTAAGGGTGCACTTGGTACTTAATTCACCATGCCATCTTTAGATGATTTTGCTAGCTCTCTCACTCGGGAATAGGACAAGCTAATCTAGATGGGTACTCATAAGTCCTCTAAGTCACATGCCCTGGCTGCCAACCAAGGCACAAAAGAATAGAAATGACAAAGTAGTAACAACAATAGTAAGGATAAGAAACAAAAGAATAGCAAGGAGAAGAAGGATCAAATACTAGTTGCTTCAAAAGCAACTAATGAGTCCCAATCTTCTATGGGTGAGAAGCCTAAGAAAGAGAAAATCCAATATGCCTATTGTAAAAGACTCGGTCATGATGAACATAAATGTCTGAAGAAACAAATTGATCACTTGACACATATTCTTAAGAAGAATAATATCAGGGTTCCTGGGTCTATCAAAAAGAGTTCTAATGAGGGGTCTAACAAGGCAAAAGAAAACAACAAGGGGAAAGGAAAGGGAAAGGCCCTTGTTGCAGTTGCTTCTTCACCATCCACTTGGGTTCTTGATTTGGGTGCTTCACACCACATGGCTTCATCTAAGGAAGAATTTGCATCTTTGGAGCCATGTAATATGCCTTCTATTTTCATGGGTGATGACACTCCTTTTGAGGTGTGTGGGAGAGGGTCTGTTGATGCGGGGGATGGCACATTCCATGATGTTCTTTGTGTACCTTCATTATCAACTCATCTCCTATTGGTATAGCAGATCACTCACACAAGTTCAGGCAATTTGGTTGAGTTCACTCCTGATTCGGTGGAGATTCGTGATTTGCATAGTGGTTCTATAGTTGCAGTTGGGAGAGTAGATCATCAGTCATGACTCTATCTATTTTCTCACTTTGCTCCTGATCCTCCTTCAACTATTTTTCTCACTCATTCTGATGATGTGAGTAGATTATGGCATGAGCGGTTTGGCCATCTTAACTACCGTTACTTACAGAAGCTCAACCAACAGAGCATGGTCACAAGGTTGCCTTCTATTAAGTTTTTAGGTGGTGTTTACCAAGTTGCATTCTTGGTAAGCATCCTAAGGAAAAGTTTGACAAAGGCAAGGCATGGAGAGATTCATAGATACTAGAGTTAATTCACAGTGATTTGGTTGGTCCATTTTAGCATCCTTCTTTTAGCAAGGCTAGATATATCCTCACATTCATTGATGACTTTTCTCGATATACTTGGGTGTACTTTCTCAAATAGAAGTCAGAGGTATTTGATCATTTTTAGGACTTCAAAATTTTTGTAGAGAAGCAATCCAGGAAAGCCATCAAAGTTTTTTGTCAACCATCGGTTTGAGAGGTTTTGCACTTTAGAGGGGATTGATTTGTAGCATTCAGTTCCATACAATCCTTAATAGAACGATGTTGTAGAATAGAAGAATAGGTCCTTGAAGGAAATGGCGAACTGCATGATTCACTCCAGATCTCTTATACCACAGTATTGGGCAGAGGCCATTAAATGTGCTTGTTCTATCCAGAACCATGTTCCTCATAGAGCCTTAAAGGGAGTCACTCCTTTTGAAGCTTGGAGCAGTCAGAAACCATCAATTAAGCACTTTTGAGTTTTAATTTCTCCTGCATGTGCCCACATTCCTATAGAGAAACCCAAGGCTTTGGATCTACAGAGTAGATCTTGCATATTTGTAGGTTATCTTGATGGTGTGAAGGGTTATCAGTTGCTCCACCCTACTACACATGAGCTGTTCATTGAGAGGAGTGTTTAGTTTGAGGAGGGCTCTTCAAGCTCACTTTCTATCACTTCTCCAAATCCTTCTACTTTGACATTGGAGTCACTTTGGATACATGACAGATCTTCTGATGAGTCAGATTCGTTTGAGCAATCTTCTACCTCCACTTTTGATGTAGAGAATGATTCAGAGGACTCATCTCCTTCCTATTCTAGTCATCATTTAGAGGTTGATGATTCTCCTCTAGATTCTCCATCTTTCGGTCCACTTTGGGCTAGACAGACCTTACAGTCTACAAGTGATTGGGTTGGGGATCCATTACACACTAGGTGGACTCGTTCACAGTTCTAGGATGCTCCACATGACTTCATTGCTACTGCCTCAGATCCATAGTCTTTTCATGAGGCTTCTGGTATTCCTAAGTGGGATACATCTATATAGGAGGAGTATAGTTCCTTGATGAGGAACCACACTTGGGATCTTGCCCCTCTTCCTAAGGGAAGAAAACTTACTTGATGTAAGTGGATCTATTAGACAAAATTTGTAGTAGATGGGTCGGTTGACAAGCATAAGGCTTGTTTGGTCACAAAAGGATTCTCCTAGGTTTCCAGGATTGACTGCTCTGAGACTTTTGTGCCAGTTGCCTAAATGAATTCAATCTGACTTGTTCTTGCCATTGCTGTAGTCAATCGTTGGGAAGTACACTAGATGGTTGTGAAGAGTGCTTTTCTTCATGGTGACCTTTAGGAGGAGATTTACATGGAGCAACCATAAGGGTTCATTCAGGATTCTTCACTTGTGTGTCATCTTTAGAAGTCTCTCTATGGCCTCAAACAGGCATCTTGGGCCTGGTATGCCAAGATTGTCTCCTTCCTTTTGATAGTTGGGTTCACTTGGTCCTATTCTGATCCCAATCTCTACATTCTGTAGCAGGATGATTCACTCATATTTCTAGTTCTGTATGTTGATGACTTGCTGATCACAGGGAGTTCTTCATCCACCATTGGGGCTATCAAAATTGCCCTTCATGATAGGTTTTTGATGACTGACTTGGGCCTATTGCATTACTTTCTCGGGACAGATCTTTCAGTCTTCTTCCAAGATCACCATCACACAGTCCAAGTATGCTATAGATTTTCTCTCAAGGTTTCATATGGCTGACTATAAGCCTTCCTTGAATCCCTTCCTTTCTATAGTCAAACTTGAGGCTTAGTGCTCTTCTCCACTAGTTGATGGAACTTTGTACTAACAGCTTGTTGGGAGTCTCATTTATCTGACTCATATGAGACCCAATATTTGATATGCTATAGGCATGGTCTCTTGATTCATGCAGGAGCCCCATGAGTTGCATTGGAAACTAGCCAAGAGGATCCTTCACTACATTCAGGGTACTCACAGTTTTGGGATTCACTACGCAGTGGGCATTGATCTTAACTTGGTGGGCTACATAGATTCAGATTGGGCAGGTGATTCTCAGGATTGAAAGTCTACTTCAGGTTACAGCTTCTCACTTGGTTCAGGTCCTCTTTGTTGGTCTAGCAAGAAGCATTCTACTCTTTCTTTATTGTAATGCCTTGTCATGTAACCCTAGAGAGATAGATTAGCAGTGCAAACTTATAGAAATAATTTTTTTTTGAAGCAAGTAAATGCAATAACAGAAACCAAGATAAGATAATATGCAACATAAAGAAAGGTGCACTACAAACTCCTCTGGGGAAACACAACTGCATTAGAGAATAGACAATTAAAACCACACAAGTGAAATACATTATACTTCTTCTACAGATAAGTTCAACTTTTACATTAGGAAGATAGATTATATACAAAGTTACAATACAAGATTACAAGACCGATCACGTCGGTTTACAAAAGAATACATAAGAAAGTATACAACAATGCCGAAGGTAGGAAGCAAACTGGAATTGGAACACCTCTGCGCAGAACTCAAACTGCATCTCCAAAAAGACCAATGGATAGCTCTGCCTCCTAACCATGTGGAACCCTGAGGTCCACCCCTCCGAACTAGGAGATAACGAAGAGGATTCCACCAAGCCAAAGAACACATCTAAATAACCAAACGACAACAGACTTGACACAACTGACCATATCAACAACTACACAAGACAAGACATCACTCCAGAGGCACTACTAAGAAACAATAGAAATACGTAAGGAGAGTATCATCACATGGTCCTAATATGGGTTACCCAGGCTATCTATCCCCAGAAGCCGGCCCCCATCTATGGTTACCCTGACAGCCTCTCTCTAGGCACCGGCCCCATAGGGTGAAACATGCGGAGCCGATAGGTCCTCTCATGGAGACAAGGAGGTTGGCATTGCCAACCAGGCCTTCTCAACCCATCCTTAGCTTGTGAGAGCACTCAAGGCATGGGTGAGGTCTCTTACTTATTTTGTTAAGTGTTTTGATGCCCCAACCCTCTTGTTTAAGTTATTAAGTTTTCCACATGCTTACAACTTCCATGGGGTTACCCAGGTGGCCTCTCATTGGGCACCGGCCCCACCATGAAAGCCACTCCCTTAGCACTATCAGATCAATCATACATACCACAACATACAGGAAGAAGTCACCAAACAAATCTGAGCCATAACTTACGCCATTCACTAGGCTACAACAATAAATTCATAGAATCCCTTCAAATTGAAGCATTGCCATCAAGGACCAAGTATTATGACCAAGAGACCATTCCTCCTTCAATACAAGATATGAAAATCTAGATATCCCATTACATTGTCATTCCACTATGAACCAAAGATCAAGACACCTCACCTCTGGAGTTAGGTACAACCAAAGATAAAGAAACCATTATCCAGCAAGGTCAATGCTTTTGCGTCATAACACCAAGTACACCTGACACCCCTCAAGATTCCCACATCATAATTAACCAAATCAAAGACCCAACTCCTCCCCAAGGTAACATAACGATCCAATAAAAGCATAAAACTATGACAAGGAGGGCAATGAAGCGTATGAAATTCAATGAACTCCTATGTCAATCAAGAAATCAAATTACACAAAGTTATCATGAATAGCAAAACTTCAAATCTCTAGGAATTAATAAGGCAAGGAAGGTGAACCAAAACCTGAACATCCTTACTGAAACAAAAGCCAAAGAAAGCTCATAAAATAATTCCATTAATAAATCAATCCCAAGTTACAGACACTTTAATTCCCCATAATATGATCAAAACACAATTTCTTTGTTTTCTAAAATAAAAGTATGAAGAAAAAGAAAACATAAACAATGATTTCCACCATTTACGAAGCACAAAAAAAAATATTACAAGCCTGACTAACAAATTAATATATCACAAGGTAATTATTACCTGATTAGTTACCTCATGGAACAAGAAACATTAATGCAAATTACTCAACCATTCTATCTCCATATTTACTTACTACAATAATATACCACAAAAAAACTACCCAATAACCATCATTACTCTAAACAATTCTTTTTCCATCACAACCATATTAAAATTCAACTCGAAATTATATCCATAGTAATCTAGGTCGGCAACATAGTAAGGACAAAATAGCCTACATCAAAACATAGACAAAAAACTTAAACTAATTATATAATTACTTACTGACATTTACCACTAGCATGATCCAATAAATAAATAACAAGTTTAAGTCTAACAAGATGGAAAAAGTGTAGCTAATATATAATGAAGTAATCAACATTTGATATGCTTTATAACCACAATGGATATCCTTTATCATAAATTATGTAGCCAAAGACATTAAACTAGTAAAACTTTATCTTACCCTAAACTGCAACTAATGGACCTTCAACTGACAAATTGCAAACACTATAAGATTTGACAATACTCTAATAGTCTTAAACAATTCACTCACATTCCTAGATTTACACAAATAATAACACTTATATAAACTAATAGAGTCAATTTAAGCTACAAGACAAGGAATCATTCTATCTAAATGGAGGAGCTCTATTTGCAAGATTCCAAAAACACTAGATTATAAATATAAAATAATCTCACTGTCCTTAAACCTTCCACTAACATTTGTTTTATCTAAATAAGATCTTCCATCCTAAAATCACATCTCACAAACAAAAAAATAGATTTTAACTGAAATTAAGGTGGACAAAAATTCCATAAGTTTCTATACCTAAGTCGCACTATATCCTAAGACAATCCCATACCAATACAACATTTATGAGACATCTAAATCTTTTAACTAACACAAAGAAATTGGAAACTAAACAACTAATCACTTCACTTTACAAAAGAGAAACTGTCCATTTTCCAATGATAAACAAAATATAAACTTGTTATATCTAATCTGCCTATGCTTAAAACTAAAACTTTCTATTCTTATTAACATACAAAGAATTAATAGTTCAAAATGAAGAGCAAGTCTTGCATTATTCTGCCTAGTTGCAAATCGAATTAAGAAGGAATTCTAGAGAGGAATAAATTTGCTAAACCATAGAGGCCAAACATATGTGTTTTCTACAATGGCAGAAGCTTTGAAATCAAGGGTTCAATGAACGACAGGGAGGAATGGATAGTCGACGCCCCATCTCTAAGTAACGAATCAATGAATGGTTCAGTCGACCTAGATACTTTAAGAGGATTACAAAGAGATTACACAGACTAGTAAAATGCTTTTGATGAGATCGCTCAGAGGAAAAAAGAACAATGGGTCAATTCCCTGCTATGACAACGATGATAGGCAAGCATCAGGGGAACAACAAAATTTTTATTAGAGGCTGCAGAACAAGATATTCTAAGCGGTGGTCATACCACGACATTTGGAAAGGCAAGGGTCCAAAGAAAAGTCTCAAGGGATACCACGCTATGGAACACAGAAGTACATGAGATGTATCTACGTCGATTTAATTTAGGAAGAAGCTCAGATGAGCGCCACGACATGCAATAGAGGAGTGTTTCATCACCATCCTACTAAGCTTTCACAATGCTCAAAAAAAAGGTTAATGATGATGCTACGGATAATCGTGAGAAGGGTGAGGTATCACATGGCCATGGATTGATAAGAACGGTAATGACATAGTGGAAGGGTCTCACCTAAATTTAACACATTTACAAAATCTAAGGGAATTATTATTTCATGGCTGCTGTGATTTAGATAAATATGCATTCTTTCACAAGGAGACCCATAAAAACAATAAACAATGGTTGATTCCACTCAAGATTGTTCCAAGCTAAGGCTAATTGACCAGATTCACCACAGTGCAGAGGAAGGGGTTGATAAGAATTGAATTGATTGAGACAGCATATCTCTAGTATGACAAGGGTCAAAGGATCAATTTACACCTATAGGTCCACAATTCTAAAGCAGAGTCCACATAGTCGATAATTGATAAAGTTTAAATATGAATAAATCTGAGTGCAAGCTTTGAGGTAAGAGTTTTGTTGAGGTTAACAACATGGAAAGACAGGATCGCAATGTTGTAGAAATTTTTAGAATAGAACATACAAACGATTTAGTGAAATTCCAAGAAAAGTTTGTAGTGATATTGCATACAGAACAAATCAAATTTTCTTATCAACAAATTCATACATACTAAGAAACAAATCTCAAGGAGCGAGACAAAGCACATACCTGGATTCAACTCTCCTTCCCCTGATACCACCCTCTCCTCAAATTTTCTTAGACAACCAATTCTCTGCAATTCTCTTCCCAATCTTTTTTGTGTCTTTTCTCCCCCTTTTTTTCCCCTTCACCAAAAAATGATTCAACTAATGAAATAGATGCAAACATGCATCCGTTACCCATCAACCCACTCCTTGGGAATATTAAATTTTACTAATAATAGAGATTCCACAAATCAGAGAATTCATATTCGACAAATCAAGGCATTTATTTTACATATCAAAATTATTTTGCACAAAATATCTGCTAATTACTCGAAACTCCTATTTATGACATGAATACCCTTGGATAGGGGATAATTAATTCGAGATTATAATAAGGTTTAACCTAGGTATCAATCCCAGTTCTAAGCAAAACAATTAATATCTAATAAACATAAAGAAGCATCATTAATTAATAATAACTCATTAAAGTATTTTCCAACCACACATGAGCATAAATATCCCAGCTCGACTATACAACACAGCACGAGATTACCAAACATTAAAGGCAAGGACCAAGAGACACCACACGACTCGAGACCACACAAAAGACGAAGACCAACCTAGTGGAATAGACCTCGCGTTATCTCCCATCACTGATACCCATTGGTGTAAGAACACACTTGAACCTGCTATATCAGGTGGAGTCGAGGTTCGGTACCTATAGCCTGCATCTGAGCAATTGGTTGTATAAAATCAAACACATATATGTCAACAAAAATAGAGAGTCAGAGAATCGCGGCATAGTAGGGTAGTCGAAGTGAGTAGTACTACACTGTCTCTACTCTTGAAACAATATCCTATCAACTTTTATCTAAACTTGACCACCACAAATCAAATGACACATGATGATATTAATTCACAGCATAACTGACATAGTAGTAGTGCCAAAATAAACTCATAACACCTGTCTAATTATATCAGTCAAATATAGTTCATCAAAATAAACATAAATCATAACCTACCAAACAACTGTCTCAGAACTATATTAATGCAATGAATGACTAACCACCGTCTCCAACTGATAGAGAGCAATGCAGAACTTTCACTATCACTGACCAATGACAAGGGGGCACTACATCCTCCCCTTGTAAAACTTGACTTACTCCTAGAAGTCACAGTTCAAGGTAGAAACATTATATATTAACATTGTCATATTCCATTTCCATCATTCTCATCTAAAATCAATAATTGTTCACAACAAGGACAAATGTTCAATAAAAGATAAGAAGCAACATTAATTCTTTACCTTTAGGGCACACCCTGTGATCTACTCATAACTAATTACACTTTTTTGGCAATCTCATACAATCAAATAATTGCAGTCACATATAACTACTGAAAGATTCATCTCATATCTTATTTCCACTAATTACCAACCATGCAAAATTCAATTCTCCACGGAGTCCTCCCTTGAACATACTATCAGAGGTTCGAAATGAACATGATAGAAACAACACTTGCCATAAAGTGGGGCCAACATAATCCAACATTTAGAAGTTCCACCAGAGAAAATTTAAAAATAAATACAAACCCACATGGAAAAACAATCAAATCCAACTTTAAGTCACAAAGTGCCAACAAATTTCAATAAATCAAGAATAAGGAAAAGAGTCTTGGTGACCATTCCTGACATAAGAAGGTTCAAAGAAAGAAAGCTCACTGTTAACCCCCACAAACTAACAGATGAAACAACTGTCAAAATTTCCAAAACAACCAAATTACAACAAATTCACATCATAGTGTAGCCAATTTTAGCCACAAAAAGGGAGTATCCACTTCACAACACTTAAGGACACAAGATCTAGAATGTGTTCGAGAATGCACACCAACACTCGAATAATTATGTTAACTACATCCTCTTATCTAAACAACTTTGATCTTAATACAATACAATTTCTTTCCACTACTCTATGGAGATAGGCAATTGCTTCCTTACACAAGAAGATATAAAAGAAATATATGATATCACATATAGGAATAACACAAACTATAATTGACTTATTTTATCACATACCTGATCTCATAGGCTCAACACAAGCTCTCATTTGATCTCCTGTATACAGTTCTTACATAGGCATATACAATGATTACAACAATTCTTCCATAAGAGATCATGGCCATCTAGGGGTTAGATATAGATTTTCAAGCAACCATGTAAAGATTTCAACATCACATAACCACATAACTCATGATGCATGATGCCACCAGATGATTAGATGCATTAACATGCAGGGAGAACATATTGTTAGATGTAACACTACATTTCCAGAGAAGAGGGAGAAAGAACATAGCAGACACTTAAGTAGGACAAAGCATTCATTTTTGAAAGAGCAAGTCTATAAACTTATCAACTTTCATACTAATGCATACATGTGGGAGATACTATTACCAACTCACTACAACGAGAAAAAAAATCATTTAACCTAAGGCAACAACAACAATCCGAAGATCTCAGTATTACAACCTAGGAAACAGTTAATCTACAGAGTTTAAGAACTAGGTCACATAATAGGCTTAATTGTAACCAGAGTACCCAGTGTTTAAACTTGGCTCTGATACCAAATGTAAAGCCCTGTCATTTAACCCTAGAGATATAGATTAGCAGTGCAGACTTACATAAACAATTTTTTTTTGAAGCAAGTAAATGCAATAATAGAAACCAAGATAAGATAATATGCAACATAAAGAAAGGTGCACTACAAACTCCTCTAGGGAAACACAACTGCATTAGAGAATAGACAATTAAAACCACACAAGTGAAATACATTATACTTCTTCTACAGATAAGTTCAACTTTTACATTAGCAAGATAGATTATTTACAAAGTTACAATACAAGATTACAAGACCGATCACATCAGTTTACAAAAGAATACATAAGAAAGTATACAACACTGCCAAAGGTAGGAAGCAAACTGGAACTGGAACACCTCTATGCAGAACTTGAACAGCATCTCCAAAAAGACCAGTGGATAGCTCTACCTCCCAACCATGTGGAACCCTGAGGTCCACCCCTCCGAGCTAGGAGATAATGATGAGGATTCCACCAAGCCAAAGAACACATCTAAAATAACCAAACAGCAATAGACTTGACACAACTGACTATATCAACAACTGCACAAGACAAGACATCACTCTAGAGGCACTACCAAGAAATAACAGAACTACGCAAGGAGAGTGTCATTGCATGGTCCTAACATGGGTTACATAGGCTAACTATCCCCAGAATCTGGCCCCCATCTATGGTTACCCTGGTAGCCTCTCTCTAGACACTGGCCCCATAGGGTGACACATGCGGAGCCGATAGGTCCTCTCATGGAGACAAGGAGGTCAGCCTTGCCAACCAGGCCTTCTCAACCCATCCTTAGCCTGTGAGAGCACTCAAGGCATGGGTGAGGTCTCTTACTTATTTTGTTAAGTGTTTTGATACCCCAACCCTCTTGATTAAGTTATTAAGTTTTCCACATGCTTACAACTTCTATGGGGTTACCCAGCTGACCTCTCACTAGGCACTGGCCGCACCATGAAAGCCACTCCCTTAGCATTCTTAGATCAATCATACATACCACAACATACAAGAAGAAGTCACCAATCAAGTTTGACCCATAACTTACGCCATTCACTAGGCTACAACAATAAATTCATAGAATCCCTTCAAATTGAAGCATTGCCATCAAGGACCAAGTATTATGACTAAGAGACCATTCCTCCTTCAATACAAGATACGAAAATCCAGATATCCCATTACATTGTCATACCACTATGAACCAAAGATCAAGACACCTCACCTCTGGAGTTAGGTACAACCAAAGATAAAGAAACCATTATCCAGCAAGGTAAATGCTTTCGCATCATAACACCAAGTACACCTGACACCCCTCAAGATTCCCACATCATAATTAACCAAATCAAAGACCCAACTCCTCCCCAAGGTAACATAACGATCCAATGCAAGCATAAAGCTATGACATGGAGGACAATCAAGCATATGAAATTCAATGAACTCCTAATTCAATCAAGAAATCAACTTACACAAAGTTATCACAAATAGCAAAACTTCAAATCTCTAGGAATTAATAAGGCAAGGAAGGTGAACCAAAACCCAAACATCCTTACTGAAACAAAAGCCAAAGAAAGCTCATAAAATAATTCCATTAATAAATCAATCCCAAGTTACAGACACTTTAATTCCCCGTAATATGATCAAAACACAATTTCTTTGTTTTCCAAAATAAAAGTATGAAGAAAAAGAAAACATAAACAATGATTTCCACCATTTAGGAAGCATGAAATAAAATATTACAAGCCTGACTAACAAATTGATATATCACAAGGTAATTATTACCCGATTAGTTACCTCATGGAACAAGAAACATTAATGCAAATTACTCAACCATTCTATCTCCATATTTACTTACTACAATAATATACCACGAAAAAACTACCTGATAACCATCATTACTCCTAACAATACTTTTTCCATCACAACCATATTAAAATTCAACTCGACATTACACCAATAGTAATCTAGGTCGGCAACATAGTAAGGACAAAATAGCCTACATTAAAACATAGACAAAAAACTTAAACTAATTATATAATTACTTACTGACATTTACCACTAGTATGATCCAATAAATAACTAACAAGTTTAAGTCTAACAAGATGGCAAAAGTGTAGCTAATATATAATGTAGTAATCAACATCTTATATGCTTTATAACCACAATGGATATGCTTTAGCATAAATTACGTAGCCAAAGACATTAAACTAGTAAAACTTTATCTTACCCTAAACTGCAACTAATGGACCTTCAACTGACAAATTGTAAACAATATAAGATTTGACAATACTCTAATAATCTTAAACAATTCACTCACATTCCTAGATTTACACAAATAATAACACTTATATAAACTAATAGAGTCAATTTAAGCTACAAGACAAGGAATCATTCTATCTAAATGGAGGAGCTCTATTTGCAAGATTCCAAAAACACTAGATTATAATTATAAAATAATCTCACTGTCCTTAAACCTTCCACTAACATTTGTTTTATCTAAATAAGGTCTTCCATCCTAAAATCACATCTCACAAACAAAAAAATAGATTTTAACTGAAATTAAGGTGGACAAAAATTCCATAAGTTTCTATACCTAAGTCGTACTATATCTTAAGACAATCCCATACCAATACAACATTTATGAGACATCTAAATCTTTTAACTAACACAAAGAAATTGGAAACTAAACAACTAATCACTTCACTTTACAAAAGAGAAACCATCCATTTTCCAATGGTAAACAAAATATAAACTTGTTATATCTAATCTGCCTAAGCGTAAAACTAAAACTTTCTATTCTTATTAACATACAAAGAATTAATATTTTAAAATTAAGAGTAAGTCTTGCATTATTCCGCCTAGTTGTAAATCAAATTAAGAAGGAATTATAGAGAGGAATAAATTTGCTAAACCACAAAGGCCAAACATATGTGTTTTCTGCAATGGCAGAAACTTGGAAATCATGGGTTCAATGAACGATAGGGAGGAATGGACAGTCGACGCCCCATCTCTAAGTAACAAACCAATGAATGATTCAATTGACCCAGATACTTTAAGAGGATTACAAAGAGATTACATGGAGTAGTAAAATGCTTCTGAAGAGATCGCTCAGAGGAAAAAAAAACAATGGGTCAGTTCCCTGCTATGACAACAATGATAGGCAAGCATCAGGGGAGCAACAAAATTTTTATTAGAGGCTGCAGAACAAGATATTCTAAGACATGGCCATACCATGACATTTGGAAAGGCAAGGGTCCAAAGAAAAGTCTCAAGGGATACCACGCTATGGAACACAGAAGTACATGAGATGTATCTACATCGATTTGATTTAGGAAGAACCTCAGATGAGCGCCACGACATGCAATAGAGGAGTGTTTCATCACCATCATACTAAGCTTTCACAATGCTAAAAAAAAAGGTTAATGATGATGCTACGGATAATCGTGAGAAGGATGAGGTATCACAAGGCCATGGATCGATAAGAATGGTAATGAAATAGTGGAAGGGTCTCACTTGAATTCAATACATTTACAAAATCTAAAGGAATTATTATTTCATGGCTGCTGTGATTTAGATAAATATGCATTCTTTCACAAGGAGACCCATAAAAACAATAAACAATGGTTGATTCCGCTCAAGAGTGTTCCAAGCTAAGGGTAATCGACCAAATTCACCACAGTATAGAGGAAGGGGTTGATAAGAATTGAATTGATTGAGACAGCATATTGCTAGTATGACAGGGGTCAAAGGATCAATTTACACCTACAAGTCCACAATCCTAAAGCGGAGTCCACATAGTCGATAATTGATAAAATTTAAATATGAATAAATCTGAGTGCAAGATTTGAGTTAAGAGTTTTGTTGAGGTTAACACCATGGAAAGACAGGATCTCAATGTTGCAAAAATTTTTAGAATAGAACATACAAGCGATTCAGTGAAATTCCTAAAAAAGATTGAAGTGATATTGCATACAGAACAAATCAAATTTTCTTATCAACAAATTCATACATACTAAGAAACAAATCTCAAGGAGCGAGACAAAGCACATACCTGGATTCAACTCTCCTTCCCCTAAAACCACCCTCTCCTCAAATTTTCCCAGACAACCAATTCTCTGCAATTCTCTTCCCAATCTTTTTTGTGTCTTTTCTCCCCCTTTTTTTTCCCCTTCACCAAAAAATGATTCAACTCATGAAATAGATGCAAACATGCATCCCTTACCCAACAACCCACTCCTCGGGAATATAAAATTTTACTAATAATAGAGATTCCACAAATCAGAGAATTCATATTTGACAACTCAAGGCATTTATTTTACATATAAAAATTATTCTGCACAAAACATATGCTAATTACTGGAGACTCCAATTTTTGACATGAATATCCTTGGATAGGGGATAATTAATTCGAGATTATAATAAGGTTTAACCTAGGTATCAATCCCAGTTCTAAGCAAAACAATTAATATCTAATAAACATAAAGAAGCATCATTAATTAATAATAACTCATTAAAGTATTTTCCAACCACACATGAGCATAAATATCCCAGCTCAACTGTACAACACAGCACGAGATTACCAAACATTAAAGGCAAGGACCAAGAGACACCACATGACTCGAGACCACACAAAAGACAAAGACTGACCTAGTGGAATAGACCTCGCGTAATCTCCCATCACTGATACCCATTAGTGTAAGAACACACTCGAACCTGCTATATCAGGTGGAGTCGAGGTTCGGTACCTACAGTCTGCATCTGAGCAATTGGTTGTATAAAATCAAACACATATATGTCAACAAAAATAGAGAGTCAGAGAATCGCGGTGTAGTAGGGTAGTCGAAGTGAGTAGTACTACACCGTCTCTGCTCTTGAAACAATATCCTAACAACTTTTATCTAAACTTGACCACCACAAATCAAATGACACATGATGATATTAATTCATAGCATAACTGACATAGTAGTAGTGCCAACATAAACTTATAACACCTGTCTAATTATATCAGTCAAATGTAGTTCATCAAAATAAACATAAATCATAACCTACCAAACAACTGTCTCAGAATTGTATTAATGCAATGAATGACTAACCACTGTCTCCGACTGATAGAAAGCAATGCAGAACTTTCATTATCACTGACCAACGATGAGGGGGCACTACATCCTCCCCTCGTAAAACTTGACTTACTCCTAGAAGTCACAGTTTAGGGTAGAAACATTATATATTAACATTGTCATATTCCATTTCCATCATTCTCATCTAAAATCAATAATTGTTCACAACAAGCACAAATGTTTAATAAAAGATAAGAAGAAATATTAATTCTTTACCTTTAGGGCACACCCTATGATCTACTCATAACTAATTACACTTTTTCAGCAATCTCATACAATCAAATAATTGCAGTCACATACAACTACTGAAAGATTCATCTCATATCTTATTTCCACTAATTACCAACCATGTAAAATTCAATTCTCCGTGGAGTCCTCCCTTAAACATACTATCAGAGGTTCAAAATGAACATGATAGAAACAACACTTGCCATAAAGTGGGGCCAACAGAATCCAACATTTAGAAGTTCCACTAGAGAAAATTTAAAAATAAATACAAACCCACATAGAAAAACAATCAAATCCAACTTTAAGTCACAAAGTGCCAGCAAATTTCAATAAATCAAGAATAAGGAAAAGATTCTTGGTGACCATTCCTGACATAAGAAGGTTCAAAGAAAGAAAGCTCACTGTTAACCCCCGCAAACTAACAGATGAAACAACTGTCAAAATTTCCAAAACAACCAAATTACAACAAATTCATATCACGGTGTAGCCAATTTTAGCCACAAAAAGGGAGTATCCGCTTCACAACACTCAAGGACACAAGATCCAGAATGTGTTCGAGAATGCACACCAACACTCGAATAATTATGTTAACTACATCCTCTTATCTAAACAACGTGTATCTTAATACAATACAATTTCTTTCCAATACTCTATGGAGATAGGCAATTGCTTCCTTACGCAAGAAGATATAAAAGAAATATATGATATCACATACAGGAATAACACAAACTATAATTGACTTACATTATCACATACCTGATCTCATAGGCTCAACACAAGCTCTCATTTGATCTCCTGTATACAGTTCTTACATAGGCATATACAATGATTACAACAATTCTTCCATAAGAGATCATGGCCATCTAGGGGTTAGATATAGATTTTCAAGCAACCATGTAAAGATTTCAACATCACATAACCACATAACTCATGATGCATGATGCCACCAGATGATTAGATGCATTAACATGCAGGGAGAACATATTGTTAGATGTAACACTACATTTCCAGAGAAGAGGGAGAAAGAACATAGCAGACACTTAAGTAGCACAAAGCATTCATTTTTGAAAGAGCAAGTCTATAAACTTATCAACTTTCGTACTAATGCATACATGTGGGAGATACTATTACCAACTCACTACAACGAGAAAAAAAATCATTTAACCTAAGGCAACAACAACAATCCGGAGATCTTAGTGTTGCAAACTAGGAAACCGTTAATCTACAAAGTTTAAGCACTAGGTCACATAATGGGGTCAATTGTAACCAGAGTACCCAGTGTTTAAACTTGGCTCTGATACCAAATGTAATGCCCCGTCATGTAACCCTAGAGAGATAGATCAACAGTGCAAACTTATAGAAATAATTTTTTTTTTGAAGCAAGTAAATGTAATAATAGAAACCAAGATAACATAATATGCAACATAAAGAAAGGTGCACTACAAACTCCTCTAGGGAAACACGACTGCATTAGAGAATAGACAATTAAAACCACACAAGTGAAATACATTATACTTCTTCTACAAATAAGTTCAACTTTTAGATTAGCAAGATAGATTATAGAATAAGTTACAATACAAGATTACAAGACTGATCACATCGGTTTACAAAAGAATACATAAGAAAGTATACAACACCACGAAAGGTAGGAAGCAAACTGGAATTGGAACACCTCTGCGAAGAACTCGAACCGCATCTCCAAAAAGACCAATGGATAGCTCTGCCTCCCAACCATGTGGAACCTTGAGGTCCACCCCTCTGAGCTGGGAGATAATGACAAGGATTCCACCAAGCCAAAGAACACATCTAAAATAACCGAACGGCAACGGACTTGACACAACTGACTATATCAACAACTGCACAAGACAAGACATCACTCTAGAGGCACTACCAAGAAACAATAGAACTACGTAAGGAGAGTGTCATCGCATAGTCTTAACATGGGTTACCCAGGCTATCTATCCCTAGAATCTGGCCCCCATCTATGGTTACCCTGGCAGTCTCTCTTTAGGCACTGGCCCCATAGGGTGAGACATGCGGAGCCGACAGGTCCTCTCATGGAGACAAGGAGGTCGGCCTTGCCAACCAGGCCTTCTCAACCCATCCTTAGCCTGTGAGAGCACTCAAGGCATGGGTGAGGTCTCTTACTTATTTTGTTAAGTGTTTTGATACCCCAACCCTCTTTATTAAGTTATTAAGTTTTCCACATGCTTACAACTTCCATGGGGTTACCAAGGTGACCTCTTACTACGCACTGGCCCCACCATGAAAGCCACTCCGTTAGCATTCTTAGATCAATCATACATACCACAACATACAGGAAGAAGTCACCAATCAAGTCTGAGCCATAACTTACACCATTCACTAGGCTACAACAATAAATTCATAGAATCCCTTCAAATTGAAGCATTGCCATCAAGGACCAAGTATTATGACCAAGAGACTATTCCTCCTTCTATACAAGATATGAAAATCTAGATATCCCATTACATTGTCATACCACTATGAACCAAAGATGAAGATACCTCACCTCTGGATTTAGGTACAACCAAAGATAAAGAAACCATTATCCAGCAAGGTCAATGCTTTTGCGTCATAACACCGAGTACATCTGACACCCCTCAAGATTCCCACATCTTAATTAACCAAATCAAAGACCCAACTCCTCCCCAAGGTAACATAACGATCCAATACAAGCATAAAACTATGACAAGGAGGGCAATCAAGCATATGAAATTCAATGAACTCCTAATTCAATCAAGAAATCAACTTACACAAAGTTATCACAAATAGCAAAACTTCAAATCTCTAGGAATTAATAAGGCAAGGAAGGTGAACCAAAACCCGAACATCCTTACTGAAACAAAAGCTAAAGAAAGCTCATAAAATAATTCCATTTATAAATCAATCCCAAGTTACAGAGACTTTAATTCCCCGTAATATGATCAAAACACAATTTCTTTATTTTCCAAAATAAAAGTATGAAGAAAAAGAAAACATAAACAATGATTTCCACCATTTACGAACACGAAATAAAATATTACAAGCCTGACTAACAAATTAATATATCACAAGGTAATTATTACCCGATTAGTTACCTCATGGAACAAGAAACATTAATGCAAATTACTCAACCATTCTATCTCCATATTTACTTACTACAATAATATACCATGGAAAAACTACCCGATAACCATCATTACTCCTAACAATGCTTTTTCCATCACAACCATATTAAAATTCAACTCAACATTACACCCATAGTACCCATAGTAATCTAGGTCGGCAACATAGTAAGGACAAAATAGACTATATTAAAACATAGACAAAAAACTTAAACTAATTATATAATTACTTACTGACATTTACCACTAGCATGATCTAATAAATAACTAACAAGTTTAAGTCTAACAAGATGGAAAAAGTGTAGCTAATATATAATGAAGTAATCAACATCTGATATGCTTTATAACCACAATGGATATGCTTTAGCATAAATTATGTAGCCAAAGACATTAAACTAGTAAAACTTGATCTTACCCTAAACTGCAACTAATGGACCTTCAACTGACAAATTGTAAACACTATAAGATTTGATAATACTCTAATAGTCTTAAACAATTCACTCAAATTCCTAGATTTATACAAATAATAACACTTATATAAACTAATAGAGTCAATTTAAGCTACAAGACAAGGAATCATTCTATCTAAATGGAGGAGCTCTATTTGCAAGATTCCAAAAACACTAGATTATAAATATAAAATAATCTCACTGTCCTTAAACCTTCCACTAACGTTTGTTTTATCTAAATAAGATCTTCCATCCTAAAATCACATCTCACAAACAAAAAAATAGATTTTAACTGAAATTAAGGTGGACAAAAATTCCATTAGTTTCTATACCTAAGTCGCACTATATCCTAAGACAATCCCATACCAATACAAAATTTATGAGACATCTAAATCTTTTAACTAACACAATGAAATTGGAAACTAAACAACTAATCACTTCACTTTCCAAAAGAGAAAAAATTCATTTTGCACTGGTAAACAAAATATAAACTTGTTATATCTAATTTGCCTATGCTTAAAACTAAAACTTTATATTCTTATTAACATACAAAGAATTAATAGATCAAAATTAAGAGTAAGTCCTGCATTATTTTGCCTAGTTGCAAATTGAATTAAGAAGGAATTCTAGAGAGGAATAAATTTGCTAAAACATAGAGGCCAAACAGATGTGTTTTCTGCAATGGCAGAAGCTTTGAAATCAAGGGTTTAATGAACAATAGGGAGGAATGCACAGTCGATGCCCCATCTCTAAGTAACGAACCAATGAATGATTCAATCAACCTAGATACTTTAAGAGGATTACAAAGAGATTACACAGATTGGTAAAATGCTTCTGATGAGATCACTTAGAGGAAAAAAGAACAATGGGTCGGTTCCCTACTATGACAACGATGATAGGCAAGCATCAGGGGAACAACAAAATTTTGATTAGAGGCTGCAGAACAATATATTCTAAGACGTGGCTGTACCACGACATTTGGAAAGGCAAGTGTCCAAACAAAATTCTCAAGGGATACCACGCTATGGAACACAGAAGTACATGAGATGTATCTACGTTGATTTGATTTAGGAAGAAGCTCAGATGGGTGCCCCGACATGCAATTGAGGAGTGTTTCATCACCATCATACTAATCTTTCACAATGCTCAAAAAAAAGTTAATGATGATGCTACGGATAACCGTGAGAAGGACAAGGTATCACAAGGCCATGGATCGATAAGAATGGTAATGAAATAGTGGAAGGGTCTCACCTGAATTCAATATATTTACAAAATCTAAAGGAATTATTATTTCATGGCCATTGTGATTTAGATAAATATGCATTCTTTCACAAGGAGACCCATAAAAACAATAAACAATGGTTAATTCCGCTCAAGAGTGTTCCAAGCTAAGGCTAATCAACCAGATTCACCACAGTGTAGAGGAAGGGGTTGATAAGAATTGAATTGATTGAGACAGCATATCGCTGGTATGACAGGGGTCAAAGGATCAATTTACACCTATAGGTCCACAATCCTAAAGCAGAGTCCACATAGTCGATAATTGATAGAATTGAAATATGAATAAATCTGAGTGCAAGATTTGAGTTAAGAGTTTTGTTGAGGTTAACACCATGGAAAGAAAGGATCTCAATGTTGTAGAAATTTTCAGAATAGAACATACAAGCGATTCAGTGAAATTCCTAGAAAGGTTTAAAGTGATATTGCATACAGAACAAATCAAATTTTCTTATCAAAAAATTCATACATACTGAGAAACAAATCTCAAGGAGCGAGACAAAGCACATACCTGGATTCAAATCTCCTTCCCCTGAAACCACCCTCTTCTCAAATTTTCCCACAGAACCAATTCTCTGCAATTCTCTTCCCAATCTTTTCTGTGTCTTTTCTCCCCCTTTTTTTTCCCCTTAACCAAAAAATGATTCAACTCATGAAATAGATGCAAACATGCATCCGTTACCCAACAACCCACTCCTTGGGAATATAAAATTTTACTAATAATAGAGATTCCACAAATTAGTGAATTCATATTCGACAACTCAAGGCATTTATTTTACATATCAAAATTATTCTGCACAAAATATATGCTAATTACTCGAAACTCCAATTTATGACATGAATATCCTTGGATAGGGGATAATTAACTCTAGATTATAATAAGATTTAACCTAGGTATCAATCCTAGTTCTAATCAAAACAATTAATACCCAATAAACATAAAGAAGCATCATTAATTAATAATAACTCATTAAAGTATTTTCCAACCACACACGAGCATAAATATCCCAACTCGAGTATACACCACAACACAAGATTACCAAACATGAAAGGCAAGGACCAAGTGACAAAACAGGACTTGAGACCACACAGAAGACAAAGACCGGCCTAGTGGAATAGACCTTACGTTATCTGCCATCACTGATACCCATTGGTGTAAGAACCTGCTTGAACCTGCTATATCAGGTGGAGTCGAGGTTCGGTACCTGTAGCCTGCATCCGAGTAATTGGTTGTATAAAATCAAACACATATATGTCAACACACACACAGAGTCAGAGAATCGCGGTGTAGTAGGGTAGTCAAAGTGAGTAGTACTACACCGTCTCTGCTCTTGAAACAATATCCTAACAACTTTTATCTAAATTTGACCACCACAAATCAAATGATACATGATGATATTAATTGACAGCATAACTGACATAGTAGTAGTGCCAACATAAACTCATAACACCTGTCTAATTATATTAGTCAAACATAGTTCATCAAAATAAACATAAATCATAACCTACTAAATAACTATCTTAGAACTGTATTAATGCAATGAATGACTAACCACTATCTTTGACTGACAGAGAGCAATGTAGAACTTTCACTATCACCGACCAACAACGAGGGGGCACTACATCTATCTTCTACTAAGGTTGAGTATCAGGGGGTTGTGAATGCCACCACTAAGGCCATTTGGCTTCAAAATCTTTTCACCGAGTTTGATATCCAGATCAGATAACCATCAATCATATTTTATGACAATGAGAGTGCCATTTAGATCTCACAGAATTTGGTCCATCATCAGCAGACCAAACACATAGAGGTCCACATGCACTACATCTGGGAGCTCATCCATGGCCATGTCATCGACCTTCGCTAGTGTACAACTTCCAAGTAGGTTGCTGATATCTTCACCAAACCCGTTCACTGAGAGCAAGTTCCTTCATTTGCTAGCTTTGCTGGGGGTGCAGGATGCTTCATCTTCTAGGGGGGCTTCATCCTCTCAGTCATAGTCCTGACTCTCTCTACTTTGGGGGTCTCTTCTCTCTCTATTTGGTTGGGGCTTCTTCTCTTTGGGGGGGAATTTTATGTACACGGGTACCTCATCAGGCTTGATTTGCCGGGACCCATTTCTACATCCATCTAAGCTTCAGTTATGGGGGGCTGTTAGTGTAGGTTTTTATTTCCTAGTGGGTTATTTATTTTTCACTATATTCCTAGGTTTTTCCTACAGTTGTATTAATCTCGCTTAGGTTAATAAAGCATGCTTAATTAGGTGAGAGGATTATGAGATGTCACCTTCCTACATGTGAGCATCCATTAGCTATCTTGGGAAGATACTTTGCTATCTTTAGTCTGATAGATGGTTTCTCCTCATTAGTTGGTGTTGCCACCTCCTCCCTCTCCCTGGTCTATATAAGAATGCTACCTGGCTTGTATTTTGTATCTCTTACTTTTGCATCCTCTTAATGCTATTTTTCTTCTAGCATTTGTATTACTCTCTTGGAAACTAACTCTGTGTTCCTATTTTGATTTCGTATCATTTGCATTCATAGTTTAGATATCTATTCATTTGCACTAGCTTTTTGGGTTAATAATCTTTTCAGATTCTAACAATTTTTCCCTCCTATACTCATAGAAAAACTCACTTATACAATAAGATTTTAAAATTTTAATTTTTAAGGCATTTTTTGTGGAGAGAAAATGGACAAAACGTAATGTTTTAATTTTTGAGGCATTTTTCATGGAGGGAAAATGGGTAAAACCTAAATTCTATTCTGTTGTTTTTTACAAGCAATATGTGGTGAACATTTCTCTTCATGGAGGCATCAGAATAGGGTGAAATGACTACCAGAACAAAGACGAGGGCTTAGATAGCTTATTTTCAAATGGCATTGACATTTTTCAACATGCTTCAATTAAGGTAAGTTAGAAGAAGAAGAAGAATACTAAATCCAGTACTTAGAAAAACTCCCTCCAAAAAACAACAGAATAACTGCTTCTATTAAGATATTAAAGTGGGTAATTTTTCCCTCCTATACTCATAGAAAAACTCACTTATACAATAAGATTTTAATTTTTAATGCATTTTTCATGGAGGTAAAATGGACAAAATGTAAGGTTTTGATTTTTGAGGCATTTTTCATGGAGGGAAAATGGGCAAAACCTAAATTTCTATTTTGTTGTTTTTTACAGACAATATGTGGCAAACATTTCTCTTCATGGAGGCATCAGAATAGGGTGAAATGACTACTAGGACAAAGAAGAGGGTTTAAATAACTTATTTTCAAATGGCATTGACATTCTTCAACATGCTTCAATTATGGTAAGTTAGAAGAAGAAGAAGAATACTAAATCCAGTACTCATAGAAAAACTCCCTCCAAAAAAACAATAGAATAATTTCTTCAATTAAGATATTAAAGTGGGTAATTTTTCCCTCCTATACTCATAGAAAAATTCACTTATACAATAAGATTTTAAAATTTTAATTTTTAAGGAATTTTTGGTGGAGGTAAAATTGACAAAATGTAAGGTTTTGATTTTTGAGGCATTTTTCATGGAGGGAAAATGGGAAAAACCTAAATTCCTATTATGTTGTTTTTTTACAGACAATATGTGGTGAACATTTCTCTTCATGGAGGCATCAGAACAGGGTGAAATGGCTACTAGGACAAAGAAGAGGGTTTAAATAACTTATTTTCAAATGGCATCGATATTCTTCAACATGCTTCAATTGAGGTAAGTTGGAAGAAGAAGAAGAATACTAAATCCAGTACTCATAGAAATTTTCCCTCCTATACTCATAGAAAAACTAAATCCATTAAAGAAGAAGAATACTACCAAACAAGTACACCAAAACATACCAAAAAAGAGAGAAGGAAGAGGAAGGAGAAAGTTGTGGTAGTCATAAGACAAGGAACCAATATTGGAAAGCATTATATCATTGGGATAGAGGAGGAATACAGTAAGAAAGATGAAGAATTTGTTCCAACCAAGAAATAACATAAAGAAGTGGTGAAGAAGGCTAAATAGACAACAAGGAAGGAGCAAGAAAAGGAAAAGCAATACAAGAAATTTTTCACCAAAGGAGAAGTGGATGTTCTCAAGTAGTTAGCCTAATTGACACAACAACACAGACTCATTGAGAAACTAAAGCAATTCTCAAAGTATTGGAATAAGGAACAAGGTCAAAAGAGTCAATTCTAGAGGATGGGAAGGACAAATAGAGAATGGAAGAAAAAACCATTGATGGTGGATGTTCACATCAATCACAAAAAGGTTTGGAGTGTCATGATAGATTTGGGAGTAGATCTCAACATGATAACAAAGAAGTTGTGGGAGTAGTTAGGAAGACCTAAGCTTTTGGAAACCACTTACAACATAATCTTGGCGGATGGATCTACCATGCAAACAATGGGAACATGGAAGCAAGCACTAGTAGAATTTTGGAAAATAAATGACTACGTGACTAAAATGTTTAGTCACGTGACAACTAAAAATGACTAAATTCTACTAATTGTTTGCAACATAGCTATAAATGACTAAATAAATTACTAATTTGATCATCGGATAAAAAACACAACTAAATAATTAGTCACACAAATAAAAATGATTAAATAATTAGTCACAATATGATATTATAGTGGGTACATTTTCCCTCCTATACTCATAGAAAAACTCACATATACAATAAGATTTTAAAGTTTTATTTTTTAAGGCATTTTTCATGGAGGTAAAATGGACAAAATGTAAGGTTTTGATTTTTGAGGCATTTTTCATGGAGGGAAAATGGGCAAAACCTAAATTCCTGTTCTGTTGTTTTGTGCAGACAATATGTGGTGAACATTTCTGTTCATGGAGGCATCAGAATAGGGTGAAATGACTACCAAGAAAAAGAAGAGGGATTAAATAACTTATATTCAAATGGCATTGACATTCTTTCCTATAGATCCCAGTCTATCCAAGCATCATGTCATGGATTTGAATGGGTAATGGTTTAAAATATTATTTTGTCAGTGCATGTACCCTTTATTCGTCACTGTATTTTTTATTGTACATTCTACATTTTGGATGTTCTATTGTTTGCTAGGGCACTTCCAATGCATGCAAATAACTAAACACGATTTGCATTGATAGGTTCCTATGCGGCTTGAGGATTCACAACCATTATGATGATGATTTCTCTAATAATTTGCTTGTCGATTCACAGAGAAAAGTTATGTTCATAGTCTCATGGACCCCTGTTACCCAGAGCATGAAGTTGTTTGGAATTTTCTTTTTCCTCTATTGGGGGATCACTTTTCATAAATGGAAAAGCCTAAAAGATTTGAGAAGGAAGGGGTTTTGATTCCATTCATTCATTTTTCTCTATTTTTCTCTTCTCTTCTTCTAGTGAATATGAATACTTTCATGGGAGGATTAGATGCTGATAATAGGGGTAGGTAGTCGGGTATCCAGGTTGAAGGAATCATGAGGAATGATTGGAGAATTAGGTAAGCAAATTTAATCTAAATTTCTTGGTATTGTATAAATTTTAGATGGTAATGTTTCTAATGGTTCTTTGGATATGTCATATCTCTGGTTAAGAATTTATTGACAGTATTATTTTGGGAGGTATTTTGCATAAAATCAAATCTCTCTGCCATCCACTCATTAATTTACCTCTGTATGACAATGGCTTTAAGTCCGTACTTTTAATTCCTCTACATTTCAATGGTATTATACCATAATCTTTTTACACCTGCTGGGCATGGATCTTCTCTGTATGTTCTTAATATTTTATTCCATAACTTTAAAATCTCTTAAAATTACAAAATTACTAAGCTAAAATCTTTTATAATTATAGAATGTTAGTTTATAAGATTTTAACACATAAATTTTACAATGGTTGTTTAAGTAGATAAACATCATCACACTCTTGGACCCCTGTTATCCAGAGCATGAAGTTGTTTTAGGTATCCCATTGTGTGGCTCATCACAGCATTTTACAGTCCTTAAGGAGGGTACCAAGGTTATACTAAGTCATTTCACAATCCACATCAAATGACATTATGAGCATTTTCAATGATATTGAGCTAGGGGCAGTCATATAACAGTCCTAACTGAGTCTTTTAAACCATTTTTGAAGAGTCTTTGTTATCATTTGGTGCCATGAAGTATGATAGAACTCATAAAAGTATAGAGTGCTCATGGAATAAAGGGACAATCCACATGCAAAGGCAACCATATTATGACTGTCAAAAGAATGATAGTCCTTCAATGAAATGAAAGATCAGATAACAATAAGTGGAAGGGTAAGAGGGAAGTATAATAGTTAGGCAGTTAGTAGAATGAAAGAGGGTTTGGCAACACATGACAGTAGTTCTCGAGAAAATAATATGTTCCCTATAGAAAGTCCACGTATTGACTCATTGAAGTTGAGGTCATGAGCTTCATTTGTGTATTGATTTTGCAAAAATAATAAGATTATATTGTCCGCAAAATATCCTACGAACAAAAGATTGATTCACTTATGCTACTGTCAAGTATAACCTACACGGTGCTTTGAGGTTTTGAATTTTCACATCTTTTTTTGTGCAGTTAAGACAATCATCTTTAGGTCAACAAATAAAATTAATCATTATTTAATTACTTTAATTATTGGACACAACAATTGTGTAAATACCTTGGTGAGTATGATCACAATTTTAAGATAGTATCTTTTTCATTCATTAGTTACTCTTAAAGATTAATATTCTTATTTGATAAGTGAAATATTTCACTGGAATCACAATTTATTCTTATCATTTAAGCTCTAAGTTTGCATGGAATCTGATTTGCAGGCTTGTCCAAGGCTGATAGAAAGGTTCAAAGAGTGAGAGGAAAATGTTAAAGTATTAATATTTTGCTTATATTTAAGTTTTAGATGAATGATGCAATTTTCTTGTACTTTATTATTTCAACTTCTTGTTAATTATGCTGCAGATGGATGTGTTTAATGCCTTTATTGAGTTGTTATGCTAGATTGGGAATGTGACTAAAGGATCAGGGGATGCTTGATATTCAAGGCAAGTGTTTAATGAAATATGAAGAGCTGATATTACCTGTAATTCTACAAATTTTTCTTAGAATAGTATCTATTAGAGGTTTGTTGGCTGCCTTGTGCATGGTTGTTTGACTTCCAAGTGTGTTATTTTAAGGACACACATACTTTTTACTAAGTTTTTTGTTTTTTTTCAATTTTATGCTATTAGTTATTGAGGCCTTTGTAATTTGTTGATGAGTCCTTTGGACAAAATGACCAATAATAAATGAAATCATTTATCTTTGTGAAATCTAGATGAAGTTGACAGATTGGGTATCCTAAAACAGAAACCTCATATACAAAAGGGATAGAAGGAAACCCCTCTATATTTACCATCAAAATAACCATTTTCTTCAATGATTATGGCTTGGTATTCAAAACTATATTTATCTTAGGCTTTAGCACATACTCACAAAAATATGGACACCTTCCTCTTTCAGATTCTCATCCTTACACATAATTTAGACAGTAAATTGTTATCTAAAGTTTGTAGCCATATAAAGAAAAGAAAAAGAATATCAAGTCCTTTTGTAAAATATCTAGAAGAATAAAATGGGTACCGTTTAAAATGCTCTAAGAAGGAATAAGTCAATCAGGCTACCAGAATTATATATGAAAGGGCTAAAAAGAAGGAAAGTTGTCTTTAATGATGTCAAGCAAGAATAACTGAATTATATGAAGAATTACTTATCTAAAAATTTGAACTTTTGCCATGGTAGGTTATATGCAAGATATTAAAGTTGTCTAAAGATATCTACTAAGGAATTAGACATTACCAAGATGTAGACCCGTTTTGAAATAACAGGAGTGAATGATGGATCCTGTGTAAGGTATTTGAGCAATTTAAATTAGTTACCTAAGAAAAATATCAGAGAAAATTAAGAGTTCCAACTAAGATGCCATGAGTTGATAACATGAGTTGAAGCTGGTAGATTTTTCATAAGGTTTCATTTATCTATCACAGGCAATGGTGTTAAATAGAAGAAATAGTAGGAGCTCAAATCTTTTTTGTAAGGGGTGAAAGGTCAAAAACTAGTATTAGGATTTATTACAAGATCTTTGTTTCACTAACATTTTTGAATGAGCAGTTTTGAAATAACAGGAGTATATTTTGGGTCATGTGTAGAGTGTTTTAGTTTTACTGAGGCTTCACATAATTGAAGGTATTTGAGCAATTTAAAGTAATTTCCTGAGAAAAATATCATAGTAAGAGTTCCAACTAAGTTGCCACGAGTTGATAAACATGAGTTGAAGCTGGTAGATTTGTCATAAGCGATGTTGTTAAATAGAAGAAGTGGTAGGAGCTTAATATTTTTCTAAGGAGTGAAAGGTCAAAAAGCAGTATCAGGATTTATTACAAGATCTTTGTTTCATAAACTTTTTTGAATGATCTAGTGTTTTCTATACAAATATCATGAACAGTTCAACTGTATTGCTACAAAGACTATCATCTCTTTCAACAGTCTGGCACCATAGAGAAACCTAAATGAGAGATTGTTGTAACTTGACATAGGTAGGAAGGATGCTGGCAAAGGTTGTGGAATTTGGCTTTACACCAGCCAATTGCATTTCTTTAAAATTTCTAAATCCTTTTCAACAAATCCATTTTGTGCATATCCTATAATCATTGCAATCCATGAGACCACATTTCTTTGCTCGGCATTTTGTCAAACATTTCACATGCCTTGTCTATGCTTCCATATTTTGCATACATGTCTAAAAGGAAAGTTGCAACTATAACATTTGAAAAAATTTCTCTATCCTTTATGTTTTGATGGATGTCCATACCCTATTCCAAAGCTCCCATTTTGACATATGTAGGGAGGATGCTGGCAAAGGTTGTGGAATTTGGCTTTACACGAGCTAATTCCATTTTCTTTAAAATTTCTAAAGCCTTTTCGACAAATCCATTTTGTGCATATCCTACAATCATTGAAGTACATGAGACCATATTTCTTTGAGGCATTCTGTCAAATAGTTAGCATGCCTTGTCTATGCTTCCACATTTTGTATACATTTTTAACAGGGTAGTTGTGACTACAACATCTAACAAAATTCCTCTATCCTTTTTTTTTTTATGGATGTGCATAGTAGATACATATAAACTAATTTAATAATTTATGAACATTTTAACTGATGTGCTTTTGCATAATAGGAAGCAATCCCTATAATCATGCTTCTACTGGTGGTGAGTTTACCAGCTCAACTTCTTCTAAGCTATGTTCTAAGCTTCATGTTTGACAATGCTCAAGGGTATGTCATTTGCTAGCATAAACCTTAATTTAATTTTTCTATGCAATCCTAATAATATAACCAATTTGCAAATGAAATTTTATCTATATCTAGAAATAACAAGTTTTTTCCCCTCTTATTCATATTGTAAAAGTGTTGCAGGGCTTTGTCCACTTCATCTATAATTTACCTCCTAAGTGGAATTATACCTTATTTCATCCTATTTATAGCTCCAAGTATTGTTCTCTCACTTTACATGTTCTTCCATACATCAATTGAATATAAACAAGTTAAAATTATTGTGAACGTATGTGCCAAATCTTTTGAGAATTTGTGGCTAGAATATTTTTGTCAAGATGAGGGAATTGTTGAACTCATCATACACGAAGATTGACTTAACGCTAAACATATGTAGTTCTTAAAATTTATCACTGGTAATAGTTTATCATTAACATGAAAACCAAATTCTTAGTCAATGGAACCCATGTTTTCAGTAAAAGAATATGGACTTTGAAATTTACAATTAAGTTTAATGTATAAATGATCTTAATTTATAAATGTTAAAGATTTCGTAATATGTATGGACTATGTTTTAAAGTCATGTGGTCTTTTTTGCAGGTGGACAACTATCTTCTCTTGGTTGGCATACTTTGTTTAGTATTATTGATCCTGCATATAATCTCATGATCCATACCCTATTCCAAAGCTCCCTTTTTTACATAGGCAGGGAGGATGCTGGCAAAGGTTGTGGAATTTGGCTTTACACCACCCAATTGCATTTACTTTAAAATTTGTAAAGCCTTTAGAACAAATCCATTTTGTGCATATCCTGCAATCATTGCAGTCCATGAGACCACATTTCTTTGAGGCATTCTATCAAACAATTCATGTGCCTTGTCTATGCTTGGACACATTTTGTATACATGTCTAACAGGATAGTTGCAATTACAACGTATGACAAAATTCCTCTATCCTTTATGTTTTGATGGATGTCCATACCCTATTCCAAAGTTCCCATTTTGACACAGGTAGGAAGGATGCTGGCAAAGGTTGTGGAATTTGGCTTTACACTAGCCAATTGCATTTGCTTTAAAATTTCTAAAGCCTTTTCAACAAATCCATTTTGTGCATATCCTACAATCATTATAATCCATGAGACCACATTTCTTTAAGGCATTCTTTTAAACAATTCATGTGCCTTGTCTATGCTTCCACATTTTGCATACATGTCTAATGCCCCGCATCACCCACATCACCCACTCTCCTGCAAGAACTTAAAGTCATGCTTGCAGTGATGCGGGAAAGCCCTGCATCACCACAGACATGACTTGAAGTGCTTGTGGGAGAGCGCGTATCCATGATATCACAAGTAGGATGCTAGAAAAGGTTGTCAAATCTGGATTTACACATGCTAATTACATTTTCTTAAAATTTTCTAAAGCCTTTTCAAAAAATCAAATTTGTGCATATCTTGCAATCATTGCATTCTAAGAGATGAAATCTCTTTGATCCATTCCATCAAACAGTTCACGTGCCTTATCTATACTTCCACATTTTGCATACATGTCTACTAGAGCATTTCCAACCATAATATCTATAAAATATCCCCCTTCCATTATGTTATGATGGATGTCCATACCCTATTCCAAAGCTCCCATTTTGGGACAGGTAGGGTATGAGACCACATCTCTTTGAGGCTTTCTGTCAAACAATTCACATGCCTTCCATAGCTAAATGCAGTAACACAATTCCCATTGATGAATTGCAGTAGGAAATGCATGTTGTCATTAAACTTTCATGTTGCAATTGTATGTAGTCATTCAACAGTTGTCAACCTTCATTCTCTAGCTATGCGCAATCACTAAAAAATTCAACACTTCCTTTCAACTGTTGTATGCAATCGAACATTTGTTCCTTCATGGTAGATTTTTTTGTCCCAAGATCCAAGATGGTTGTGTGATGTCTTAGATGCCCCAACCATACAAACCATCTTTGTTGATACAAAGATCCCAAATCAAACTCACATATACATCATTTAGTTTAGAACAATTAAACATGGTCCAAGCAAAGGACCTGATTCTAAAACATTTTATACAGCCCTTACATTAACTTGTAAAGATCATTGTTTGCTATAGTAGGCACATTGTACATGCATAAAATAAATGACAATAGTTTAAACAAGATAGAACATCTTAAATACAAACCACATACAAATTCCATTTGAAAGTCTTATTTAACCATGTCTATAGAATAAAAATCTTCAGATCACACTAGTCTAGCAGGCAAGGACACCAATTCTCACTTCTACTGACTCAACTATCAAAAAGGAGGAACAACAGACCATGACATATGATACTGTAATAACAAGACACGTGAAGAGTCCATGAGTGAAGATTATCTAGATCATTGAGAGAATTCAATTCAGCCACATCACTAGACCAAATGACAATCTAAATTCCACCACAACAACAAAGAATGTGTTGCAATCATTGTAGTCCATGAGACCACATTTATTTGAGGCATTATGTCAAATAGTTTACGTGCCTTGTCTATGCTTCCACATTAGATTCTACATTGAGACTTTTGGTTTGAACTTAAGTGTTATTTATCTAGTTCGGACCTAGACATTAGAAGAAAGTCTATGCAACGTTGGTGAAATAAAGAAAATAATGAAAATAACAAGTAAATACTAGATTGTTAGTGGCACTAGTAAATAATAAAATGGTTGAAACTTCTTACCTTTATTCTAGATTTAAATTTTAGACCAATCACCACAATAGCTGAAACATCTTCACCACATATAGAACTAGGGGCATTTTTGGCCCACTGCAACATGTTTTTTGTGGGTAACTGAATGTACTAAACTTATATTTGTGATTGAATCTTAAGTCTAACCATATGATACATTTTGTTTTTGAAAGGTGGTAGGTAAATCCTGTTTAGCACCTAAGCTTTCTATTGCAAGACTAGATACCTATCGAAATTTAGACTACTTTTTATTGAAGAGGAGACAACTAGAAAATGATAGCCTAAATAGATTTGATAAGAGTATCAAATTAGTGAAAGGTGCAATTTTTTTTCTAAAGGAAGGGATTTATTCAAATTAAAGTTTTAAACTTCTACATTTCCTCAAGTGGATACATTCTATGGTAAACCAACCTAGTTTTGTATATTGCACGTTCTACCTATTTAGCTACATGGGTCTTCAAAGATTTAAAATTCTTAGCTATAGTGATTAGAATTAATTTGATTTATGGCAAGAGTTATGGAAAGAGTTTTGCATATTGCACAATGAGATGTTTGTTTGTACATTATCCTTTTTGAGAAAATCTTAGGGCTTCTAGTATACTTTACTGTGCATGCATTGATGACTTATCTACTTCTAGTATTCTTTCTATTTGTTATAGTGGATATTTATGCATATCTCATTTGCTTTTACAATATACTATACTAGTCTCTTGTTAGCCCATTGGGTGTTGAAGCAGTTGGAGATGGATGATGAATATGTTGGCAATGAGGTGATGCATGAGTTATTTGATGCATTTTCTTGTCTTTTGTGGAAGAGTTATCAGTTAGGTAGAGGGTTTAATGAAGTCTTAAGACTATCTTCCTCTTGATAGTAATCACCATGCTACAGTCAAGATATTTGGACTCTCAAAAAGCTTATAATAGATGCATGCCAAACTATTCAGGGGCATTTTCCACATTGGTAACCACAAGTATATGCATTCACTGTCATTAGATCTCTAATGCTAAGAATTAATACAACAGATCCAAACGTATCCCCTGTTTTAGTTTCCAAATTCTAATAATATCCTAATTTCCTTATGATAATAGTGGCCTAACAAGGCTAAAATAATAGCTATCAGAGATAAGGACAATTTATTGCTATAGGAAACAATTCACAGTCGCAACTTATGAACTAGAGCAAGTTGGGTGCAAGAGACATGATCTCTACAGAGATGACAGTGTGATCTTGAACTAGGACACTGAGCTTCATGGGATAGTCATGGATTTGTGAAGAAGACATCTATGAATGTCTTTGTGCTTGTATGCTCAATGATACTCAAAAAATTAGTTTCTTGCTCATTCTTTGAGCTATGTATTGTAACCATGAAGGTTTTTCTAGCAAAGAAAAAAGTATTGTAACTTATTTTTAGATATGTATGCTAATTGTAAGCATTTTTATCAATAAAACAAGCTTTTTTTACCTTATCAAAGTTGTTTCATTGTGCAAGCTTCAAAATATACTAATCACTAAATGAAAGCTTTAAAATGACTAAATATACTACTAACTGTGATGCAAGAGCATCCAGTGGTGTAAGGACAATCTTGCATCACCCAAAAGGATGTTGATTCAAAATCATTGAAGTTATTTTCATTTCTTTCCATAATTAGTATTTCTAGTTCCATAATCGCTTGAATAATGATGTAGGACTTTTAGTTTTTCCAAATTGCTAAAAATAGCAAACTGCTATTTTTGGGAAAGTTTAACTACCATTTCAGGAAAGTTTACATTTGGGCATGGATTGAAGAAAAAATTTACAAGAAGCCTCGTAAATGAAATATAAGACCTTTGGCAAAGGAATCAGGTAAAGATCATTTAGGAGTTGAAAGATATCAATGTTTTTATTTTCCAAGAAGCCCCTAGAAATTTCTGAAATTGGATATGAGGCAATAAAACATCCCATAACGTCTCAAAAATTTGATGGAAATCTATTTACAAATTTTCATTGTGATAGTTCACTTCATGAGCTTTCTAGTGCTTAGAATGGTTCATCAATTAGACACCCAGATCAAAAGTTATGCTTCCTAGAAGTTGACCTACTTTTGGAAGGAGTTACAATTTTAAAATTTAGCTGGAGGCTGCCAAAAGGGCTATTTATGACTATTTTTGGTAAGCCTGGGCAGTAGTAGAGATAAGGGAGAAAGTGTAGAGTTGAGAATAGGTGGGATAATAGAAACCCTAGCTGATTTGGGGTTACATAAGGCTGGAGATTCTAGAGTCTTGTGATAGGAAGCTGTAATGTGTTGCAGCTTGTGGAGGATTGATTCCTCTGATTGTATTTGAGCTTTTGTAATGTAATGAGTTGTCCAAATCCACAAAATATCATTCTATTTTTTGTGTGCAATTTCTATTGTTGTGTGTTTTGTGATTTACCCCCTTCATCAAGTGGTATCAGAGAAATGGTTCTTGAGTGTGTAGACAAATCACCGACCATGAGGCAGTTTGCACCAAGACCCAAGGTTGTGAGTTTGCTGTAGAGATCAAAATGCCTCCGAGAGGTGCCATAATAATGGGTTACACTTTCTAGGACATCTTGATTTTTGTTCAAATCACAAATTTTTATAAAATATAATGATTTAAGCCTTGAAAGGTTCCATTTAAAGGATTGTAATTGAAAAGGGTTTGATCAAACCCGCTTAGATCAAACCCCCTTGGATAGAACCCTGCTAGTTTTAAACCATACTTGTCATGGAGTCTCCTCTACACTTATCTAAATGCTAATAAAAAACCACTTTTGATTTACCTTTTGGGGGACCAAATGAATTCATTTAAAATTTTATGTTTTGTAAGTATGTAATCCTTATTATAAGCTTTCCCAAAAAGTATAATTTTAAATATATTTAATTTGATTATTATATTCATTTTTTATTTCTTGTGAAAGTAGGTTTTTTAATGAACATCAAGGTTTTTGTTTCATACATCCGAAAAAATAGGAAAATATAGAAAAAAAAATCTAAAAAGTACATGTCATCTAGGTATTGATGTCCTTATTCCAACAAAAAAAAAATTGAATTCCGATACATACAAAAAATGTTAAGCTTTACACAATACACCTATGTCTAAATTGTAATTAGTTTGACTTAAAAAGTTAATTAAATAACAAATATTCAATAAAATATTATGAAACAAAATGCATCCTCTAGATATCGTAGTTAAAAATCTAAATTTGAAAAAAAATAGAATTTTATCCTTCATAGAAAAAAAGTTATGTTTTACACAGTACACCTCACTCTTTAAAAATGTTGTTTATTGTTAGAAACTAGTTATTGAAGGAGATGGAAAAGGAAATATAATTTGATTTCTAAAATTTTAAAAAAAATATATTTAGAATCTACAGACAAAATGTGACAAATCATTAGTTTACATCATCTTCAAATTCTTCATGGTTTAGCAACTATAGGTGTCCAAAAGTGAAGATTTTTTCATAATGTTCATTTCTATGTCAGCTTTGGCCAAAACATTTAACTGACTATAGTGGGATCACCCCTCCATGAAGAAATCATGTTGGGAGAAATGCTTTGATGGAAGAGGGTTTTAGAGCCCTACAAAGGTAGATCAATGCATTGCAAGAGGAGCTATGAAGAGGGTTTGTACCGAGAACAAGAGAAGAAAGCAAGGATGAAGTTGAAGAAGAGCTATCTGAGGAAGAACAAGAAGCTACATGAGATCTTGTAGAAGTTAGGTTGTTGAGGGCCTTTTCAAAGATTAGAAAAAGTCTCAGGATCAAAGTTTCTACCTATTCTGGAGATTTGAATCCAGAACAACTTATTGATTAGATCAATGACATGGAGGAATATTTCAAGTATGAAGATGTGGAAGACCTAGATTGGGTCAAGTTTGCAAAAACAAAGTTAAAGGGCCATGCTAGCATATGGTGGAAGGAGGTCCAATTAGAGAGAAATAGGAGAGGGAAAGGAAAGATTACCAGATGGGATCAGATGGTGGAGAAACTGAAGTAGTTCATTCCTATTGACTATGAGATGGAGTTGCTGAAGAAGATGTAATGATTAAAGAAAGGTAACAAGTCTGTTAAGGAGTATATAGAAGATTTTTATAAGATTACTATCAGGACTAGTCATGCAGAGGTAAACAAGGAGAAGGTAGTCCATTACATTAATGGGTTGAGGCCAAGTATTCAAGAGGAGCTAAGCTTGGTCAGAATGACCACCATAGAAGATGCGTACCAATTTTCCCTAAAGGTGAAAGAGAAGTTGATTAAAAGATTCAAATGCAAGCAAAGGGGAAGAGGTCAAGGTGGAAGGACTGGTGGAAGATCCTATAGAGGCTGAAATGAAGATCCAAAGAAGAGTGAAGAAGCTAGCACCAGTCAGAATCAGATAGGAGATAATGCCTACTGCTCTTGTGACCAAATCAATGGTGAACAAAGAGGAAGAAGAAGAACTAAACCTGGGCAAGGACCTGGAAGAGGATGTTTCAGAGGAACCTATTTCCAATGTGGAGAAGAATGGCATCAAGCATACGAGTGTCTATAACATCAACAAAGGACAAACAGAAGACCTGAAGGTAATGCACAAGTTGCACATGCAGATGAAGATGCATAGTATGAACATTTTGTAGATGCTAAAAGGGGAGAAACCCTAGTTTTCAAAAGAACTTTGTTGAATGAGGAGAAATAACCTAATCAAAGGAAGATTTTATTCTACACAAGGTACAAATGTGAAGGTAAGTGTTGTGATATTATTATTGACAGTGGAAGCACTGACAATCTTGTTTCAGAGGAGATGGTTGACAAGAAGAAAGCATCCACATCCATATCAGATTGCATGGATTCAGAAGTACCATAGAGCTTTGGTCAATGAGCAGTGTTTAGTGAAGTTCAAGATTGGGGACTACCATGGTGAGGTGTTGTGTGATATCATACTGATGGATGCATGTCATATGTTGTTGGGGAGGCCATGGCAGTATGATAGGTGTGCTGTCCATGATGGCCATGCAAACACATATTCCCTAACAAAGGATGGAGTTCATCATAAGTTGAAGCCCTTGAAGGAGGTGGAAGAAAAGGTATGTAGTATTGCCATAATTTGCTTGGTAGATGGTTGGAAATTTTTGGAGGCTATGAAGCATGAGCATCATTGCTTTGCATTGATTCCTAAGATTAGTCAAGAGAAATGTGAAGATGTCCCATCAGAAGTCTCAGATCCATTGGAGGAATTTCAAGATACTATCTTTGATAATGTACCAGAAGGTTTACCACTAGTGAGGAAGATAAGTCATCAAATGGATTTGATACTAGGAGCTAGTTTGCCAAATAAGGCAACCTTGATAATGACCCCTATAGAGAATGAAGTGATAAACAAACAAGTTCAGGAGTTGTTGAGGAATGGACTGATAAAGGAGAGCCTAAATCCATGTACAATACCTACAGTACTAGCACCAAAGAAAGATGGAGAGTTGAGGATGTCTACAGACTCTCGAGCCATCAATAAGATCATGATCAAGTATAGATTTCCATTGCCTAGAATGGATGACATAATGGATTGTTTGTGTGGAGCCAAGTACTTCATGAAGATTGACCTAAAGAGTGGGTATAATCAGATCTGCATCAGAGAAGGAGATGAATGGAAGACAACCTTTAAGACAAAGGAAGGTTTGTATGAATGGTTAGTCATGTCATTTGGGCTAACCAATGCACCGAGGACATTCATGTGGCTCATGAACGAGGTATTAAAAGAATTTTTGAGAATTTTTGTTATTGTTTATTTAGATGACATTTTTATTTTTAGTAAGACTTGGGATGGGCACCCGATGCATATCAGAAGGGTTTTAGAGAAGCTGAGGGAGGAGAAGTTGTTGATTAATATGAAGAAATGTAGTTTTGCAAAGGAGTTGGTATACCTGGGATTTGTTGTCTGAGAGGAAGGTCTTAAGATGGACCCAGAAAAAGTAAGGGCTATCATTAAATGGCCCATGCCAAGGAGTGCTATAGAGGTACGATCTTTTCATGGTTTGACAAGTTTTTATAGAAAGTTTATTAGGAATTTTAGTAGCATTTGTCCACCACTAACTAAGAAAATGAGAGGGGATAGAAAAGAGTTTAGATGGACTATAGGAGCAAACAAGAGTTTTGATACATTGAAGAAGAAAGTTATAGAGCAACTTGTATTGACACTTCCTGATTTCAATAAGGTATTTCAGGTAGATTGTGATGCTAGTGGTAGTGCTATAGGAGTTGTTTTGAGTCAAGAAGGTGAGCCCATTGCCTATTTTAGTGAGAAGGTTAATGATGCCAAGAAAACATATTATGTTTGTGATCAGGAATTTTATGAAATAGTTTAGGCTTTGAAGAAATGGAGACATTATTTGTTGCCAAAAGAGTTTGTTTTATATACTGATCATCAGGCTTTGCAGTAACTTAATAGTCAAGGAAGGTTGAACTAGAGGCACTTAAAATGGGTTGAGTTTTTGCAGAGCTATACTTTTGTTTTGAAGCATAGGAGTGGGAAGTTCAACAGAGTTGCAGATGCCTTGAGCAGAAGGCAAAATTTGTTGACAGAAATGAAGATAGAGGTTGTTGGTTTCGATGATCTCAAAAGTTTGTATCCTAAAGATCTAGATTTTGCAGAGGTTTGGAAAGCTTGTTTGGAACCCATTACTTTGCATAGGAAAAAATGGTTGGATTTCATAATCCAAGATGACATGTTGTTGAGGGGAAGCCAGTTGTGCATTCCGAGGAGTTCCATGAGAGGGAACCTAATTAAGGAGAAGCATAGTGGGGGATTAGCTGGACACTTTGGTCGAGATAAGACCATTGCTATTGTTGGCTAGCATTATTATTGACCATAGTTACAGTAGGATGTGGGGAAATTTTTGAAGAGTTGCAGAGTGTGTCAGATGGCAAAAGGATCAAGTCAGAATATAGGGCTATATCAACCATTACATGTACCAGGGAAGTCATGGGATGATATTAGTATGGATTTTGTTCTTGGTTTACCAAGGACACAGAGAGGACATGATTCTATTTTTGTGGTGGTAGAAAAATTATTGAAGATGGCACATTTTATTCCTTGTAAGAAGACTAATGATTCTATTCATATTGCAAAGTTATTTTTCAGAGAGGTGGTAAGACTACATGGTCTACCAACGAGCATAGTTTCAAATCAAGATACCAAGTTTGTTGGTTATTTATTAAGGACATTGTGGAAGAAGTTGAAGACAGATTTGAAGTTTAGTTCTACACACCATCCACAGACTGATGGATAGATAGAAGTGGTGAATAGGAGTTTGGGTAACCTGCTACAATGCTTAGTAGGAGATAAGCCAAAAGGATGGGATTTGATTTTACCACAGGTAGAATTTGCTTACAACAATTCTGTCAATAGGAGTGCTGGTGAATCACCATTCTAGATTGTATATGGAAATAGTCCAAGAAATGCTTCAGATTTAAGGAAGCTGGACAAAGGAGAAAAGACAAGAGCTAAGGCTGAAGACTTTGCAGAACACTTGAAGAATTTACATGAAGAGGTGAGAAAGAACATTAATAAGATGAATATTCAGTACAAGGCTAAGGTAGATCAGAAGGGGAGATATAAGGAGTTCTAGGTAGGAGATGAAGTCATGGTTCACTTGAGAAAAGAAAGGTTCCCATTTGGAACATATAATAAGTTGAAAATGGAGAAATTTGGACCATGCAGGATTTTGAAGAAACATGATTCAAGAAATGCATATGAGGTAAAGCTATTGAGTGGGATTAACATTTCATTTGTGTTCAACATTGTTGATTTAATAGAATATCATGAAGGTGGCACAAAGGATAGACCAATAGAAGAACAATGTAGTATTCTGGCATCTACTTCAATGGAGTAGATAGAAGAGATCTTGGATAGTTGTGTAGGAAGTACTTGAAACATGCATTATGACAAATATCTAGTGAAATTGAAAGGAAGGCCTATTAAAGATTCTTTGTGGTTGTCTAAGGTAGAGGATGACCATTTGGGTTTTCCTCAAATAAACACCAGAGATGTGACAGGGTCACTCTCAAATTACCCTGGGTGTCTGATGCAGGAGCATCCAGTGGTGTAAGGGCAATCTTGCATCACCCAAACAGATGTTGATTGAAAATCATAGAAATTGTTTTCCTTTCTTTCCATAATTAGTATTTCTAATTCCATAATCGCTTGAATAATGATGTAGGACTTTTAGTTTTTCCAATCTGCTAAAAATAGCAAATTGCTATTTTTGGAAAGTTCAACTACTATTTTTTGAAAGTTTACATTTGGACATAGATGGAAGTGAAAATTTATAGGAAGCTTTATAAATGAAATATAAGACCTTTGGCGAAGGAATCAGACAAAGATCATTTGTGATATGAAAGATATTAAAGTTTCTATTTTTTGAAAACCCCCTAATAATTTCTAAAACAAGATATGAGACACTAAAATGTCCCATAACATCCTAAAAAGTTTATGAAAATCTGTTTATGCATCTCTATCATGATAGTTCACTTCGTGAGCTTTTCGGTGCCTAGAATAGTTCGTCAATCAGACACCTAGATCAAAAGTTATGCTTCCTAGAAGTTGACGTACTTTTGGAGGGAGTTGCAAATTTTGAAATTTAGCTAGAGGCCACCAAAAAGGGCTATTTATGACTATTTTGGGAACCTTGGGTAGTAGTACAGATAAGGGGGAAAGTGTAGAGTCAAGAATAGGTAGGAAAACATAAATCCTATCTGATTTGGGGTTATAGAAGGTAGAAGATTCTAGAGCCTGGGGATAGGTAGTAGTAATGTGTTGCAGCCTATGGAGGATTGATTCCTTTGATTGTATTTGAGCTTCTGTAATGTAATCAGTTGTCCAAATCAATAAAAGAACATTCTATTTTCTATGTGCTATTTCTATTGTTGTGTGTTTTATGATTTATCCCCTTCATCAAAGGTTGATAGCTCTTTGATTAAACTGGATATAATTAGCATTCATGGCTTTGATAATGTTGGGATGCAATCCTTGGGTACTATAACTCTACCTATAAAGGTGGGAATCCTAACATTATCTACCCTTTTTCATGTCATGCCCAAGTCGATTTCATATAATATGATTCTTGGTAGACCATGGATCCATGCCATGGGGGCAGTTCCATCTACCCTTCATAGATCAATAAAATTTATTTATCAAAACAAGCTCCATAGTGTGGAAGTCAATCCCGAACTAGAAAGTGTTTTACATATTGAAATGCAAAAACAAGTTAACAATCATAAGAGTCTAAACATCCTATGAGTTGATTCATCAACACCTCTTGCCACAAATAATGTTATGCAAGACTCTAAAACATTGAATGCACTTTTTGGTGATGATTGGGTTCATTAGATTTTAATCCTTGCAGTATAGGGGAATATAAACTTAATAACTCTGACACATCAAACATCACATCGATCTCATCTAAGAAAACTTTGGAGGCACCTGAGAAAACCAAAGCTTCATTGGTAAAAAATAAAGATAATACTGTTACTTATACTATAAATTATGAGACATATGAGGCTTCACCATCTTCTAAAGAAATGAACTCTCTCTATGGTCATGGATTTCAAATATTGTACAAAAGTCACAACTATGCAAGTAATGGATGTGGTGTAAATCAACAAGGAATCAGAGTACGTTTACAAGTTTCTAGAATTAATTGCATAGTCGGTATTGGATACTGCTCTTTGAAACCCACCAAAGCCTCTCGTCATCCTAAACTTAATGTTAATGCAATATGAACAAGACCAAAATGACATGGGAGATATCCTGGATTGATAGACAATAATTGTCCACAAGGAAAGATCCCATTCAAACAAGTAAGTATCTCTCCCTCTTTAAGCCACGCTCATTGTAGAAACTATTATAGTTTCTCTCAAGGGTGGCCTCTTCCTAGATATGTATGTTCTTAACATTTGGTTCTATCATGTAAGTATTTCTAACCCTTTACCTCTATGTTGTGTTCCCCCCATGATGTGTTATGTGTTGTTTGGTCCTCCTTGGATGACCCTTGATACTTCTATAAGGTCAAGGATACTGAGAGACTACCTCTCTTGTGACCTTTCTTCTATTTGTATCGTTATTCTTCTATCTTACTTCTTCTCTATTTTCATTGTTGTGTGTTGTGTCTTAGGGGCATAACATTGTGGTTGGTGACCTGGGGGCACCTTGCTATGTGACGACCCTAAGACACTTGTTCTCCTCTCTTGATTTATTGTTTACCTTCTTCTAGTAGTTCTATCTAGCCAACGGATGATGAAAAACAAATAAGACAAATATAGACCATGTGTCCCTTCAGCGAGTAAGCAAAAATTGACCTAGTCAATATATCAAGATGGGGTTGATATATATTATCTGACTCTTGGCTAGTAGAATCATTCCATGTGATATTTTGATAATGTCTTATATTTTCTATCAAACCATAATAATATAGCTACTTCATACACTTTGTTTATCTTGGGTCTAACCTTTGTTAAAGTTGGTTATGAGATCTCTGTAATATAGCCCCACGATTATACTTGGTTTCTGAATCTGTAGTATGACCTTGGTCCTTTATGTGATTATGTTTATGCATTACTTTTATCATGTGATGTGGTTATTAGCTTAGAGAAAGATTTTTAACCTCTCTTCATGTAGGAAATGGTGTGTTTGTGGGAACATTTGGTGATTGTAAAGAACATGTCACCTTTGGGGGCATGGGCTTTACATGTGAGCTCCTTGTTCCCTTGTGTGTTTTCTTCCCACCTTAATGTGCTTGATATTGGTACATGACATCAACCACCTCAAGGTGGTGGCATATATAAGGTAAGCTGTCTGATGATTTTGGTACTAATAAAGAGTGTTTGCATACATTGATCTATTGTGTATACCTCCTTTTCACTGTAAGACATTTCTCTGACACGAGTGGGGTTGTATACTTTTGGTACATGCTTCCTTTTCATTGTAAGGCATCTCCATGATGCGGGTGGGGTTGCACTTTGAAATCTATCTATGGTGGTGGGGATGGTGTATCTCTTGAGCTAGTGCACATCCTTTTCATTCTAAAACTCCTTCGAGTAGGTGGGGTTGGTGTATCCTTTCTTAAGCGTGTCTTTGGCAGTTGTTGTGGCATAAGCCCAACCATCAGGTGTGCCTATAATGTGCCTAAGATGGTGGTGAACCTAGCAATAGACTCCTTCCATCACTTGCTTGACGTGTTTTAGACATATAATATGTCTTTGGCATGCTATATGACACTTGTGTTTTCCATGTGTCTTATGTGTATTTGTTCCCAAGTATAGTCCAAAGGGCATGGAAAAATACCCTCCTATGATTTGAGATTTGTAAGGCATATTTGTTCCCAAGTATAGTCTAAAGAGCATGGTGAAATGCCCCTCCTATGCTTTGGGATTTGTATGGCATGTTTGTTCTCAAGTGTAGTCCAAAGAGCGTGGTGAAATGACCCTCCTGCACTTTGAGATTTGTATTACGTGTATGTTGCCCCATATGTTGTCCAAAGAGCATGGCAAAATGCCCCTCCTACATTTTGGGTGGTGTGTTACATTTTTACTTTCCATGTATCTGCATTTGCATTCATATATATGAAAATGAAAAAGAAATAATGACTACATTTACTATATTCATCATGTTTTGCATGTCTTCAATACTAGCTTCTCCATGTTTTGTGTGATTGTTACTGTCTTCTCCATGTTTTGGGTGCCTGATATTGTCTTCACTATGTTTGGCATGTTTGTAATGTGTTTTCTCTAATGTCTACTTGAGACTGAGGGGTAGAAATAGTTCCTCAATCTTTATGTATGCATTAGCTTTAAGTGCTTGGCATGTTTGTTGTGTTTTGACCATACTTTAATGCATATATGGCCCTTGCATTCATGCCTACATTAAAGTGGGGGCTAAATGTTATGTCATAAAATGTCTCCTTGGACTTTTACCTCCTAGTGCATAATTATTTTGACTCCCTAAAGAAAATGCCTTGAAACCCATGTCACATGGGGCTTGAGGGACATTGTGTGCTTTAGACCTTGCCTAAAAGGGGACCTGTGACATGGGCATTTGTACCCTTGTCCTACCTATTTTAGGTAGGTCCCAAATTTAAATGTCTATTATGTGACCATTAGTTAGGTCCCATGCCGACATCTTAAGTTTGAATTATGAAAATTAAAGTGAGAATGTGTGTTGTTGCATATATAAACATGTTTAGTGTTTCATTTGTAAACTAAAAGATGATTATGAACTTTAGGCAAACTTATGATTTTAGAGCATTCAAGATATTCATTGTTGTAGAGTAGAGCATTGTTATTGTGTTTGTGATTACAGATTTAGCTTCATCTTCTCATATGTTGAAGAATCTTCATCTATATATGAGCTACACCTCTGAGGTGATATCTATTTGTGTTTGAATCATTTATCAAATTGTTTTTGCCTCTATCCGGTAGGGATACACATTCTTTATCTGACAATGGTGTCCGAAAGACTTGAATGTCTTTCTGGGGCTTGATTGAGGCAAGCTACTAAACACTACAATCTGCAACCACACTCCTTATGATTGTAGGTTTTAGGTATCAGATTTTTTGGAGTGGACTTGCAGAGGAAGGTTGTAGAAGATAAGGATTCCAGATCCGGTTGAAGGAAGTAGTTCGGAGCACTTTCAAGATAAGGGTTCCTTGGTAAATGTCCTCCAATGGTGCAGACACAAAAATCTTCATGATAGTGATAATCTACATTTGAAGAAGACTCAACATCCTGAAGAATAACCTGCCTTGGACTAGGGTTCCTAGGGCAGTGTCCTCTGTATCTCCTATGACAGAAATAAATGGAATAGTGATTATCAGTGCTGGAAGGAGTCCAAAATTACTTGAAGAAAATTGTACCTTGGACTTGGACGCCTAGGGCATTGTCCCCAAATATTCTGCATCATGAACCTCACAAAATGATTAGTATTTAATGTCTGTCTACTGTCTTACTCTAGAAGCGTTTGTCATAATTTATCAGTTTGCTTCTAGTTTTGCATAATTTGGGTTTTTAGCATACTTGAGCAATAAATTAATACATTAATTGGAAATTTTTGAATTTCCACATCATTCCAAGTGACACACCCACATGTAGGAGGATCCTCTTGCAAGAGTTGTGATTCAACTCGGTGGGATGTCCTTGAATGTTTCTAGTGAAAGGAGGATTTAACTCATTTATCATTTTGCCCTTTTTCCTATAAAACAAACAAAAGCACTCAAAGCGCACAAGTGTTATACCTATATGCATAAATACTATGTAAGATGAATACATTTTTTAGTTATGCTCATATTTTTTATTTATTTCCAATCATCAAGAGTATAGGTTCATAGTAGGCCATGATATATATCAGATCACAAAGGGATATGTTGTTAGCTTGACATGCATCATTTTGGGACAAGCATATCATTTCTTTTTGTTTTTCCCCATTCATTTTCACCTTTATGTTTTCTTTAATTATTTTACATTTTTGTATTGGTTGTGTTTTAGGATGTAACTAAGCTAGGATGTATTGCACGAAGCCATGTTGAGGAATCCTTGATGATAATTGTTTTAAATGTAATTCTTATTTTGATTATGTTTAAATTTATTGACCTTGTTAAGTTTACTATATAAAATTTATTTATTAAATGGAAAGCTATTGGATATGTATAATTTATTTCATTTGTATAGTCAATCAAAATGATGCAGGAGCATCCAGTGGTGTAAGGGCAATCTTGCATCACCCAAAAAAAAATGTGTTTCAAAATTGTTGATGTTCTACCCATTTCTTCTCAAAATCTGTGGTTCTAGTCGCATAATCACCTAAATAATAATGTAGAACTTTTAGTTTTCCCAAATTGCTAAAAATAGTAAACTGCTATTTTTAGAAAGTCTGCATTTTTGCACGGAATGAAGTCAAAATTTACAGGAAGTTACATAACGAAAATATAAGACCTTTGGTGAAGGAATCACATGAAGATCATTTGCGAGCTGAAAGATATTAAAGTTTTTGTTTCCTGAAAAATGCCTGAAAATTATTCAAACTCAGGTTTGAGGCACTAAACGCCCCCGTACGGGCCTGAAAATGGCCAAAACTGGTAGAGCTAGATCTTAGCACATAGAGCACTCCACGAGCTTTCTGACGCATAAAATAGTTCATCAATCGGAGTCCTGGATCAAAAGTTATGGCTCCCGGAAGTTGACCTATTTTTGGAGGGAGATGCAAAATTCAAAATTAGGTTGTTGGCTACCAAAAAGGCTATTAATAACCATTTTTGGGAACCCTGGGGGGAGGAGAGTTAAGGGGGCAAGTGTAGAGTCAAGAATAGATAGGAAAACAGAAACCCTAGCTGATTTGGGGGTGACAGAAGGTGGAAGATTCTAGAGCCTGGGAGGGTAGCTGTAGTGTGTTGTAGCCTGTAGAGGACTGATTCCTCTGATTGTAATCAAGCTTTTGTAATGTAATGAGTTGCCCAGATCAATAAAATAAAGTTCTATTTGCTGTGTTTAATATTGGTTATTGTGTGTTTTGTGATTTACCCCCTTCATCAAGTGGTATCAGAGCAAGGGTTCCTGAGTGTGTAGACAGATCGCCGACCATGAGGCAGTTTTGTACTAGGACCTAAGGTTGTGGGTTTGCTGCAGAGATCAAGATGCCTCCACAAAGAAATTGTGTTGGGAGGAATGCTTTGACAGAAGAGGGTTTTAGAGCCCTACAAAGGCAAATCGATGCATTGCAAGAGGAGCTGTGAAGAGGGTTTGATCCGAGAACAAGAGAAGAAAGTGAAGATGAAGCCAAAGAGGAGCTATCTAATGAAGAATAAGAAGCTGTAGGAGATCCTGCAGAGGTTAGGTTGTTGAGGGCCATTTCAAAGATTGGAAAGAGGCCCAGAATTGAAGTTTCTACATATTCTGGAGATTTGAATCTGGAACAGCTCATTGATTAGATCAATGACATGGAGGAGTATTTCAAGTATGAAGATGTGGAGGACCCAGATCGGGTCAAGTTTGCAAAAACAAAGTTGAAGGGCCATGCTAGTATTTGGTGGAAGGAGGTCCAATTAGAGAGGAACAGAAGAGGAAAAGGAAAGATCACCAGATGGGATCGGATGGTGGAGAAATTGAAGAAGCAGTTCATTCCTGTGGACTATGAGATGGAGTTATTGAAGAAGCTGCAAGGACTAAAGCAAGGTAACAAGTCTGTTAAGGAGTATACAGAAGAGTTTTATAAGATTACTATCAGGACAGGCCATGCAGAGCCTAACAAGGAAAAGGTAGCTCGTTACATTAATGGGTTGAGGCCGAGTATTCAGGAGGAGCTGAGCCTAGTCAGAATGACCACCATAGAAGATGCATACCAGTTTTCCTTGAAGGTGAAAGAGAAGCTGAATAAAAGATTTGACAGCAAGCAAAGGGGAAGAGGTCAAGGCAGAAGGACTGGTGGAAGACCCTATTGGGGCCAAAATGAAGATGCAAAGAAAAGTGAAGAAGTTGGCACCAATCGAAATTAGAGAGGAGATAACACCTACCGTCCTCGTGACCAAAACAATGGTGAGCAAAGAGGAAGAGGAAAAGGTAGACCTGGGCAAGGACCTGGAAGAGGAGGTTTCAGAGGAACCTGTTTCCAATGTGGAGAAGAAGGGAATCGAGCATATGAGTGTCCACAACATCAAGGAAGGATGAATAGGAGACCTGAAGGTAATGCATGAGTTGCACATGTAGATGAAGATGCACAGTCTGAGCATTCTGAAGATGCTAAAAGGGGAGAAACCCTAGTTGTCAGAAGAACCTTGTTGAATGAGGAGAAAGAACCAAATCAAAAGAAGAGTTTATTCCGTACAAGGTGCAAATGTGAAGGTAAGTGTTGTGATATTATTATTGATAGTGGAAGCACTGATAATCTAGTTTCAGAAGAGATGGTTGACAAGTTGAAGTTGACAAGAAGAAAGCATCTGCATCCATATCAGATTACATGGTTGCAGAACAACCATAGAGCTTTGGTCAATGAGCAGTGTTTAGTGAAGTTCAAGATTGGTGACTACCATGATGAGGTGCTATGTGATATCATACCAATGGATGCATGTCATATGCTATTGGGGAGGCCGTGGTAGTATGATAGGAGCGCTGTCCATGATGGCCATGCAAACACATATTCCCTAACAAAGGATGGAGTTCGTCATAAGTTGAAGTCCTTGAAGGAGGTGGAAGAAAAGGTATGTAGTACTGCCAGAATTTGTTTGGTAGATGGTAGGAAATTTTTGGAGGGTATGAAGCATGAGCGTCATTGCTTTGCATTGATTCCTAAGATTAGTCAAGAGAAATGTGAAGATGTACCTGTAGAAGTTTCAGATATGTTGGAAGAGTTCTAGGACATTATCTCTGATAATGTACCAGAAGGTTTACCACCAGTAAGGAAGATAAGTCATCAAATGGATTTGATACCAGGAGCCAGTTTGCCAAACAAGGCAGCCCATAGAATGACCCCTGTAGAGAATGAAGAGCTAAACAGACAAGTTCAGGAGTTGTTGAGGAAAGGACTGATAAGGGAGAGCCTAAGTCCCTATGCAATACCTGCAGTATTAACACCAAAGAAAGATGGAGAATGGAGGATGTGTACAGACTCTCGAGCCATCAATAAGATAACGATCAAGTATAGATTTCCATTGCCAAGAATGGATGACATCATGGATTGTTTGAGTGGAGCCAAGTACTTCATGAAAATTGACCTAAAAAGTGGGTATCATGAAATCCGTATTAGAGAAGGGGATGAATGGAAGACAGCCTTCAAGACAAAGGAATGTTTGTATGAGTGGTTAGTCATGCCATTTGGGCTAACCAATGCACCGAGCACATTCATGCGGCTCATGAACGAGGTACTGAAAGAATTTTTGGGAAGTTTTGTTATTGTTTATTTGGATGATATTTTGATTTTCAGTAAGACTTGGGATGAGCATTTGATGCATATCAGAAGAGTTCTAGAGAAGCTGAGGGAGGAGAAGCTGCTGATTAATTTGAAGAAATGTAGTTTTGCAAAGAAGGAGTTGGTATACCTGGGATTTGTTGTCTCAGAGGAAGGTCTTAAGATGGACCTAGAAAAAGTAAGGGCTATCATTGAGTGGCCTACACCAAGGAGTGCAATAGAGGTAAGATCTTTTCATGGTTTGGCAAGTTTTTACAGAAAGTTTATCAGGAATTTTAGTAGCATTTGTGCATCGCTAACTGAAACAATGAGAGGGGATAGAAAAGAGTTTAGATGGACTAAAGGAGCCGACAAGAGCTTTGATACATTGAAGCAAAAAGTTGTAGAACAACCTGTTTTGGCACTTCCAGATTTCAATAAGGTATTTCAGGTATATTGTGATGCTAGTGGTAGTGGTATAGGAGCTGTTTTGAGCCAAGAAGGTAAGCCCATTGCCTATTTTAGTGAGAAGCTTAATGATGCCAAGAAAAAGTATTCTGTTTATGATCAGGAGTTTTATGCAATAGTTCAGGCTTGAAGAAATGGAGACATTATTTGTTGCCAAAGGAGTTTGTTTTATATACTGATCATCAGGCTTTACAGTATATTAATAGTCAAGGGAAGTTGAACCAAAGGCACTTAAAATGGGTTGAGTTTTTGCAGAGTTATACCTTTGTTTTGAAGCACAGGAGTGGGAAGTCTAACAGAGTTGCAGATGCCTTGAGCAGAAGGCAAAATTTGTTGACAGAAATGAGGATAGAGGATGTTGGGTTCGATGAGCTCAAAAGTTTGTATCTTGAAGATCCAAATTTTGTAGAGGCTTGGAAATCTTGTCTGGAGTCTGTTACTTTGGACAGGACAAAATGGTTGGATTTCATAATCCAAGATGACATGCTGTTTAGAGGAAGCTAGTTGTGCATTTCGAGGAGTTCCATGAGAGAGAACCTAATTAAAGAGAAGCATAATGGAGGACTGGTTGGACACTTTGGTCAAGATAAGACCATTTCTATTGTTGGTGAAAATTATTATTGGCCACAGTTGTAGCAGGATGTGAGGAAGTTTGTGCAGAGTTGCAGAGTATGTTAGATGGCAAAAGGAACAAGTCAAAATATAGGGTTGTATCAACCATTACCTGTACCAGAGAAGCCATGGGATGATATTAGTATAGATTTTGTTCTTAGTTTACCAAGGACATAGAGAGGGCATGATTCTATTTTTGTGGTGGTGGACAGATTCTCAAAAATGGCACATTTTATTCCTTGTAAGAAGACTAATGATGCTGTTCATATTGCAGAGTTATTTTTGAGGGAAGTGGTGAGACTACATGGTCTACCAAAAATCATAGTTTCAGACCGAGATACCAAGTTTGTTGGTTATTTCTGGAGGACATTATGGAAGAAGTTGAAGACAGACTGGAAGTTCAGCTCTGCACAGCATCCACAGATTGAAGGACAAACTGAAGTGGTGAATAGGAGTTTGGGTAACCTACTATGATGCTTGGTAGGAGATAAGCCCAAGGGATGGGATATGATTTTATGGGATATGATTTTACCACATGTAGAATTTGCTTACAACAATTCTGTTAATAGGAGTACTAGTAAATCACCATTCCAGATTGTATATGGCAATAGTCCAAGAAATGCTTCAGAGTTAAGGAATCTGGATAAGGGAGAAAAGACAAGCACCAAGGTTGAAGACTTTGCAGAACATATGAAGAATTTGCATGAAGAGGTGAGAAAGCACATTAATAAGATGACTACTCAGTACAAGGCTAAGGCAGATCAAAAGAGGAGGTATAAGGAGTTCCAGGTGGGAGATGAAGTCATGGTTCACTTGAGAAAAGAAAGGTTCCCTATTGGAACATACTATAAATTGAAAATGAAGAAATTTGGACCATGCAGAATCCTGAAGAAGCATGATTCTGGAAATGCATATGAGGTAGAGCTGCCGAGTGGGATCAACATTTCCCCTATTTTCAACATCGCTAATTTAACAGAATATCATGAAGGTGGAACAGAGGATGGACCAACAGAAGTGCAATGGAGTATTCCGGCATCTACTTCAATAGAGGAGATAGAAGAGATCTTGGATAGCCATGTGGGAAGGAGTACTCGAAACAGGCAATATTAAGAATATCTAGTGAAATGGGAAGGAAGGCCTGTTCAAGATTCTTCTTGGTTGTCTAAGGCAGAGGTTGACTGTTTGGGTTTTCCTCACACAAACACCTAAGACGTGACAAGGTCACTTCTCAAATTACCCTGGGTGTTTGATGCAGGAGCATCCAGTGGTGTAAGGGCAATCTTGCATCATCCAAAAAAATGTATTTCAAAATTGTTGATGTTCTACCCATTTCTTCTCAAAATCTGTGGTTCTGATCCCATAATCGCCTAAATAATAATGTAAAACTTTTAGTTTTCCCAAACTGCTAAAAATAGTAAACTGCTATTTTTAGAAAGTTTGCATTTGGGCACGGAATGAAGTCAAAATTTACAGGAAGTTACATAACGGAAATATAAGACCTTTGGTCAAGGAATCACATGAAGATCATTTGCGAGCTGAAAGATATTAAAGTTTTCGTTTCCTGAAAAATGCCTAAAAATTATTCAAACTCAGGTTTGAGGCACTAAACGGCCCCGTACAGGCCCTAAAATTGCTAGAACTAGCAAAGCGGTTCTTAGCATGTAGAGCACTCCGCGAGCTTTTTGACACATAAAACGGTTCGTCAATCGGAGTCTCGAATCAAAAGTTATGGCTCCCAGAAGTTGACCTATTTTTGGAGGGAGATGCAAAATTCAAAATTAGGTTGTTGGCCACCAAAAAGGCTATTAATAACCATTTTTGGGAACCCTGGGGGGAGGAGAGTTAAGGGGGCAAGTGTAGAGTCAAGAATAGGCAGGAAAATAGAAACCCTAGCTGATTTGGGGGTGACAGAAGGTGGAAGATTCCAGAGCCTGGGAGGGTAGCTGTAGTGTGTTGCAGCCTGTAGAGGACTGATTCCTCTGATTGTAATCAAGCTTCTGTAATGTAATGAGTTGCCCAGATCAATAAAAGAAAGTTCTATTTGCTGTGTTTAATATTGGTTATTGTGTGTTTTGTGATTTACCCCCTTCATCACAAAATGTTCTAAGTTTTTTGTTTTAGAGCTTTCTAAATTTTTTATTTTTCTTGGATTTTAAAATACAAACTAAAACACTTGCTTTGTTTACAAATTATGTGGAGAATACTCAATTCTCTGGCCAAGTAAATATTATTTTCACAGATGACTACACTTTCTGTAGAAGGCATTCTTCTTCAATTGAATATAAAGGAATTTTTTTCTTTTTTTTAAGAGCAGTGATAGCTAGGAACCAGGTGCCACTACTTCCCATTTGTACTTGCATTTTTTTCTTAAGATTTCTTGTTGTTAAACTAGTCTATTCAAAGTTGAATTAGCTCTATAGTATTAAGTCTCAAAATATTTAGTTTAAAAGAAAGCTCTATTGGAAGTGTATAATTTATTTCAATTGTGTATAATTGGAAGTTTACTAAATGGATAACTATTTGAAGTGTATAATTTAATTCAGTTCTGTAGTCAATAAAACTATTCTAATTTTTTTGTTTTAGATTTTTTAAAAATTTTTCTTAGATTTTAAAATACAAACTCAAACATCTTCTTTGCTTACAAATTATGTGGAGAATACTTGATTCTCTAGCCAAGTAAATATTATTTTCACATATGAACACGCTTTCTATAGAAGACATTCTTCTTTAATTGACTATAAAGGCATGGTTTTTTTATTCTTTTTTAAAAGGATCGACAACTAGAAACCATCTACCGCTACTTCCTATTTGTACTTGCATTTATTTTTTTCTTAAGCTTTCTAGTTGTTAAACTAGTCTCCTCAAAGTTGAATTAGATCTATAGTATTAAATCTCCGAATATTAGAATAAAAATGAGTCAATATTGTTTGCATAAATGTTTTTTCCTACATGCTAAAATTAATTAGACGCTATCAATTACATTTTAAGACACTCTCAAAACAATGGAGCCAACTAGACAAATACACTAGAAAATAAGCATGGTCAATCATATAATGCAATGTGGTCTCCACCTTCCTAACACTTTTCAAAATGATTTCACTATACAATTAAGGTCACAAATTATTATTATTTAAACTAATATAATTAGTTGATTGTCTTTTTCCCTCTCGTTAAATTGTCGGACATGCCATAAAATCCCTATCAAGAAAAAATGTAGATGGGTAATTGTTATGTATCGTAAATCCAAGCTTGCAAAATTCCAATGATGCCTTTTTTTAATAACTAGACTTTAATTATTCTTATGGGGAAGATTGCTGACTATAATATAAAATTCTAGGGATATATGCATAATGTTTTTGTTTACCATATAATACTTGTTGAAGGCATTTGGATGTGAAGCATTTTCTTAGATACTTAATAAGATTAGACAAAATAAAATTGATAGTAAGAGTGTTAAGTGTATCTTTGTTGTCTATGATGATCAAAATAAATGATATATGTTGTATGATCCTAGTTTGGAGGATGTTTTCACAAGTAGGGATGTCAAGTTTTATCAAGGGTTCAAGCATATGATAGAATCCTCTCCAAATACTATCCCACAAGTGATCACAAGTAATGACATATCATATAGTAGTTTTAAAACCAAAAAAAGTTCAAAGTCAAAATCCAATACAATTGAAGAATCTAACCCTTCTCAAAAGACCAAAAATCCATCTAGGAAATTTATCAAATAACTCAACAAGTTAATTATGCCCTAATGGCCACAATAATGAAAACTAATGATCCTCAAACTTATGATGAGGATAAGGGAAAATATGAATAGGAAGAAGCTATGCAAAATAAATATGGCTCTTTGAGAAAGAAAATGAGTTGGGAATTGGTGGACTTACCCAAGGGAAAGAATGTAGTAAAAAGTAAGTGGGTGTATAAAACTAAGTTCAAGTCTAATGGAAGCATTGAAAAACATAAGTCAAGATTAGTGACCAAAAGGAGGGAATTGACTACAAAATGAACTTTTGGGCTAGCAGGAAAGATCAATATTGTTAGGACTACTATAGTATTGACAACTCATTTCACATGGTCTCTTCACCAAACGGATGTTAAGAATGCCTTTTTTGAAAATTTTCATTTACCACACCATGTTAGAGGATTGATTGGTTTTCATGTTCTAGAACACCTTGTGGGTTAGTAATGGAGGTTTAAATAATTTGAGCAAGGCCCACCATGCTTTTGCTTTGAATATGTGTATAGTATGTCAAAGGGTGTGTGGGAAAACCATATCCTTATTTATGTATGATGTTGAACTAAAATTTGTGGGTTGAAAGAACTTTTTAGTTTCAAGTAGAAAACATGGCTACATGCATAACCTTCCTATGAATAATTATTTTCAGATTTTACCTTTACCACCCATGAAAATTGAAGAGGCATCTCTTAAAACAAAAAATAATTTATTATCATGGGATTACAAAACTAATTTTAACTATACAAATATAGTGGAAAAAAGTTTTCCATTGTGTGATAGTCTTGGGGCTATGACGAAGCATTCTAATGGATAGTTCCCTACATTAAAGATGGTACATTTAAAAAAAACAGAGAGAGACGGGAATAGAGAAAGAGAGATAGAGCAGAGGATAGAGATAGAGATAAAAGATATAAATGGAAAAAAGAGATAAAGAAAAGAGAGTGTGACTTTCAATTAGTCATTTCATGCCAACGATCCAAAAATGACATATATCCATTCAAATATACACTTAGTGAAACACTTTATTTTCTTAAGGACCTAATAATTCACCTTTAAGACCTATTTAGTGTACCCATTACACACTAAAGTGTATCTATCTATGACAATAGTAATATATCATCTCCAAGATTCATTGATTCGTACATGGCACAACCAATACAATTGAACACAATGTTGTTTATTGAAGTGGCTCAAAAATGGACATTTTTAGCATCTTAGAAGTCCAACAAATGGAAAGAACACTTAACACTAGCTATTATTCAAGTCTCCCCTCATTTCATCACCATCCTAGTAGAAATAATTGATGTTCACAATAATTATGTTGGAGTCAATTACTTCTATACCAGTCATTTAGAAACATTAACAATGATATTGGTTCATTAGAGAAATATAGTACATCCCACTAGGAAATAATTTCAAATGACTACTATCCATGGAATTTCCACCATACATCTCTAGATCCATTGACATACACTAATGATGAAACTCCTTTTGACTGGGGAATGTAATGCAAGACAATAGTCCCAATGAATTGCAAGTCTTGTCAATTCTAGACCTAGGCATACCATTTCAACTGGATGGGCTCAACATGCTTGGGAAACAAGAAGACGACCAATTAAGGGCACTATCACTTGTAAATAATTGATCGAAACAAAAACAAATTTACTTGCATGAAACTCTTCTAATATAATGATCTCTCAATTCATGTCTTCTACAACTAATTTACTTTTATCTACATGCTATCTTGGCATACCGATTTAAGATTAAGGGCAATATCACTTGTGAATAATTGACTGAAAAAAAAAAATGATGCAGGAGCATCCTTGGTTCAAGAGAAATCTTGCATCAACCAAAAACATTTAGATTTTTAGTGGGTAAAAGCACAAAGCTATGTCACACTTTCAGCCGACTTATCACCACAAATGAATTTAAGTATTTCTAACTAAAAATCAATTTTGGTTAAACATATGATCTTGTAAGATTCATTCTAGCTAAGTTAGATATGTCCACAAAATTTCCAATGAGAATTGTTGGCTAAATGCATATGTAGCACCACTATGAGGCTAATTTACCAAAAAAAAAAATTATTTGAAAAACATGATATTTCAACAACTTCTACTAGTGTAAATAACATTTTTTTAAAAATATAAAAATACCCTTTTGTAGATCTATAAGTTTAGTTTTCAAAAATATATATATTTTAATAGTTTAATTATTATTTATATTTTCCTTTCTATTTTTATTAAAATTAGGTTATCAGCACAAAACATTAGGTCGATTACCATTTCAAGGAAAAATAGTAAAACTTACTAAAAAAATTGAAAAAAAAATGATGCACTAGATAAAAGAATCTATATCAAGATGGTATAATTTTTTTCCATTTTAGATAAATAGTTAATATAAAAGTTGACGTGGAATGGAAACAATTACATTTTAATACATGCACATTTTATTATTTATTTAAAAATATATATTTATCAAAATTGGAAAAAAAATATCCATACACTAAAGTTTCAAATTATAAATACACACAAAAATTTAAAGAAAAAAAATAAAATTCAATATATAAAGATTGACGTCTCATGTAACTTCATTTTTCAGCATTTTATCAGCAACTAAATTATAGTGTCAATTTATTAAAAACTATATTCAAATAATTTTTTAATTTTTTTCAAAAAATACAAACATAAAATATACTAAAAAATAAATATTTTATTAGTTTACATCATTTGAAAATTCAAAACATATATGTCACTTTTTAGTGATTCAAGTTTAAAAGTTGGATCAGTGTTGGTTATTTCCTTTATAAAAGTGTGACACAACTTTGTGCTTTTACCCTAGCTTGTTTGCATTTCAATTCTTTCATTTTTCCAGTTCAGTTTAGGCAGTTCAGTCAGAAGTAGTTTCAACTTGAGGTCTGGTATTGGTATTTCACATCTTACGTATCTGGACTTAGCATCTACATTCATTCATCTACATCATATCAAGAATTTAGGGCATTTGGATCAGTTACTGGAAAGATATCGCTATCAGAAGATCAACTATTTTCTCAGAGCAGAGCATCGTGACAGTCTCAAATAATCAGCTAAAGGAGAAGGCTTGCAGATCATTCCTTGACTTACGGATCTCAATGACACATCATTCAATGTCCTTTGGTTCATGGCCGACCTTCCCCAAGTGTCTGCACATTGTTTCATTCATTTGAGGAAGTGTTCTATGCATTTAGGTCCGACCTATCTGTGAACACGTTACAGCTCTTCATTGGAGTTTGTGACCTTCCTTGGCTGACGTGGACGAATCTATTGGTCCAAAGATGATATATATTGATGTGATAGATCCTTAGGAAAGTAGTTATCAAGTTCTCATAATTTAGAAGATTGATTCATACTCCATAGTTTAGATTTTGTGCGAAGGAGCTTCAAAGATTTATCTTGCGCATGTATGTAATCACGCCTTTGAGCCCATATTGTAAGCTCGCATGTTGCTAACTAGATTGTATTTGAATTCTATGATATATTAAATGACTGAATCTGCATTTGTTTAATTTCTTTGAATTGTTTCTGTTGTGTTTACTCTTGCTGCACGATCCAGACAGTTCATTTTGTGAACCCTCCTACCGTGACGACACCAAAATTACTAACATACCTACTTTTAACCACTACTATACAAAATCAACTTAACTTGTATACATGTCAACATATTTAATTTACTCCATTTCTTTTCTAATGCAAGACAACAACACATATCACTACATTCGTTCGATGTTCAAATGATGGGTGGGTAGCAACCATTCACCAGCAACAAAATTGTCTATTCTCTTCTTGATAAATTTCAATGTTGAATGTGCAATTATAAAGTGACAACTAATTACTTTTATCTACATGCTATCTCAGTGCACCTATTACAAAATAATTGTTCCTATCCCAAACCTTGAAATCCTTAGGGATGTCAATTTTAATAAAGAGTTCAGGGATATAATAAAATCCTATCCCATGACTGCTCACAAATAATAACATATCTTATAATACTTTTGAAACAAACAAATGTTCAAAGTCAACTTCTAATACTATTGAAGAATCTATCCCTTCTTAGAAGACCAAGAGTCCTCAAGAAATTTGTCAAAGAAATCAATAAGCATTCCCTAGTGACCACAATAATGAAGACTAATGATCCTCAAACTTATGACGAGGATAAGGGAAAATATGAATGGGAACAAGCTATGCAAAATAAATTTGACTCTTTGATAAAGAAGATGAGTTAGGAGTTGGTGGACTTACCCTAGGGAAAGAATGTAATAAAAAATAATTGGGTGTAAAAAACTAAGTTCAAGACTAATGGAAGCATTGAAAAGCATAAGGGAAGATTAGTGACCAAAAGGGGGGATTTGACTACACAAAAAATTTTGGTCCAACAACAAAGATCAACATTGTCAAGGCTACTATAGTATTGATAGTTCATTACATGTGGTCTCTTCACCAAATGGATGTTAAGAATGCCTTTTTTAATGGAGAAATTGATGAAGAGATCCTAATGACCCATCCACTTTTTGGTCATGTGATACATCATATTTTGTGCTTGATATATTTATATTAATGTAGGCATTGGTGTAATATAGAACTAATTCAACTTAATTTTATTTTTACTAATCTAACTTGTTTATGATATGTTTAAATTGCATTCTCAATGAGTCAATATCTATTTAGGAATATTGTTGTATAGATCTTGTGTTTTTCAAACACTCCTTTTATGGCTATTTGTTTGCAAAGTAAAATTTGTTAATCCATAAGATTTCTTCTCTCTGCACATTCCCAAACAATAATTGTACAAAGATTAAATTGTTCCCAATCTATTTGAGACACGATGCCAAATGAAATCTGAGTAGTTTTTTAATGATATTTTTGGAGCAAACCCAATGTTAGCTTTCCATAATTCTTGTTCCATGTTTCTATTTTTACACATGACAAGTTAATAGAATACGAATTTATAGTCTTGAATGCCTTGTTTGGAGGTTCTAATTTTTTTCAACAATCCATTTGATGCATCCAATTTTGTGTCAAAGTTTGTCATAATAGTAGTATGTAGTTACTCAAACTATTACATAGCTATTTATTACACAACAATATGTACTTGAAGAACCATATTTCTAAATTGCAAAAAATAGCATGGCAACTGGCCCACCAATTGAAATTTGAGCAGTTTTTGAATGACATTTGTGGAGCAAACCTAATGTTAGCTTCCCATAATTCTGGTTCCATGTTACAATTTGTATGCAGAGCAAGTTAATAGAATAAGGATTTATAGTCTCAAATGCTTTGTTTGGAAGTTCTAAAAATTTGTTCAATAATCCATTCGGTGCGTCCAATCTTGTGCCAAAGTTTGTCATAGTAGTACTATGTAGTCACTCAAACTATTACATAGCTATTTATTACACAACAATATGTATTTGAAAAACCATATTTATAAATTGCAAAACATAGCATGGTAGCTGATGCCATATACAATTTCAAGAAGGATGCAACAAATAACTAGCTACATAAATATACGCAAGAGGAGCTACTATATTTTGAGAATTTATACTTCCTTGGAATGCCTATAAATCAAAAATTACACTACCTTCCTCAAACAATGCAGTGCCAACAATTCATAAAAAAACACTTCTCACAAAACAATCACTTTACAAACATCCTATAGACAAAACCGTTGCACGTTCACCCTGTACAACTACTAGTAATAAAATGTCATACATGAGCCTATTTGTCACAACCAAACAAACAAAATTCTGTCGTTTAATTAACCAATTTCAATAATACATATTTTTGGGAGTGTGTTTTGTGTTATTTTAAAACATCAAATAGAGGCTAATAGAAATAAAATGATTTTTTTTAATTTATAATGCAAAGAAAATATAAAATAATTATTAATTATTTACATATTTAAATAGAAAAATAAAACAATATGGTATGATTTAATAAACTACCATAGATATCTTAAATACATCTATCTAAAAGACGTCAAGAGATATCAGTCGCAAGGCACCTATATTGAAAATGTTATTGACAATAGATAGGTGCCTCGAGAGGTGTCTTTTAGATAGAGTATTTAAGATATCTATGCTAGTTCTAATTTACTTCTTGCATTGTATTGACTATTAAATATTCATTGGCATGATGTTAGTTTATGACATATATATTTCCTTCCTAATGATCCATAAGATATAAAAATATTGCATGTCATTTAGAAAAATTAAAATTGAATGTGATTTTGGTATATAATTGAAATTCTTTATAAATAGTACAAAATAAAAATTTCATATATTAATAAGTGAAAAAAATAGATTTATTTATTTAGTTTTAACTAAAACTTTCATCAGTAGAACTCCTATACTATATAACACTTAACAAAGTTATCAAATAAAAATATGACATATTTCCTTCCTAATCCTCTATAAAAAATATTAAAAAATCTTACATTTAGAAAAATTAAAATTAAATACAAACTTGATGTATAATCTAAATTCTTTATAATATTAATTAGAAATAATATATTAATTGATTGTGGAGAAAACAAAACAAAACCTAACAAGTGCCACGTAGTGGCTAGTACCTACCTTGTAGTGTTTTTATTACAGTATTTGTTTACTTGTTATTTTTTTTGTTGATTAGCTATTGGTTGTATATAGTATTTATTTAGTTGTAATTTTTTTGCTGATTAGGTATTGGTTGTATAGACAAATTGCATTCCAATAAATGAAAAATTAATTTTTGAAGAGTGTTTAAATGTCTTGGGTAAATAAAATTGAAGTCTCAAAAATAATCTAATTTGGTAAAAATAAAATAGGACTAAAATATTTCCTAACTATAAAACTAAACTTTTACAAAGTCTATTAAATAATACAAATATTTCCTTACAATGTAATAATACTGATACTTTTAAATAATTTAAAATGCATTAAAATATTGTAAGTTTGAAGAATAAAATAAAAAATGTAACAACACTGCGAAATATTTTTTGTGATATTGTAGATAGATTTGAAATGTCTGCCTAAAATATTAAAATGTAATAATATTGAATACTATTACAATTTAAAATACATTAAAATATTGTATGTTTGAAGAATAATTACATAATATAATAACAATAACATATTCATATTTACATCACTACAGTATTGTATTAGTCACTTAATTTTTTATTTAAATAATAATAGTAAGTACTTTTAGAGAACATGATTTTAATTATTTTAATTAATATAATATTGTGGTTTAGTAATAATTTTGGGTGCATTCATTTAATAAAAGTATGTGGTTCAGCTCCATTTAATTAGACATCAATGGTTAAGATCAAATGAATAGTTAAGAAATATTTTAGTGAAATTAGGTTATTTATCTGTAGAACCCTAAAGTATAGTTATAAAACAGATTTAAACCCTAATAATTTTTTTATAAAATAGTTGTGAAAAGAAATCAATAAATAAAAATATGCATGGTTTGTAAAGAAAAATTTCAGTGTTATTTTATTTTAGGAAATTAGGTTATTTTGGGATTTTAATTTTTTTTTAATTCAAGAGTTAAAAATTTAGAGTGTCATTAAAAATACTTTTATTTTGGGGATTTCAATTTTATTTACTTAACAGTTAAAAATCTAGTGTGATGGAAAATATTTAAATGAAGTGATACCATGTTCCTAAGTATAGTTAGTAAAATCTTAAAAATATAATGTTCACATACAAAAGACTATCAGCTTAGGATTTGTTATTTGAAGTATTCAAAAACCCTAAAGATTTAAATGTCAAGATTAAAAACAAAAACCAAGGCCATCAAATATTAAAGTTTGATATTTTAAAATAAATAGAACACAGTAACAACCCATGGATATTTTAAAATAAATAGCACAAAGTAACAACCCATGGATTGAAGATTTAATGATCAAGAAACTGTAGCCAATGAAGTAAATAACAACCACTGCACCAACCCAAATCAATTGAAAAACCTGCACAAGCACAAGGGAATAGATAAAATCTAATTTAATATACTATGAATTGTAAAAGAGTTATAGCAATTTTAAAAAAATTCAAATTTTTTCGCAACACCTGCAAATGTAGATATCTCCTACCTGCATAACTCAGTAGATTGTCCTCATCATAATTTTGATTTAGAAAATGTAGGGTATTTATAAAATTTTGGAGTAATAGTTGAACAGTAATAGTTAGGTGAACTGCACCGGTTTTTAATATTTTCAATTTGTTATGAATAGGTTTTGATTTAGGTTTTTAGGTTTGTAAATAATAAATTAAATTTGTTAATTTCAATTTATTATTTGCAGTTGAAAGATTTAATTAAATACAAGCAAAATAACAAAATAGTAACTCTTGTCACTATTATAGTATTTGTTTAGTTGTAATTTTGTTTGTTGATTAGGTATTGGTTGTATAGACAAATTGCATTCCAATAATTAAAAAATTATTTTTTGAAGAGTGTTGAAATGTCTTGGGTAAATAAAATTGAAATCTAAAAAATAATCTAATTTGTAAAAATAAAATAGCACTAAAATATTTCCTAACTATAAAACTAAAATTTAAAAAGTCTATTAAATAACACAAATATTTCCTTAAAATGTAATAATACTAATATTTTTATAATTTAAATGCATTAAAATATTGTAAGTTTGAAGAATAAAATAAAAAATGTAATAACATGGCCAAATATTTTTTGTGATACTGTAGATTTTGAATTTTTTACTAAATAAAATTGAAATCCTAGATTTTTAAATCTTGACTAAATAAAATTGAAATCCAAAAATATGAGCACGAGGGAATAGATAAAATCTAATTTAATATACTATGAACTGTAAAAGAATTATTGCAAAGACAATGATATTGTTGGATAAAGGAGCTAAAAGGGAACTAAAAAACAATTTTAAAAAATTTCAATTTTTTCGCAACACTCCAAACCGAGATATCTCCATAAATGTAAATATTGTAAGTTTAAAGAATAAAATAAAAAATGCAATAAATTTCATGATACTTTAGATTTTAAAGTTTTGACTAAATAAAATTGAAATCCAAGATTTTTAACTCTTCAGTAAACAAGTGCCACATAGTGGCCAGCCTTGTAGTGTTGTTATTATAGTATTTGTTTACATGTAATTTTTTTTGTTGATTAGCTATTGGTTGTATAGTGTTGTTATAGTATTTGTTTAGTTGTATTTTTTTTTGTTGATTAGGTATTGGTTGTATATAGTATTTGTTTAGTTGTAATTTTTTTGTTGATTAGGTATTGGTTGTATAGACAAATTGCATTTGAATTATTTAAAAATTATTTTTTGAAGTGTTGAAATGCCCTGACTAAATAACATTTAAATCTCAAAAATAATTTAATTTGGTAAAAATAAAATAGGACTAAAATATTTCCTAACTATAAAACTAAACTTTTACAAAGTCTATTAAATAACACAAATATTTGCTTAAAATGTAATATACTAATATTTTTATAATTTAAAATGCATTAAAATATTGTAAGTTTGAAAGTTTGAAGAATAAAATAAAAAAATGTAATAACATGGCAAAATATTTTTTGTGATACTATAGATTTTAACTTTTGACTAAATAAAATTGAAATTCTAGATTTTTAACTCTTGACTAAATAAAATTGAAATCCCAAAAATAATGTAATTTCATAAAATAAAATGTGTGGAACCCTAACCCTAACTGGGTGTGGATAGATTTGAAATGTCTACCTAAAATGTTAAAATGTAATAATATTGAATACTATTACAATTTAACATGCATTAAAATATTGTAAGTTTGAAATTACATAATATAATAACACTATGGATAGATTTGAAATGTCTGCCTAAGATATTAAAATGTAATTATATTGAATACTATTACAATTTAAAATGCATTAAAATATTGTAAGTTTGAAGAATAATTACATAATATAATAACAATAACATATTCATATTTTCATCACTACAGTATTTTATCTTAGTCACTTAAACTCTAAAGTATAGTTATAAAACAAATTTAAAATCTAATAATTTTTTAATAAAATAGCTGTGAAACGAAATCAATAAATAAAAATATGCATGCTTTGTAAAAAAAATTTAATGTTATTTTATTTTACGAAATTAGGTTATTTTTGGGATTTTTTTTTTTTACTCATGAGTTAAAAATCTAGAGTCATGAAAAATACTTTTATTTTGGGTATTTCAATTTTATTTACTCAATAGTTTAAAAATCTAGTGTGATGGAAAACATTTAAATGAAGTGATGCCATGTTCCTAAATATAGTTAGTAAAATCTTAATAATATAAAACCCTAATAAAATATAGTTATAAAATATTATTAAACATAAATAAAATAATATTTTTAACTGCCACTCCCTTTCCATAAGGCAATATTACCACCATTATTGTCAATTTTTTAATTTGTTATAATATTTGCATCTATACAATAGCAATAGCTAAATATTTTTTAAATAGAAAAACTATTTCAGTTCTCATTGGTTGCAAAAAGAATTATTAATAACTAGTTAAGGCCTGCTTATAGTTTCCTTTGCACAAACCCATTACTTGGAGTGAATTTGAATTTGTTTTACGGCGTGAGAAAATTATCAAAATTATCAAAGCACTATAACATTCACATACAAAAGACTATCATCTTAGGATTTGTTATTTGAAGCATTCAAAATCCCTAAAGATTTAAATGTCAAGATTAAAAACAAAAACCAAGGAGTGAGAAAATTTTCAAAGCACTATAATGTTCACATACAAAAGACTATCGAGTTAGGATTTGTTATTTGAAGCATTCAAAAACCCTAAATATTTAAATGTCAAGAGTTAGAAAGAAAAACCAAGGCCATCAAATATTAAAGTTTGATATTTTAAAATAAATAGCACAAAGTAACAACCCATGGATTGAAGATTTAATGATCAAGAAACTGTTGTTGTAAAAGAGTTATAGCAAAGACAATGATACTCCTAGATAAAGGGGCTAAAAGACCCGTGAGCTAAAAACAGTTTTAAAAAAAATTCAAATTTTTTTGCAACACCTCCAAACAAAGATATCTCCATAAATGTACCAAAACCTACATAACTTAGTAGATTGTCCTCATCATAATTTTGATCTGGGAAATGTAGGGTATTTATAAAATTTTGTAGTAAAAACCATTTGGGTAGTTGAACAGTAATAGTTATGTGAACTGCACCAGTTTTTAATATTTTCAATTTGTTACGAATAGGTTTTGATTTAGGTTTTTAGGTTTGTAAATAATAAATTAAATTCAATAATTTCAATTTAATATTTACATTGGAAAGATTTAATTAAATACAAGCAAAGTAACAAAATAATCTTTAAACTCTTGTCACCATTGTTTTAAGATTTAATTAAATACAAGCAAAGTAACCAAATAATTTTTAAACTCTTGTCACCATTGTTTTATAAAAAAATTATTAGGGTGTATATTTAATATAATAGGAAGTTGTTTCCTATGTATTAAATATTCAATGTTCATATTTTCACTTAAAATTTAAATATAAATTTTCAAAATTAAATATTAAATGTTTAAATAATATAATAATAATGATTATAATGATTAAAGAATTAATTAATGTAATAATACTAATACTTTTATGATTTAAAATGCATTAAAATAATAAGTTTGAAGAATAAAATAAAAAATGTAATTAAATTCATGATACTATAGATTTTAAAGTTTGACTAAATAAAATTAAAATCTAAGATTTTTAACTTTTGAGTAAATAAAATTGAAATTCCTAAAATAATCTAATTACATAAAATAGAATGTGTAGAACCCTAAAACTAAATTAAAATTAAATTACTTTTAGCTAATGAAACAAAAAATTAGTCGACATCCATTTAGGCATGACTTAACTAGTGGGAGACAAAATTTGTGTTCATAATTTGTTTAGTATTGCAATGAGTTCGCACTTATCTAGTTATTAATCTATTGATTGCAAACCAATCAAAAGATAGGATTATTTTTGTTGTCAGACAAATTTGATTTAAATTTGTACTTTTCCCATGTCAACATGATAAATTTTTGACAAAAAAATATTTAGAAATGATTTATCTGTATTGTCATTGGCTGAAAAAAATGACCTTTTCTCTGCGGATTGTCGGATTGTTGGGAGAGTTCAACAATAAACTATAAATGTGGAGAGAATTTTGGTTTGAGTGGAGCATGTGGCAAGTAAACAAATTATGAACACAAATTTTGTCTCCCACTAGTTAAGTCATGCCTAAATGGATGGCAATTAATTTTTTGCTTCATTAGCTAAATGTAATTTAATTTTAATTTAATTTTTAGGGTTCTACACATTTTATTTTATGTAATTATATTATTTTAGGGATTTCAATTTTATTTACTCAAAAGTTAAAAATCTTGGATTTCAATTTTATTTAGTCAAAAGCTAAAAATATATAGTATCACAAAAAATATTTCACCATGTTATTAAATTTTTTATTTTATTCTTCAAACTTACAATATTTTAATGCATTTTAAATTATAAAAGTATTAGTATTATTATATTTTAAGGAAACATTTGTATTATTTAATAGACTTTGTAAAAGTTTAGTTTTATAGTTAGGAAATATTTTAGTCCTGTTTTATTTTTACCAAATTAGATTACTTTTGAGATTTCAATTTTATTTACCCAAAACATTTCAACACTCTTCAAAAATTAATTATTCAATTATTGGAATGCAATTTGTCTATACAACCAATACCTAATCAACAAGAAAATTACAACTAAACAAATACTATATACAACCAATAGCTAATCAACAAAAAAATAACAACTAAACAAACACTATAATAACAACACTACAAGGCAGGAAAAAATTACAACTAAACAAATACTATATACAACCAATAGCTAATCAACAAAACAAAAAAAAAAACTAAACAAATGCTATAATAACAACACTACAAGGTAGGTACTGGCCACTACGTGGCACTTGTTTTTACTTGAAATCTATTTTTTGGTAATACATTTAATAATTTTGTTTTGAAAAGAATAATATATATTATATATTTATATATAGCTTTTAATTCTACTTTTTCAAAAGCCACCATTCATTATTGATGTAATTTATTTATTTATTTTATTTTAAAAATATAGTAAATATTATATACTTATATGTAAGTTTTCAATAATTTTATTTGTGGGCATTAATATATGTTTTAAAACTTTAATATTTTATATTTAAAAAGAAATGTTGGCTCTAAATAGATTTTTGTGAGCATTGTCACACCATTACACTCCATCCCTTATTACACCTGAATATTAAAAATCCATCTTAGATATTATTGCAATGTTGACATAAATGAATTAAATGCATTAAAATAGATAAGTGTTTTAGAAAAGGTGATGTGATGGTAGGGCTTCTTGCTTGTAGTGTCATCAACCAGGGTTCAAACCTCATGGGGTTTCCCTCTACCACATTAAAAATTGAGGTATCTTACCTAGGGGAGACCTTGTGGTGAGATGGTGTGGCTTCTTGCCTATAGTGTCATTAACGAAGGTTCAAACTTCATGAGATTACCCTCTACAATGTAAATAATTGAGGGAGCTTACACTTTTGATGGTAACTTGGAGGAAAGAATGTGAGCATCTTAGGGCATGTGACAAAAGGAAGCGAGAGGTGAATGTAGCACAAAAAAAGGAGACTTTTGGTAAGGGGCATTTTTTGGAGGTGACCAATGGGGGTGCCTTCGACCCTCTCAAGGATGTCGATTCCACTTGGGTAAAGGTGCATGGAAAGGAAAGAGTGGGATATGTGTCCTTTCCCTTGGATATAGATGCTAATTTGGCTTTTGAATAGAGTCCCTTGGTGCCAAAGCCTAAGTCCTACAATGTGTACAAAAGTGCTTCAAACCCCTTTCATTGTTGTAGTGATTACTACAAAAATTAGATTTTGAAGGATCACCCAAATCTAGATCTAGGGTTTAATGATAAATCAAAAGGCATGTGCAATCTTTTGGTGTGAGTCGGGAGAACATCTCACTCAATCCTCAGCCACCTCCCCTCTCACATTATTTATATTCTTCTTCTTCTTCATCTTCTTCTTCTGCATTTTCACTAGGAGATACAAAGCTCATTCTTGCTTCTGAGCCTATTGATTTTCAAATCTCCAAGGATTGTATCAAAGACATATATAAGAAACTAGATTCAAGATCTATTATTTTAAGGAGTGTAGGGAAACACCCTTATGTGGAAGATTTTCTTGTTTGGAGCAAACAAAAATAGTGTAATAGGGAAACTCCCATGGTAGAACTATTGGACCATGGCTTCTTCTTGCTCATCTTCCACTCCTCTGTAGACTTTAGGTTTATTTTGGTTAATGGTCCTTCATTTTATGGAAATTTAGATTTGTTTATGGCACCATGGACTCTTTTATTTTGACCTTTCCAATGAGAGAATTACCAACATCCTATTGCAAGTATGTGCTAACTGGTGTTGTCATTGATGTCAACATGTTATTGTTGTCATTAGTGTTAACTATATCTTCTAAAAATTTTGTTTGTTGATTGATTGAAGACCACTGTCCAAGCATTTTTCTTTACATTTTCTCTGTATTGAGGACCAGAGTATGATCTTTGGATATGATTTAGAGAAGGGTTTGAAGATGCTAACTCTAGAATGTGGTGGTCTAGATTGCTTTGTAGAAAAAGTTCTATTCATCAGTTTGAAGACTGTGCCTAGCATTGTGTGTAGAGTGATAGGGAGAAAGTGTTTTTCTCTACATTTCTCTGCAGATTGAATTTTGGTTTTACAGTTCTAGAATTAAGTTTATAAGGTCCTTAGTCATCTTCATTCCAAAGGATTTGTCATTTGGTGCTCTAGAAGGAAAGTTAGTGATTAGAAAAGTTTGACAGTGTCTGTTGAGAAGTAGTCTGTGATGTGTTCTCAAGTGATATATGTTGTCTTCATGTGAGATCTATTGCGGTTGGATTTGTTGGCTCCCAAGTGATTCTATGTTGTTCATAGATGTCTCCAAAATGTGTTGAAGGCATGTGCTTGATCGACAAGATACAATGAAGATCTTGCAAGCATGTTTCTAAGTGTTCTTGATTTGTGCATAAGTTTTGGCTTACTTGTTTTGTAACACTTGTTGCAGAGGTGATTCGTGAATTGTGGAAGCATGTCTAAGCATATGAGGATGTATTTGGGTTCAAGATAAGCCATGATGTATTCATCCTTCATTCATTTACCCCACAAGTTTGTTTAAGTCTAGTCCTAATTTGATTTATGTATGTATGCCAACCTTGGAGATAGTTCCAATGGTGGTACAATGTAATGCTGACCTTGATGTACATTCCAAGGTTGATGATAGGTATAAATGTATGTAATGAATTCATGATTGAGGTGTGATTATGTAAAGACAAAAAGATAAAGTGTGAGTTGTAAAAGTAGAGGAGAGTAGAGGAGTTATATTGCGCTTCAATGGAACTAAACTCAGGCATGGTGTAGATGCTAATATAACAGTTCAATCTTGGTAGTGAGCTAACCCCAGCAATGAGCCAACCCTCAATACTAATCCATTCTTTTGGGCAGTGAGCCCTTTGGCAGCAAGCCACTTTTGATATTTGGTAGTGTTACTATATTATATTGTGAGCTAAGACTCATCGTGGTTTTCCCTATTTAGGGTTTTCCCCATAAAAATCTAGTGTTCATGTGTGTATGGTGTTGGTGTGTTCATGTTTTTATTCTCCTATTCAAGTTTAATGTTCATAACAGAATAAGGAGTTAGATTAAGTGAATGTGAAAGTGATATTGTGTAAAGAAGTTAAATTTTTTGATATAACTAATTCACCCCCCTATTAGTTGTCTTGTGCCTTTCAACAATTGGTATCAGAGTAGGTTCCTTGGAAGAAAGCCTAACAACTTAAGGTAGATCTGGGATGGCACACAAGAAAGACAAACCTCAGTTTGGTGGATCTAAATATGCCTACTAGAAGGTATGAATGCAAAGTTATCTCACTTCTATTGGTTATAATGTTTGGGCAATATTTAAAGATAAATACACGATACCTAAAGATGGTCTAGAGTCTAAAGAAGAGATTAAAGAGTTTAAGGCTAATCATAAATCTTAAAATGCTCTATTAAATGTCATGTGTAATACTGAAATGGCAAAAGTTGTGATTCTAGAAACTACTTATGAGATTTGGGACAAATTAAATAAAATCCATGAAGGTGATGCATCTATGAAGAAGGCCAATATGTAGAACTTGAAGACCACATATGAAACCATGCGAATGGATGAAGATGAGAACATAACAAGTTACTTATGGAAGATTGATGAAGTTTTCAGAAGCATCAGGGGTCTTGGTGGAGAACTAAAGGATGAGGATGTTATAGATAACATATTTAGAACTCTTCCCAAATCTTATAGTCACAAGATATCTTCCATTGAAGAGTTGCTTGATATGGGCAAGCTTTCAAAAGATCAACTGCATGGTAAACTGACTACTTTTAAGATGAGAGAGTTTGGTACTACTGATGGCCCTGTAAAAATTAAGACTACTTTAAAGGCCAAAGAAAACACTAAGACTGCTAGATCAGAGAAATATGCTGTGGAATTAGATGAAGACGACTTTGCAGATATTGAGGCAAAATTTGCAAGTAGAATAAAAAGGGGTAGCAGAGGAAAGTTCAAACGTAAGTTACCTTTCAAATGTTTCAATTGTGGTAAAATTGGTCACTATGCTTCAAGATGTCTTGACAAAGCTTTGAAAATCAATGAAAGTAAAGGAAAGATGGTAAGAAAGAGTTAGTATGTTAGAGATGATGATGGTGTAACTGATGATGAATCTAATTTTGATAATGGAAATAGTAGTGAAAGCTTGTTTATTGCACTTAGAGAAGAAACCTATTTTTGATAATATTGCAGGTTGTGTGAAGGAAGAAAGTCTAGGAGAGTTGTCTACATTTCATGCTGAAAAAGAAGATGAATGGATCATTGACAGCGGATATTCAAATCACATGATAGGAGACAAGACTATGTTCATTAAGTTTGAAAAGTATGATGGAGGACTTGTTATCTTTGGTGATGATGTGACTAGTAAGATTTGTGGAAAAAGGATCTATTACTTTTGATGGCAAGCATAATACAGATGATGTTCTTTATGTCAAGGGCCTAAAGTATATAATCTTCTAAGTATTGGAAAAATTTGTGACAAAGGATACAACCTTATGTTCAAGGACAATGGGTGTAAGATAAAGAATAGCTCTAGAACCTTAATCGCTGCTAGTAAGAAGACATGGCAACGTTTATCATTTGAAAGGTGCTGAAATTTGTTGTTTGTTTGCTAAGATAGATTAAAGTTGGCTATGTCCTATGTGTCACATTAACTTCAATAATCTTTTCAGAATAAGCATTGTTCAAGATATAAGAGACCTACCCAAGATTGTGAAGCCTATCAATGCTATATGCAAAGAGTGTCAGTTTGGGAAGATGACAAAGAATACTTTTAGAAGAAAAGAACAATCCTCTACCAGTTTGCTAGAGTTGGTGCATATAGACTCGTGTGGTCCCACAAGAACATGAAGTATGCAAGGTGAAAGGTATTTCATGCTTATTCTTGATGATTTTTCAAGAATGACTTGGGTTACTTTCCTTAGAGAAAAGATAAAAGTGTAGAGGAAAACTAATGTGTTGTAGACTTAAACAAAATTCAAGGGTAAACCTATATGAATAGTCCACTTTATCATTGCATTCCTACATTGAATTATCGACCAAGGAGCGTAAGCTTATGATGATGCCTGCACTATATATGCCTTCAAGACTCATTTCTATCGTAAACTAACTCATACAAACTTATTCTAATTAACTTAATTTATTGAAGTTCATAGTAATGTAAGAATAACGAAAATAGTTTAAAATCTAGTTGCTACGGGTACCTTCAGCATAAGCTGAAGATAACTATACTTAATAGGGAATTATAAAATTAACTCAAAATATTTAGAATGATAAAAGAACTAAAACTAACCTCTGGAGGACTTAAGATATGCACTTGTTCATGAATCACAACTACTGGTAATAGCAATCAAGATATTTTACTTGTCTCACAATGCAATTGAAGAAATAATAGAAAAACAATTTGAACTATGAATGCATAAATAAATAAGGAAATATATGAAGTGAGGGTTAGTACCTTGAGTGGCCAGCTCAGGGAATTATCTCACTTAATTTGGAAACCAAATCTACTTCAGATTCTCATGCATTCTCATAACACTGAATTGTATTTAATTCATATCAGAAACAAACTCTTCTCAGATTTTATTCAAATAAAAGCATGTCTAGATTATTGATATTGAAAAACAAAGTAACGGCTAAGTAACTAGAAAGTAAAAAGCAACTAACTTAGCAATGAACTCCTCCCTCTAAATTATACAAAATCAGGAGAGTTCTATGCAACCACTAGCTAATCCTCAATCAATCTAACCCTATATACTAGGATATAGGTTGCATGATTGATTTATTAATCTAACTGATCAAAAGAAGAAAAGTCTTGTTCAAACAAGAACTCTAATGAAACGGTTTGTATGAAAAACCACTCATAGATTACTTTAGAACAAGTCTTCCTTCCTACATTTATTCCAATCTATGATGGTACAAATTCATCCTCCATCTGTCTTCACTCTTGGCATTCAAACTGCACTTCACTTAATTCCCATGTCCTGCAACTTGTTGCAATTGCTCTATCCTTGATGCCACGTCCTTGTTGCACAAGGTTAATTCTCCAAACATATGCACACAAAATAACTCTCATATTAAAACCATAGGATTCTATTTATATTACATGCATACTTATAATTTAAATCATTCACTTGATAATATAACCACCATATTCAATATTATCAACATAGGTTTAAAGTCTTTAAAAAGTATATGAGAAACAACATATAGTAATGGTGATGTTTGTAAAGTTACTGCAGGATCATAAGGAAAGGTCTTAAAAACATATAAAAACAACATAAAAAGAAGTCAATAATTCAACCCATCATCTCCCCCCAACTTAATTTTGAAGTGACCTCACTTCACATGTCAATTAATACAAAATGAGGAGTATTGATTAAATGGAATGGTGGATAATATTCTCACGTGCACGAAATAAACTACAAGTAATTATGAATATAAAAAGAAAGCTAGTTTTGATGATTGAAAGTTATGTAATGGACATATGGAATGGAAAGAAATAATTAACACACCTTGGAACTTGTGAACATATACTAATGAGTCAAGTTGATATGCATGTGGCGAACGGTAAGGTGGCTGGTACAGTGGTAGAATTATGATGTGATGGCACATAAAGGCAAAGAAAAATGAACAACTCATAGCTATGAGTTGACACTTGAAACAATAGAGTGGAGTGATTTTGAAATGAATGTGGCATGTGGAATGGCAGGAGAAAGTGGGTATTATTCACCAAACTGTGGAAGAAGGCTACATACAGGAGTGGCTACAGGTGCTGCTAGCACAGGTCCCGACTGTGTAATTACAGATGTAAGATATCAGGTCCCAGATGAGTAAGGTCCCTATCATGTGAGTAACAAATAGGTCCCATTGGAAGTAATTGTAGTAACCATGGATATTGTGTCGTGTGTGCATGTGATTTTAAAGCAAGGAAAATTATGTTTCAGTGACAGGGTTGAGTATTGCAACTCAACCTCCACATCACTGGACAATGTTGATGGATCAACATCGGAAGGTGTATTAGTTGGTGTCATAGCATCTTCATCAAGAGTGTTAGGAGTACCATATTGAGTAGCTAAGGAAACAACAAAGTCATCCTTCTGAAGTGGCTTTTTATATAGTTTTAGCATGTGCCCATTTACTAATAGTGAAAACCAAACTTCATCAATGGTATACAATTGAACTGCACCGTTAGGAAATAATTGTTTAATCTCATATGGGCCTAACCAACAAGACCGAAGCTTGCCCTTGACATCCTTGTATCTTGAATCATAGAGGAGTGCCTAGTCACCAGCAGTGAATTCTTTAGTCTTGATGTACTTATCATGTCATTTGGCTCTTTGTTTCTATAGGACCTCTGTGTGATGGATGGCCTCCAACTAGATTTCATCCAAAGCATTCAAATGTTGTAGCTATCTTGTTGAGCTGCTGTCAGGTCCGTCCCTAGTTCCACTATTGTCCTCAAGGGTTTTGTGTTCAAATTCTATAGGTAGGACTGTTGTCTTGCCATAAACCAGTTCATAAGGTGTGAACCCTGTAGTTGTCTTCTAGGTAGTTTTGTACGCCCGAACAGTTTCTAGGAGCCTAGAAACCCAATCTTGTCTATGAAGCTACACAATCTTTGTCAAGATGTTTTCAATTTCTCTATGTGTGACTTCTGCCTGACCATTAGCCTGAGGATGGTAGGGAATGGATTTCATATGTCTGATATGATATTCTTCTACCAATTTGGTGATTAAATCAGATGTAAATTGTGGTCCTTGATCAATTACTAACTCCCTTGGCACACCAAATCTAGTGAAGATGTCCTCATACAAGAACTTGGCCACATTGCCATCCTTGAAAAATTGTAAGGCTTTAACTTCAACCCATTTAGTTAAGTAATAAGTACATACCAGGATATATTCCTTATTGTTGGATGTAGGAGATATAGGTCCCACAAAATCCAGTCCCCACTTATGAAAATGGGCCAATGAGATTTGTAGCTACAAAGGCATCTCATCACTTCTTGTAGGCCTCCCCATTCTCTAAAATCTATCATATCTCCTAGTGTACTTGACAACATCTTTATGAAGTGTTGGCCAGTAATATCTTATTGTCAGTATTTTGAAGGTTATCCTCTTGGCTGCAAAATGTCCCCCACAAGGTTCATCATGGCAAGCCTTCAGTATATCAAACACTTCATCCTCTTTGATACCTCTTCTCATAATATTGTCTAGGCCAGTGTAAAATAGGAATCCAAAAATCCAAGAGTACGAGAAACATTTGTGAACTAGCCTCTTCTTCTCCCTTAGAGAGAAGTATCCTAGAATCTACCTTGTAACCAAATAATTAGCTATATTTGCATACCATGGAGTGTGTATAGTTAGAGCAAATAGATGCTCATCAGGAAAAGAATCATCAACTAGTCCTTCTGAGGATTGTGTAGGTAGTCTAGAGAGACAATCAGCAACTACATTAGGCTTGCTTGGTTTATCAACAATTGTAATATCAAATTCCTATAACATAAATAACCATCTTACAAGTCTTCCACCCACTATTGGCTTATTCATCAAATATCTGATGGCTGCATGATCTGTATGTATGCATACTTTGTAACCAGTTATGTAGTGCCTGAATTTGTTAATTGCATAAACAACTACCAACATCTCTTTCTCTCTCATAGTGTAGTTTAACTCAGCTCCCTACAAATTTTTATTTACATAGTATATGACATACTCTTTGTTTCCTTCTTGTTGGCCTAGGACTGCCCCAATGGCATAATTTGATGCATCTGTATGGATGTGAAAAGGTATTGTCCAATTTGGACCTCTGAGAATAGGGGCTTGTGTCAATGATGTTTTTAGCTTTTAAAAAGAAGTCTGACAATCTAGTGTCCATTCAAATTCATTATCTTTGGTCAATAGAGTAAACATCGGTGCAACAATCTTGCTAAAATCCTGAATGAAGCTCTTGTAATATCCTGCATGTCCCAGGAAGCTCTTGACATCCTTTTGTGTTTGTGGAATAGGCAGGGTAGATATGATCTCAATCTTCTTTTGGTCAACTTGGATTCCTACACTTGAGATGAAATGTCCCAAGACTATTCCCTGTGCTATTATCAGAAAACACTTTTCATTACTCAAAGAGAGGTTGTGCTATGTGTATCTTTTCAACACTTTCTCCAAATTGTGTAAGGCTTCATCATATGTGTCACCATATGTGGTAAAGTCATCCATATGAATCTCCATGTTGTCATGGACAAAATTAGAGAAAATATTGAGGACTACTCTTTGAAATGTAGTTAGACCATTGCACAAACTAAAGGGTAAGACATAATATGCATATGTCCCCCAAGGGAAAGTAAACATTGTCTTATCTTGATCCTCTAGAGCAATCTTAATTTGGTTATAGCCACTAAATCCATCAAGAAAGGAAAATTATTTCTTGCCTGCCAGAGAGTCAAGAACTTGGTCAATAATTGGCAATGGAAAGTGATCTATCCTAGTAGCAGTATTGAGTTCTTGGGCACTATGACCAATGGTGAAATCCATTCACTACTTGAAATGGGGTATATAAAGCCTACATCCAGAAGCTTTTGAAGCTCAACTTTCACAATCTCTCTAAGGGCGGGGTTCATGCGCCTTTGCTGCTGCCTGATTGGTCTATAGCAACCATCAATATATATTTTGTGCATGCATAAGGCAAGATCAATGCCCTTCATGTCACTATAATACTAGGCAAATGCTGTTGAGTGTGTATGCAAAAACTTCATGCAGGGATTGTTGTTGTTCATCAGTTAATGTATTGTTAATATTCAACATCGTACTTGGCTTGATTTCTAATTGTTTGGACACTTCTTGCACAGAAGAAAAATCAAGGCTGGGTAATACGGGTAAGCATTGCTGGGTAATAAGGCATGAAATATTGGTATACCTCCTCTGAGGAACTGCTGGGTATTATGCTGCTCAAAGGGTCTTGTAAGCAGGATAGGAAGTCTTGTTGCTATGGGTACTTCCCACAATCATTTTGTATAATGCGAGCAATTAATTCATCTTCATCTGGAGTATCCAATAAGGGGTTGTATTCAATAGTCATCAGGGTTTGTTGGGAATAGGTGTCCTCATCTTCTAGGCTAGGCCAAATGGTCTACTCAAGCTCATGGTATGGCTGGGCTGGTGGATATAAAACCAATTTCTTGGTCACAGTCCCATTGGATATGATCATGTTACCAGACTTGCAACCTATAAATGCATTAGTAGTGGCAACCAATGGTCTACCTAGTATAAGAGGATTACCAGCAAGAATAACCTTTGGTTGCAACACTATAAAATCAACAGGTTATTCCCAAGAATCTATTGCAATGACCAAATCTTCTATGACTCCTTCAGGTTGGACTGTAGACCTATTAGCTAATTGCAAGATTGTCTGAGTAGGTATAAGGTTGTTTAAAAGGAGTGTCTACATTGTCTCCTTGGTCATGACACTAATTGTAGCACCTAAATCTATCAAAGTATTCTTAATCAGAGTCCCATTGATCTTGACATCCACCACTGGACTACCTAGATTTGTATATTTGGGAACAATTATATTACCCAACATGATATTAGCAAGATTGCCTAAAACATGTATTGTCTGAGGGTCCATTCTCTTCCTTCCTAGCTTCTTTATGCAAAGATCCCTAATAGTCTTAGTGTAGATAGGAATATCCTCGATGGCTTGGATTAAAGGAATCTTAATGCTTATATCTTTTAGCTGGCTGGGAAGGACAATTTATCAGTTTAGGTTGTTTATTTTTGCATGGCCAAGCACTTAGGAAAAGGAGGATTCTTCTGATGTAAGGTAGTTTGGGCATCTTGGGTTGATTTAGGTTCCAAAGGTGGTTTATCCAAGGCTTCTTTAGTGAGTTCTTCATCTTCAAGTTCTATGATTTGGGGAGATGAAGGCCCTGTAAGTTGCTTCCTTGATCTAAGATGAACATTACTCACTTCCACCCCATAGATGGGATATTGCATTACCTCGTTAGTATAAGCCTACTAGACAGACTTGTTGTTAGGGTTAGGTGCAGGTTGGGCAAGTATTTGGGTAGGTCTAGGAGGTGGATTCTATGGTGTTGAGGGTGGCATGATGGCTAGCTGCTGCGGCTGAGATGGAATCATAGGTTGCTGAAAAAGGTGCATTTTGTTGCCATTGTTGGCCCTTATTCCATTGAAGCTACCATTGTTTTTGCTGAGTAGGCCATTGGGGGTTATAGTTGGGACCTTGGAAATTTTATTGAGGCCATGGGTTTGGCTATTGTTGATTCCAACCAGCTTGTGGAGTAGGCCATTGTGGGTTTTGCCATGCATTTGGATTACTAGGCCACTGTTGAGTATTCCAAGGAGAGAAATTCTGGTTTACAACAGGAAAGGGGAAACTAAAATTAAGTGGATCAGTGGGCATACCTTGTCTTTCCTACCAAGGTCTCCTTTGAGCTATGAAGAGTATTTTCCCATCTTCTCCTTCAAATGGCTATAATTATGGCCTTTCAGTCTTCTCTTGCTGGATACTGGCCACCCTCTTGCATTTACAATTGACCTTCCTCGGTCTATAGCTAGGGAGTATTTAGTAACCATTGCATCTATCTCTTCCTATTTCTTCTTGATATGAAGAGTGTCTAGCTATGTAGCCATATGGCTAATAATGTCCTTTTTCATGTTGGTCAGCGGGTTACTAATTTCCACTCTTGAAACCCCATTGGTTGCCTTGCCTGTGATGGTTGCTATTTCTCCCCTTGGTTTTCTAGAAAAGGTTCTAGAATAATTTTTGCAAGCTCTGCAAACATCCTCAAAGGGAAGTTGAGATATATCCTCTATTCCAATGAGATTGAGGGAATCCATGCAATCATCATTAAGTCCCCTCAAAAGATCAGCTTCAGTGATTCTTCAGACAATCTATTTTGAGGGTTTTTCTTCAAGGCAAACTGGAATCTTTCAACATAATCTTCCAGTGGATCATCCTCTTTTTGTGACATCCTTAAGATTTCATCTATCCTCCTATCAGGTCCTCTACAATAGTCTTTATATTTTTCTAGGAACTTTGTCTTCATGGTATCCCAGTTTGGAATGACATCTATCCCCAACACCATAAACCATCTTAAAGCTACATCTTTTTTGTGGTAGGGAACAACTTGACTCTATAAGGATCGGTGGTGTAGTCATAACTCCTACAACAAGACATCAAACTCGAATAGGAAAGTGTCAGGATCTTTAGTCACCAAGCCGTAGAAAATAGGTAATGCAAAAGGTGGTATATTTTTTAGAGTAGCAGCCCATGCTTGGTCTAGGATAGGGAATTCAAACATTGCTTGTCCTCATCTTCCATGGTTCTAAAAGTCCCTTCTGTAGCTATGGAGGAAGTTGATGGAGATGTAGGAAGTGTTTATGAAGATGTAAGAGGAAACTCTTCTTCAACACTTTCTACTATATAATTAACAAAGTCAGTTGTGTCCTCGTTATCCTGAGAAGTTGAAGATAGGAGTCTACTGCGGTGATCTCTCTGCCTCCGCATATAGTGGTTTTAGATTGATATTTCAGCGGTCATGCACAATGTTAGTATAATGTCTGGTGTTTCCTAAAAAATGAATTTATTAATTCCAATGTTGGAATCAAAATTTAAACTATGAAAGAATATAACACTAATGAGACTATGAAGGTAGCACCATCCCTAACAATGATGCAAAAAAAAAGAGGAAAACTAATGCGTTGTAGACTTAAACAAAATTTAGGGGTAAACCTATCTAAACAGTCAACTCTATCATTGCATTCCTACATTGAATTATCGACCAAGGAGCATAAGCTTATGATGATGCCTACACTATATATGCCTTCAAGACTCATTTCTATCCTAAACTAACTCAATAGACTTATTCTAATTAACCTAATTTATTGAAGTTCACAGTAATGTAAGAATAGTGAAAATAGTTTAAAATCCAATTGCTGCAGGTACCTTCAACATAATCTGAAGATAACTATATACAACAGGGAATTACAAAATTAACTCAAAATATTTAGAATGATAAAAGAACTAACACAAACCTCCAAAGGACTTAAGATATGCACTTGTGCATGAATCACAACTACCGGTAATAGAAATCAAGATATTTTACTTGTCTCACAATGTAAATGATGAAATAACAAAAAAATAATTTTAACTATGAATGCATAAATAAATAAGGAAATATATGAAGTGAGGTTTAGTACCTTGAGTGGCCAGCTTAGGGAACTATCTCACTTAATTTGGAAACCAAATCTACTTCAAATTCTCATGCATTCTCATAACACTGAATTGTATTCAATTCATATCAGAAATAGAATCTTCTCAAATTTTATTCAAATCAAAACATGTTTGGATAATTGATATTAAAAAATAGAGTAATGACTAAGTAACTAGAAAGTAAAAAGCAACTAACTTAGCAACGGACTCCTCCCTCTAACTTATACAAAATTAGGAGAGTTCTATGCAACCACTAACTAATCTTGAATTAATCCAACCCTAGATACTAGGATACATGTTGCATGATTGATTTATTAATCTAACTGATCAAAAGAAGAAAAGTCATGTTTAAACAAGAACTCTCATGAAATAGTTAGTATGAAAAACCACTCGTAGACTGTGTTTAGAACAAGTCTTCCTTTCTGCATTTATTCCAATCTATGATGGTACAGATTCATACTCCATCTATCTTCACTCTTGGCATTCAAACTGTACTTCACTTAATTCCTCTATCCTGCAACTCACTGCAATTGCTCTTTCCTTAATGCCACGTCCTCGCTGCACAGGGTTAATTCTCCAAACATATGCACACAAAATAACTCTCATATTTAAACCATAGGATTCTATTTATATTACATGCATACTTATAATTTAAATCATTCACTTGATAATATAACCACCATATTCCATATTATCAACATAGGTTTAAAGTCTTTGAAAAGTATATGAGAAACAACAAATAGTAATGGTGATGTTTGTAAAGTATTTGCAAGATCATATGGAAAGGTCTTAAAAACATATAAAAATAGCATAAAAGGAAGTCCATAGTTCAACCCATTAAAAAGATTTAGATAAGTTCAAGGCATTCAAAGCTATGGTTGAAAATGAATTAGATTTGAGAATCAAATGCTTAAGATCTGATAGAGGTGGTGAGTTTACTTCAAATGAGTTCAATGCTTTTTGTGAAGAACATGGAATAAAGAGACATTTGTCTACTCCCTAGATTCCTCAACAAAATGGAGTGGTTGAAAGAAAGAACACAACTGTTCAAGAAGATGTCAGAGCAATGATCAAGGAAGTAGACCTACTGGAAGTATATTGGAAATAAGTAATACACAATACTGTCTACATTTAGAACAGAGTGCAAATCAGAGTAGAAGAAACAAAGACACCTTATGAGCTGTGGTATGGTAAAACTCCTACTGTTAAATACTTCAAAGTTTTTGGAAGGAAATGCTACATTAGAAGAAATGAAGAATTAGGAAAGTTTGATTCAAGATGTGATGAAGGCATATTCATTGGGTACTCTACTAAAATCAAAACTTACTAGTGTTATAATAAAAGATTGAGAAAGATCATTGAAAGTACAAATATGAAGGTAGCTGAAGATATTCAACTTGATGGATATGAGTCAGATGAACCTGCTAATATAGAGAAGGGTGAGAAAGGCAAAGAAAAGGAAGTTCATACTTAAGTACAAACTGATCCAGAATAAGAAGAAGCTCAACCTGAAGATCCAGTAAGAATTCCTAAAACTCTAAGGCATGTACAAAGAGATCATTATAAAGATCAAATAATTGGTGACAAAAGGAAAGGTGTGATGACATGAAGCAGGATTGTAGAAGAACAAGTAAATACCTATCTAGTTTCAAAGATGGAACCTACAATAGTAAATGAAGCATGTAATAATGAGCATTGGGTCAAGCCAATGAAAGAACTACTATAGATTGAGAAAAACAAGACTTGGGAACTTGTCCCCAGACATGCAAATAAGAATGTGATTAGAACAAAGTGGGTTTTCTAGAACAAACTAAATGATGGTGGAAAAATTGTGAGAAACAAGGCAAGACTTGTATGTAAAGGCTACTCCCAAGTTGAAGGAATTGATTATGAAGAGATTTATGCTCCGATGGCAAGAATGGAAGATTTTAGACTATTTTTGGCATTTGCAGCACACAAAAATTGCAAAGTTTATCAGATGGATGTGAAATCTACCTTCCTAAATGGTGAGCTAGAAGAAGAAGTCTACAGAGCAACCAGACAGGTTCCAATTATTAGACAAACCAGACATGGTATACAAGTTGAATAATGCCTTGTATGGACTAAAACAAGCTCTGAGAGCTTTGTTTACAAGACTAGATAAGTATTTGTTGCAACAAGTTTTTAGTAAAGGGTCCACAAATAGTAATTTGTATATCAAGGTAAGAAAAGATTAAATCCTGATTATCAAAGTCTCTATAGATGATATCATATTTGGTAGAAATGAAGAGATGTGCAAGAATTTTGCAAATGAAATGCAAAAAGAATTTGAGATGTCTATGTGTGGTGAGATGAATTTCTTTCTTGGATTGCAAATCAATTAGACAAAGGCATTTTTATTTCTCAATCAAAGTATGTAAGGGAATTCTTGAAGAAGTTTGGAATGGAGGACTCTAAACCGATGTGCATTCCCATAGTTACTAGTTGTAAATTAAGCAAGAATGATAAATGTCCTAAGGTTGATCAAAGCAAATACAGATCAGTGATTGGAGGACTTCTTTACCTAACTGCTACCAGACCAAATATCATGCATGCAGTCTACCTTGTGGCCAAATTTTAATTAGATCCTAGAGAATCACATGTGATGGTAGTAAAAAGGATATTTAGGTACCTAAAAGGCACTCTTGATCATGGCTCATGGTATCCTAAGAACAATGATTTTCTTTGAGTGCCTATACAGATGTAGATTGAGTTGGATGTGCTGATGATAGGAAAAGCACAAGTGGAGGTGCATTCTTCCTTGGAGATAGGGAAGTGTCCTGGCATAACAAGAAAAAGAATTAGTCTCTTTGTCTACTGCAGAAGAAAAATATATTGCTACAATATCATGTTGTACTCAGGTGTATGGATGAAGTAGACCTTGAAGAGTATCAAAGTTGAGTATGATGGGCCAATTCCTATTCTTTGTGATAACACAAGTGCCATAAATATTTCAAATAATCCAGTGGTGCATTCAAAGATAAAGCATATTTCAATCAAATATCACTTTTTGAGGGAGAAAGTTGCAGAAAATGAGGTGAAGCTTCAGTATGTGCCTACAAAAGATCAAGTTGCTGATATATTAACTAAGGCTCTTCCAAAAGACACATTTGAGTATCTCCGGGAGAAATTAGAGGTTATTTCCCCTCCTCCCTTGAACTAGATGCATAGGAAGGTGCATTAGTCCAGTGTACCTCAAAGAATATTTCTCCTTTTGGACTGATGTTCGAGGCTACCTCTTAGGGGATTAGGTAGTGGTTTGAGATGATTGTTACACTCAAGGGGAGTAAAGAATGGTTTCAAACTGATCAATGCAGTAGTGTCTAGGTATGTGTAGTAGAAGAGATGTGATGCCCTTTTCCATTGATGTCAAAGGGGGAGAGAGATTATGTGAAAACTCAGGGGGAGTAAGAGTGCAGAGGTGTAAAAAGAAAGGGGAGTTCTGATGCAGAATTGTGTCTTAATGGTGGAACATGTTTTTTACATCATATGTTGCCATCATTAACAAAGGGGGAGATTGTTGCAAGTATTTGCTAACTGGTGTTGTCATTGATGTCAACATGTTTGTGTTGTCATTAGCATCAACAATATCTTCCGATATTGTTGTTTGTTGATTGATTGAAGAACACTGTCTAAGTATTTTTCTATGTATTTTCTCTTTATTGAAGACTGGAGTATGAGCTTTGGATATGATTTAGAGAAGGGTTTGAAGAATCTAAATCTAGAATGTGGTGGTCCAGATCATTGTGTATAAAAATTCTAGTCACCAGTTTGAAGACTGTGCCTGGCAATGTGTGTAGAGTGACAGGGATAAAGTATTTTGCTCTGCATTTCTCTATAGATTAGATTTTGGCTCTGCAGTTTTGGAATTAATTTAATAAGATTAGTCATCTTCATTCCAAAGGATTTATCATTTGGTGCTCCAAAACAAAAAATAATGATTAGCAAAGTTTGACAGTCTTTGTTAAGAAGCAGTCTGTGATGTGTTCTCAAGTGATATATGTTGTCTTCAAGTGAGATCTATTCTAGTTTGATTTGTTAGCTCCCAATAGATTCTATGTTGTTTCTAGATGTTGCCAAAATGTGTTGTAGACATGTGCTTGATCCTCAAGCTACAATGAAGATCTTGCAAGCATGTTTCTAAATGTTCTTAATTTGTACAAAAGTTTTGGCCTACATGGTTTGTCACATTTGTTGCAGAGGTGCTTCATGAATTGTGGAAGCATGTCCAAGTGTGTGAGAATGTATTTGGGTCCAACCTAAGCCATGATGTGTTCATCCTTCATTTATTTACCCCACAAGTTTGTTTAAGTCTAGTCCTAATTTGATTTATGTATGTATGCCAACCTTGGAAATAGTTCCAATGGTTGTAGAATGTAATGCCGACCTTGATGTACATTGCAAGGTTGATGATAGGTATAAATGTATGTAATGAATTTGTGATTGAGGTGTGATTGTGCGAAGATGAAAAGATAAAGTGTGAGTTGTAAAAGTAGAGCAGAGCAAAGGAGTTATATTGTGCTTTAATGGAAATGAACTCAAGCATGGTGTAGATGCTAATATATCAGTTCAACCCTAGTAGTGATCCAACCCTGGCAATGAGCCAACTCTCGCAGTGAGCCACCATGTGGTAGTGAGCCATTATTTTGGACAATGAGCACTTTGGCAGTGGGCCACTTTTGATATTCGGTATTTTTACTACATTATGTTGTGAGCTAACACTCACCATGGTTTTTCCTTGTTCAGGGTTTTCCATGTAAAAATCTAGTGTTCATGTGTGTATGGTGTTGATGTGTTCATGTTTTGATTCTACTATTCATGTTTAATGTTCATAACAGAATAAGGAGTTAGATTAAGTGAGTGTGAAAATGATATTGTGTAAAGAAGTTGATGTTTCTGATACAACTAATTCACCCCCCTTTGAGTTGTCTCATGCCTTTCAACACATCCCCATTTGATTGTGGCTATATAATCTTCCTCTTATTATGATGGAGTTTGGACTTATTGATAATATGGTTAGCCAAGTGGATGAATTTATCAAAATAGATGAGGGACCCTTTAACAAGTGAAAATAATTTTCTAGAATTTGTACGATGATTGGAATCTCAAAGCCTATTACTCACATGGTTAGAATCATCTCCTCAAATGGATTGTGGATGCAATAAATCAGTTATGAGGGCCCTATAGAGCATTGTTTTAGATGTAACCAACTTGGGCATAAAATTTCTAGATACTTTATGAAATCTGTTTCTAGTTTTTAAGCTATCAACCTCAAAAAGTGGGTTCACAAGAATGGTAGCCTTGATATTGAATTTTTATAGAGAAACTATAGGATTTTTATGGATCAAATGAAACATCCCTCCTTTAGTGATGTGGTTGCTGGGACTAGTCCAACCCATGTGGATTCTCCCTATGGTGAGGCTCCTGGCACTTTGGTGGTTCTCTGTGACAACGTGTAGACTTTAGATGGAAAGGATGATCATTAGCTACACAACTACAACAACATTTTCTTAGAAGATGAGGATCACCTTCATCATGATTACTTAGAGGAGATTGAATTTGGTCTTAATAATATTATAGAACTTGAAGATGTTTTGACCTCTACTGGTATCACCACCATTACCCAGATTGCAAGCAAGATTTTAAAGCCACTTTGGTAAGCTAGGCAAGAAGTGGGGAAGGAAATCTGAGGTGGAAAAATTAAGAATGGAAGTTTGAGATTCTGTTGATGAGGGTACTCAATGGGCTATGGGAGCACTCCTAACTAGGATCAAATGAAATAAAAAAATGATGTTATGGCCTCAGATTGTTGTGTAAAGTTTTTTATGCATGCTTGTTAAGTTTGGTTGGATGGGAAGTACTGTGGTATATTTTTTTCACTATTGCCTCCTTTGAAGTTTCACTATGAGCTCTTCTTTTTCATTTCTTTTGTATGCTCCTCATTTTCTGGGTCTGAAGGCTATTTTTTTATGTCATTATACATGGGAGTGGGCCCTCATCCCACAACTTATCGATAAAAAATGTTTAAAAAATGAATAAGATAATAAAATTTCGAAAACTATGGTAGGTATCATATTTTGATTTATTAATTTTATTGAAATATCAGTTATACTAAAATGAATGCTTTGGACTCAATGAAGGATTTAGTTATCGATCTTGATCAGTTACATGACTATAGGTTCAATCCCATAAATATTCATTTGATCTAACACACAAATCCAATATGTGATTATGCATACAATTGCAACTAGTTTTTGAATATTTGATTTTAGTTCACCTTGATGTTCTTAGTCTATCTTGACTTGAAAAATTACTTACAATGCTTGGTGGTTTGAACATGGTAAGAATAACTGTCAAACTATGTAAGGATGTGTTTGTAAATAGTTTCATCGCTACAAAACTTACAAGACTCACACAATGGGAAGAAACCAAATGCACCAACAAATGGAGAAATCATTGTGAGGTCAACCAATCTAATCTGTGTTTGAGAGGGTCAGCTCCATCATATAATGGGGTTTAATAATTTTTGAGCAATTTTAACTAGAAAGTACAAAAAGGTAATAAAAGTAAAATAAGAGGAGAGAGAAGAAATCAAGCTCTAAACGTAAGAAGCACAACATAAATTTCTTGAAGGAAAGAAGGATAGAGAAATATAGATTAAATCAAAACTGGAGCATAAAGTCTTTGAATCACTTGTACACCAAGAGCAAGCAAAAGAGGTTATGAACATCAAAATAAACTTATTATGCTTAAGAGAAACCACTACCTAAGAAGAGATTGTTGACATGACAACATCAATTCTTTATATTTAATTAAATAATAGCACAAACTCTCCTATTACCTCCTTTACAAAGCTCTCTAGTTGCATAGGTCAGAAAAGATCCCTTTTTTTCATTCAGATTGCATATTTAGAGAGTTTCTTTCCTATTAAGTACATAATTGATTATTGATAATTAGTTACAATAAAGAAACCTATTCCCCTTCCCATATACATGACATTTAACTCATAAAATGGGTTAAAACATCATTAAAATACACATTATAATAAATAATATGTTTCATTTCAAATTTGACTAGCAAAAGATTGTCATGGAACTTTACATGAGCTATAGGTGACGATTCGTAATATCTAGTCATTGAATCTTCCTCTTCTGAAATAGAACTCACATATCATGTGGAGTCACTCTACTTCTCGGCTATAATTTTTCAACTTCCCAAAGTATTCCAATAAACATCTAGTAATGTCAAAAATCAGCATGAACATTAGAACCTTCTTTTATGTTAATCTTGAACTAATTTATGAACAATATCATCAAGATTTCTGAATACTTTCCATAGTTTTCAATATGTTTGTTGATTGGACATACAATACACCCTTATTTTTGTGACCACAAAAATTAGTATTTTCACTCTAAACAACTTTAGCCATATTAGAACCCATATTCAACTAGTTACCCTACAAAGCCTTATACTTTGATAAAGGTAAGCACTATATAATTAATTAACCTCAAGATAATGTTGTGATAGATGATATTCCTTTGACACTAGATAGTTTTAGAGATTTTTGCCAACCATACAACATTCCTTAATAAAAATGGCTCCAAAAATGTGTTGAGATGATGGTTTTCTATCTCAATCATGTTTTGTAGGAGGGCTAGTTGCCTTGCATGTCTCCAATTATTTTTTTTCTTCGATTTGTTGTAAGATAGCATCTTGCTCGTACATTTATTTTGGGTTTCAAGAATGTTCTTTGTTTGTTTGAATGATTTTGAGCTTATTTAAGATGGAATTTATCCAATCCTTTCTAACCCCAAGACACATGATCCTAATAGTGGGAGAGAGAAGGAAGACGTATGACTTGTTTATGCTTTTTTTGTTTAATTTATTGATTTCCTTGGAGGAATTAGCAATGAAATTTGATCTTTATGTTTACTTGAAATAAAATAAACTTAATGCAAGAAGTAAAATACTACTCTATATTTTTGTATTTCCCCAACTTGAATTGTGAACTAATTAGATAATGCAATTAAACAATTCTAAGTGATTCTTAATGTAGATGTCTTTAATTTCATTACAGTTTTGGTTGATTTTATGTATTGAATTACTTCAAATTATCAAGAAGGGATTTTGATCTTTATTCCATATTTTGTTATCAAGGGATTTTCAAAATGATTTAAAATGATAAGACTAAATTGCAACTAAATATAATCTAAGCCATCAAATTCTAATAAAAAAATTCTATCTAGCTAATCTAGTCCATAATTTGATGATTGAATGTCACCAATCCAAGAAATATTGAAGCCAATTTTAATTATAATCTAATACTTTTTCAAAGCAATTGAACTAGGAATTCAAAACAAAAGTAAATTGGTACCTCACACCTAGAAATTTAGTAGATAGATGTTTAGAAAAGTTGTGGCATATTAGTCTTCAAGAGCTCATCTCAAGTATTGTCCTCTTCTCTCCAGCCTATGGTTCTCTAATTGATGGAAGAAGGCTAAAGGAGATGGAACTAAGATTAAGGGATAGGTGACAAAATCTTATGATAGTGGAAGATTTGAAGCTTCAGGAAGAAAGAACCATTCAAACTTGCAGTGAGAGTGGACGCTCTATGAAAAATTGGCCTAGATTACTTATAAATGACTCACTATCATGCTCCAATAGTAATGGGAAGAGGGGTTGTAGAATCAAAATCACATAGAATGATTGAACCAAATATCTAAAGACCAAAGATCCATTTGAAAGCTAAATGTAACTTCTTAAATAGGTTTTCAAGTTTAATAAAAAATGTTATTGGGAGGAGGGAACTATCAATTTGAACCATGATTTGGGGGGTTAAATTAAGAGAAATAGGGGGTAGGTGGAGAGAATACTTGATTTACCTCACAATTAGAAGTTAAAATGGTGGAGAAATGGCCAAAATTAAGCATTCCCATGCATTAATCTAGAACACTGAGGTTGCCCCTTTTATGAGTGGGGTCACCAATATTTTGAAGATGGGTCACCCCTTTTTGTAGGGTACCTCACTCAAGAGACCCTTGAGATGCTTTTATGATGTTAGGGTCACCTGCATGACCCCAAGAATGCTTGGGTGACCTCGCTGACTAAAGGGTGAAAAAGAAAATTTGAGCTAGGAAATGAGTAGGCATGCAGGATAAATGGTTGGGAAGGTCAAAAAGAATGCTAGGGGGGTCCTAAGGGATCAAGAAATGCTTCAATTATAGTTAGAAAGATTGAGAAAGATATAGTTTCTTCACACTATGTGGGTTATTATTTGAACCTCTAGATCATCACTAGAGTATCTTGTATGTTCATGCAATTTTGGGTGCATATATATTTGCCTCCTTGGGTGTGTTAATCTACATGGAAGTTAGTTACATTTCCCAATAAGGGAACATGGGACTTGCACTTGTACTTATCTTTATCATTGTATCACATCTAGACCTACAAAATTGAAGACAAAGATCATGCATAATATATGGTAACTCCAAAAACATGACTAATTCTAATATCGATAAGAGTGATCACTATCAATGTGAGGTTAGAGAGATACTACCTTTATTGTGTACTCCTTTTTCTTTTCCTAATACTATAAGGTAGAGATAAAGAACAAAATCAAGTACATGCAATAGAAATGTTAATATAAAGAATGTAAACAATAATGATTAGAGGGTTTACCATGATGGTGGGGTGTGAAGTATACCTATGTTTCTTTGATTTTCATAATGACCTATGAAGGAGGTGAAAAATCAACCCATAAAAAAAAGAGTTCATTTTAGATTTCATTTGTGCTTGTGGTGAAGGAGGAAATTTGGTTCTAGGTTGACGATGTTGGAATTAGGTGAGGTCATAGTTGGTAGAAAGTTCACAATGAGGGGATCATGACTTTGGTAATGAGTCATCATTAGGAAAACCCATAGCTGTGAAAAATGATAAAAATTCCTCTATGCCCTAATTTTAGTTTTTATCTATTTTGAGTCAATTTTTGAAATGATTATCAAATTTAGGGTTTCTAGTTGCATAGGGTTGTTGTTTAGATAGGGAATGTATTTATGCTTTTATTAGTTGCATTTTCATGTCATGTTTTTGCATGATCTATGGTTTGGGGAACATGGACAGAGTTTCCCCTTTTACCATATGGGTTCAGTTGTTTTGGTAAGTTATATAACCCAAGTAACCCTTGAGATGCTCAGGTAAAATTAAGGTTGCTTGGATAACTTGCTAGGTTGTCCCTTTTTCCAATTGTGATTTTGTAACTTGAAATTTCTTTTTTTCTAATTTATTCGATTATTTAAACTTGGGGTTTTCTTGGTTTTTATGATGCTTTTGTGTTGTCAAATTTTCAAATTTTAATGTCTTTGTGATTTTCAAGGTGACAAGTGTGTGCATGTGTCAACAAGAAATGTACACTAATTGGAACACTTCCAGAGAGTAGGCTTGGTTGACTAGCATAGTAAAGGAGTTGTTTGGAGTAGATGGAGCCACCTCACAATGAAAGAGATTATATAGAGTGGTGGATGTCCCCATTGTATGACTTGTAGGATGTATTTACTATGACATTTTGACATATTCATATGTCAACTAAAATAACTTAGCATTTATGGCAAGTAGACAATTACTTTATGTGATATCTGCTATATCTACTATATCTACTATATCTAATTCTACCTATAAGAGAAGGTCCTAACTGTCCTAATTGCTTCTCACTTGTCAAGGACTATGAAGGTACATATCATCAGATGGTCATGGGTTCCTATTATTTGACATATATAGAAAAATCAAATATTTTCTTGGGGGGTTGATATCCTAGCATTGGTTTATCATGATTTGTGCTAGATTACACATTATGTAGCACTGACATTTAGCCACCCCTCTTTGGTCATGGTAAGGATTTTGGAGCATATTGTACCTCATCAACATTTCATCCCTACAGTCAATAATAATTTTTTGAGACCTATAAGGTGGCATCAGTTGGGGCACTATGCAACATCTACACTAGTAGTGGCTACTTCACCAGATGTGGACATTATTGCAGGCCATTACATAGAGATGGAGGGGAGATTTGTAGGAGATAATACAACTAGAGGCAGCTATAAATGGGTTAGCCATTTGGATGATAAGCACGGCTTGGTGGAGAACCATCCCATCACATGAGTGCTCAAGTAATTTGGAGAGGACTTTCCAAAGGAATTTCCCCCAATGCTCCATGCTATTGGTGTACTCAAGAGGTAACTAAGGCTAGAGAAAGTATGTTCCCATGGAATCCTCTTATTCTAGGGACTCCTATCACATGGTTGAAAAAAGGAAAATTGTAGGTAAAGAAATAGAGGTAGCTACAATCACACTGTGATCCCATTTTTTATGAAAAGAGTGACCATGATGATAAAGAGGATGATGGGTCCAATGATGACTACTATCTGAAAGGAGAGGAGGATGACAATAGCCTGGATGATATTACACCTACTTTAAAGGTGATTCTTTTGGCTCAATGAGTAGATGATTAGATTCAATAGATTGAGCCCTCTTGGTAGGTAGGATATCCTCATGAGTGTTTCAATTTTTAGCCTTTGATTTGTTTTACTTGTCACACTATCATTTAAGCTCATACCATGACCTAACCCTCTTATTGACATTATACTTGATTACATAGGTATCATGGATATATTAAGGGGCATGACTAGGATTGCATCATTAGATGTTCTTGCCCCTACCAGAAGGAAAGAAGTTGGGTCCACTTTTTTGACAAAAACTGAGTCTTTTTATTGAAAATCAAAGTTTGTCATAGTTGGAGTAAAAATTTAAAGCACTTACACATATAATATTGATATGATGTAAAAATCTGAAATGTAGGATTTTGTTTCTCATTTTCAAATATGTAATTTATTCTAATACCTCGATGATAAAAATTGGTTTTATATATGATGTACAAAAAGTATCTTTTCAAAAGTCGTTTGTTTTGGGCCAAAACATGCACGTATACAACCAACATAATTCAACCTAAATGAAAGAATTTTTCTAATTCCTTCTATGGAAAGATGCATATGGTGCTGAAGTTTGGCAAGGATAATTTTTTGTAATTTTGATAAATATTTTTTAATTAATTTTTTACTAGCCCTCGTTTGTTTGTTTTAAAACCCCTCCTGTATGATCATGTTAAGTGTGAAAAAGAGAATGACGAAGACTAGCATGCACACTAGATCAAAACCCTCTTTCACAATAACATTCAAGGACAAGACTGAGCCAAATCACTACAAAATAGAGGAAGACTTAGCTACAGATCTTGTACTCTTATTTGTTATGGAAATATCAGATTTAATCATGTCTTTTTATCAAACCCTAGGTCAAATAAGAACTAATCCCTAGTTCTAGGATGATCAGTTTATAACAAATAGAAAAAGATTAAAACCCAAAATGTAAGTGCATAAAGATGATTAGAGAGATACTAAAAATTGTGCCTCAAAAGATGAAGTGTCAGAGGACAAAATTAGAGGCACTCAATTCCTGACAGATGGAATCTGTCAGAGCTATAAATAGGAGATATGTTGTAAATGATGTTCAAATGTCAGATATAGTGTCGAAAGGCCCAAAGGACTATTGTGCTAGGCGGCCATGTCTTTCCAAGGGAATATTGTTGATCTTTTGTCAAATCCCAAAACCTTGATTCCTGCTCAGTCTTCTTGTATCTTCACTTTTCCCAGATCTAGCACCTATAATCTCTACACAAGAAGAAAAGAAGGGGTTTGGGTGCTATGGTGTTTAGTGACTTGCCTCCATCAAGCCCCATGATAGAATTCAAGCTTCCCAACACCATTGATAGATAAAGAGAGCATACCCTTGCAGGGTAGAAGATAAACACAAAATCAATATGATAATGAATAACAATGATATCACCTATGTGATGTAATCCTTAGGAGGATGAAGGATCTTCAACTCATAAAAAGAGATAGATTACAACTTCAAACTTGCAAAAGCACAAACAATGACAATACAAATCTACTCTAGAATCACAATGAATGCTCTTTTCTCTACCACTTCAAGTTGGCTACCTCCATCTTACCTCAAAATGAATTCAAAAACTCACTTATATATGCTTTCCTGCTAATGTTCATCAAATTAAACCACAAGAGTTGACAAAGAGAAACCTTTTGAAAGGTCCTAGGTCAACGTGCCACTAATTTTCCCTAACCAATCAGGGAGGACTTGTGCAGTTGGTGCACCAAGTAGAAGGCCCCTTTTTTAGTCTAGGATAAGATTACTAAGGACTCAGTGTCCCAAATTGTCATGGGTGTCGAGAAAGTTTACTTCTAGATGATCAAATATAATGCATAATGTAATAAATGGGATGTAACAACTAAAGGAGGTAAAAAGCAAGTGGACACTTTTTACTCCATAACATTTAGCCCCAACTTTAATGTGCGTAGGATATTATTATTAGTACATGCATTAAAGTATAGTTAAAACACATCAAACATGCCAAGCACTAGAGCCAAAGGCACACCCTAAGCTTGGAAGACTATATTTAGTCCCCAATCTCGAGCAAGCATAAGAAGACACATGAGAGTCACACAACACATGAAGAAGATAGTAAAGAAGCATGTAATACATGGAGAAGGCACACAACACACAAAGAAGACACAAGTCAAAACACACAATACACAAAGCAGACACAAAGGGAAGGCATGATTTAACAACTAAACAACCCTAACTAGGTGATGGGGGGAGCTCATCGCTACGTGCCACCATCAAAGACACACAAAACACACAACATGGGGGGAGCTCATCACTATGCGCCACCACAAAACACATAAGACACACGGTGTGGGGGAGGCTTATCACTATGTGCCACTACTAAAACACACACAACATGCAAGGAAGACACACCAAAAACATGCAGAGTACATGAGCATCATTGAGTATATTGTCAACACACTATACGTCTTATACATAGTAAACATGGGCAATGGGGAGGAGCTCATCTCTATGCTCCACCATCTAAGACATGCCAAACACACTTGATAGTTGAGCTACACTACCATAACCACCAAAGACATGCTTAAGGGTGAATAACTCAAGATCCAACCCTGTCTCCATAGAGGAATTTCAAAAGGATGTGCAACCACTCAAGGGAAGACACAATCCTACCTTTCATAGAAGGGATTTCAAAATGCAACTCCACCTGCATCACACAGATACCTTATGGTGGAAAGGAAGCATGCAGCCAAAGTATACAACCCCACCTACATCGTGGATATGTGTTACGATGAAAAGGAGGTACACACAACACAAAACAAAGTACACAACCCCAGTTGTATCATTGAGATGCCTTACAATGACAAGGAAGTGTAAGCCACATGCTCTATCACAATATCTAAGATAATCAAGAATAATATGGTCCCACCTTAAAGTGGTCGATCCTGCTTGCTGGTAGCAATCACATTTAAGGTACAATTGAAAACACACAAGGGAACAAGAGCTTTCACAAAGCCCATGCCCCCAAGGTGACATGTGCTTATGATCACCAAATTTTCCCAACAATCACACATGTTAGTATCAAATTCTAATCATCAACAATATTCATGCACATAAATAAGGTAACATACCACATAAACAAACCAAGGCTATACTTGTGGGTTCAAAACTGAGTATAGCCACGAGGTTATACTTCTGGTATCTCAAAACTGAGTATAGCACAAGGTGAGACACAAATCATATCAAAGTGCCCAGAAGAAAATGTAGAGTATTGTGAAGGACTGTTACATGAATCTTCACAAGACAACACATTATCACATCACAACACAAAAGTCATTCTACTAGTCAAGCATCAGTAAGAAATTAACCCTAGCTTCATAAATGGACTAAGTCCATTTTTATTTTCTTGTTTAGGGACACACGTTCCGTATCATTATATATTTTTTATCATCATTTTCTGACCAGTAGAGCCACAAGCACTATGGAAGAATGAAATCATGAAACATGAGAGAGGAGACAAAAGTGACTTTAGGGTTGCAATGTTGAAGAATACCCCTGAATTACCCTTCACAATGCTATGCCCCCAAGGCACAACACACATCAATTTTTAATTGGAGAAGTATAGAGGAATGGAGAAACAAATAGAGGAAGTGTCACAATAGAGGCAGTCTCCTTGCATCCTTGATCTTACAAGAACATCAAGGGTCATCCAAGGAGACGTAAACAACATTTAACACAACAAGGGATAACACAACACAACAATATATATATATATATATATATATATATATATATATATATATATATATATATATATATATATATATATATATATATATATATATATATATATATATATATATATATATATATATATATATATATATATATATATATATATATATATATATATATATATATATATATATATATATATATATATATATATATATATATATATATATATATATATATATATATATATATATATATATATATATATATATAGGAGGAGGCCACCCTTGGGAGAAACTGGAATAGGTGCTACATCAAGTGTGGAAAAATGAGCAAGAAATACTTGATTCAATGGGGTATTTCCTAGAGGACAATCCATGTCTATCATCTCAGGATATATCATATTTAATCTTAGACTTGTGCATATTGTATTAACATTAAGTTTAGGATGAAGATAAGCTTTGGTAGGCTTGAAAGAATGGTATCCAATACTAGTCGAGTAGTTAATTGCAACAACTTGTAAAGGTACTCTGATTCCTTGTTGGTTTACACCACAACCATTGCCTATGTAGTTGTAATTTTTGTAAAGGAATTGAAATCCATGACCACAGAGAGACTTCATCTTTTTAGAAGGTGGGGCCTCGTAGGTCTCATATTTTGTAGTATAAGTAAGAGTATTGTCTTTCTTTTCTACTAAAGAAACCTTAGGTTTCTTAGGTATTTCCAAAGATTGCTTGGATGAGATCGAGGAAACTTTTGATGCTTCAAGATTAGGGTTATTAAGTTTATATTCCCCCATAAAGGAAAGAGTAAAACTAATGAACCCCAAATGTCACAAAAAAGTGCATTCAATGGTCATGTTAAATCTTGCACAACATTATCTACGACAAGAGGTATTGATGAATCAAATTTTAAGTTATTAAGAATCTTGTGATTGACAACTTGTTTTTCCACTTCAACTTGTAAATAGCTTTCCATATTCAGGTCAGCTTCAATGGTGTGAATCTTATTTTCATAAACAAAATTTATTGATCGATGAAGGGTAGATGGAATTGCCCCCATGGCATGAGTCCATGGTCTACCCATAATGATCTTACATGAAAGTGCACCAGGCATGACATGGATAAGGGTAGATAACGTCATGGGTCTAACATTTAAAGGTAAAGTTAATGTACCTAGGGATTGTCTACCAATGTTATCAAAGCCATGAATGTTAAGTTTATCTAGTTTCATTAAAGATGCATTAACCTTGATTTTATTTAGCAAATCAATGCCACAAATATTAAGAGCTGGTCCATTGTCAATCATAACTCACTTTATCAACTTTTTGTTTATTGTGACAAAGATTACAAGAGGATCATGTTGATTTTGAACCTCAATTGATGGTAACTCATGTTAGTGAAATAGAATGTCTTTTTTTCTCGCATTCATACAATCTAAAAGAGCAGCTACATCATTAGGCTTAACAATAGGTGGTACAATCACCTTTTGTAAAGCTTCTTTGAGCATTATTTGGTATGTTGGTGATGTTTGTATGAGTTCCTAGAGAGAGATCTTAGTGGGAGTAGCATGAAGTTGTTCAACAAGATCATAATCTTGACCAACTTTATGAGTAAGATGAGGTGGTTGAGGAAGCATAGGTTGAGAAGTTGGTAAACTAATTGAAATGTTTGAGTGTTGTCTACTTTGTTTATTATTTCACGTATTGTATGTGTGAGAAGCCACATTACATAATAGGGTTGTTACGACACATTTTGATACATTTGGTTTCTTGGAGTAATTTGTTTTGCAAAATTTAAAATGTACCCTGAGGGGTGAGGTGATGTTGGATCACCTTGAACCATAATCATCAGTTTTGAAGTGAGGAGGTGCATTAGGTGCCCCTTGCACAATGATTTTAGGAACATTAGTACACTTATTCACTATCCCCTTATTGGGTGGAATAATTCTATTAATGATTCTATTGAATTAACATTGTTTTTACTTTGATTAAGCTTAACATCCATCCCCAAAGGATTTAATGTGAGAGACCTATCTTCATCCATAAATGCTTCTTCTTTTGAAGGGAGAGCATTGGAGTGAAGAGAGGATAGGGTGATGTTAAGGAATGCATCAATGATTTCATCCTCTTGCACCAAAATATCCTCACAAGTGGGAAAAAATTTGGGAGAGGATCTAAATAAGAAGGTGAAATAGGCAAAGCTAGGTCATTGTCACATGTATTAGAGAGTAAATTCATGGGAATAGACATAGAATCACTATGACTTGAAGTAGAAGTAAAAGGAGCATTATCACCATAATCTTTCTCATGACAATTCTTGGAGTTGAAATTAGTAAAGTCCTTTAATATCAAAGGATATTCATTCATGAGGGTTATGAAGTTATTAAAATTAGATACATAATCAAGGATTTCAAATGAAGAACATTGAAAGATATCCCTATCATAGATGGATGCTTTTTGAGTGAAAACATAAGGATACATGTTAATGAATTTGTTAAAACATTCAAATTTTTTGATAGATGCATGAAAAGATACCAAATAGGAACAATTAGAGGATGCCATAATGAAATGTCTTGGAAGAGTAATAGATACTGATATCTACTCATTTATCAAGTACCACTAATATGAGATACTTTTTTACACTACAACACTATTTTGAGCAAACTCAATTTTTCTAGCTTTTTTTGAAGATAAAAAACACACTAGTTGCACTACAAATGGAGTGATATAAATGTTAAAAGTTCTACACAAAAGCTAATATAGAGAATTTTTAGATTTCTTGCCAAGAAATATTAAAGAGATGTTACAATTCTTATGTTGAAATACATAATGTGTAATTACAAACATATGTATTTTCTAACAAAGATATGAAATGATGCAAGATTTTAAAATGAAAAATGAAAATAAGAAATAAACTAATGCAATATCAAATTGAAAATGTTATGACAGTAGCAAATTCTCTGACAAGATTTTGACTACAAACCCTAGATTTTGAATTTGTCTAGGTTTTTAAAAAATGCAACATTTCCAAAAAAACCTTAGAAAATGAAAGATTCAAATGCAAGACACAACACAATGAAATGATTATATGCTATGCTATGTGTAGACACCTAAAATTGGACTACTCTACAAACCAATTTTCCGTACCTCTGCACTCATCTACTCCCCCAATCTACATATCCCTGGTGATCAAATAATTCACCTAATTGATCCATTTAACCTTACAACCCTATCCTATCAATTAAATGAATATTCTTAATATTCATTTAGATGATTTATCCATTTCCCTAATCACTGTTAATTAGATAAATCCTATTTATCTGATTAACCTAGGCTTCAGTTAATAACACTTAATTAACCTTGTCTCCCACTCATCCACTAAACTGAATTTAAAATTCAAATGTTCCCCACTCTTCCCAACAATTGAATTTTTAATTCAAATGTTACCCATTATTCTCCACTCTTCCCAACAATTGAATTTTTAATTCAAATGTTCCCCATTATCCTCCACTCTTCCCAACAATTAAATTTTTAATTCAAATGTTCCCCACTCTTCCCAACAATTGAATATTTAATTCAATTGTCATAATCCACTATTTTCAAATAAAAGATTTTTAATTCACCCATTATGAATTAAAGATTCACTTTTATTCCTAGCCATTGATCTCATCTGTTAATCCTCACCATCCATTCTATTTTCAGAAATTCTATAAATTAGACCTTCTCTAAGCCATTCAGAGAGACCACTTCAGGCATCAGAACTCTGTCAAAATCACTCCAAATCTTGTCTCAATCCCATCCAATCCATCATCTAATCTCATCTACATTGTGTTGTATGCATTGAGCAATCCACATTTAGTCATTCTAATCAAGGGAAACATTTGAGGAGCTCTAGTAGGTGCAAGCTCCTTCCCACATGGATTTGTGAGGTCTTCATGAAGGTATAATCATGTATTTATGCATTAGATTAGTTTAAATCTTCATCTGATTTCATTGATTACATTGGCATGCCTGCTATCGAATCCAATCATAAATTTGAGAAGGTTTTGTTGTCAAAATCTTCTTTTTCTGACAGTTTTTGCAAGTTTTGGTGATAAGCTATTGCAGGTTTCATTTTGAGCAAAAATGGACTCCATTTTTGTGCTCAAGATGTTGTTTCTATGAATTTTGATAGTAAACACCCTTAAGTTCTGAGAATTTTTTTAGGGTACAGTCCGTACCATACGGAACCGTACCCTTGTTGTGTTATTCAGTGCATTCTTTGTCTTTGGCCATCATTTGTTGCAGGGTAACGAAGTTTGTGTGCAAGGTTAAAGGTTTTGTTTGCAGATTTGCCACCAGTGGTGCCAACCTGCACCGTAACAAAGTTTGTGTGCAAGGTTAAAGGTTTTGTTTGCAGATTTGCCACCAGTGGTGCCGACCTGCACTGTCGCCACCCCCCTTATAACGCTGTCACCACCTGTGGATCACCGCCAACTTACCCTTCTCCCCGCTTCCTTCCTGCGGCACCTTCACCGCCACCTTGTCAGTCCACCACCCTCCACCTCTCAGCAACCCCTTCCCCACGCCCCGCTGCTCTGCCGCAGCACCTCCAACTCCCTTCCTATGCGCTGCTCGCCACCGCCTCCCCTGCGAGCCCCTCTGCTTCACTCCCCTCCGACCTCCAGCAACCACCAACCACCATTCACGGCTAACCACGCTGAGCTCCCCCTCTCCGCTGCTCATCCACATTCTGCTCGACCACGCCGAGCTCCACATCTTCCCACAGAATGCCACAAACCCTAACCGCGGGTGCAAAGGAAATAAAAGAGGCTTATAAGCCCTTTCATAGATCTTTTTTATTTTTTGCCAGGTTCTAGCCCCTGGTCATATTAGAGACTAGGGGCCTCTTTCACATTAACTACCAATAGTAAACCCTAACCGCCAGCTGGCTAACAACAACATGTGACCGGAGATTTAAAGCTTTAGCTGTTATTTTCAAACAGTCAAGAGCTTGACCTCCTAGTGCCTTCTACACACTGAAGGAGGCTGATTTTTTCAAACTTTCATAACTTTTGCATACAATGTCGAAATCGTGCAAATGAGGACTTTCTGGAAAGCTGATAAGGCCAAATTCATAGTTGTGAGGTTCTTCTTAGGTGACTATACATTTTTTCTCTCCTTTTTTATTAGTCAAAGTCAAACTTGCATTTAAACTTCAAATCATCATATCTTTTACAATTTTGATCAGTTTTTAGCAAAAAAAATTTTCAAATTGCGTAGAATCTCCTAAAGAATCTATTTATGTACTTCTTTTCTCTGTATCTATTCATCTTTCATCAAATTTTATGAGATTATCAATTCTCACATAACAATCTTTTTGGCTAGTCTACTTCCTCTGTTTTCAGTTTCGTGACTTGCAGGTGATCATTCGGGACTAGACAAACATTAGGAGCAGCAAACACATCAATTTAGAAAGTAATTTAATTAGATACATCCATTTTTATCCTATATCTCTTAATCATTGCTTACAAACACACTTCGGTTTGGGCATAAAATGAACATTGTTTGATCATCACACATTGAAATTGGGCAGAAAATCAACCAGTCTCTTCAATCACACTTTGAAATTGGGCTAAAAAGAATCATTGTTTGATGTGTTTTTCATCACATTTCAATTTCTAAGGGGTAATTAATCAACTGCGAGTGTGAATCAAGTGGGTGTGTGTATGCTCTCTACTCGCATTGCAAGGTGATCTTGGAGATCAAAAACACCTCACTTGATTCGCTTTTGTCAATCCCTATCCTAGGAGGCCTGCTAGGAGATTTCATCACCCCTAGGGATGACCTCATTTGAGGCTGAATCGAAAGACACCCTCTTTGAAATCAGAATCCTATCACTCTTGGCTAAGTCCTAAAGAACTTTCTACCTTTGGGAAGTGAAGGTGAAGGGTGGGTTAGCCCCTTCTCCCGGCTGTGTGGCAAGATTTCATTTTCAAATTCCTAGTCAACCTCGTCAAAACATTGGCCAAACCTAACTGGCCATACCTTACATCAAACTAGGCATTAGGACAAGTTGATTTGCTTTGCAAGTGTGCTTGTTTAATCATTATCATATTCTTCCAATTCAAAATTCAAGGTTGCTTGTGTCTTGTGTGAGTGCTTCTTGTTTATACATGTGATCATTTGCTAAATATTGCCAAAATCAAGTTAAACACCAAACACATAAGACAAGTCATTCAACTCATCCTTCCAAGCACACTTGTCTCAACTTGTGATGCATTTGCACTCTGGTCTGATGCATTTGTTTTTGCACATCCAAACTAGTAAGCTTTTCCAGCCTTGTGTCAATGGCAAACAAATTAGACTATCTTGATCAAAAACTTCAATCTCTGATAATTAAAGTAAACTTAGGTCCCTCACCCCAAGAGTGTATAGCAATTCTTCAACAAATCCAAGTCTTAAAACAAGAATTGACAAGCTTGCAAGCTGAACAGGCTAGTACTAGCTATGCCTCATCCCAAAACCATACCTTCTTTTCCCGTCTTGATGATACTATTAACAAGGCAACCAACAGCTCCAGAGGGAAATCATATATCACCCCATCTACTAGTCCTCCTATACCATATTCTAAGACACCTATCCCAAAGCATACTAGTTCTACAACAACACCACCATCTAGGTCCTCAAATTTTAATTGGGAACAATATTTTCTAGATTTACACAGCAAAAGAAAAGCTAGGGAGAACTCTAAATCCACTCCTCCATTACCTCATTCATCTTCCCATACACCTACGAAGGATGTGATCCAAGGACTACTGGGTGAGAGTCAACCATGTCCCCAAAGTGTGGTCCTTGACCTTACCAAAGATTCTTCCCATGACATGTCAAATCCTACAACACCTTCATGTCATCCACAAACCCTTGAGCTTCTCAATGAGCCTTCTACCATGCACCAGAGTCAAGGTCTGTCACACCCTCATGTTGTTGACCACGAGCCCACCCAAGAGCCTTCCACTTCTATTCAATCAACCCCAAAGGTATGTCAAAGGTTTAATCCTAAGCATGTGGAAACATTAAGCCCTAGTCTAAGTCAAGATCAAATCACTTTTATGCAACCCATCCATAATATGTATCTTTTCCATGATCAAGATGATAGCCATAATGATGAATCTATCCATGTGCCACTTGATCCTATCCATCCCCCAACAACCATTCACGAGCACACTATCCAATTTAAACCTATCCATAATATGTATCTTTTCCATGATCAAGATGATAGCCATAATGATGAATCTATCCATGAGCCACTTGATCCTATTCATACCCCTACAACTATCCATGAACAAGACACCCAAGACCTACATGCTTTATCCAATGAAAGTCTTGTTGACCTACTTCAGCATTCACCCCATTTCATGGCCTTCCTTCAAAGCAAAGAGATCTCTTCCTCTATCCATGATCTCGCAACACCCACTTGTCATGATGAGACACTTGTCCCCCAAGTAAGCATAAAAGATCAAACAAATAACTTGGATCTTAGTAAACACAATGCTAATCACGATCTTAATGATTCTCCTTCACCATCCATTATTGACCATGCTACAAAGCCTCCACCATATATCCTTGGTCTTACTACCTTCATGCATGAATGTTCATTCTTAGAACACCAGTGACTATTATCCACTATCTCGCCTTCTCCATCCAATAACAAACTTGTGTCTAGTATTCCACCTACACATAATCCCACTGTCCACCATATACTCCAGCATATGAAATATCAAGGTAAAGGCTTAGGCCTTCATGAATAACGTATTTTGGAACCTATCCATCTCAACGTTCCTCCACCTTCATACGGCCTTGGATACATCCCCCAAGGTGGACAAACTCAAGATGTTGGTACTTCCTCCACTCCACCCAAGTCTACCACTTTCCATCGCAAACCCTATCATATCCCCCAAACATATGTCGCCATTCCACCTCCATCATCCTATAAATGTCAAAAGCATGTGTTCATACACCTGCCACCATCGACTTTACCTCCACTCCTTCCAACTCCCAATGTCCCTTCACCCACCTTGCCACCATTGCTTTTGACACCTAACATACCTCTCAGTCATAAGTATCCTTACATCCCTAAACATGGCCAACAAAAGAACACATCATTTAAGCATACAACTTCCAATCATCCCATCCACTCCACCCACCCCATGGGATTCAAAAGCAAAAAGTTTGATGCCTTTATCCATAAAGCTAAAAATCCTACCAAAAATCCTAATGGTCTTCATACCTTAGGACATAAAGCATCAAAATCAAAGCAAAGTTCATATAAACAGCCATCTAAACACTTACCTCCACATGCAAAGCCCAAAAGCAAAATGGTTTGGGTTCCTAAGAAAATAGCTAGCAAGTCAAATGAGGCATCCTCATCCACATCTCAGGAATCCCAACCACCTATTTCCATCCAAAAGCCTACTTCCATCCAAAACTTCCATTCCCTTCAAAAATCCCACAAGCAAAACAAAAGCACTAAAAATACTAAATCTATGTGGGTTCCTAAATCACTTCATCAACCATCTCCTAAGCAAACATCTCCATTGCTTCCTACACCACCATCTCATCAAAAGCTTCAATGTTTATCACAGTGTGTGCAGCTGTTGGTCATGATTCCTTTCCACTTCACAACACCTCCACATAACTACATCTCCCCATCTTACATCCATTATCCTACACATCTTCCTCATCCTATGCCTATGGTCCATGCTGTTGCATAAGCCTTTCCTCCATATTCTGCATCATAATCCACTATCTACCTATGCCATATCACTTTCATACGATCCCCTACCAACATCTATGAGAGCACTGGACATGGTCCATTCGACAGTAACTATCTAGCGGGACTATCCCCTTTCAAGGAACTGTATGCTAATGTCTTTCCATATCCACCTTCCCCAATCTCAATATTCCAAAAAAAAAAAGAAAAAGAAAAAAGAAAATAGTAAAGAAAAATCCCTTCATCAAATGGTGAAAACCAGGCAAACAGGTGCCTTGGATAAGTACCATGATGAAAACCTGGCAAACAGGCATCATGTATAAGTTGATCTTCTATGTCACCTACACTTGGGGGCACCTTGTCTCATCGACATATCACTCTTCTCCTACCAGTTTCCTTTCATACCATTTCCTATCCTATCCTCTATCCGTTGCATGCCTATCATGTCTCATCCATCCATCCAAACTTCCTTTCCTCTATTATTTGGTCTTGATAAAGATTGGGGGCACAATGTTGACAAATGTTTTGAAAGGCTCTTGACATACCTTATCCCTCCAAAACATGCAAATCCTTCATCCTCCTATCATCATAAACATTGGCATGAAAAATCCTATGTACTCTACCTACAATGGGGCATGTTACACTTATGTGACATAGTCCTTGGAGATCACATCCTTGTTGCCTTCTATCCACTATTGCTCATCCTCATAACCATACCGTATCCAACTACAACTCATATCCATTTCCATATCTATACCATATCCAAGTGCACCTCATATCCATATCCATATCCATACCATATCCAATTGCAAGTCTATCCTTAATCCATGCCAATCAAGTCAAGTCAATCTTGTCAAATGATCTAATCACAATCAGTGGTCTTGATCCTTATCCGGTCGTAAACCATATCAATCAGTCATAACTATCCTTCGTGTTGCTCTAGGGATGCATCACTCCTAGCCAGGACAACACTATCGTATATCATTATCATATGTCTTCGACAGGATGTCGCATTGTCGAAACCAGACTCAGAGTCTTATACGACATACTTCATTCTTGAAACCAGACATCATCAATCTATATCATGGGTTTACCACTTGACAGGGGCAATACCTTGTTTGTGCCTGCATCATTCGTGCATACTTGCTGACTTGCTTGTGTGTGTCATCTTTTTATCTTGCATTCCATATCATTCCTCCATTTCTTATGTACTTTCACCTCTAGACATGGTGTTCCCTTGTCATTGCTATTTAGCACAAAGGCTATCCACATGAAATCCAAGACACCATCATAATAAACCATTCCTTGTCCAAAAAATTAAAACATCAAAAAACATAAAAAAAAAATCAAAAATACCAAAGCAATAGAAAACACAAAATTCCAAAAATAATTCATTCATCATCACATCTATCATCAATAAGCTTACACTAGATCCAAGCATCACATCACCTATCAAAGCATTGTCCGTTAATCAAAATCATCAACTATCAAATCAACATCAACCATAACTTGTCACCGTCATATCTTGAGCCAATCTTACATCAACAAAGCATGATCCCATCATCAATAGATTCTTGCCTTAGGATATGTTGTTCCTACGATAGGCAGAATCTATCCAATCATCAATTGATCCCTGCCTTAGGATATATCTTTCCTACGATAGGCAGAATCTATTACATCATCATCCATTTTGGCAAAAGATACAATGGTTACTTGTTTGGTTAGTTGGTCTTTGATTTTTATCTTTTGTCCTATTCAAAGATCACATCAAAGCTATCTTGATCTTACTATATCATGGTATGTGGTGAAAACATCTAGAATGGGGCATAGTCTTGCTTTTGTATGCTGTGCTTGTGGGTTTATCTCATTACTTCAAGCTAGTATTCATATCTTGATTGATCATAGGGTTGGTTCAAGCATATTGATCTCCTTATGCATCTAAGGTTCATCATACCTTTTTTTTGTACTAAGGGCTTATGCTATGAGTCCCCTTGCCTCGTCTAGACAAGGTTGTACTATATTGGGCATGCATGGGATCATCCCTTTGTTTGTGTGTCTAGTCCATGCAAATGTTGGATAAACATCATCACCCTGGTCTTCTATACCTTGGTGAACATATCCACTTTGCTATATCAAACCTAGGATTGCTCAAATTCAGTTTCAGCACAATGATCATCCACCAATCATATCCCAACATCATCATCCTTTCATCCCACCACTTATCCTCTGACCCGTTCAACCAATCTGTCTCATCCATTTCGAGAGCACAACCGTGTTCTTGCAACCTACCTATCCTCTTGAGGGGGCATCACCCTTACCAATTATCTCCAAGCCTTATTCTTCCAAACCAAAATCTTTTTTCTATCCAATCCATCTCTATGTTTTAACTTCTTTGAAATGATGTTGCTTAGCTGCAACACCATCTCAAAGAGGGGCAAAATGTAGACACCTAAAATTGGACTGCTCTACAAACCAATTTTCCATACCTCTGCACTCATCTACTCCCCCAATCTACATATCCCTGGTGATCAATTAATTCACCTAATTGATCCATTTAACCTTACAACCCTATCCTATCAATTAAATGAATATTCCTAATATTCATTTAGATGATTTATCCATTTCCCTAATCACTGTTAATTAGATAAATCCTATTTATTTGATTAACCTAGGCTTAAGTTAATTAAGATAACACTTAATTAACCTTGTCTCCCACTCATCCACTAAATTGAATTTAAAATTCAAATGTTCCCTACTCTTCCCAACAATTGAATTTTTAATTCAAATGTTCCCCATTATTCTCCACTCTTCCCAACAATTGAATTTTTAATTCAAATGTTCCCCATTATCCTCCACTCTTCCCAACAATTGAATTTTTAATTCAAATGTTCCCCACTCTTCCCAACAATTGAATATTTAATTCAATTATCATAATCCACTATTTTCAAATAAAAGATTTTTAATTCACCCATTATGAATTAAAGATTCACTTTTATTCCTAGCCATTGATCTCATCTGTTAATCCTCACCCTCCATTCTATTTTCAGAAATTTTATAAATTGGACCTTCTCTAAGCCATTCAGAGAGACCACTTCAGGCATCAAAACTCTGTCAAAATCACTCCAAATCTTGTCTCAATCCCATCCAATCCATCATCTAATCTCATCTACATTGTGTTGTATGCATTGAGCAATCCACATTTAGTCATTCTAATCAAGGGAAATATCTGAGGAGCTCTATTGGGTGCAAACTCCTTCCCGCATGGATTTGTGAGGTCTTCATGAAGGTATAATCATGTATTTATGCATTAGATTAGTTTAAATCTTCATCTGATTTCACTGATTACACTATGAATTAGATCTAATGTAAAAATTGAAGATTTAAATCTTTCTATGGAGATATATCACATATGTAATGAAATAATGCAAAACTATTCCTTTTTGCAAGCCTAAAATGCTCAATTTTTTTACTTTTTTCAATGCAAATATGCAAAAAGATGTCACAAAAAAGTGAGGATGATAAGGTACAACATCATAAAACCATTTAGTCAATACAATAATGCAATAAGATATACCACAACATGCCAATCTTGAAACCCTCGGTTGAAGATTAGCTAGATTTTCTAAAAATGCAAGGATTTTTGAAACATTAACAATGAAATTAAGCTATGTAACTATGCAAAATAATAAATGAATGCAATTTAGTCAGATCTAGGGAAGAAATTAGCTGAGGTCTAATGCAAGAAGGATGCCAAAGTGTATGATACTATAGGTTCACCAAAATGTTAAGTATGAAAAAGAGAATGATGAAGACTAGTATGCACACTACATCAAAACACTCTTTCACAACAACATTTAGGGACAAGACTAAGCCAAATCATTGCCAAATGGAGGACTTAGGTACAGATCTTGTACTCTTGTTTTCTATGGAAATATTAGATTTAATCAAGTCTTTTTTTATCAAACCCTAGGTCAAATAAGCACTAAAACCTAGTTCTAGGATGATAAACTTATAATAAGCAGAAAATGACTGAAACCCAAAATCTAAGTGCATAAAGATGATTAGAGAGATACTAGAACCTATGTCTCAGAAGTTGAAGTGTTGGAGGATGAAATAGGAGGTGCCCAAGTCATGAAAGTTGGAATTTTCCAGAGTTGTAAACTGGAGATATGTTGTAAATTATGTTCAGATGCCAGATCTAGTGTAAAAAGGCCCTAAAGACGAGGATGCCAGGAAACCAAGACTTTCTAGGGGAATCCTGAAACCCTGATTCCTACTCAATCTTCATGTATCTTCATTTTTCCTAGATCTCACACCTTTAATCTACACACAAGAAGAAAATAATGGGTTTAGGGGTTATCATGTTTAGGGACTTGCCTTAGTCAAATCCTGAGATAGCATTCCAGATTCCCAAGACTGTTGATAGATAAAGAGAGTGTGCCCTTGTAGGGAAGAGGATAAACACAAAATTAATATGATGAATCAAATGATGATGAATAACAATCATATCACCCATTAGATGTAATCCTTATGAGGATGAAGGCTCTTTAACTCATAAGGAGAGATAGATGATAACTTCAAACCTATAACAACAAACACAATGACAACACAAATTTTCTCTAGAATCACAATGAATGCTCTTTTGTCAAATCCTTCAAGTTGTCTATCTCCATCTTACCTCAAAATGAATTCAACAACTCACTTATATTTATGTTCCCACTAACATTCATCAAATTAGATCACAAGAGCCAACAAAGACAAACAATTTGAAAGGTCCCTAGCTGACATGCCACTAATTTGCCGCGACCAATCAAGGAGGACTTGGGCAGTTGGTACCCAAGTCCAAGGCCCCCTTTTTTGTCTAGGATAAAATTAGTGAGGGCCCAAGGTCCCAAATTGTCATGGGTACCAGGAAATTTTGACTCAAGATGATCAATTATAATGCATAATGTAATAAATGTGACCTAGGAACTCAACAAGGAGGTAAAAAGTCTAGTGGACACTTTTATTCCATAATAGACCAACATAATTTGATATAAACTAATTGTAAAATGAAATTATTATTTTTAATTTTTTATAGAATGATGTCCATATTGGTTAGACATTTTTTTAAAAATTCAAAATCAAAAGTTATTAAAAAAATAGTAATATATGTTATTTCATGTTTATGACAGTTTTTGTTTAAAGAATAATTAATAAATAGAAAAATATTGTCAACACTAAAAAAATTATATCTTTAAAATCTAGACATTGTCATTTGTCATAGGTTTTAATTTCATATAAAAATTCTTAAAAGAATGTCGTCAGCCATATTGCCATAGTCTATTCCTTCAAAACACTTTGAAGCTTTTTGTTTACAAAGTAAATAATAACAAGAAAATATGTTCAACACTAGAAAAATTACATGTATTAAAACTAGACGTCATCTAAAATGGGTTTTAATTTCAGCCAAAAATTCTAAAAAATGAAATTGTCAACTCCATATTGCAAAAATCCATCCCTTCTAGAAATAATTTTCCTCAAGTGTTCCACTAAAAGTGGACCCAACTTCTTGCACTTGATAAAAAAAAAAAAAAAAACTTACAATGCCAACTAACAGATTGCAACATGTTGAGGGTAGAGTGTGTTGAACACCCATGATACTGAGAGGAGGGATGAATCAGTATTCTCTAAAACCACTTAAGCATTTCAATATTCATTCCACATAGCATATTTAATTAGCGGTAAGAAAGAAAAGCATGAAAGCTACCATCAAAATACATAACACATGAACAACAGATTTTTATTTGGTAAACCCAAAAAGGGAGAAACAATGGTGAGGATTAGCTCACAATATATTATAATGCAACTAGTTACAAGTTTGATTCAAATGGAGGACTAATTGTCCAAAAGAGAAGTTCTCACTGCAGGTGGCTCACTACCAAATTTGAACTATTAGTAATGCATTTGACCTATGCTGAAGATACAGTTCCACTGAAGCTGAAAATACTAACTTAATACACTTCATCTTTGCCACAATCTTATCTTACCCTTCTCTACATAAAATTTCACACACACACACACACACACATTTTTTTCACATTCATGCTCCCTTCACACAAGAAATCAATCAAGAAAAACATCAAATAGGTCATCATGATAGATGTACTGTGTGACTTCTTGACCCGTCGTCTAAAAAACTCGACCCTATACGCTTTGTGGAGAGAACCAATGCATGCAACACATTCAGATAGGTTGTCATATTTTATAATTACTCCCATACTTTTGTTCCATGCATGACTCAACTCCACACAACCTCAAAAAATTTGGGTTGACACCACTGGTCAAGTAATCAATAGATTGAATGAACTATTTTCTCACAACTCAACGTGCAGACCACCAAAGTGGTTGCCACTTGGAGAATGTATATCTATGATATCTATAAGCTTATTCTCAAAATCATATAGCAAAATATTCTTCTATAGTGGAATGCAAAGATTTCCAATATGCCACTAATACTGTCATTATACTACCATTACAGAGTTCGATACTCTATCAATTCTATCTTCAACTACGAAGGACTTCAAGCCTTGATACTTTGGATTTAGACTCCTTCAAAATTTACCAAAATTACCTTTGAACCACATGACAAAATTCTTCATAGCAAGGTATTTGAATGGCCTAAGGATGAACATTCAAGCTGAGATCAGCATCTTAGCACTAGAAACAGTGAACAAGTGTTTCCAAATGGCCTTAAGGGCTGAAGAGAAGATAAAGAGAAAGAGTGAACAAAATAATAGAGGTAGAGGAGGAAGAAGTTTCAGAGGTAGAGGCAGTTTTGGAGGGAGAAGTCCTAACCAGAGGCCTAGTGGTGAGTCTAACCAAGAAGAGCAAGTTAGAGACTCAAGTAGCAGAGGAGGCTACTCAAGAAGAAAGCCTAATGGAAGGGGTCATACAAATGGATCAGGTAGAGGATCTAAATTCTCCAATATGAGATGTCATAACTGCAATCAGATAGGGTACCCAACATACAAGTGTCCAGAGAAGGCCTCAACTTCTCATGGCAGTGAGAAGAGAATCACTTTGATTCAAGAAGATGCAAGGAGTGTGACATCCTGAAGTGAATCTAGCATCAGAAATGGGAGAAAATTTGATGATCAAAAGGATGCAGCTCAAGGAACTAGTGCATACTGAACCATCTCAAAGACGGGCTTTGTTTAGAATCAACTGGAAGATCCAAGGTAAGGTTTGTAAAGTTATTATTTACTTCAGTTCTACTAATAGTATTATATATTTGGAAGCAGTGAATAAGTTGAATCTAGAATAGATACCCCATAGCAGCCCATATAAAGTCAGTTGGTTGAATAAGGGGCAACACATACTCATCAATGAACAAGCATGGGTAGAATTTAGTATTGGGGGGTATAGAGATAAAATGTTGTGTGACATCCTTCCAATGGATGCTTTCCATCTTTTTTTAGGAAGACCATGGCAGTTTGACAGAAAGGCTCATCATGATGGAGAAAAGAATGCTTACTCATTCTAAAAGGATGGTGTGACTTATAGGATAGTCATTGGTAGAAGAGGATCCACAGCATGTAGGGTCTAGTGTAATGATGGTAGGAGAAAAAGAATTCATGGACACATTAAAGGAAGGTGATGGAGTAGGTTTTGCTTTGATTATGAAGCCTAAGGGGGAAAGGAAGAAAAGTGTGAGGGAAGTAGGACCTAAAGAGGTTAGAGATCTACTTGAAAGTTACAAAGGAGTGATTGCAACAGACTTACCTGATTCCCTGCCACCTATTAGAGATATTAGCCACTAGATAGACCTCATACCAAGAGCAGTACTTCCTAATAAGGTAGCATCTAAAATGACCCCTCAACAGAATGAAGAGATAGCAAATCAGGTTCAAGAACTCCTAAATAAAGGACTGATAAGGAAGAGCCTTAGCCCATGTGTAGTACCTACTGTTTTATCCCCAAAGAAGGATGGGAAATGAAGGCTTTGTACCAATTCTAGGGCCATAAATAGGATAACCATTAGGTATAGGTTTCCTATTCCTAGAATAGAAGATCTAATGGATTATTTTGGAGGGGCTACTTATTTCTCCAAGATAGACTTAAAGAGCGGGTATCACCAAATACGAATAAGAGAGGGGGATGAGTGGAAGACATCATTCAAAACCAATGAAGGCTTGTATGAGTGGCTTGTGATGCCTTTTGGTCTTTCAAATGCCCCTAGCACCTTTATGAAACTAATGAATGAGGTGTTGCAGGAATTCATAGGGAAATTTGTGGTAGTCTACCTTGATGATATCTTGGTGTTTAGTAAGAGCAGGGAAGAACACTTGAATCATTTGGAGATAGTCTTGAAGAGGCTACAAGATCAGAAGTTAATGATAAATTTGGGAAAGTGTGACTTCATGAAACAAGAATTGGTTTACCTAGGCTTTGTCATCTCAAAGGGTGATTTGAAAATGGATCCTTCCAAGGTAGAAGCTATTTTGAATTACCCTACACCTAGGACAGCAGGAGAGGTCAGAAGTTTTCATGGTTTGGCCACATTTTATAGAAATTCATTAGGAACTATAGTGATATTTATGCACCTATGTTAGAGATCATCAAGGGTGGAGGTAAGGTGAAGTTTGTGTGGACAAAAGAGGTAGATTAGAGTTTTGAAAGTCTAAAGTAGAAAGTTGCCGAGTATCCTGTCTTAATACTTCCTGATTTCAATAAGGTCTTCACCATTGAATGTGATGCAAGTGGGCTACCCATAGGGGCAGTGTTGAGCCAAGAAGGTAGACCAGTAGCCTTTTTCAATGAAAAATTAAATGAAGTTAAGAGGAAGTACTCCTCTTATGATTTAGAGTTGTATGCCATGGTACAAGCTCTGAAAAAATGGAGGCACTACTTGCTTCCTAAAGAATTTATTGTATACACTGACAATCATGCTCTCAATTTTTTGAATGGATAGGAAAAGCTCAGTCATAGACACATGAAGTGGGTGGAAAGTCTTCAAGCATACACCTTCATCATCAAACATAAGAAGGGGATAACCAATAAGGTTGCTGATACTTTGAGCAGAAGGGTTTTGATATTACAAGAAGTGCAGTTACAAAGTATGGGTGTTGAGGCACTCAAAGGATTGTATGAAGAGGACCAAGATTTCAAGGAGATTTACAAGGTATGTAGTGAGTTTGCCAATGCTTTCCACAGTTAATTTTCAGATTATACATTGCAAGATGGACTTTTGTTTAAAGGCAGTCAACTATCTATCCCTAAGTGTTCAATGAGGGATAATATAGTGAAGGAGAAACATAGAGGTGGTTTAGGAGGACATTTTGGGCTCAATAAGACCTTAGATCTAGTAAGAAGATTTTAATTTTGGCTAAGGATGCAATCTGATATCAGAACGTTTCTTGAGAGTTGTATGATTTGCCAGAAGGAAAGGGGGTCTCAACCAATGTAGGACTATACCAACCTCTACCCATACCAAACAAACCTTATGAAAGTTTGAGTATGGATTTTGTGATGGGGTTGCCAAAGACAAGGACAGGTTATGATAGTGTGTTTGTTGTGTTAGATAGGTTCAACAAGATGGCTCACTTTATTCCTTGTAAAACCACCAATGATGCTAGTTACATTGCAGGCTTGTTCTTTAAAGAAATTGTTAGGATTCATGGATTGCCTTTGAGTATTGTATCTGATAGAGACAACAAATTTGTGGGACATTTTTGGAGAATCTTGTGGAAAAGATTGGGTACAAATTTGTCCTTTAGTTCAGCCTATCATCCTCAGACTGATTGCCAAACTGAGGTTATGAATAGGTCATTAGGCAATCTACTGAGATGTTTGACAAGAGAACATGGATGTAGTTGGGATGTGGTACTCCCACAAGAAGAATATTCTTATAATGATTCCACAAATAGAAGTACAATTCTAAGTCCTTTTGAAGTTGTCTATGGTAGTCATCATAGATGAATTTTTGAATTGAGAGATGTTTAAGGGTTGGACAAAAGGAGTGGACATGCTGATACATTTGCAGAGGCTATGAAAGAGATCCATCTACAAGTTAGAGATACTCTACACAAAAATAGTCAGAAGATCAAGGTTAGAGTGGATCAAAGGAGAAGGGATGTGCAGTACCAAATAGGAGATATGGTCATGGTTTATCTCAACAAGAACAGACTACCCAAGGGAAGCCACAACAAGTTGATGATGAGAAAAATTGGACCTTGTAAGATTTTTAAGAAATATGGTCCTAATGCTTACAAAATTGAACTCCTTGATGATATTGCTATTTCCCCTATATTCAATGTTGTTGATCTAACATTATATAGGAGTCCTGATATAGGAGATGGTATAGCAGATTCTATCCAAGACAATGTAGAGTGGGTGCAGCATGTACCACCTAAGGAACCACCTAAGATGGAGTGCATCTTGGATAGCAGGACAACCAAGAAGACAAGAAATCAGAGCTATTTTGAGCATTTAGTCAAATGGCAAGGACTTCCAAACTCAAAAGCCACATAGATACTAGAAGAAGACATAAAAAAGTAGGGTGGTGATTTGCAGCAGTTAGTCTCTAAGAGGACTTGAGACAACTTTCACCTAGGGAGTATTGTATAGGAGCACCTAGAAAATCTTGTTTTCTTTTGTAATAAGGTCTATTTGACCAATGCATTTTCATTTTAGTTTGTCTCTAGGTCCTTCAGGACCTAGAACCCATTTTTGTAAGTCCAAAGTGACTTAAAACACAATTTTGTCATATTGTAATCACATAGTGCCAAAACAGGGCAATAGGACAGTTTGAAGCAATTTTGGATCAGTTGGTCTCCCAACTGTTTGCATTGGTTGGTTTTCCAACTGCTGGCAGGTTGAGTTGATAACAACCAGAGGAAGGAACTATCTAAGGAGAAGGAGAAAAAGTGTGAAGGCAATTGTGTATTGTTCTAAGGAGAAATAAAAACTATTTTGTTCTGTCAATTTGATTTCCATTCCCTGTAATTGTAATTTGTATAACTGTAGATTTCTATTCTTTCTGTGCTTTCCATTGTTGCAGTATGTCAATGTAAAGAATTCCACTGGTATGATTTCTATCAAAATTAGTGGAATGGATTCATTGTACAAGTATTTGTTTTGTTTCTTGTTTTGTTTCTATGTCTGATGGTGTAGAGGATCTAGACAGAGTGTTTTTGCACAGTAAGTTGACCTAGTATCTCCATGTTCTAGGGTTTGGTTGAAGAGGAAGAAAGTAAACTGTGCATCAGTGAATCACAGGGACTCACAACAAGTCCACCGAAGTTGAGCAGTCTTGATGAGGGAGTTGGTACATCGGCGCATCGGCCAGAGTTTGTAAGAATCTTGCCAAAGATAAATTCAGTTGAGCTATCAGTGTAAGGTAGATCAACGGTAAGACTTGAGAAAGTCATATCGATCCTTGGATGTCTAATGACCAAGATGTATCTACAACTCATTTGTTAATTCTTTTTGTCTGTGAGAAAAGTGGGACTCATTCTGCATTTCCACTGTGCACTCCCCATCACTAAACACTGAAGATAGTACTCTATGACTTAGGAAAATTTGCAAAACAATTGGTACTTTGGTCTTCTTCAAACTGACACTACTGCATCTCTATAATGGTTTGCCATCAGTGACAACACCATACACTATCATGCTCTTCAATATCCATCAGTTTATCCATTTAGCTCATGTTTCCAGCACAACGATAGACTTCCATCAATCTCTCAACAATCTCACCCTTTGTCATTCATGGCAACACTACACAAACGTCTCCAATCTTCTCCCTCTTTGACATCAAGGGTAAAGGGGCCCTTAAAATCAATATTTTTAGGTGACATGTATATTTCTCCCTTATAAGATATATTTATACATGAGATAGACTCCACCTTATTGCTTCACTCTTATACTCAACATTTTTTCAACAATTTATATTTGATAAACTTCTTTTCACAATGTTATCAAAAGTCTGTTGCAGCATCTTCTCCACATCAACCAAAATTCTAGTCAAGGACGTAAGCCTTACACTTATAATGTCTCATAGATTATAGTACTTCAGTATGATCTTCTATTTCCGCTCTTGTAGCTGAAAGAACTATCCATGCAGATTTTCAATGACAAGCCTTGTTGTTCCATCTGTATCTCCCATCACATCATAAACACCAGAGGTATGAGCAATCTAAGACTCTATTGAGTCCATGTTTTTCTTTATGATTTTGGTAGAGGCTAGCCATGTTAAACAAAATTTAAATAGGCCTTTTGTCTCTCCAACACAATCCTAAAAATCCTTTAAGTTACTTGGCAACTTATTAGGTGAGATAATGCATTTTTTGGAGACATTTGCTAAACTATTGTCATTTATCTTCTGATTTAATTCCTTTTCTAACTTCTCTAATCTAGTATAATATTACTTAAAGGAATCAATTAATAATCCTAGCTACTCCACACCTGATAAAAAGTCGACAATATTTACGTTAGGAAGGCTACCTTGCAGTACTTTTACTACTACATTAATTAGTTCAACACTCTTTTGTTGAGTTTGTCTGATATCCTATCTTGCAGAGGCATGAAATGCATCACCGAGCTGCATTTTATGTAAGGGAGATATTTTATCCATGTCAACCTATACTTGCTATATGGGAACTTGAAGTAATTGTGCTAACACCACAGGTTGAAACTGAAATTGTATAAACAATAGACTCTTCAAGGAATCTCCAAATGCATCGAAGCATCCATCAACCATCTTCTCATCAGTATCTTTCTTTTCCAAATCCTTTTCCTTGTCACCAATGCCATCTTCTACTTTTTCATCTTTCTTCTCATCTTCCCTAGATTCAGATTCTTCACTGGATCACTCTTCTTTACCGGATCAACCTTCACATTCTTACTTCTACAAGACTTAGCAATGTGTCCTAATTTATTGTATTTGTGACATTTGACATTTTAAATAATCTTAATTCCATTCATTTAGGATATGCATTGATTAGCCTTGTTATTTCAGAAAAAGTAAACTTATGGCCTTTTTCCTATTAAGGTTTAGCTCCTGGGTCCTATAATTGCATTTAGACCATCTTACAAGTTATTTTTGACTCCTGATGAGAAAATGCTTGGGTCTTGTGATAAATAGGACCAAGGGGGCTGCACTTTGATGAATCCTGAGCAACAAATAGTAGGGTGGACTTGGGCGCTAGCACCCTAGTATAGCCTTATTTTGTGTCTGCCCTAATTTCAAATGTCAGTTTTATGATCGTTAATTAGGTCCTATGCCGACATCCGAAGTTTGAATTATGAAATTCTTAGTTGGAATATTTGTAGTTGCATATATAAGCATGATTAGGTTTCATTTGCAAACTAGATGGCATTTCGGATTAACAAGTTTTTGTGAAAGTTGATTCAAGGCATTCATTGTGTTGTAGAGCAGTATATTGTGTTTGTATTTGCAAATTTCATAGCCATCTCTTCATGGCATGAAGAGAATATTCCTTCCATGATATCTTCAATATAAGGTGATATCTATTATGTTTGTAATCATTTATTATTTGGATTTTTGCCTTTATCCCACTGGGATATGCACTCTCATCTGACAATGGTGTTTGGAAGACTTGAATGTATCTCTAGGGCTTGACCAAGGCAAACCTCTAAATACCACAACCCCTCCTGCACTCCTTGTGATTGCAGGTTATAGATGTTACATCTAGAAGAAGTGGAGTTGCAGGGAAGGTTAGAAGAGATCAAGGATTTAGGATCTGGAAAGAAGCAGGATACGTGCTTTTCATGGAGTATGACGCTAGCGCTCATGTCCTTTGCATCAGAACCTCTAGAAACTAAAGTTGCAGTGCAGATCAGTGTTAGAAGGAGATTAGAACCCCTCATAGAAATTGGTACCTTGGACTTGGGTGCGAGTCACCGTGTCCCCAACCTCTTTGCCTTCCAAACTTTGAAAAATAGTAAGTTAAGTATCTCTGTCCTTTGTTCCAGTTTGAAAGAATTTGTCGTAATTTGATAATTTTCATATTGATTTGCATAATTAGGGTTTCTAAACATAATTGAACATTATATAGAGACATTGTTTGATACATCAAGAGTCCATAGCTTCCGAAGTGGCTGCCTAACATGATAGGTGACTCCTCTCGCTTAGTGGAGATTCAACTCGATTGATAAATCCCTTGGAATGTTTGTTGGAAAGGAGGATTACACATAAACGACTAAAACCCTCACACATTCACACATCCATCTTTTCCCACCCTAAACATTTTGGTGAACCTATGTTTTTGAACTTTTTGGTACCTTGCTAAGTTTTTTTAATAGATTTGCATTCATTCATCTTTTTGCATTCGAAAAATTACAAAAAAAAATGAAAAATTGAAAAAATTAGCATTTTAGGGTTGCATTTTAGCATAATTTGAAATATTTTACATTCAACTTCATTAAATTTCCATCATTTTCAATAGATCTGATTTAATTTGTAGAAATTCCTCATTTAGAATACATTAGCATTGCATTTTTGTGCGTTATTTGACAAAAATTACTTGAAATTGTGCACTTTTCATGAAAACCTAGTTTTGCATTAACTAGGGTTTGTAATCAAAATCTTGTTTCAAATTTTATTATCATTTTAAAACACTCATTAGGACTAATTTCTAATAGTAGTGTTGCATCATAGTGGTCTTCTTGCAAAATTTCATGTCTAGGGTTTGAAAACCTTACATTTTCAATAAATTTGGCCTTATCGACTCTTTAGATTTGCATTACAATTGTCTGTAAGGGCTATTACTACATTGATTGGTTGTTACTAGGGTTATTATCTACTGCCCCTCTTCATATTCCTTACAACACCCTTTCTACTAGGCCTTTTCATTAAAAAATTGTGAAAAATTACATATTTTGAGTGGCACTACAAGCGTGTTGTGACAGATTTTTTGGCATTAGAGGGCTGTTATTACTTTTATAATTTTCTTTCCATCATCAATTTCATCACAAAACCCTTTGTCATACTCTTTTGCATTGAGATTTGGTGAGAAATTGCATATTTTGGCCTATTTTCACTAGGTTTTGACTTGTCATTACTTTAGGTTTGCTTTAAAAGTGTCTTGTGAAAGATATTTTTGCATAATTGGACTACCATTAGACATACAATTTGTTGTCTATCTTGAAAATTTTCACAACACCTTGTCTCCTAGTGATTTGTATTGAAAAAAGTTAAAAAATCAAACATTTTAGGTCATATTCATACATACTTTTGCATTTGCTCTTGCATAATTTTTTAAACCTTTTGAAATCTGATCTAGCACTCATTTAAAAACATAAACATTGCTTCTCAATACAACAATAATGCTAGGCTTCCTCCTAGACCACATTTGAAAATATGAGTCCCTGAACTTCAAATAACATTTACACCTCATGACAAAGAAATGGTAGATACTGAAGGGCCTCTTTACATTCATTGAAAATAATGGAAATACCTATGCATGGAACACTTATAGACCCTAATTGCATGCCATATGTGGTTACAAAAGAGTTTCTTCTTAAACATGATTTGGCACAAAACTATTATGACCCATCGGATTTGAGAATTAAAGCACAAAATAGATCTTTGATGAAAATATTTGGATTGGTAAAACTGCTAGTCTCGATTTATGACAAATCCATAGATCAGTTATTCAATGTTATTCCCTTATCCGACCTCTCTCATGTAAAACTAGGACATTGTTGGCTTAAGGCTATGAATGACGTCCCTTCAACTTTTCATAAATGTCTAAAATTCCCTTTGCATGGAGAGATCCGTACTCTCCATCGTAACACATACCAACCTCTGGCTAAAACAAGAATTTCACCCTTGATTACTTTTGGCTGCAACCTAAAATAGAACCTAAGCCACCAATATACCAATCTTTCCTAAATTATAGATGATACAAAGCAAAACAACTAGCTAGAGTGGCTAGGCCTCCTTTACAAACGTTGAGGGATGAACAACATGAGTTTGAGGATCTCCTTAGAGCAAAAGGAAAACAAACACAAGACTACTATGAATATGATGAGATAATTGGTGTGATAGATGTGGATAAGGAAAATTTTAATAACTCACCTCATCCATGGAGAGATGGTATCTACGCTAAGGTCCCTCCTCCAACATCCTTACAAGGATCAGGAGGTTTCCACAGACAACAAAGCATTCCACCAAGACCAATGAAATTTGAACATTTTGCTTCCTCCTCTAATGTACAAAACCATATGGAAAAGCATAATGATGCCTTTTAAGAAGTAAGTACTAACACAAGAAGGAATCGACAAGCAAAAGAAAGGAGGAGGCGAAGACAAGATTTTGCCCAATGATTTGCTGCTCAACAAGAAAACATTCAACCTAACATTGAAACAAACATAGAAAACATCAACACTGAAGAATTGGAAGATAAAGACAAAATTTAGGCTATGGTACCTTACACACCTCTTTCATCTAGCATCCAAGATTTGGAAGAGGATGATTTACTTGATGATAACCTTTAGTTTCGGTATCCTAGTAGGTAAGTATTTTTAACCCTTTACCTCCGTGATGTGTTTCCCCTGTGATGTGTTATGTGTTGTTTAGGCCACCTAGGATGACCAAGTTGATACTCTCGTAAGGTCAAGGATACTAGGAGACCACCTCTATTGTGACCTTCTATTTGTATCATCATACTAGGAGGCCACCTCTATTTTGACTTTCTATTTGTATCATCATTCTTCTATATTGCTTCTCCTCTATTTTCATTGTTGTGTGTTGTGTCTTATGGACATAGCATTACAATTGGTGGCATTACAATTGGTGACTTGGGGGCACCCTCCTATGTAACTATCCCTAAGGCACTTGTTTCTCCTCTCTTTCTTTATTGTTTACCTTCCTCTAGTGGTTCTATCTAGTGGCCGGATGAGGAAAGACATTTTATACTGATGCAGACATAGTGTCCCTTTAGCGAGTAATCAAAAAATAGACCTAGTCCATTCATGATGATGGGGTTATATATTATCTGATGCTTGGCTAGTAGAATCGGTCCATGTGATCTTGATGATGTCTTATCACACTTACAAAACATAACAATACTTCTACTCTGTGCACTTTGTCTATCTTGAATCTTGCATTCCTCAGTTCTCTATGTGATTGATCATATGCATTGTTGTTTATCATGATGATATGGATACTAATACTTTTCTTGTAGGAATGTGTTTGTGGGAAGATTTGGTGATCGTAAAGTACATGTCACCTCCAGGGGGCATGGGATTTACAAGATCTCGTGTTCCCTTGTGTGTTTTCTTCCTACCTTAACATGCTTGATACCTGTACACGACATCAACCACCTTAAGGTGGGGGCATATATAAGGTAAGCTGTCTGTTGTAGATGTGGTTTTGTGACTAGCTCAACCCTTAAGTGTGTCTTTAGCGATTGTTGTGGCAAAGCGCAATTGTCAGTGGGTGCCTGTAATGTGCCTGAGATGGTGATGAACCTAGAAAGAGGTACACTCCATCCCTTGTCTTCCATGTTTTCTCTATGTCTTCCGTCTGTGTGTGTATTCCGTGTTTGTTCCAAAGCATAGTCTAAAGACTGGTGGTGATGAGTCCCTCCTATGTTTTGGGATTTGTATGGCATGTTTATTCTAAAGTATAGTCTAAAGATTGGTGGTAACGAGTCCCTCCTACACTCTAAGATTTGTTTGGCATGTTTGTTGTCCCATGTGTGTAGTCTAAAGACCGATGGCGATGAGTCCCTCTTGCATTTTGGGTTGTGTGTTTACTTACCTTGTACTTGAATTTACATTTCATATTTATGAGAAAATGAAAAAGAAAAGAAAATCATTACTGTCTTCACTACATTCATTGTATTCACTCTGTTTTATGTGTCTTGAATGTTGTCTTCTTCATGTTTTGCATGACTATAACTATCTTCTCCATGTTTTGTATGCCTGTTATTGTCTTCAATGAGTTTGGCATGTCTTCTCCATGCCTAGCATGTTTTCTCTATTTGTTGACTGTACTTTAATGTATGTATTGGCCTTTCATTTATACATACATTAAAGTGGGGACTAAATGTTATGTCAGAAAAAGTAACCTTGGGGGATTTTTCTTATTAAGGTTTAGCTCACGGGTCTTATAATTGCATTTAAAGCATCTTTCATATTATTTATAACTCCCGATGAGAAAACCCTTGGGTCTTGTGAAAAATAGGACCTAGGGGGTTGTACTTTGATAAATCCTGAGCAAAAAATGGTAGGGTGGACTTGGGCACTAGCACCCTAGTCCAACCCTATTTTGGGTCTACTCTAATTTTAAATATTGGTTTTATGACCATTAATTAGGTCCTATGCCGACATCCAAAGTTTAAATTATGAAATTCTTAGTGGAAATCTTTGTAATTACATATATAAGAATGATTAGGTTTCATTTGCAAACTAGATGGCATTATGGATTAACAAGTGTTTTGTGAAAGTGATTCAATGCATTCATTATGTTGCAGAGTAGTAATTTGTATTGTTATTGTGTTGGTATTCGCAGATTTGATAGCCATCTCCTCTTGGCATGGAGAGCATCTTCCTTCCATGAGATCTTCACTACAAGATGATATCTATTGTGTTTTCAATCATTTATCATTTGGATACTTGCCTCTATCCTATCGGGATACTCACTCTCATCTGACAACAATGTTTAGAAGAATTGAATGTCTCTCTAGGGCTTGACCGAGGCAAGCCTCTAAACACCACAACTCCCTCCCACACTCCTTGTGATTGAAGGTTATAGGTGTCACATTTGGAAGAAGTGGAGTTGCAGGGAAGGTTAATAGTGAAAGGAAGCTAGGTGTGCGGAAACACTTCCTACACTAATCTATTAAGGAGAAGGCTATGCAAATTCAAATTTATCCTAACTATTACAGCAATGTTAAACCATTAACATGAGACATAGCAGCAAAATAGAAGAGCCAGAAAGAAGACAGAAGAAGAGAGACAAAGATTTACAGTGGGGAAAACCCTTATTAGGTGAAAAACCCCACCCTTAGAAACCTACACAATGTATTAACAAATCTGAAAGAATGTTTACAATACACTTGTAATGCAAGCTTCAATGGTCTATCAACACTTGTGTCTGGAGTCAATCCGACAGTATAACAATACCTATAAACCTGTGACACAAACTCCATCTCCAAGCACCTGTATAAATAGGAAATACAAGGCAATATTGGACCTTTCTTGGAATGGGCGTCCAACATGGCATCTTGGACCAAAACCCACACCCAAGGACACTTGGTCAACATTGTAGAATGTGCCTGACACTTGTCCACAACTCCCATCCCAAAGAGGTCACCTATTTCTAGAATGGGCTATGACAGATGCTCTTACGACACTTACGACCTTCATAGAATGTTTCATAGTGGTTACAACTTATAGCTGTAAGAGAATTTGTCATACACATGCTATAAATAGCATATTCTTTTACAACATGTCATATTCCACCTTGTGGTGCCCAAATATGCCTTATTCAAAGATGCTTCATGACACATGTCATCACCTGTCTTATAACCTTCTATTTCTGACTCTTACATGTCATAGATTTGTCATAGGAATCTGTCATAACCATTTTGGTCAAACATTCCTTACACAACATAGAAGATATCGACACATGGCAGAATATTCCTACCACTAAGTGGGATGCCTATCTCCTCATGTGAGGACAAAAATACAAGTTGTCAAAATCCATGTAGGATTGACACATCACCGTGCCACATCCCATAATATGACAATATGGATTTTACAAATATTTACAACATAGGCAATTAAATAATAAATACAAACATTACAAATGCAGAGAATTACCAAGGTTGAGACACCTTAATTTCCAACATTCTCCCACTTTTCGAACACCTTGTAAGAGCCAATAGAAAAATAGGATTTTACTATTGCAAGTATGGGTCTAACTGGTGTTGTCATTGATGTCAACATACTCCTATTGGATTAATGATAAGGATTGGATGAGCTGTGTGCTGAGGATATTGAGAAAATTAGTCTCAATCAAGAACAGTGAAGAATAGTGATGACAATAAGGGAAATGTTCAAGATAGGATGAGGATCAGAGAATGCAGATTAAAGGGTTTGTAGATATGTGTCTTATGGTGATCTAGTAGAGACTTCAAACGTCCGCATGAAGCTCTTAAGAAGTTGTTGCCGTTCAAGTAAAACTAGTTCTAGTAGGTGTTCAGTGGTGATACAGTGATACAGACAGGTCTGGTGAGATCCGAAAATGCATTATCCTATTCTTTAGATTTGAGGGAGCATTAAGGAAGTCTTTGTGAAGTGTTAACTTGATTGGTTCATGGTTTGAAGATCCACAAGCATCCATTCCTTTGTAACGGTGATGACATACTATGTTCTTGAGTTTCTGGATGAAGGAGAGAAGGTGGTGCAGGAGCACCAAGAGCTTGGCGCCCATGTATATATTTTTTTGCATTTTTGGTGTGAAGTCCTTTTTTATTTTCTAAGGGAAGGAGTGGGACCTTTGAATAAACAGGACTAATGTATGAGCCTAGTATTGAACTGTTGAACCTCATGCTGGAGGTTCAACGAGTTCATTTGGTTCAATGGAGTGAATGTGCATTTGGTTCAATAGAGCGCTATCTGATGGGGAAGCCTGGCGTTGAACTGTTGAACCTCATGTTGGAGGTTCAATGGGTTCATTTGGTTCAATAAAGTGGTGACTGATAGTGGCGGTGAGGAGAACCGGCGATAGGGAGTCAACAAATGCACATGAGAAGACGTCAGTGTGATTTGGTGTATTGGTAGACAAGGGCCGGAGTTCCACTGAAGTAGTAAGTCTAGCCGATATGTGACGATGAGAAGTTCGGGGAGACAAGTGCCTTCGGAGTGAGTTTTCAAAGGAAGACCGATAGTAATGTCCTTTGCTGACGGTTCAATGCTACTGATGGTTCAATGCCATGTACATGAGGATTGTATGAATATACAAAAAAAAGCCAGCGACGTGGAGAACATAAAACAGTTAGTAAAGAAAACTAACTGAATGAACAGAAAACAAGCCTAACTGTCTGATAACTGAAAAAGTTGAATAATATAAAAAGATGGTTTTTCTTTGTAAAGTGGTTGGAAGTTTTTGGGAGGTTGGAGAATAGACATTGATTGTAAAAAGGAGAACTCTCATAAATATAATATTGATAGTTTGATCTGTTCGTGCATTTCTGTAAAATTCATGCATATCTTGATCTGAAGTACAGTAGTTAATTTTATTTATGTTATTTTGTTTCTATTTGTACAAAATGTCTCTATCTTAATGTCCCTGGAATTTCTCTGTATAGTCATGGAGGGCCATCAAGTAGAGATCTCTTTTCTTATTTTTCTTTTTATGGAAATGGTCAAATTGTCAAAGAGAGACAATAAGAACTTGTCCTAGGCTAGCTTTACCATAGCCCAGCTAGGTATGTAAGTTGCAGTCTAAGAAGAGGCAGGGGTGAAAACAGAGTAGGAGAAATTGAGTACCACGCAATTAGAACCCTAGACCCAGAGAGGAGGGCTAATAACCAACTCAAGAAGGTTATAAGCCTTGGGAATTGAGAATCTTGGAAGCGGTGAGGACAAAGAAGAATGTTCCACATGAAGAAAGTAGTGTCTGTATTGAGAATAACAGACTAGTAGGTCTTTCACCTTTGTAATAGACTGATTAGTTTGAGTTAGGCATTTTGGGTAGAAAATGTCTGAGAGCACTTGAATTGGTAGGGAGACTTGGGGCATGACATAGGTCTTGAAATGTTTCAAACAAGATAGGTTTTCTCAGTCCATAGTCCTCCCCATCAAATTGGTATCAGAGCAAGTTAAAGATTTGGGCTATTCCTAGATTAGAATAGAAGAAGTTGTATGTCATCACCAAGTTCAAGTGAGTTTGTAGGTTCATCCAAGAAGATGGTGACTAAAGCAGAATTGGCAAAGAAGGTTGATGAACAAGAAGAGGAGAATAGGCTCCTACAGGAAAGATTTGCAGAAATGGAAAGTAAACTAGGTGTAATGATGGAAAAGACTGAAGAAGCCAGTCAAAAAATTAAAATTTCTAAAGGTAAGGAAAAAGGTGTGTCTGTAGCTGATGAAGAGCCCAATCCTAATCCTAAGATGGAAGAAGAAGCTTTCTTGAAGGCCTTAAAAGCCATGAGTGGTAAGACATTGGAAGGAGTTCCTCTTTTTAGTGGAAAGATGGAACCTGATTTGGTTATGGAATGGATAGAAGGTATAGAAAATCACTTTGAATGCGATGGAGTGACTGAAGCACAAAAGGTGAAGGTGGCTAAATCAAGACTCAGAGGAGCTGCTTTGACATGGTGGAAATTTGTTCAAACTAAAAGAGAAAAAGAAGGCAAGAAACCTATAGCTACTTGGAAAGGTATGGTGGCTAAAGTCAAAGAAGTCTACATGCTTGGAGATTATGAAGTCTAGTTACACAAGAAATGACAAAATTTGAGACAAAGAGAAGTAGATGTCAATGCATACACTCAGGAGTTTCAAAAACTATGCTTGAGGTCTAAGGTGATGGAAGATAAAAATGTAAAAGTGGCAAGATATCTCAATGGTTTGAGGTGGAGTATTCAAGAGGAAATCAGCTTATTTAGCCCTACAATAATGCATCAAAGCTATCAGCTAGCACTCAAGGTAGAGGAGAAGAATAAGAAGAAACAAGAGTCAAGTAGCAGATCAAGAGGAAGAGGTAGAGACATAAGAGGAAGAGGAAATTATGGTGGTAGGAACACTGATCAAAGGCCCTAAGGAGAATCCAAACTCACAGAGCAGAGTGGAGAGACTAGTAGTAGAGGAAACTACCGAGGAAGGGGATCTAGTAGAGGAAGATCAGGAGGATCAGGCAGAGGATCCTACTTTGCCACTATGAAATGCTACAATTGTGGTCAATTAGGCCATCCAGCATATAGGTGTCCTGATAAGGGCACATCTTCTTCTCAAGGAGTTGATAAAAGAAATCATTATGTACAAGATGATGCTTCAAGCAACAAATCACCTGAAGTCAGTCTAACTTTAGAAGTGGGAGAGAACATCATGGTAAGGAGAACTTTGATCGAAGAACTGGTGAAAGCTGAACCAAGCCAAAGGAGAGCTCTATTCAGAATTAGATGCAAGATTGTGAATAAGGTATGTCAAGTAATCATAGACTCAGGGTCTATTGATAACATAGTGTCTGATGAAGCAGTTAGAAAATTAAATTTGCAAAGAATACCTCATTCAAATCCATATAGAGTCACATGGTTAAATAAAGGTCAGCATGTGATAGTCAATGAACAAACTTGGGTAGAGTTTGGTATAGGTGGATACAAAGACAAGGTACTCTGTGATATCCTACCCATGGATGCATGTCATCTCCTATTGGGTATATGATGGTAGTATGACCGAAAGGCCATACATGATGGTGAGAAGAATGCATATTCTTTTCAAAAAGATGGTGTCACCTATAAAATTCAGTCATTGGAAGATGAAGAAGCAGGTAAGACAAAAAGTCCTAATGTCTTAATTGTGAGTGGTAAAGAGTTTTTGAACACTCTTAAGGAGGATGGTATTGGTTATGCTATCATAGTAAAACTGAGGAGCAAAAAGATAAAAAGGTAGTGGTCCCAAAAGAGGTATAGACTATACTGGAATAGTATAAGGACATAATTAGTGAAGAAACACCAGCAAAACTACCTCCACAAAGAACTATTAGCCATCAGATAGACCTGATTCCAGGAGCATCTCTGCCTAACTAAGCTCCTTATAAAATGACTCCAGAACAACATAAGGAGATAGCCAGACAAGTACAAGAGTTGCTTTACCAAGGATTGATTAGGAAAAGCATAAGTCCTTGTGCAGTGCCTACAGTGTTGGCACCAAAGAAAGGAGGAATATGGAGACTATGCACAAACTCTAGAGCTATCAATAAGATCACCATAAGGTATCAATTTCCAATTCCCCGAATTGAAGATCTTATGGACTGTTTAGGGGGGCTTAAGTACTTCACTAAGATAGACCTAAAAAGTGGTTATCACCAAATCAGAATCAAGGAAGGTGATGAGTCAAAAATAGCCTTTAAGACCATAGAAGGATTGTATGAATGGCTTGTTATGCCATTTGGTCTATCAAATGCTCCCAGCACATTCATGAGGCTCATGAACGAAGTCCTCAAAGACTATATGGGTAAATTTGTAGTTGTTTATCTAGATGATATCTTAATTTTTAGTCAAACTAAAGAAGAGCATCTTGAACATGTAAATATTGTTCTAAAAAAGTTACATGATGAACAACTAACCATAAATTTGGAGAAGTGTGAATTCATGAAGCAGGAATTGGTATACCTTGGTTTTGTGTTGTCCAAAGGAGAAGTGAAGATGGAAAAGTCAAAGGTAGAAGCCATATTGAATTGGCCTACTCCTAGAGCAGCAACTGAGTTGAGAAGTTTTCATGGCTTAGCTCAGTTTTATAGAAAATTCATAAAGAATTTCAGTGCTATTTGTGCACCCATTCTTGATACAATCAAAGGTGGGGTAAAAATAGAGTTTCAATGGATACAAGCAGCTGATAAGAGTTTTGAATTGTTGAAGAAAGCAGTAGCCACACAGCCAGTGTTAGTGCTACCTAGTTTTGATAAGTTATTCACTTTAGAATGTGATGCTAGCAATATTGCAGTAGGTGCAGTACTTAGCCAAGAGAATAGACCAGTCACTTTTTTCAGTGAGAGGCTAAATGATGCAAAGAGAAGATACTCTTCATATGACTTGGAGCTCTATGCTCTAGTCCAGGCACTTAGAAAATGGAGGCATTATCTCCTACCTAAGGAATTTGTTGTATATACAGATAATCAAGCTTTGAGTTTTCTGAACTCATAGGATAAGTTGAGCCATAGGCATATCAAGTGGATGGAGTACTTGCAGTCTTACACATTCACAATTAAGCATAAGAAGGGACAGCTCAACAAAGTAGCATATCCTTTAAGCAGGAGGCTGCTCATAGTACAAGAGGTGAAATTACGAAGCATAGGAATGGAAGAGTTCACAGCCCTCTACAAAGATGATGAAGATTTTACTGAAGCATACAAGGTCTATCAAGACTTTGAAAATCACTTTCATAGTGAATTTGCAAATTACACTTTGCAGTAGGGATTTGTTGTGATGTTCACAACACGCCCCATTTTGCTCCTTAGCAAAACGAGGACCCCTGCTGATGTTTTGCCTTTTGCTTCTGCTTGTGTTTGTCTGCTTTCTGGCGGTTTGGTAAAAATGAAGGTCAGGTGCATCATCATCATGATATTCGATGAGGTAGGTCATCATCATGAGGTCAGTTTGTCAAATTTCATATTTTGTTTCTATGACCTCATATTTAGAAAGAGCTTGAAATTCCATGCAGGTTTGCCTTTTACTTCACTTGAAAATTCGTCTATATGTGGAAGTTATGCACAGTCAAAGTTTTGGTCAAACCTGATATTCGCAGGAGGATCATCATATTTTTTTATGTTGTCAAGGTCATCATGATCTTGGTCTATCACCCGATAAAAATCATGCAGTCGCAATATCCGGACGTCAATCTTAGGTGATAGTGCCCTTTACCCGTCAAATGACCTTATGCGCATCATGAGCATCATGATTTTTTAGGAGGGTCATATTTTATAAACTTGGTTTTGCTATATGAGGACATCATCATCATATTTGAAACGTCCCCCCGATAATATCCTGAGGTTCAAATATCATGATGACGTCAACTTTAAGTCATAGTAAGTTTTCCTCATCGAGCGGTCTTTCGCATCGCGAGCATCATGATATTTTTGCATCGCCTAATATTATAATATCATGCTGATAATATAAGATCACCCTGACTTAGAAAATCCACCATCGGCATATTTGCATGCGCATGTTCAAATCCTATCGGAGGGTCATCATCATGATATTTGCTGAAGTTCGCTAAGATGATGATGACGACTTCATATCCTCCTGATCTCCTTTTGCATGATCATGATCATCATCCTGATCTTTCACAAGAGGGTCATATTCGCTGAAATTCGCTAAGTGATGGAGACATCATCATGATATTCGAATAAGAGGATCATCATATTCATATCCTCCTGATCTCCTTTTGCATGATCATGATGATCACCCTATCTTTTTGAGGAAGGGTGATATTCCATTCCTCAACAGCATGATCATATTTTAAATATCACCCTAGTGCAAACCTGATGATGACCTCAACTCATCTTCATGCTCCGAAAATGAAATATGATGATTACGTCATCATGATAATTCGATGAGGAGGATCATCATTTTTTTATCCTGTCCTGTTGTCAAGATCATCATGATCTTGTTTGTCTACCTGATATTTCGTAAAGTCCTCCTGCCGAGAAATACAACCTTTTGCTAATATCCTGATGATCATCATCATCACATTTCCCTTCGGCAGGATATTTTCTAAAACATGATCCGGTTAGCGAAATATCATGATGACGTCATGTTCTAAGTTTAACGAAAGCTCCGGATATCATGATGACGTCATCCCGATCTGATAAACAAAGAAGCAAATATCCTGATCATCATCATCATCCTGATCTTTCGAGAGGGTTGCCTTGGCCCCAAAGGGGTCATATTACATTCATCATCCTGATCATGCTCCTTAGGTGACCCGATATTGCAATTATCCCCTTGATCTTAACTGAATATCATGATGATGTCATTTTTTGCATTTTAACAGAGCCCGAATATGACGATGATGTCACCATCATATTCCTTTCCTCAGCAGCAGGATCATATTTCACATCCTCCTATTTTCCTTCAACATGAAGATGATGATGATGTTGTTCTTTTCCCCATTACACGGAAGCGAAACATCCTGATGATGTCATCTGGACCTTCGGAAGGGAGAGCATCATATTTCCAGAATATCATGATGATGAAGTGAATATCGACTAACATGTTTTTTGACACGCCGATAGCGATAGTCATGCCGATGGGCGGGAAATGAGGCGGTGGAATTTTAAAGTGTTTTTTTTGGCGCCTGTGGCATTTTCCCGGTCAGCGATAGTTGACCCGATGAATTTTGAGCAGTCTGAACGCATTTTGGGCGCGTTTGAGGAGTATTCTGGATCCGATCTCCACGATTTTGCGCAGTCACCTAGATTTAAATGATTATTTTAATTTCCTGCTGTTTATGTGATAAATGTAATACTTATTGCTTGTCTTGTCTTGCAGGCTTGCAGTTGAGGAAGCAGCTGGAAAGTCAACACAGTGACCTCATGGAGGAAGGAAATCTGATCTCAGGAGCAGGAAGATAAGGATGAAGTGCAAAAAAGTCAAGGCCATTCAAGTAAAGAACAGAGTTGCAGTTGAGAGTATTACTACAACAGACAAACAGAAGTTATTACCCAGCTGCCGGAACTTCTCAGAAGGGGCAATATTTCGCCCAGATTTGACACTGCTCAGAGATATTTTGAAGGGCTGGTTCACCTGTATTTATTGCTGTAACCAAGGGTTTGAACCAGGGGTTCAGTTAGGTTTTTGCTGTAGTGAGGACAATCAGAATGTCTTTATATTGTGCCTCTCTACACTGTAATACTTTACAACAGGGATTTTAGGAAAACAACAGTGGCTACAACAGGATTTTCTTTTAGGAACATACAGCAAGTTAGCATAGTTTAGAGTACAAGAAGGAGGTCGCCTGTTTGTCTGCAGGAAGGTGCGCGTGGAATGTCTGGCTGCCTTACTGTATCTGTAAAGCTTGTAAGTTCTCTGTAGTATGATCAATGAAACTAAGAGTCATTCCTACATTGTAAATCATGTATGACTATTCATTTCTAATACAATAGAATCTGGAGTTCTGCATCTATCTTCTGAGTGTTCTCCTGCTCTTCTTTGTGTTTTGAAATATCTTCTTTGAGAGCTTACAATTTTAAATGTATGTTTGTGAAAATGCTCAGAACTTACATTTAAGGTTTTTACTGTGGATTTGATCAAATTACTGTGGTATTTACATAGTGCATAACAGAAACAATTAGATCCTTCGGTAGATTAAATGAGGTATAGATTAGATCTTTCTAACTTTTCCCAACCCATCTGAAATATTTAGCTAAAAACGTAGAAATCTAAAGGAAATTGTCTCAAATTTGAAGAAGCATGTATAACAGAGCGATAAGTAGACAGTTTTCATAAATAGATAAAGAAGAAAGCTGCAAAAAAATTCAAGAAAACCATCTAAAACTTGCAGCCCGGTAACACTTGTATGCAAATGAATAGAATACTTGTTGAAATCTATGACCTTTTTGCATATTCTTAGTCCAGTAAGCCACCAAACAAACCTAAACTACGTAAGGCCCCTTGAACATTACAGCTTCACATTGACCAACTGAACTTGACCAACCGAACCATTGTAGACTTGGGATTAGTTGAATCTCAAATGATTCCTTCTTATCTTTCAAGTATAGTTTCAGTTCATTATATGTGAATTTTAACTTATTGTTATGATTGCATCAAAATGATCATCAACAGTTTTCTGGCGCTAGAAGGAGGGCCTGATTTGGTTTAGGGTTAAAATTAAAATTTTGAGTTTTAAATGTTATATTCTGAGATATGTTAGATCTCATAAAATTTCAAAGGCCTAAAAACTTGAAAGCGGGTCCCATTTTTAATGGACTCATATGGGGACAGTTTTCAAGTTGACATTCCTTCATTTCACAAAGCTTTGAATAACCAACTTTATCCTAAAAATTTATATAGCTATGGTTTATTTGGAAGGTGTAGGATACATAAGTCCGCAGAGCATGGTGAGCTTAATTGTCTAGCTTTCCTTACAAGATTAGATTTATATTTGAAAGGACTAATCTCTCTCTCAGATGTGTATAAGGCTGAAAGTTGGCAGGGAGATGAGGAGATTATTGAGCGACAGGAGGATGCAGCATCAACGGTCATTAAATGTGTAGAGGATACAAAGATGGAACCAATGCTAGGAATAAAGGATAATAAGATCTCTTGGCAGGAATCATGTAATGGTAAGAAAAAAAATCTGTCTTTTCGTCAGGATCCGGCTGTGATTAAAGTTAGTGAAAAGTATAAATATTCTAAAAAATACAGAGAAGGAATCACAGCTCATGTCCCTTTTCTAGATAATAAGCAAAAAGGATTTAATGAAAAAGAAAAGGAAAGTGAGGTTCATCTTGATACATTTGATAAATATATAGAACTACTAAGGAATATTTGTCAAGAAGAAACCTCTGGGTCTGACTTGAAAAGTTTTAACAAACATGATTTGGCAAAGAAATGTAAACAAGCATTGGCAGAATTAAAATGCACTAAAATTGATAAGATCCCTACTGTAGAAACTAATGAAGTCATAGAAAAGAAAGGAAATCCTAGTGTTACACCCGACTTCTTTAAATTGAATGATCAAAATCAAGATTGTTGCAGGTCAATAAGATTAGACTCTTCACTAAATGACAAATGTGAGTCATCTGATGAACAATTCTTGAAAGAAGAGGATATAGAGGATCATGTAGCTGCTGTACACAATCAGACATCACTCCCATGCCATGTTGAAAATAAAACAGGGGAGTACTCCTGTCAATCAAAGGATGTTGTCCCACCTTTACTCTCAAGTGACTTAGAAATAATTAATTTCTGTATGTCAGATTATGATGATGAGAATACTTACTTAAGTACTGATGTGCAGGAAACTAATGAGAACATTGAGAGGTTTGCTAAATTTGAGGATAAACTGAATATCCAGAATGAAGGAACAAGGCTGGATGAAGATGAAGAAATGATACATCTAGAGTCATTCCTCTTTCAACTTGAAAAAGGACTAGACATAGAGCTGGGCAATGAAAATGTAGAGCTAAATGAAAAGCCAGCTATTAATAAACAAGTGTGTTCCACAGAGCTAAAGGCACATCAGGTTGTCTCTTTCCTTTCCTTAGTAAACAATGATAAAGGCTATTTTGATTATGGAAATTCAAGAGATAGGACCTGCATATGGATTAATCATAAACCTGATGAGCAGCCTCAGTTACTAGTTAAGAGCCATTCTGATAAACACAATGAATCTAAAATACCAGATTTTTTTTCAGAATTCAAAGATAAATCTGCTAGGATGAGGACCATAACTAGTACCCTGTTACTCCTGCACAACCTAAAGAAATATGCAAGTAGGGGTGTTTTTGGGTCTTTTTCCTGGGTTTCTAATTGCCTTGTAGAGGCTTGTATATAGTCTGGTAGGGTAGTTGTTTTTGTTTTTGTGTTCTTCTTTTGCTGTTTTCTTTTTGGGTTGGCTGTTTGTATAGCTTGTCTTCTGTTGGTTTTTTCTTTTTGTTTCTTTCTGTTTGTACAGTTTTTCTTTTGTTGTGTTGTTTGTACAACCTGTTTGTTTGGTTTGTTTGTTGTCTCCTCAGCAGGGATCTTTATTTTACTTTAGAGTATTAAGGAGCAAAACTAGCAACCATTCAAAACAGTATATAATTTAGGATATTCAGGTTAACCATTTGCAATTTACACATAACCTGTCACTGTCATGAATGTAGAGAGTTGTTCATCTTCTGAAGTTTTGTATTCAATAAATGTGATTAAGAATTCGAAGCAGATTTCTCACGATGACACACCTAAAATCCTTGGGTTTGTTGAACATACAAGTGTAGATATTAGGTGAAAAATCAGAGGTCACCCTTGCTACCATTACAATTCTCAGCTTAATTTCAGCAAGTGCCCACTCCTTGCATCATGAAGTTACAAATTGCTATACCTTATGAAATCTTTCAAAATTAGAAAACAAATAAATAAATAAATAAATGAATAAAGCGGATTATACTGAAAATCCAGATTAAGCCATCTAAGTAACTCTACCGGGGCTATGGACGCTCGCTGGCAGTGGGGCTCTACTTAGGAGAATTGTAACGATAACCTTTCCGGGGCTATAGACGCTCGCTGGCAGCAAGGCTCTATCCGGTCGGCTATGAGGGAATATCCTCACCTACGTAGGCTAATGTCAGTCACTGGTTTGTTCAACCGATCTTCAAGATGAGGATAATTAATCACATGCACACAACTAAACTGAAAATGGAAATTCATGCATCTTTATTGAATACTTTGAGTCTCAAGCTGAATAGTAATTTGCAGGAAAGATAGTTGGAAGTTATGAGTTCATTTCATCTAGTTTCCTTGAACACTTTGAATTTAATTGTTTTGTTTTGGTTGCTAGTTGTTGTGATGTTCACAACACGCCCCATTTTTCTCCTTAGCAAAACGAGGACCCCTGCTGATGTTTTGCCTTTTGCTTCTGCTTGTGTTTGTCTGCTTTCTGGTGGTTTGGTAAAAATGAAGGTCAGGTGCATCATCATCATGATATTCGATGAGGTAGGTCATCATCATGAGGTTAGTTTGTCAAAGTTCATATTTTGTTTCTATGACCTCATATTTAGAAAGAGCTTGAAATTCCATGCAGGTTTGCCTTTTACTTCACTTGAAAATTCGTCCATATGTGGAAGTTATGCACAGTCAAAGTTTTGGTCAAACCTGATATTCGCAGGAGGATCATCATATTTTTTTATGTTGTGAAGGTCATCATGATCTTGGTCTATCACCCGATAAAAATCATGCAGTCGCAATATCCGAACGTCAATCTTAGGTGGTAGTGCCCTTTACCCGTCAAATGACCTTATGCGCATCATGAGCATCATGATTTTTTAGGAGGGTCATATTTTATAAACTTGGTTTTGCTGTATGAGGACATCATCATCATATTTGAAACGCCCCCCCGATAATATCCTGAGGTTCAAATATCATGATGACGTCAACTTTAAGTCATAGTAAGTTTTCCCCGTCGAGCGGTCTTTTGCATCGCGAGCATCATGATATTTTTGCATCGCCTAATATTATAATATCATGCTGATAATATAAGATCACCCTGACTTAGAAAATCCGCCATCGGCATATTTGCATGCGCATGTTCAAATCCTATCGGAGGGTCATCATCATGATATTTGCTGAAGTTCGCTAAGATGATGATGACGACTTCATATCCTCCTGATCTCCTTTTGCATGATCATGATCATCATCCTGATCTTTCACAAGAGGGTCATATTCGCTGAAATTCGCTAAGTGATGGAGACATCATCATGATATTCGAATAAGAGGATCATCATATTCATATCCTCCTGATCTCCTTTTGCATGATCATGATGATCACCCTATCTTTTTGAGGAAGGGTGATATTCCATTCCTCAACAGCATGATCATATTTTAAATATCACCCTAGCGCAAACCTGATGATGACCTCAACTCATCTTCATGCTCCGAAAATGAAATATGATGATTACGTCATCATGATAATTCGATGAGGAGGATCATCATTTTTTTATCCTGTCCTGTTGTCAAGATCATCATGATCTTGTTTGTCCACCTGATATTTTGTAAAGTCCTCCTGCCGAGAAATACAACCTTTTGCTAATATCCTGATGATCATCATCATCACATTTCCCTTCGGCAGGATATTTTCTAAAACATGATCCGGTTAGCGAAATATCATGATGACGTCATGTTCTAAGTTTAACGAAAGCTCCGGATATCATGATGATGTCATCCCGATCTGATAAACGAAGAAGCAAATATCCTGATGATCATCATCATCCTGATCTTTCGAGAGGGTTGCCTTGGCCCCAAAGGGGTCATATTACATTCATCATCCTGATCATGCTCCTTAGGTGACCCGATATTGCAATTATCCCCCTGATCTTAACTGAATATCATGATGATGTCATTTTTTGCATTTTAACGGAGCCCGAATATGACGATGACGTCACCATCATATTCCTTTCCTCAGCAGCAGGATCATATTTCACATCCTCCTATTTTCCTTCAACATGAAGATGATGATGATGTTGTTCTTTTCCCCATTACACGGAAGCGAAACATCCTGATGACGTCATCTGGACCTTCGGAAGGGAGAGCATCATATTTCCAGAATATCATGATGATGAAGTGAATATCGACTAACATGTTTTTTGACATGCCGATAGCGATAGTCATGCCGATGGGCGGGAAATGAGGCGGTGGAATTTTAAAGTGTTTTTTTGGCACCTGTGGCATTTTCCCGGTCAACGATAGTTGACCCGATGAATTTTGAGTAGCCTGAACGCATTTTGGGTGCGTTTGAGAAGTATTCTGGATCCGATCTCCACAATTTTGCGCAGTCACCTGGATTTAAACGATTATTGTAATTTCCTGCTGTTTATGTGATAAATGTAATACTTATTGCTTGTCTTGTCTTGCAGGCTTGCAGTTGAGGAAGCAGCTGGAAAGTCAACACAGTGACCTCATGGAGGAAGGAAATCTGATCTCAGGAGCAGGAAGATAAGGATGAAGTGCGAAAAAGTCAAGGCCATTCAAGTAAAGAACAGAGTTGCAGTTGAGAGTATTACTACAACAGACAAACGAAAGTTATTACCCAGCTGCCGGAACTTCTCAGAAGGGGCAATATTTCGCCCAGATTTGACACTGCTCAGAGATATTTTGAAGGGCTGGTTCACCTGTATTTATTGCTGTAACCAAGGGTTTGAACCAGGGGTTCAGTTAGGTTTTTGCTGTAGTGAGGACAATCAGAATGTCTTTATATTGTGCCTCTCTACACTGTAATACTTTACAACAGGGATTTTAGGAAAACAACAGTGGCTACAACAGGATTTTCTTTTAGGAACATACAGCAAGTTAGCATAGTTTAGAGTACAAGAAGGAGGTCGCCTGTTTGTCTGCAGGAAGGTGCGCGTGGAATGTCTGGCTGCCTTACTGTATCTGTAAAGCTTGTAAGTTCTCTGTAGTATGATCAATGAAACTAAGAGTCATTCCTACATTGTAAATCATGTATGACTATTCATTTCTAATACAATAGAATCTGGAGTTCTGCATCTATCTTCTGAGTGTTCTCCTGCTCTTCTTTGTGTTTTGAAATATCTTCTTTGAGAGCTTACAATTTTAAATGTATGTTTGTGAAAATGCTCAGAACTTACATTTAAGGTTTTTACTGTGGATTTGATCAAATTACTGTGGTATTTACATAGTGCATAACAGAAACAATTAGATCCTTCGGTAGATTAAATGAGGTATAGATTAGATCTTTCTAACTTTTCCCAACCCATCTGAAATATTTAGCTGAAAACGTAGAAATCTAAAGGAAATTGTCTCAAATTTGAAGAAGCATGTATAACAGAGCTATAAGTAGACAGTTTTCATAAATAGATAAAGAAGAAAGCTGCAAAAAAATTCAAGAAAACCATCTAAAACTTGCAGCCCGGTAACACTTGTATGCAAATGAACAGAATACTTGTTGAAATCTATGACCTTTTTGCATATTCTTAGTCCAGTAAGCCACCAAACAAACCTAAACTACATAAGGCCCCTTGAACATTACAGCTTCACATTGACCAACTGAACTTGACCAACCGAACCATTGTAGACTTGGGATTAGTTGAATCTCAAATGATTCCTTCTTATCTTTCAAGTATAGTTTCAGTTCATTATATGTGAATTTTAACTTATTGTTATGATTGCATCAAAACGATCATCAATAGGATTATTGTTCAAAGGTGGACAGTTGTGTGTACCAAAAGGATCCATGAGAGAAAATCTCATACATGAGAAACATAATGGTAGTTTGAGTGGATATTTTGGTCTGAACAAAACGTTGGAGTTAGTCTAATGGTTCTACTATTGGCTGAAGATGCACAAAGATGTCAGAAAGTATGTAGAGCAGTGTATCATCTGTTAGCAAGCCAAGGGAACTTCTTCAAATGCAGGATTGTATCAACCACTACCCATTCCTTCCAGGCCATGGGACTGTGTTAGTATGGATTTTGTAGTTGGTTTGCCAAAGACTAAGATTGGTTTTGATAGTATTTTTTTTAGTTGTTTATAGATTTAGCAAGATGAGTCATTTCATTCCTTGTAAGTTGACTCATGATGCTAGTCATATAGCTCATTTATTTTTCAAAGAGGTCATAAGGATTCATGGACTCCCAGTAAGCATCATGTCTGATAGAGATACTAAGTTCATGAGACATTTCTTGAAAACTCTATGGCAGAGATTAGGAACAAATCTATCTTTTAGATCAGCCTATCATCCATAGACAGATGGCCAAATAGAAGTGGTGAATAGGACATTGGGCAACTTGTTAAGGTGTTTGACAAAATAATATGGACAGAGTTGGGATCAAGTCATTTATTAGGCAGAATTTGCCTATAATGACAGTGTGAATAGGACTACTGGGAAAAGTTCATTTGAGATAGTGTATGGAATGCACCCTCGAGGTGTATGTGAACTCTAACATCTTGGAGAGATGGAATATAGAAGTGGTCATGCAGAGGATTTTGTACTATCTATGAAGGAGATACATGAACAAGTAAAGAAGACAATGCAGGAAAATACCTAGAAAATCAAGGATAGGGTAGATGCACATAGGAAGGATGTCCAGTTTGAAGTTGGTAATTTAGTGATGGTTCATTTGAACAAAGCCAGATTGTAGAAAGAGATACCAACTAAACTACAGATGAGACAGATTGGTCCTTGCAGAATTCTAGACAAGTATGGAAAAAATGCCTACAGGATTGATTTTCCAGCAGACTTGTCAATTTCACCAGTGTTCAATGTTCAAGACCTGGTACCCTATAAAGGTCCTCATTTAGCAGTAGGTGGATCTAGTTCAGAGGCTAAATAGACAGTGAGTGATGTGACTTTGCCACCTACACTCAAACAACAAGCTAAGAGAATTTTGGATTCTTGAGTGAAGAAACAGACCAGACATGGCATGTACATGGAGCATCTGATCAAGTGGAAACAGTTGTCTGAAGCTGAGGCTACCTGGGTTGTAGAGTCTGAGTTCAAGAAGCGGGGCATTGATTTTTCCTTGTTGTCACTGGAGGTGACTTGACTTTTTCTGTGCAGGGGGAGTATGGTGCAGGAGCACCAAGAGCTTGGTGCCCATGTATATATTTTTTTGCTTTTTTGGTGTGAAGTCCTTTTTAATTTTCTAAGGGAAGGAGCAGGACCATTGAATAAATGGGACCGATGTGTGAGCCTAGTGTTGAACCGTTGAACCTCATGCTAGAGGTTCAACGAGTTCATTTGGTTCAATGGAGTGAACATGCATTTGGTTCAATGGAGTGAACATGCATTTGGTTCAATAGAGCCCTGTCTGATGGGGAAGCCTGGCATTGAACCGTTGAACCTCATGTTGGAGGTTCAATGAGTTCATTTGGTTCAATAAAGTGGTGACTGACAGTGGCGGTGAGGAGAACCTATTTATAACTGAGAGGGAGGGGGGTGAATCAGTTATCCTTAATTTGCTTTCAGTTCAAACACTTAAATCCACTTTGTTAATCAATAGCATAGCAATTAATCATTCATGAAAGCATAAGACATAAACACCAGAGCATATACACATCAACATATGAAACACCAAGATTTTGACGTGGAAAACCCAGTTAAGGAAAAAACCATAGGGTGATTAACCCGAGGATTATTCTCTATTAGAAGAATAAGAAAAATAGGTGGCACATGCTAATTAGGGCTCACTGGCTGAGCACACTGCTCATAAGGAGGCACACTACCTACAAGAGACACACTATCTACAAGATAACAAGTATTACAAACTTGAACTAGAGATTGACATCTTTACCATGCCTAGATCAGTTCCATTTAAGCCCAAAAAACTCCTGCTCTGCCTTTTGCACTTCTATTCGCTATATCACTCTCATCACCGCAAGACACACTTCAAAATGAATTCATAAACCCTTATTTATACAAGACATTGACTTAGGAACAATCATCTAAGTCAGCAAACACCTACAAGATCATTCGAAAGATGTGTAATACATCTGGTCGGCCTGTCTCAAGAAGAACACCAACAACCGGTGGTCTTTACATCAAATCCAGACTCTAACTTCAATACGGACTGCCAATAAGAATTATACATGATCCAAGGATCACCAAGGCCTTCCCTGAGTCATCAAGAACATCCGCACTTTATCAGCTTACTGGAATTCTTCTCTTCTTCATACGAAACTTCAAGAACACAGTCTGTTGCCACTGTCATAATGCAAAATGTTCTTCTGGACCTCCAAACAATGCACAAATCAAGTTGTCACTTCACAATGACTTCTTCAACACTCCCTCCAATCCGCAGAATGAGAGAATGTAATTCTGGAACTCACCAGACCAATCTATGACACTTTGTCACCACTGAACGCCTGCCGGAACATGTTCTACTTGAGTGAACATAACTTCTTTAGATCTTCATACGGACCTCTGAAATCTTAACTGGAACATCTCAAGACTCATATCTACAAACCCTCTAATCCGCATCCTCTAATCCTCAACCTATTTAGTACTTTTGCCTTCTCATCACTGTTCTTCACTGTTCCTGATTGAGACTAATTTTCCCAATATCCTCAGCACACAGCTCATCCAATCCTTCTTATCAATGCAATATGAGTATGTTGACATCAATGACAACACTGGTTAACCTCATACTTGCAACAATCTCCTTCTTTGTCATTGATGGCAACATATGATGTGAAAAACCATCAAGACAAAAACTTCTCCTTTCTGTCACAGCTCCCCCTATCAGCAACAACTCTTCACATCTCTTCTCTTCCTTTACTGCTCCCCCTTTGATCATCAACCACTTGTTTTTCACATGTCTTCTCTCCCCCTTTGACATCAATGGCAAAGGGCTCATACTTGCAATTCTAACACATCAGAATCATACCAGCTGCTCCCCCTTAGTAGCAGCTCCCCATCATCAATCCGGATCACAAGATATGACTGTGATATCCACCGGACTGATGCACATCAGTGCATCCTAGTTCATCACCGGAGGGGCCATGACCTCTAACTTCTCCCTGAGATACTTAAAAGAGTCCTTGGGAAGAGGTTTAGTAAAAATATCTACAAGCTGATCCTTGGAGGACACATACTCCAATCTGACTTCACCCTTGTTCACTTGTTCTCTCAAAAAGTGAAATTTGATAGATATATGCTTGGTCTTAGAATGCAATACCGGATTCTTAGAAATATTTATTGCACTTGAATTATCACAGAAAATTGTGATAGGCTCCTCATATTCTACTTGAATATCTCTTAGCATTTGCTTCATCCACAAAAGTTGAGTGCAACTACCTGCTGCTACAATGTATTCTACTTCTGTTGTAGACAGGGATATTGCTTCTTGTTTCTTGCTTAGCCAAGAAACCAACCTTTTTCCCAAAAAGAATGCTCTTCCACTTGTACTCTTCCTATCATCCACATCTCCTACCCAATCTGCATCTATATATGCATGAAGAGAAAAGTCATGATCTCTGGGATACCATAGGCCATACTCAACTGTTCCTTTCAAGTACTTAAAAATTCTTTTGATTGCCATGACATGAGATTCTTTGGGATCAGCCTGGAATCTCACCACAAGACCAACAGCCTGCATTATATGTAGTCTAGTCTGAGTGAGATATAGTAATCCACCAATCATTGATTTGTACTTTGTCTAATCTGTCTTAGGAGAGTCATCATCTTTGCTCAACTTACATCCAGTGGCCATGGGAATGTTCATTGGCTTTGAATCTTCCATTCCAAATTTCTTCAATAGTTCTTTCACATATTTGGTCTTAGAGATAAAGATTCCTTTCTCTGTCTGAGTAATTTGTAGACCCAAGAAGAAATTCATTTCACCGAGCATTGACATTTCAAACTCACTTTTCATTTGGTTTGCAAATGTTTTACACATACTATCTCTTCCTCCAAAGATGATATCATCAACAAATACTTCAACAATCAAGATGCTTTCATGATCAATTTGGAAATATAGGTTACTATCAGTAGTACCTTAGTTGAAACCGATCTTCAAAAGATGTTTATCTAGCCTCTCATACCATGCTCTTGGGGCTTTCTTTAGACCATATAGTGCCTTGTTCAATTTGTAGACCATATCACCATGCTCATATAACTAAAATCCATCCGGCTGTTCAATGTACACCTCTTCTTCTAGGTCACCATTCAGGAAAACAGATTTGACATCCATCTGATACACTTTGAAATCTTTGAAGGCAGCAAATGCAAGAAATAGTCTGTCTGCTTCAATTCTTGCCACCGGAGCAAAGGTTTCCTCAAAATCAATCCCTTCTATTTGAGAGTAGTCTTTGTAGACTAATCTGGCCTTATTTCTAATTACTTCACCAACTTCATTTAGTTTGTTTTGGAAGACCCATTTGGTTCCAATCACATTCTTGTTTCTAGGTCTAGAAACAAGATCCCAATTGTGATTTTTCTCAATTTGCATTTGTTCTTCCATTGCTTTTGTCCAATTTTCATCATTGCAAGCTTCATTTATTGTATTAGGTTCAATCTTTGAAATCAAACAACATTCATCTAAATTTTGAGCAACATTCCTTCTAGTTTGCACAGTGCCTTTGCTTTTGTCACCTATGATCTGATCTTCAGAGTGGTTTAGTCTTACATACCTTGGAACTTTGGGGGTTTCTTGCACTTCTACTTCTTGATCATGCTCATTCAGACCTATCTCTTCTTCCTGATTTACTGAATCAGTCTAAATCTAACTTTCAGGAGAGGATGGAGCACCTTGAACCAGAACATCATTCTGATCATCTTCATCATACTCATAAAATCTTGAGTGCTTCTCAATACCTTCATCTACCTTCACATTTGTACTTTCTATCATCTTTCTCAGTCTCCTATTATAACACCAGTATGCTTTGCTTTGAGTGGAGTAACCCAAGAAAATTCCTTCATCACTTCTAGCATCAAACTTTCCTAGATCTTCATCTCTTTTAATGTAACACTTGCTACCAAATACTCTGAAATATCTCACAGTAGGAGTGATGAAAAACCAAAGTTCATAAGGAGTCTTACCGGTATTGCTTCTGATTTGAACTCGATTGAGAGTGGAGACTACAGTGCTAAAAACTTCTTTCCAAAACATCTGGGGAACATTTGCTTTGATCATCATTGTCCTGGATGCTTCCTAGATGGTCCGTTCTATCTCTCAACTACTCCATTCTGCTGTGGAGTCCTAGGAGTAGACAACTATCTCTTTATACCATGCTTCTCACAAAAGTCTATGAATTCACCGGATGTGAATTCACCACCTCTATCAGACCTTAGACATTTTAGTTTCAATCCGGTTTGATTCTCTACTATAGCATTGAATATTTTGAACTTCTCAAAAGCTTCTAATTTCTCTTTCAGAAAGGTAACCCACATCATCTGGGAATGGTTGTCAATCAGTAACATGAAATATCTATCACCTTGCATACTCTTGATTCTTCTCAGACCACATAGATAAGTATGAACTAACTCCAATAATCCGGTAGAGGATTGATCCTTGCTTTTGAATGAAACTCTGCTCTGTTTTCCTAACTAACATTCTTTGCACATACTGTTTGTAGGTTTTACCAACTTTGGAAGATCTCTTATAGCCTGAGTATTGCTTATCTTGATGATGTTATCAAAATTTACATGACACATCCTTCTATGCCATAACCAACTCTGATCAACTTGACCAAACAGACAACTTTTATTAGTACCAACTAGATGGAAGATATTACCTTTTGTTTGAGTACTGGATGCAATCTTAGTTCCAGAGCTTTCAAAGATCCTGCATCTTCCATTCTTGAACCAGAGATCATAGCCTTTGTCGACCAACTGACCAACACTGAGAAGATTGTGCTTTAATCCTTCAACATATAGTACATTACCAGTTTTGTTCTTCCCATCAAAAGAGATAGTTCCCCTACCTCTGATTCTACCAGCAGAATTGTCACCAAACTTTACCATTCCTCCTTCATACCTTTCCAAATCTAAGAACTTGTTCTTGTCACCTGTCATATGGTGAGAGCATCCACTGTCAATAACCCAATCATCCTTTTCTTCAACTTGGGCAGCCAAAGCTCTTTCTATAACCTTATGATTGATAGAATTAGGGAATATTGGATCTTCTTCCTTGATGGCAATGAACACCCATTCATTTCTAGATTTGTCTCCTATTTCTGATTCATCATCTGTTACTCCTTCATTATGATCTTCTTCATGAAGATAATAATAATTCTTTTGGAACCTTTGTCTGTTAGAATTTGATCTTGTGGATCTTTCCAGACATCTTGAAGTAAAGTGACCAATCTTATTGCAGTTGAAGCATTTGAAGGGTAATTTTCCTTCATACTTACCAGATCTCCTTGGCAGTCTTTTTGCAATGAGGGCTTCAAGTTGAGCTGTTTCTGCTTCTTCCTCTTCCATGTCTTTTCTTGGTTGATCATACCATGACAGCTTCCTTGAAGAGTTTTCTCGCAGATCAAATCTTTGTTTGCCTTTCACATAGGCACTAGCTTTGAATGCAGATTCAGTCTTGGGGGGATCATCTCCAAACTTGGTCATTTCAAATGCAACTAGTTTGCTAGCCAATTGGTCTCTTGTGACAGTTGTATGGGCTCTGAATTCATCAATGGCAGCAACCTTGATTTTGTAGGCAGCAGGAAGGGATCTGAGAATTTTGCAAACAATCTCATTTTCATCCAAAACTCCACCAGCATTCCTAATTCCACACACCAGCTGATTTACTCTTGGCATAAAGGTAGTGATATTTTCATCATCTCTCATCTTCAATCTTTCAAATTTCCCTTTGAGACTCTGCAACCTTACACTCTTAACAAACTCATCTCCTTCATGCAGAAGTTCCAGCTTAATCCAGATCTCAGAGGCAGTTGGTAGATCAATAACATTTGAGAGCTCTGAGTTGGTTAATGCACTTAGAAGAGCCTCTTTAGTCTGCAAATTGTTTTCAGCATCTGTGATTTCATTTAGAGTTGTCGGACCACCCTGTGGAGGTGTATATGCTTTTGTGACCATGGACAAGTATGCCTTTCCCATACACTCCAAGTGACATTTCATGCAGCCTTTCCAAAGAGTGAAGTTGGTTCCATCAAACTTCGGACTATCCGTGTTGTATGTGGACATCCTGGATCTCCTCAAGTGGTTAAGCCCCTTTTAGAGGAACTTGGCTCTGATACCAATTGTTGATAACTGACAGGGGGGATGAATCAGTTATCCTTAATTCGCTTTCAGTTCAAACACTTAAATCTAATTTGTTAATCAATAGCATAGCAATTAATCATTCATGAAAGCATAAGATATAAACACTAGAGTAGATACACATCAACACATGAAAGACCAAGATTTTGATGTGGAAAACCTGGTTAAGGGAAAAACCATGGGGTGATTAACCTAAGGATTATTCTCTGTTAGAAGAATAAGAAAAATAGATGGCACATGCCAATTAGGGCTCACTACCTGAGCATACTTCTCACAAGGAGGCACACTACCTACAAGAGACACACTGTCTACAAGATAACAAGTATTACAAACTTGAGCTAGAGATTGACATTTTTACCATGCCCGGATCAGTTCCATTTAAGCCCAAAAACTCCTTCTTTGCCTTTCGCACTTCTATTCACTATATCACTCTCATCACCACAAGACACACTTCAAAATGAATTCATAAACCCTTATTTATACATGACATCAACTTAGGAACAATCATCTAAGTCGGCAAACACCTACAAGATCATTCGCAAGATGTGTAATACATCTGGTCGGCCTGTCTCAGGAAGAACACCAACAACCAGTGGTCTTTACATCAAATCTAGACTCTAACTTCAATGCGGATAGCCAATAAGAATTGTACATGATCCAAGGATCACCGAGACCTTCCCTAAGTCATCAAGAACATCCGCACTTTATCAGCTTACTGGAATTCTTCTCTTCTTCATCTAGAACTTCAAGAACACAGTCTGTCGCCATTGTGATAATGTAAAAGGTTCTTCTAGACCTCCAAACAATGCACACATCAAGTTGTCACTTCACAATGACTTCTTCAACACTCCCTCCAATCTGTAGAATGAGAGAATGTAATTCAGGAACTCACCGGACCAATCTGTGACACTCTGTCACCACTGAACGCCTGTCGGAACCGGTTCTACTTGAGCAAACATAACTTCTTCAGATCTTCATGCGGACCTCTGAAATATTAACTGGAACATCTCAAGACTCATATCTACAAACCCTTTAATCTGCATCCTCTGATCCTCAACCTTTTTAGTACTTTTGCCTTCTTCTCATCACTGTTATTCACTATTCCTAATTGAGACTAATTTTCTCAATATCCTTAGCACACAGCTCATCCAATCCTTCTTATCAATGCAATATGTGTATTTGACATCAATGACAACACTAGTTAACCTCATACTTTCAATAGAACTAGTAGTAGGGAGTCAACAAATGCATATGAGAAGACGTCGGTGTGATCGGTCTTATTGGTAGACAAGGGCCAAAGTTCCACCAAAGTAGTAAGTCTGGCCGATATGTGATGATGAAAAGTTCAGGGAGACAAGTGCCTTCAGAGTGAGTTTTCAAAGGAAGACTGATAGTAATGTCTTTTCCCAATGGTCCAATGCTACTGATGGTTCAATACCATGTACGTGAGGATTGTATGAATATACAAAAAAAAAGCCAGTTGTGGGGAGAACACAAAATAATTAGTAAAGAAAACTAACTGAATGGACAGAAAACAAACCTAACTGTCTGATAACTGAAAAAGTTGAATAATATAAAAAGATGGTTTTTCTTTGTAAAGTGGTTGGAAGTTTTTGGGAGGTTGGAGAACAGACATTGATTGTAAGAAGGAGAACTCTCATAAATATAATAATGATAGTTTGATCTATTCATGCATTTCTGTAAAATTCCTGCATATCTCAATCTATAGTACAGTACTTAATCTTATTTCTGTTATTTTGTTTCTATTTGTACAAAATGTCTCTATCTTGATGTCCCTGTAATTTCTCTATATAATCATGGAGGGCCATCAAGCAGAGATCTCTTTTCTTATTTTTCTTTTTGTGGAAATGGTCAAATTGTCAAAGAGAGAAAATAAGAACTTGTCCTAGGTGAGCTATACCATAGCCTGACTATGTATGCAAGTTGCAGTCTAAGAAGAGGCAGGGGTGAAAACAGAGTAGGAGAAAATGAGTACCAGGCAATTAGAACCCTAGACCCAGAGAGGAGGGCTAATAACGGACTCAAGAAGGCTATAACCCTTGGGAATTGAGAATCTTGGAAGTGGTGAGGACAAAGAAAAATGTTCCACACCAAGAATGTAGTGTTTGTATTGAGAATAGTAGACTAGTAGGTCTTTCACCTCTATAATAGACTGATTAGTTTGAGTTAGGCATTTTGGGTAGAAAATGTCTGAGAGCACTTGAATTGGTAGTGAGACTTGGGGCATGACATAGGTCTTGAAATTTTTCAAACAAGATAGGTTTTCTCAGTCCATAGTCCTCCCCATCAGAAGGATTTCAGTAAGTAGATGAAGTGTGGATGTTCTTGGTGATTCAGGAAAGCTTGTGGAGGTCTTTATATGGTGTCCAGTTCATGTTGGTAGTCCACATTGAAGTTGGAGTTCGCAATTGAGGAATAACTTCCTGATGATGGTGTTCTTCCTGAGACTGGCCGACCGGATGAGTTTTACATCTTACGGATGTTCTTGTAGATGTTTGCCGACTTAGGTGATTATTCCAAAGTTGATGTCTTGTATAAATAAGGGATTACGAAGTCATTTCAAAGGTATCTTAGTAGAGATGAGTGTGTGGTAGCGAGGAGGAGAGAGAAAGGTAGAGCAAAAGGATTGGGCTTCAATGGAACTGATTCAAGCATGATGAAGATGCTATTTTCTAGTTCAAGTAGGTGATACTTATTTCCTTGTAGATAGTGTGTCTCCTATAGGCAGTGGGCCTCTTATGAGTAGTGTGCTCAGGTAGTGAGCCCTAATTGGCATGTGCCATTTGTTCTTTCTATTCTTCTAATAGAGAATACAATCCTAGGTTAATCACCCCGTGGTTTTTCCCTTAACTTGGTTTTCCACGTCAAAATCTTGGTGTCTCATGTGTTGATGTGTTTATGCTCTTGATTCATTGCATTATGTTTCCATGATTGATTTATTATTATGCTACTGAATTGCAAAGTGGAGTTAAGTGTTTAATTGGAAGAAAGTTTTGGACAACTGATTCACACCCCCTCTTAGTTGTTTGTCCTAAGTCTAACAATTGGTATCAGAGCCAAGTTCCTCTAAAAGGAGCTTAACAGCTTGAGGAGATCCAGAATGGTGTCTTACAAGAAGGATAGTCTGAAGTTTGATGGAACCAATTTTAATCTTTGGAAAGGTCGCATGAAATGTCACTTGTAATGTATGGGAATGGCGTACTAGACCATGGTTACAACAAAGTATACACCTCCATAGGGTGGTCTGAAAGCCCCAAATGAAATCACAGATGCTGGAAACAATCTGCAGACTATAGAAGCTCTTCTAAGTGCATTATCTGATTCAGAGCTCTCAAATGTTATTGACCTACCAACTACTTTTGAGATTTGAGAAAAACTGGATTTTCTACATGAAGGAGACAAGAATGTTAAATGTGCAAGGCTACAAAATTTGAAAGGGAAATTTAAAAACCTAAAGATGAGAGAAGATGAAAATATCTCTACTTTTATGCCAAGAGTAAATGAGCTTGTTTGTGGAATTAGAAATGCTAGTGGAGTCTTGGATGAAAATGAGATTGTTGGCAAAATTCTCAGATCCCTTCCTGCTTCTTATAAAATTAAGGTTACTGCCATTAGAGAATTCAGAACTCATACAACTATCACAAGAGATCAATTGGCTGCACTTGAAATGAATAAGTTTGGAGATACCCCTCCTAAGACTGAATCTACATTCAAAGCTAGTACCTCTGTAAAAGGTAAACAATAGTTTAATCTGGGAGAGAACTCTTCAAGGAAACTATCATGGTATGAAAAAGCAAGAAAAGATCTGGAAGAAGAAGCTGAAACTGCTCATCTTGAAGCCCTTATTGCAAAAAGACTACCAAGAGGATCTGGTAAGTATGAAGGAAAATTGCCTTTTAAGTGTTTTAACTGCAACAATATTGGTCATTTTGCCTCAAGGTGTCTGGAAAGGTTTTCAAGACAAAATCCTATCAAGACAAGGTTCCAAAAGAACTGTTACTATGTACATGAAGATGATGATAATGAAGGAGTAACAGATGACGAATCAGAGATAGGGAACAAATCTAGAAATGAATGGGTGTTCATTGCCATCAAGGAAGAAGAACTAATTTCCTCTATATCTATCAGTCATAAGACTGTGAAAAGAGCTCTGGCTACCCAAGTTGAAGAGAAGGATGATTGGGTCATTGACAATGGATGCTCTCACCATATGACAGGTGACAAAAATAAGTTCATAGATTTGGAGAGGTATGAAGGAGGAGTGGTAAAGTTTGTTGATAATTGTTCTGGTAGAATTAGAGGTAGAGGAACTATTTCTTTTGATGGAAGGAACAAAACCAATAATGTACTATATGTTGAAGGTTTGAAGCACAATCTTCTCAGTGTTGGATAGTTGGTGGACAAAGGCTATGGTCTTCGATTCAAGAAAGGAAAATGCAAGATCTTTGAAAGTTCCAGAACAGAGATTGCATCCGGTACACAAACAAAAGGTAATATCTTTCATTTGGTTAGTATTGGTAAAAGTTGCTTATTTGTTCAAGTTGATCAGAGTTGGTTATGGGATAGGAGGATGTGTCATGTGAATTTTGATAATATCATCAAGATAAGAAATACTCAGGCTGTAAGAGATCTTCAAAAAATTGGTGAAACCTACTAATAGCTTGTGCAAAGAATGTCAGTTGGGTAAGCTGAGCAGAATCACATTCAAAAGTAAGGAACTGTCCTCTACTAGATTATTGGACTTAGTTCATAGTGATCTTTGTGGTCTAGTAAGAATCAGGAGTGTGCAAGGCGACAGATACTTCATGTTACTAATTGATGACTATTCCCAGATGATGTGGGTAACCTTTCTGAAAGAGAAATCAGAAGTTCTTGAGAAATTCAAAATATTCAAGGCTATGGTAGAGAATGAAACCAGATTAAAATTGAAATGTCTAAGGTTTGATAGAGGTGGAGAATTCACATTCGGTGAGTTCATAGAATTCTGTGAGAAGCATGGAATAAAGAGATAGTTGTTTGCTCCTAGGACTCCACAACAGAATGGAGTAGTGGAAAGAAAGAACTGGACCATCCAAGAAGCTTCTAGGACCATGATGATGGAAGCAAATGTTCCTCAGATCTATTGGAGAGAAGCTGTCAGCACTGCAGTTTATACTCTCAATCGAGTTCAAATCAGAAGCAATACTGGTAAGAGTCCTTATGAACTTTGGTTTGGCATCACTCCTACTGTGAGGTATTTCAGAGTTTTTGGTATCAAATGGGTCTTCCGGAACAAATTGAATGAAGTTGGTGAAGTAATAAAAAATAAAGGTAGATTGGTTTGCAAGGGCTATTCTCAAATAGAAGGAGTTGATTTTGAAGAAACCTTTGCTATGGTGGCAAGAATTGAAGCAGTCAGATTATTTCTTGCATTTGCTGCCTTCAAAGATTTCAAGGTATATCAAATGGATGTCAAGTTTGTCTTCCTGAATGGTGACTTGGAAGAAGAAGTGTACATTGAGCAACCAGATGGATTTCAATTCTCTGATCATGGTGATATGGTCTACAAGTTGAAGGCACTATATGGACTGAAGCAAGCCCCAAGAGCTTGGTATGAAAGATTAGATAAGCATCTTTTGAAGATTGGTTTCAACAAAGGTATTGCTGACAGTAATCTGTATTTCAAAATTGATCATGAGAGCATTTTGATTGTTGAAGTGTTTGTTGATGATATCATCTTTGGAGGAAGAGATAGTATGTGTAAAACCTTTGCAAATCAAATGAAAAGTGAATTTGAGATGTCCATGCTTGGGGAAATGAATTTCTTCTTGGGTCTACAAATCACTGAAACAAAGAAAAGAATTTTCATCTCTCAGACCAAATATGTGAAAGAATTGTTGAAGAAATTTGGGATGTAAGATTCAAAACCAATTAATACTCCCATGGCAATTGGATGTAAATTAAAAAAAGATGATGACTCTCCTAGGGCTGATCAAAAAAAGTATAGGTCAATGATTGGAGGACTGTTGTATCTTACTTAAACTAGACCAAACATTATGCAGGCTGTTGGTCTTGTTGCTAGTTTCCAGGTTGATCCTAGAGAATCTCATGTCATCGCAATCAAGAGGATTTTTAGATATCTAAAAGGGATAGTTGAGTATGGTCTGTGGTATCCTAGAGATCATGATTTCCATCTTCATGCATATACTAATGCGGATTGGGTAGGAGATGTGGATGACTGGAAGAGTACCAGTGGTGGAGCATTATTTTTGGGGAAGAGATTGGTTTCTTGGCTGAGTAAGAAACAAGAGGCAATATCTCTGTCCACTACAGAAGTAGAATATATTGCAGTAGCAGGTAGTTGCACTCAAGTTTTATGGATGAAGCAAATGTTCAGAGACATAAGAGTGGAGTATGAGGAGCCTATCACAATTTTTTGTGATAATTCAAGTGCAATAAATATATCTAAGAATCTGGTGTTGCATTCAAAGACAAAACACATATCCATCAATTTTCACTTTTTGAGAGAGCAAGTGAACAAGAATGAAGTTAGATTGGAGTTTGTGCCTTCCAAGGATCAGATTGCAGATATCTTTACTAAACCTCTACCTAAGGACTCTTTTGAGTATCTCAGGGAGAAGTTAGGGGTTATTACCCCTCTGGTGATGAAATAAGGTGCACTGATGTGCATCAGTCTGGTGGATATCACAGTCATATCTTGTGGTCTAGATTGATGATAGGGAGCTACTACTCAGGGGGAGCAGTAGGTATGATTCTGAAGTGGTGAAATTGCAAGTATGTGTCCTTTGCCATTGATGTTAAAGGGGGAGAGAAGACATGTGAAAAACAAGTAGTTGCTAATCAAAGGGGGAGCAGTAAAGGGAGAGAAGACATGTGAATGGTTGTTGTTGATACGGGGAGTTGTGACAGTAAGGAGAAGTTCTTGTCTTGATGATCAAAATAGTTTTTCACATCACATGTTGCCATCAATGACAAAGGGGGAGATTGTTACAAGTATGGGTCTAAATGGTGTTGTCATTAATGTCAACATACTCCTATTGCATTAATGATAAGGATTGGATGAGTTGTGTGCTAAGGATATTGAGAAAATTAATCTCAATTAGGAACAGTGATGACAATAAGGCAAATGTTCAAGATAGGATTAGGATCAGAGAATGTAGATTAAAGGGTTTGTAGATATGTGTCTTAAGGTGATCTAGTAGAGATTTCAGAGGTCCACATGAAGCTCTAATGAAGTTGTTACCATTCAAGTAAAACCAGTTTTGGTAGGTGTTCAGTGGTGACAGAGTGATACAGACAGGTCCGGTGAGATCTGGAAATGCATTATCCTATTCTACGGATTTGAGGGAGTGTAAAAGAAGTCTTTGTGAAGTTTAAACTTGTTTGGTTCATGGTTTGAAGGTCCTCAAGCATCTGTTCCTTTGTAATAGTGATGATAGACTGTCTTCTTGAGTTTTCAGATGAGGGAGAGAAGGATTTCAGTAAGTAGATGAAGTGTGGATGTTCTTGGTGATTCAGGCAAGCTTGTGAAGGTCTTTGTATTGTGTCCAGTTCATGTTGGTTGTCTGCATTGAAGTTGGAGCTTGCAATTGAGGAATAACTTCTGGATGATGGTGTTCTTCTTGAGACTAGTAGACCGGATGAGTTTTACTTCTTGTGGATGTTCTTGTAGATGTTTGCTGACTTAGATGATTATTCCTAAGTTGATGTCTTGTATAAAGAAGGGATTGCAAAGTCATTTCAAAGGTGTCCTAGTAGAGATGAGTGTGTGGTAGTGAGGAGGAGAGTGAAAGGCAAAGCAAAAGTATTGGGCTTCAATGGAACTAATTCAAGCATGGTGAAGATGCTATTTTCTAGTTCAAGTAGGTGATACTTATTTCCTTGTAGACAGTGTGTCTCCTATAGGGAGTGGGCCTCTTGTGAGTAGTGTGCTCAGGTAGTGAGCCCTAATTGGCATGTGCCATTTGTTCTTTCTATTCTTCTAATAGAGAATACAATCTTGGGTTAATCACCTCATGGTCTTTCCCTTAACTGGGTTTTCCACGTCAAAATCTTGGTGTCTCATATGTTGATGTGTTTATGCTCTTGATTCATTGCATTATGTTTCCATGATTGATTTATTATTATACTGCTGAATTGCAAAGTGGAGTTAAGTGTTTAATTGGAAGAATGTTTTGGACAACTAATTCACCCTCCCCCTCTCAGTTGTTTTCCCTAAGTCTAACATTAACTACTATAGGCTGAGAGGCCTATAAACTTTGAACACCATTTGAACTTCTCTGTACCCACTAGTTTCGTCAATGCATCTGTAACATTCTTCAAAGTATCTACCTTCTGCAAATTTACCTTTCCATCCTCAACCATGTCTCGCTCGAAGTGAAACTGAACATCAATGTGCTTGGTTCTAGCATGGAAAGTTGGACTCTTTGTAAGGAAAATTGCACTCTGACTGTCACAACTGATCGTGATTTGACTTGCATCAACACCAATATAAAAACATAATCTCTTAAACCAAATGGCTTCCTTACAAGCATGAGTTTCTGCCATATACTCAGCTTCTGTCATGGATGAAGTAACAATAGGTTGTCGCTTACTCATCCAACTAAAAGCACCACCAAACAGTGTAAACACATAAGCACTGGTTGATCTCCTGCTGTCAATGTCACCTGCCCAATTTAAATCCACAAATCCATGAATATCAACGTAATGCGGAGGTCCTGAAACATTACCATGATAGCAAATGGAATACTCAGAAGTACCCCTCAAATATCTGAACACTCTTAACTGCATCCCAATGAACCCGTCCAGGGTTAGCCATAAATTAACTAAGGAATCCCACTGCTTGGGCAATGTCTGGTCTTGTGCAGACCATAGCATACATCAAACTACCAACAACACTAGCATAAGGTACAATACTCATGTCCTCCACCTCACTAGGAGATTTTGGACAATACCCACTAGACAACTTTGTCCCCAAAGAAACAGGAACACACAATGGTCTACAATCTACCATGCTGAATCTTTCTAACATGGTCTTCACATACTTACTCTGGCTTAAACAAAGTTTTCTATTGGTTCTGTCTCTTCTGATTTCCATTCCTAGAATGTACTTGGCTACCCCTAAATCTTTCATTTCAAATTGAGCTGACAACTAAGATTTAAAATCAGAAATCATATTCTTACCCTTCCCAATGAGCAAGATATCATCAACATATAGTGAAACAATGAGAATACGATCACCATCAAACTTATAATAAACATAGTGATCTAATTTCGATCTCACAAATCCAATTGACAACACAAAGGCATCAAACTTCAAGTACCATCTCCTAGGGGATTTCTTCAAACCATACATAGACTTCTTAAGTTTGAAAACCAAATTTTCTTTACCTTTTACAATGTAATTCTTTGGCTATGACATGTAGATTTCTTCCTCCAAGTCACCGTGAAGGAAAGTTGTCTTCACATCCATTTGTTCTACCTCCAAGTCATAAGATGCTATGAGAGACAATAGGAATCGAATGGATGTCAACTTTGCAACAGGAGAGAAGATCTCATCATAATCTATACCCTCCACTTGTGAATACCCCTTTGCAACCAATCTAGCCTTATACTTCTCAATACTGCCATCTGCACAAATTTTCTTCTTGAACACTCATTTACATCCAATGGGTTTCCATCCAAGAGGCAAAGGCACCAAGTCCCAAGTTTGATTCTTTTCCAAAGAAGCCATTTCTTCCTCCATGGCCTCCTTCCAGGAACCTGCATCCTTCATATCCAAAGCCTCTGATACAATTCTAGGTTCATCACTATTAGTGATCAAAGCATAAGCACAACTAGAATCAAGCAATGTAAAACCAAACCTTTCAGGTTGCATTCTTATCCGTGTAGACCTCCTCAAGAGCTGAAGTTGAGGTTCAGCTTCTTCATTTGAGCTTTGAGAGTTGCTCAAGCTCTCCATCATCAGGTCCAACATTGTCTTTTTGTTCAGTCTTCTCAGGGGTGAGAGGAAGCTGAACAACATCCTCTTTCTTCTGGCTACAAAATAGTGGAAGAAGGTGTGAGCTCTCTGAAGATGACACTTCTACTATACAACACTTTTTTAGCCAAGGGGTCCCAAAGCTTGTATCCTTTCACACCATCACCATAGCTGATGAAGATACACTTAACAGCTTTGTTCTCCAACATTGACCACTTCTCCCTAGGCACATGTGCATATGCCTCACAACCAAAACATGAAGATGCCTTATTGAAGGCTTCCTACTAGACCACACCTCCATGGGTGTCTTTCCAACAAGAGCTAATGTAGGAGATCTATTTACTAGATAGAAAGTAGTGGCAACAACTTTAGTCCAAAACTTTTGTTCTAGACTAGCTCCACTAAGCATACTCCTAGCCTTCTCCATCAGTGTCCCATTCATCCTCTCTGCCACTCCATTTTGCTGCGTGGTGTATAGAGTTGTCTTGTGCCTTTCGATTCCAAGTTCCTTGCAATACTTATCGAATTCTGTAGAACAGAACTCATCACCATTGTCAGCTCAAACATTTAATCTTTTTACCAGTCTGATTTTAAAAAAAGGCTTTAAACTCCTTAAATGTGCTATAGACTTCAGATTTGCTTCTGAGAAAATAAATCGATGTCCTTCTATTGTAATCATCTATAAAAGATACAAAGTATACATATTTTGATAACAAAGGAACATTAAGAGGACCAAACACATCAGAATGAATGAGGTCCAGCACACCAGAAGACTTATGAGAACTCGAGTAAAAATGAACACGGGTTTGTTTTCCATAAATGCAATGTTCGCAAAAGTCAAACTCAAGGTTACAATCATCTAACCCCTAAACAAGGTTCTTATTTTTTAGGGTACAGAGACCCTTCTCACCAATGTGGCCAAATCTCTTATGCTATAACATTGTCTTTTCTGCAAGAAGTTTAACTTCCAATGCATGATTACAACCATCAAGACTAGAAACAATAGATTTCTTCATTGCTCATTCAGATGGTGGGGATGAAGTGACTGTTGCCTTCTTCCTTGAGTCAGAAGAACTATTGCATTGTGAAATGCATGCCTCCAGCTGAAACAGAGTACCTCTCCTAGTACCCTTAGCAAGCACCATAGCTCCTCTAGTCATCTTGCATCCTTCTATCGAAAAGACAACCTGTACACCTGCATCATTCAACATACTTACAGAAAGTAGGTTTTGTGCTAAGCCTGGGATGTGTAGAACCCTAGAGATCCCCTTCACTTGACCATCAAGGAATCAGATAGAGACTCTTCCATGACCAATGATCTTCAGATGAGAGTCATCACCTAGATACACCTTTCCACCATCGAACTCCTCATACTTAGTGAACCAGTCTCGATGTGAGGTCATGTGGAATGATGCACCAGAATTGATTAGCCACACATCATGAGATGCATGAGTTGCCCAGGCTGTGATGAAAGCATCGCTGTCATCTTGTGATTTGTCAGAATCTAAATCAGGAGCTTTCTTCTTTTTCTTCTTCTCCTCTTTGCATTCCTTTTGGAAATACCCAGTCTTGCCATAGTTCCAACAAAGATCCTTGGACTTTCCAGGAGATTTGGATCTACCCTTCTCAGCTTTCTTGTCCTTCTTCTTCCCTTTCTCTTTGGGTCTTCCACAAACTGCAAGGGCCTCTTTGGCTGCCTCAGAAGACTTTCTCCACATCTCTTCAGACAACAGTGAAGAAACCACTTCTTCTATTTTGAATGTGGATGTGGTGCTTCCAATTGCCATAACAAGATGATCCCATGAGTCTGACAGAGAACAAAGTAGGGTCATACATCAATCCTCCTCCATCTTTACACCAATAGATGTCAATTGTGCAACCAACATGTTAAAGGCATTCATATCCTCAGCAATGGATCCTCTTTCCTCGATTAAAAAAGAATACAACTTCTTTCTCAGAAAAATTTATTAACTAGGGATTTGGCTTGATACACATCCCCCAACTTCTTCCAAAGGAGTTTTGCAGTAGTCTCCTCATGGACATTTAATAACATAGAATCAATAAGACTAAGTCTTATGAGACCCTTAGCCTTCCAATCCTTGAGATCCTAGTCAGCTTGTGACATTGTAGCTAGTTTAGTTCAAGTCACACTATCCCAAAGGTCTCAGTCAACTAACATGTCTTCCATCTTGAGCTTCCACAGCTCGAAATTACTGCCATTGAACTTCTCTACTTCAAACCTTCCTAATGTGCCTGCTATCTCCTTGCTGCAATAAGATACAGAATGCTCTACATAGACTCCCACTCAACCTAAGATTAGCTCAAAAAACCCCTACAAAACAACTAGGACCAAAGGTGATCAAGCTCTAATACCAACTGAAACGAAGCTAGGTGTGCGGATACGCTTCCTACACTAATCTATTGAGGAGAGGGCTATGCAAATTCAAATTTATCCTAACTATTACAGAAATATTAAACCATTAACATTAGATATAGCAGAAAAACACAAGAGCCAGAAAGAAGACAGAAGAAGAGAGACAAAGATTTACGGTGGGGAAAACCCTTATCAGGTGAAAAACCCCACACTCAGAAACCTGCACAATGTATTAACAAATATGAAAGAATGTTTACAATACATTTGCAATGCAAGATTCAATGGTCTTTGACACTCATGTCTAGAGTCAATCTGGCAGCATAACAGTACCTATAAACCTATGACACAAACTCCATCTCCAAGCACCTGTATAAATAGGAAATACAAGGCAATATTGGACCTTTCTTGGAATGGGCATCCAACATGGCATCTTAGACCAAAACCCACGCCCAAGGACACTTAGTCAACATTGTAGACTATGCCTGACACTTGTCCATATCTCCCATCCAAAAGAGGTTGCCTATTTCCAAAATGGTCTATGATAGATGCTCTTACGACACTTACAACCGTTATAGAATCTGTCATAGTGGTTACAACTTACAGCTGTAAGAGAATTTTTCATACACATGCTATAAATAGCATATTCTCTTACAACATGTCATATTCCACCTTAGGGCACCCAAAATATGCCTTATTCAAAGATGCTTCATGACACATGTCATCACCTATCGTATAACCTTCTATTTCTGACTCTTACATGTCATAGATTCGTCATAGGAATCTATCATAACCGTTTCGGTCAAACATTCCTTACACAACATAGAAGATGCTAACACATGGCACAATATTCCTACTGCTAAGTGGGATGCCTATCTCCTCATGTTAGGACAAAAATACAAGTCAAAATCCATGTAGGATTGACACATCATCGTGCCACATCCCACAATATGACAATATGGATTTTCCAAATGTTTACAATAGGAAATTAAATAATAAATACAAACATTACAATTTCCTAGACTAGGGTGCTAGTCGCCATGTACTCCACATCAGAATCTCTGGAAACTGAAGTTGTAGTGCGGATCAGTGTTAGAAGGAGATCAAAACCCCTCAAAGAAATTAGTACCTTGGACTTGGGCATGAGTCCTTATTGTTGGGAATTAAGGTGTCTCAACATTTACAAATTTGTAGAATTATTTATTTAATTGTATATATTTTTATTGCCTAATATTGTATTTACTTGCACATTCATTTTGGTCACTTAGTTGAGGTGGCACGGTGACTTGTCATCTTACTTGGAATGTGACTTGTATGGTTAAGTGAAACCTACATGGATTTGGATGTCCCATTTGAGGTGGCACTATTGTGCCATGTGTTGACATCTTGTGGTATGTGGAAGAGGATATTCCATATGGTAGAATCTATGACGCATAAGAGACAAGTTTGGAGATTCCTATGAAAAGTGGGGACAAGTGTCGATGAGTATCTTTGCATGAGGGAAATGCATCTTTGGGCACCCAAGTTGGGCTATGACATGTTGTAAGAAGAATTAACTATGTTTAGTCTTGTATGATGGATTCTCTTACAACATTTAAGGTTGTTATGTTGGGAAAATCTATGACAGCTATAAGATGCGTAATAGCATCTGTCACAGTCTATTTTTAGCCTTAGAGTGCTCCATGTTGGGAAAATAAAATCTGCTATATATGAAAGATGTATGAGATGTATTTGTATCTTGGACAAGTTTCCTTTAATGTGGGATAATGGCCATGTGGCCAAGGTGGATGCCTATCTCAAGAAGCTTCTAGAATATGCCTTGTATCTATATAAAATGCATTGTTTTGGAGTTGTAGTTGCATAGAATTTTTATAGGTACTGTTATGCTGCCAGAATCATTCCAAAATGATATTTCAAGACTCTTGGAAGAACTTGCATTGCAAGTGTATTGTAATCCTTTCACAGAATTGATAATACATTGTGTAGGTTTTAGAGTGTGGGGTTTTTTACTTGAAAATGTTTTCCCCATAATACATCTTGTGTCAATCTCTTATGTGTTGTGTTAATGCTGTAATTTCTTATGTTATATGTTTAACATTGCTGCAATTGTAAGGACTAAAATGAATTTGCATACATTTCCCCTCATTAGATTGGTGTAGGAAGTGTGTTCTATGTACCTTGCTTCCTTTCACACATGTCCCCGACTTCTCTGCCTTTCAAACTTTGAAAGATAGTAAGTTATGTATCTTTGTCCTTTGTTCTAGTCTAAAAAGATTTGTCATAATTTGATAATTTGCTTACTGAATTGCATAATTAGGGTTTCTAAACATAATTGAACATTAGATAGAGACATTGTTTGATACATCCAAGAGTCCACAGCTTCCCAAGTGGCTACCCAACACAATAGGTGACTATTCTCGCTTAGTGGAGATTCAACTCGGTTGATAAGCCCTTGGAATGTTTGTTGGGAAGGGAGGATTACACATAAACAACTAAAACCCTCACACATTCACACATCAATCTTTTCCCACTCAAAACAAGCCTTATGCACAAATCCATTGCATGTATAATAGTAACCATTGAAGGATTGAAAGATCATATCATTATTGTGACCATTCATCATATGATTTATGCATTCACCAGCTCTGTGACCAAATCTTTGGCATGTAAAACACTAACTGAAAAATGATTGAATATTCTAATTCATTATTCTTCTACATTCTATAGCCTTATGTCTAAATTTACTTTAAGAGTAACAGTTACCAAATTACCTTTGTGCAGTCAGTTGTCTGATAGGTGGCCTCTTGAAAATTTTCATTTGGTTTCGAACCTATCTATTATTACTCTTCTTGTCATCAATCTTCCTTTGGTTACTATTCTTCTTTTCAACATTATTTGAACTCTGATTTGTCTTTGAACCTTCACCCTTTTCAAATCCAAATCCTTCTTTATCCTTATGAGCCTTTTGGTTTGCAATCATTTCATCAAGTAGGATGGAGCTCTTCTTGAATTTATCTTCTTGATTCTTTGCTTTCTCCATCTCTATCTTTAAGACCATAATTTCTTGTTAAAGCCTTGAGTATTCTTCAAATTTGTCTTTTATTCTTACATTTAGGCATTCCCCAATCCTTTTTCCTTCCTCAATTTGCAATTTTTGATTGGTGATTGTCTCATTTGATTGTTTAAGTTGTTCATTTACATCCTTGTATCTTTCTTCAAACTTCTTAGTTTTCTCTCTCAACTTCTTGATGCATTCATCTGCTTAATATTTTCTTCTAGATCTCTGTTCTCACATTGATTTCTTTCCAAATCTTCAAGGGATGAGTTGAGTTCTTCATTCATATCAACTATGCAATCTTATTCAATAATTACAACAACATGAATTTCTTTCAGAGGGATAGGATATCTCCTAGTTGCCATGTGTTCATTCTTCAAGATCTTCCTGAAGTGGTTAAGCGTCTTCTAAGGAACCAATCTCTGATACCATTTATGAACACCCAAAATACTGAGAGGCGGGTGAATCAATATTCTATGAAACCACTTAAGTATTTAAACATTCAATCCATATAGCATATTTAATTTGCAATAAGAAAGGAAAGCATGAAAGAAACCATCAAAATACATAACACATGAACAAATTTTTACATGGAAAACCCAAAAAGGGAAAAACCATGGTGAGGATTAGCTCACAATATATTATGATACAAATGGTGGACTCACTGTCAGAAAGAGAAGTGCTTACTACAGGTGGCTTATTACTAAACAACTCATTGTCCTGAATAGATAGATAGAAAAATGGGTGGCTCACTGCCAAACATGAACTGTTAGCAATGCATCTGACTTATGTTGAAGATACAATTCCATTGAAGCTTAGAATACTAACTTATTACACTTCATCTTTGCCACAATCTTATCTTGCACTTCTCTGCATTAGATTTCAAACACACACACACACACTTAGTTGTTTCACATCCATTCTCCCTTCACATAAGAAATTATTCTTTTTTATATACCGCAATCAAGAAAAACATCAAACAAGTCGACATGATAGATGTACCATGTGACTTCTTCACCTGTCGGCTCAAAAACTCAACCCTATACACTTTACAGAGAGAACCAAAGAATGTAACAAATTTAGATAGGTCAACATAACCTATAATTACTCCAATAACTTTGTTCCATACATGATTTAACTCCACACAACCTCAAAACCTTTGAGTTGGCACCACTAGTGAAGTAATCAATAGAATGAATTAATTGTTTACTCACAACTCAATGCATAGACCACAAAAGTGTTTGCCACTTGGAGAACATATATCTCTGATATCTATAAGCCTATTCTCAAAACTTCATAGAAAAATATTCCTTTGCAGTGGAACGCAGAGCATTCCAACATGCCACTAATAGCTTCATTGTACTACGATTACAAAGTCTGATACTCTATCAATTCTTTCTTCAACTGCGATGAACTTCAAGCCTTGAGGCTTTGGATTTAGACTCCTTCAATATGTACCAAAATTACCTTAGAACCACATGAAGAAAATTCTTCATAGTAGAGCAATGTAGACCCAAAAACTAGTTCACTAAACATTGAAGACAACACTCTAGGACTTAGACAAATTTGCAAAGCAATTAGTAGTATGGTCTTCTCCAGACCAACATTATTGTATCTCTATAATGGGCTGCCATCAATGACAACAGCATACACTATCATTCTCTTCAATATCCATTAGTTTCTCCATTTAGGTTATGTTGCCAACACACAGACTTCAATGATAGACTTCCATCAATCTCTCAACATAATGGATATGTTGGAGGCCAAGAATGCTTTACTATCAGAGATAGTTAGGGTGGGGATTAGATGATAGATATATTTTAACTCAAGATTTGGGACACCTTCTTATGGTCAATCATGGGTTCAAACACCTATGCCATCTCAATAATCTACATTGGAGTGGGAGACTTGGTAAAGGAGAGCATCTTCAAGAAGGATGGACTTTCAAAGGCAATCTAGACTTTTGGTTGTTTCAACTAGTTTGTGTATGTGTTCTTTACGTATTTACTCCTTTTTCTTATTAATGTCACTCTTGTAGGTTTAATTGGGGTCTACATCCAAGTGTATGAACATTGTTTAAATGTTTTCTTTTTCTTTTTTTTTTTCTTTTTAAATTGTTGAATTAGAGATTTGGACCCCCTTGACCTAACCTCACACTATTAGGAAAAAACAAGGGCTCATCATCTAATGTTAGGTAAGACAAGTAAGGGAAAACACATAACCAAATGGGTAGAAGTGGATTCTAAGACTTCCCCCTTGCTAGGGAGAATTAGGGAGACTTGCCTATTGGCTTCTATTTGGTAATGTAGACTTCAAATATTTGACATGTTTTTTAGATAAAATTGATGAAATTAAGATGATAAATTTAAAGCTCTGAATAAAATTATTTTAATTTGTTTGGAATGTAAAGGGGTGAATGTTATAGACAATTTATAGGAATCCATGACTTAGTAAATCTAGCCTATACTATCAACTCATGACTCCTAATAAGACGAAAATTTGCACAGAGAACCAATTACAAGTGATAGGATGATATATTGATTTATTTCCAAAGATGTTGATTTGTATCTTATTATTTTTGGTGTCATTTATGTTGCTCTCTAACTATGCACATGGTTATTATAGAGTTGGATTTCTATTTATTGATGGATTCTCATGTATGTGCATATGTTATTTATTTTTATTTTTATGGTTAAATGTATGTATATATACTATATATGAATAGATGTGCATGGGATAACATAATGGATCACATGATTATTTCTTTGATATGTGTGATTTTATTATGATATGATTGCAATAATTATATATTATATATTATTTATATAATATTGACAATGTGGTTTTCTTTTCATAATATATTTCACTTAGGGGATTGCAAGTTGACTAGTATAGGACAACTCCCTTAGCTTTCTAGACATGGGATTTATGGGACTAAGTGGAAACAAGAAAGATGATCCTAGGAACAATTTTTTTATGAACTTTACACAAGGCAAAAGAGTGATCCTAACATACACTCCAATATAGACTAGTGCTATATAATAACAAGAAATAAGTTTTGTGAGTACCATCTAGACTTAGATCAAAGATGGTTAGTAGGTCAAGCCAAGGGTAAAGGAAATCATCCTCAACAAGGATGGCCTTTCATAGGTAATCTAGACTCTTGGTTGTTTGACCTAATTTGTGTATGTGTGCTTTACTTATTTACTCCTTTTTCTTATGATTGCCACTCTTGTAGGTTTAATTGGTGTCTACACCCAAGTGTATGAACATTGTGCAATTTTTTTCTTTTCTTTATTTTTATTTTTATTTTTATTTTTACATCATTGCATTAGAGTTTTGGATCCCCTTGATCTAACCCCACACTAATAGGAAGAAGCAAGTGCTTTTAATTAAGTTTTAGGTAAGACAAGTAAGGGACAAGACATATCCAAATGGGTATAAGTGGATTTTAAGACTTCCCCCTTTCTAGGGAGAATTAAGGAGACTTACCTATTGGCTTCTATTTGGTAAAATGGACTTGAAATACTTGATATTTTTTGAGATAAACTTGATGCATTTAAAACTAGGATCGGTTTAAATCTATAAGTAAAATTATCTTAAATTGTTTAGAATGTAAAGGTGTTAATGGTCTATATTGTTTATAGGAATCTATAACTTAGTAAAGCTCGGCTATACTAGCAAATTGAGATTCCTAATAAGATGAAAATTTGAAAAGAGAACCAATTATATTGATAGGATGAAGTAAATAGAATGAGATTTATGTTTTTCTTTTCTATGTATGTACAATTATATGTATATGTATATGTATGTAAAATTAATATATATATATATATATGTATGTATGTATGTATGCATATATATATGTATATATATATATACATACATATATATGTATACATATACATATGTATGTATATATATACATATATATATGTATATGTATATATGTATATATATACATATGTATATATATATATACACATGTACATATATGTATATATACATATACATATATATACATATGTATATATATACATATATACATATACATATATATACATATGTATATATATGTATATGTATATATACATATATGTATATATGTATATACATATACATACATATATATATATACATATACATATATATACATACATATATATATACATACATATATATATATACATACATATATATACATATATACATATATACATACATATATATATATGTATATATGTATATATATATGTATATACATATATACATATATACATACATAAATATACATACATATATACATACATACACACACACACATATATACATACATACATACATACATACATACACACACATATATATACATATATATATGTATGTACATATATATATATATATATATATGTATATATATACATATATATATGTATGTATATATATACATATATATACATATATATATATATATATATGTATGTATATATATACATATATATATGTATGTATATATACATATGTATATATACATATACATACATACATACATACATATGTGTGTATATATATATATATATATATACACACATATGTATGTATGTATGTATGTATATGTATATATATATATTAGAGAGAATTAATGGTCTCACCAAACTCTTCACTTTCTGTTGTGTATAGAAGGTAGGCTACATTGCCAACATCTTCCTTCACTAGCTATGGACCCTTCTAGTCCTTGTGAAAAAACCTCTTCTATTAATGACTTTAATTCTTTATACTCCCTTTATCATAAGATCAAGTCCCATATTTTGAATGGTTTGAATGAGTTCCCTAAATTCTTATGTACTAGCCCTATGAGGCTTAGGTTTCATAGCACGCTAGCATTTAGAAGAATGATTGATAGTAAAACTCAATCCAATAAGAATGTTCCTTGTGAATTAAGGGATTATTTAATAGATCAAACTTATGGTTGATGTACATTCAAGTGTTAACATGATCATTTATGGACTCTAAAAATTGATGTAACTTTTAAGGAGTTTGAGGTTTTTCTTATTCTTCTAGGAAGACAATGTTGAAGCTTAATTTACCATTTTTCTCATGGTGTAAATCCATGTAGTATTCAACATAATTTTGGGAAATTTTATGACAATTATATTTGTTATTCCAATGGTTATGTGTATGTTGGTCTTCTATCAATATTACTTCATGCTAAACTCATGTTCATCAAGGAATTTTTTAATCATCCCAACCTACACCAAAGGTATCTCCTAGATATTGTTGGATCTAGCAAAGGTGGTAGAGGTGGGTTTATTTACAAGAACATCCTTTCTTAGGATCCTTGAGAGAGCCTTAGGGTTTATCATTTGGAAGAAGTTCAAAGTTGTGTCTAACTTTTGAATAACTCATTAACATAAAAGAATTTAAGCATTTCTAACTAAAAATCAATTTCACTTAAACTTATGTTCTAGTTGGATTCATTCTATCTAGATTAGATTTGGGTAAAACATTTCCAGTTGGAAGTATCTACTAGATACATATGTAGCATTGCTTTGGGGCCAAAAATGAAATTATACAAAAATTTAAGGTTCTCACAACTCCTACTAACATTCAATAACATTTAAAAAATCTAAAAATACCCTTTTGTTAATTTCTATAAGTGTAGTTTTCAAAATTATAATTTTTTAAAATAATTTAATTAGTGTTTAAATTTTACTTTTAATTTGAACTAAAATAGGTCATCAACACAAAAATATATTGTTGATTGTCTTCTCAAAAAAATACTAAAGTTCAATATTAGTTAAATTTAAGAAAAATATGATATACAAGAGGTGAGATTCCATTTTGAGATGATATAATTGATTTCTATTTTAGATAAATAGTGAAGGCAAGAGATTGTGTCTTATAAAAATAGTTGTGTTTTCAATACACACAACTTTCAAGATTTATTTAAAAATATATATTTATTGAAATGGGAAAAAATTAATCCATGCACTAAAGTTTCAAGCTATAAATGTAAAACAAGTGCAGGAAAAAATGAAAATTACTATATAAAAGTTGACATCCCACTTAACCTCATTTTTAAACATTTTATCAACAAATAAATCATAGTGTTGATTTTCTTAAAAGACTACATTCAAATATTTTTTTTGTTTTAATAAATACAAATATAAAATACATTAAAAAATCTATATTTCATTAGTTTACATTATTTCAAAATTCAAAACATATATATCACTTTTTAGTGATTCATAGTTGAAAACTTAGATTAGTGTTGGCTATTTCCTTTATAAAAGTGGGACATAGCCTAGAAATTTCACCTTGTTGATTCATTGTGAAGGGAGTAAGCATAGGTGTGGTCATTCATCTCTTTAGGATTTGTGAGCACTTTATTTATTAGGGATCTCAAAGGAGTATAAGACAATTGTAGGCATCAATAGAGTATAGGAATTGGTTGCAAGTGTGAGGGGATTGTAAGACTCACTAGTGGACATTAAAGGAGTATAAGTCTAACTTGTTGATATGCCTCTTGGAGTTTCAATAGGGATATAACTATATATTGTCTTTGGATTTATAGGAATTTGACTTAGTGGGAACATGTGTCCCATCATTATCTTTGATAAGGATTCACTTATTTTTGGGTTCAAAATGGTTTTAGTCCTTGGATGAAGCATGATTCTTGATACATTCTATAAATCCTCTTCTTTTGCATCAATAAAGGTGCTAGGGTCCAACCCCTAAACATTGTCATGGATGCTGATTATGTTAATGGGGACCTACTAAATAGGAGTCACCCGACTCATAAGAGCTGGTTGTGGAATCTCATTTATTTGTTGGTGTATCAAGGAAAACTCATTTTGTTTAGTTAACATGTCTTCGTCTCATCTACAAAGATATCCTTATCATAAGATATGTTAATTACACAATTTCGATTCATCCTCTAAAAAGACGAGGTGAAAGGTTCAAAATTTTCTATCAATTCCATTATCTTCATAGTTGTCTTGATTGAGATGATTGAGCCCTTCCTATAAATTTCTCCTTTTCAAAGACCTATTTTCCTTGTTTGTTGGTGGGATCCATTGTCAGAGTGGTTTTTTTTTTGTAGCAACAATTGAAATTTGGTACTTCCTTCTTAGAAATATAGTTTAGGTAGTAGTTTTAGGTATCACAACCTTGTTAGTAGGAAGTTCATATTTGATTGATATACCAATTTTATTTTTGGTGGTAACCATTTTGAGCATTTTTAAGGGTTCTAGGTTTCCCTTGGCAAGTAGATCTTCCCTAATTGAAATAAATGAATCTTTCAAAATAAAATAAAATTATTTCACCTTCATTTTATAGATCTAGGGCCTTTGAAATAGTAGGTTATACCCTGTATCCTTATCTACCACTTAAAATGTCATTGGGACCATCTTCAGTCCAAGAGAGACATAATGCACGATTTTCTTGATGGTCACTACTTTAAGATTGTCATAACCTCATAGAGTTTCTATACAAGTTGTGATGATTGTATAACCATACCCTATTTTTGCTGAAAGAAAAAAAAAGATAATGTTAGTTGCAATTGCATCATTAATAATAGTTCTCTTAATAAAAACTATCTGCAAGGTAGGATATCCTCTCCTTGAAATCTTAGTTTAAGTTGGAATTTGCTTGACATAAAAAAAAATATTCGACCATGCATATGTACATTTAGGGGACTTGAGTCATGGTCTAATTGATTGATTTTCTCTTTTAGAGATGGAGTCACGTGATTTAGTTATTTTAGCCTAATTACCTCTAAAAGGACTATGTGATGTGATGGAGAGTTCCTTAAAAGATCAATGAAAGAGATCTTCACAAATGCATTCTTGAGGTCCACTATTAGGTTGTATGGAGCAATGGGACTTTGTACAAGATCTACTATTGAGATGGCATATACATGGTATTCTCTATTTGAGATTTCATGGTTCTCTTGGATCTTACCATTTTGAATGAGTTAAATTAACCCAGGCATTTTAATTTCTCCTTTAATGCCCAATTAATTAATGGTGCTTGATTCCTCTATTGAGGTAGCAACAATTGATCTTGATGTAGCTTGGTTTGAATAATTAGACTAGTTAGAGCCATTGCCATGCTGATTTATTGGAAAAGGATCTTGGTGTATCCTCAAGTTTACATTTGTTGGGTGACCATCCTAGGGCAGTTATGGTTTGGATTACTTGGAGGGAGGAGGAACATGTCAATAAATAGGCGTTATTGATCCTTTAGGAGATTTGTTATAAACTAACTGTATTCTCAACATGTCTTAGTGTCAAACCCCCTTGTCTTATGGAATATTTACTGCATTTAAAATCTAGAGGCCTTTGATTTGGATCATATTAGTTATTGTCATAGGTATACTCATTATGCTAATGTCATTTTATTTGAGCATAATTATTTTTGCGGTGATTATCAGCGGCGTTGACATTATGATTCCCAAAGTTTGTGTAATTTAGCCACATGTATAGGTATCATACTTATATTTGTGGCTTCTGTTGTCATTCTTAGGTGGTGATGCATCCATAACATTGCTAATTATATCATTTTGGTTTCTCCTAAAGATTTTAGGCACTGAGGGGTTACAATTGCTATTGTTATTTTGAGTGACAAATCTTCCATTGGCACAATATTATTTCCTACTAATATTAATTGTGGCTTGCTTAATCCTAAGAGAATTCTCAAGAGCCTCTTCATATGATCTACAAGGGAGTTTTTAAACCCCCCCTTGTGTGTCCTTATTTGGTGCATTGAAGAAGATATTACAATGTTCCTTATTATCCATTCTTGGTGCACTCGTGGATGGATATATAACTTGTCTCCATCATGTTATGAAGTTTGAAAATGACTCATTGGGTTCCTATTTAACAATCATCAAATATTAGATTCATATTTTTACAATCTATTCATGTTGAAAGGATCAACGAACTCATTGCTGATTTTCTTAAAAGAATGGATGGATGCCTTTAGGATCCTACAATATTGGTATAAGGATATCCTTTCCAAAGATTTTGGGACTTGATTTTGATAACAAAACCATACCAAGGAAGGAGTTCTCAAATAGCCATGGTTTAAGATTTAATGTGGGAGTTTGGATGTAGTCCACGGGTTGCTAACATAATTTTGTGAAGCATATGGTCTAAGGGATCCCTTAAATACTCAAGGTATGTCCAAGGAAAGGATTCATTTGCGGAAGGAGGTATCCCTCTAAACATAAGCCCTCTTGGTGAATCTTGTTTTGTGGGTTGCACATGAAAATGTATGGTTAGCTATTGATATCTAAGGAATGTTAGATAGTTTTGAAGAGGTGGACTCAAGGGTTGAAAACTTGGTGCCATGATTTGATTTAGATTTTGAATTGCAGGCATCTGACCTAGTTTTTTTAGGCTCATTATGTTGTATGATGGAGGTAAGGGATGAATGAAAGATTTATTCATTTGGGCTATGTTTTTGAGTGAATTTTTAGTTCTCCTAGCCTCAAGAATCCTAATCTAATGTACCAAGGAAGCCATGGGCACTTCAGGGATTTCTTCTTCCTTTTTTGTCATTTCACTATGATTTTTTCATATTCTAGGGGTTGAGTGGCCTTGATTTTTGTTGTTCAAGTCCCACTCTTTAACTTGAGACTTGATTGTTTTGAAAGGCCATTTTGAGAGCTATTTTCACCACTTTGAGAGTTTTCTAAATCTCTATCAAGGAAATCCACAACATTGTCATTTTTTTGCATGGCCATATCCATGTAGGTAGCCAAGATAGGCTCAAACCTTTAGATTTCTAACTAAAATAGAACTTGATAGGTTATTATTTCACCTAGGTTTGGTTGCAAAATGGGTCCTTAATATTGGCCCCATGTGGAGTTGTCATAGGTTGTGAAATCCTTTCTTGAATGGGTATTATTATTGTGATTTAGGTGCCTACTATCTGAATTGGTATCATCATAGCCATAATTTTTTAAGATAGGAATCATGGGGTTGAAGGGATGTACCAATTGAATGAGGGGTTGATGGATTCATTAGAGGGACTTGGTACCTAAAGTCCTATTTAACCTAGCATAATTAGGGGTATGAAAAAATAAATGAGATTATGCAAGAGAAGGAGAGGGAGAGATGGAATACAATAGAAAGGTGAAATAGTTTGTCTTAGAAGGATTGAATCTTTATGTCAAGTTCACTAAAATATATTTTCATCAAAATCTACTCACCATGAATATGTATGATTTAGATTTGGGTTAGTACATATGTTGCACCTATGTAGCTAGCATGATGCTAGATCACTCGTACTTATTAGGAAAAATCCAATGGAGTAGGGGAGTATCCAAAGGACTACCCTTTTCAGAAGGAAGGAGAGTCCTATGAGTGTCAACAATATGAGTGGGTGGGGTTAGTTCCATGCCAATTTGACCACTTACTTAATAGTGAAGGAGTACTTGATGGAAAACAATTGTGTTGAGGTAAGGAGTTGTGGCTAGAATGTTTTGGTGTTTCCTAGTAAATCTTTGAAGAAGTGTGTTGTTAGCTTAGATTAGGTCTACCTCTTGTTGAGTGTTGTCCAAAAAAGTTCCAAGGTGATGGTTTCTTAATATCAATTATTTCATGTAGGAGGGATAGTTCTCTTGCACATCTCTTGGTGTTTTCTTCTTGGATTTGTTACAAGATCACAACTTGCTCCTAAATTTTTTCTAGGTTGAACTCTTCTTGGTTTGGTCAAATATATTCAAACTCATTTAAGAAAAACTCTACCCAATTCTCTTGGACCCTAGGAAACATTATCTCAATAGTGGGAGAGAGAAGGAAGAGGTATGCCTTTCTTATTGCACTTGGTATGTGTCAAGTTTTTTCTTGTTTTGTTTGACTTATCGATTGCCTTGCACGTGATAGAAATAATTTATAATCTTGATTTTCTCTTGAATGTAATTGAAGTATCTAAATGTAGGAAATAAAATACTATTCCATATTTTTATATTTTTGACCAAATCAAAGTGTGAATGAATTACCTAATGCAATAAAAAATTCTAACTTATTCTATATGTAGATGTTTTTTTATTTCATTTTGGTTTTGGTTGACTTGATATATTGAATACCTTTAGATTTGTTAGCAAGGGATTTTGATCTTGATGCCCTATTTTTTTATCAAGGGATTTTCAAAATAATTAAAATAATAATACTAAATTGAAATTAAATATAATATAATCTTTCTAATTGTAATAAAAAACAAATTATATCTAGCTATTGTAATCCATAATATGGTGATAGAATGCCACAAAAGTGGAAAAGATTGAAGCTAATTATAATTCTAATCTAATGCTTTTTCAACAAAATCTAAACTAATAATTTAAATCAAAATTAAATTGGCACCTCACACTTAGAAACTTAGCATATCGATGTCTAGTGAAGTTGTGCTATATTAGTTGTTAGGGGCTCAACTTTTGTATTCTCCTCTTTGCTCAAACATGGGGTGCTTTGATTAATGGAGGAAGGATAAGGATAAGGAACTAAGATTAAGGAATAAGTGGTAGAGTGTTGTGATATTGGAATCTTTGAATCTTAAAGAAGAAAGAGCCATTGAGGCTTGTAGAAAGTGGGGATGTTTAATGAAAATTATCATTGATACTTTATAACTGATTCGCTATCTTTCTCCAACAAATATGGGAAGAGGCTTAGTAGAATTAATCTCAAAGAGAAGGATTGAACCAAAGATTCATAGACCAATGACTCATTTGAAGGACAAATGAATCATCTTAAATAGGCTAGAAATCACTATAAAAATGTGATTGGGGGAGGGAACTATCAATCAAAATAATGATTTGGAGGGAGAACTCAAGATAAAGAGGTAGGTAGAGTCAAGACTGAGCTAATCTTGTTAGGCACACAATATAATAAGAGCAGGGTGAATCAGTATACAACTAAATTTCACTTTTAACAAATTCAACTTATCTAGAGAAGATTAAACCTTAAGTATTATAGCATTAACATGAGCATCCGGAGTTGTTAATCTACTGTTTCTGGCTCTTTAATGGCCTGATGCCTAGGGGGCTATTTTGTTAAAGGGATTTGGACCCTCTTTTCTAGCTGAACTAATAAAAAACATAGCATGAAAGAATAACACAATGCACATCAAAACATAACACCAGATATACATGGAAAACCCTAGAAGGGAAAAACCATGATGAGGATTAACTAAAAATATATGAAGCTGAAATAGTAACCTTGTTTTAGGGGCTTTAACCTAAGGAAGATGCTACTCCCTAAGTAACTTTGGTGTAGGGTTATTGATGTAGAGACATGGAGGATTCACCCAAAACTCACAAGATGCAGAGGCATGGAGGATTCACCCAAAACTCACAAACTTCCACTATGCTTTGATGAGAGCAACAAATAAGGTAAATTTGACATAATTTTCAGAATAAAATTCAGACCTATGATCTAAAAACTAATTTGGATACCCATTATCCTCTTACACAACATATCTCACATGCAACATAGGTTGGTTTTGAAAGTATGCTTAAAAAATGGACTGTTATAGAGATGGAGACCCTAGTAGATTGCAGACCTGCCCCCACCAAAAATGGTATAACTCACTTAATTATTGATGAAAATTTCCCAAACAAAAAGAATATGAAACTAGACTCATATCCCCATCTTTTTCCATTGGTTTCAAACTGTACTTGATCTGTACGATCTGTACCATTCCAAACAAGATGACTATTACAGTAAACGAAACTGGAAGTGTTAATCACCAAATTCATCATAACTTTCACACAACATAACAAAAATTGATGTAACCAACACCAAAAGAAAGAAGACTCTGATATCTTTCCATAAAATCTAATTTTATGCCATTTGGATTCTGTACAAGGCCATACCAGCCTCAAGAATAGTGAAAAAATAGTCAAAACAATTGCAAAAAACTAAACTTTTATTTCATTTCTCGTCTCTAAACTTTTATTTTATTTCTCCTCTGCATCAAATTGGTATTAGAGCTCAGAAGGTCTAGGCAAGAGAGTTTGGTGTTTGTGAGTTTTTGTTTGTGTAGGTTGAAAAGAGAACCTAGTTGCCAAAAGACTAGGTAGAGGAAAAGAGAAGAGACCTAGGTGAGGCAAAGACAAGAAGAAGCAAGGTGAAAGAGACTTGCTTGAGGAAAGATAGATTTGTTTAGAAGGTACTTGCAGGCTGGAGGTTCACAAAATAAGAAGAAAGAAGAAAAAGACAGCAAGAGGAAAGAGGAAAAGATGAGGCAAATAGAGGTTGAGAAAGAGATAAGAGAACTAAGGCAAGCTATGGAAGAGATGAGCAGAAGGATGGAAGATGAGATGGAGCAGTTGCTCAAAAGAGAACTTAGTTGGCACTTGACAATAAAAAAGAAGGTATCATGGCCTATTAAGAATATAGTTCAAAGAAGAAAACAAAGAATAGTTATGGAAGAGGAAGTTGTAGTAGTAGGACAAATTGAATGCAGCCCTGAAGTGCATCAGCAAGAGATTGATCAAATCCTTTGGAAGGAGATGACAAGTTTGGACAAAGATGAATACTACTTTGTATATGAAAGTCCTAAGCAATTAATGACTATGATGGAGGAAATAGAAGATGTTGTTCATCAAAGGAAACCCTTGGAGGACAAGTTTGAAGTAGAGTGCATGGTGCAGGGAAGCAAGGAGGAGACCTCAAGGTCTCAATATTTTATTTCTAATATTTCATTGGATTATGTATGTGCAGGTTATAAAGAATAAGAAGAAATACCTACAATGTATGAAGATAATGGTGAAGAATATGTTACCAAAACACTTAAGGAAATGATTTCCTTTTCAGACGAATATGTTGCCAGTGAAGACATAGACGATATTATTGAGGTATATACACAAGAAATGGAATTTTGGAGCCTAGAAGTTGAGAGAATGCTGAATAAGAGATGGCATAAGGAAAAGAAGAGGAAGAAGGACCTAGGGATAGTTGTAAAGATGAAGGACAAATTGTAGAAGAATTAGAGGACCAGGAAGAAAGAGTTGACTTGCATTCAAGAGGACTTGAATTTTGTTTTCTCTGGGAGTATGGTGTAGGATCACCTTGCTAGCTTTAAGCCTCCATGAGGCAAATTTTGGTTTTAATCTAATTTTGGTGTTTTAATGATGTAATAAGGTCATGAATTGACCATTGGCAATGTATTAGAGGCATTTTATTAGGTTCTAGTGGGATTTGGAGTTATTTTGTAAAGGATTGCAAAAATTGCAAAATTGTTAATATTGCAAAAAGTGTGAAAAAGGCAAACAAAAAATGAATATGAAGGGTCATAGGGAGTTTAAAAGGTAGTTTCTCATATTGGAGGAGTTTTATTTTATTATTCTTGTAATAAAGGTCTATTTAAGACCACTCTTCATGTTTTAGAGGTCGCTTGTAGTGGAGTCTTAAGATTTGGTTAAGTTTAGTACTTTCTAAGTTGAGTAGTGTTAGTGGTTTGGCTATTTTTAGCCTCTTCTTTTTGCATGTAAAAGAGAGTGGAGTGATGGAACCAAAAATATGGATGTAAAGATATTATTTATGCCTTGAAATTTCATGCAAGAGGAAAAGATGAAGGAAAGATGGAGGAGAAATGAAGTTTAGAGAAGAGAAATGAAATAAAAGTTTAGTTTTCTGCAATTGTTTTGACTTTTTTTTTGCTGTTCCCGAGGCTGGTACCGCCTTGTACAGAATCCAAATAGAATAAAATTAGATTTTATAGAAAGATCTCAGAGTCTTATTTCTTTTAGAATTGGTTTCATCAAGGTTTATTAGATTGTGTGAAAGTTATGATGAATTTGGTGATTGACACTTCCAATTTTGTTTACTATAACAGTCATCTTGTTTGGAATGGTACAGATTGTATAGACCAAGTACAGGTTTGAAACCAATGGAAAAAGATGGGGATATGATTCTAGTTTCATATTATTTTGGTTTGGGAAATTTTTATTAAGAATTAAGTGAGTTATGTCATTTTTGGTGATGGCAGGTCTGAAATCTACTAGGGTCTCCATCTCTATAACAGTCCATTTTTTAAGCATACTTTCAAAAACAACCTATGTCACAAGCGAGATATGTTGTGTAAGAGGATAATGCGTATCCAAATAAGTTTTTAGATCATGGGTTTGAGTTGAATTCTAAAAATTATGTCAAATTTACCTTATTTACTGCTCTCATCAAAGCATAGTGGAAGTTTGTGAGTTTTGGGTGAATCCTCCATGCCTCTGCATCTTGTGAGTTTTGGGTGAATCCTCCATGTCTCTGCATTAGTTATACCCAAGGAAGCTTCTACTCTATGATGAATTTGTTTTAGGGTCATTCACAAGGAATCATCTACTTTCTAAAATGAGAATACAAAAGATTACAATATACCAGTCTTTTCTTACTATTTGAAAACTGTCATTGAAGCTCATAGCTTTGATGATTGCACTTTTCCCTCTTCACACTTTCTTTTAAAGGTATGATCAATTAGGCACACTCTATACTTGATCACTATTGCAAATATGTCTTCAATATGAATTTGGATAGCATCAACAACATCTTCTCTTTCTCCCATAGTCACACATCAATAATGCGTTTATTCTATTTTTATCTACTTGCAAACCTTTTTCATCATCTTGCAATCATACCTCACCTCACTCACTTTGATTCACTATATATACATGATATTACATTGATTAAATTGATTATTTGCTAGATACAACATGAACAATACATTTACGAGTCAGCCAGACAACACACACTATGAAATGTGTAGAAGATAGGTCCTAATTAAAACAACATGTTACATCAGCTTGCGGATCCCAACACTTGCCTAACTAGGTCCAAAAAATCCTTCACATCTTCAAACACCAAGGAATTGCATCCTCATGCTCTGCTCATTTGAAAATAAGATAACTTTAAGAAAAACACATGAAGACTTGAGGTATAGCGACCATATCAACTTGTAAACCTTGTGTGCTACTAGAAGCAAGAAAGATCTCTATGAAACATTTCCAGAAGAGTTCACATGACTCATAAAACACACCCATCCACACCTTTTGCACCATACATCAAAGAATTGTGTCACACAACTTCAAACATTTACTCTACAAAGATGTTATCTGGAACACAATCCACCATGCTGTTAATTCAGAAACTAAGTTGCAGACCACCATGAAGCCTAAAACAAAAAAGAGGCATGCAATACACATATAAGAATATCTTCACAAAACCACAAGGTCAATCATTCATTTTTGGTGGAATGCAGAGCATTGCAGTGGATCTTCAATACTGCACCATTCTGCCAGAGCACATTTTGATGTTCTATCATACATAACTTTCATAGCCAAGGGAAATATGATTTGAGAATTTGGAAATAGCACCTTCACTTCCTTGTTGACACAATCTTAGAACTGCATAGCCAAATATACAACTACAGAGGAATACAGAGCATTCTATCACCTTACTAGGAATACCTTGACAAAACCAATTCTATCTTTAAGTTGTCAGTAGAGAAACATTCTTTCGGTGATCAAAACATCATAAAACTTGGAAAATATGTAACATAACACTATGTAAAGCTATGTTCCAAACCGCAAAAGCCCAATACCATAATGATGAAAATGCAGAGCAACCTTCTGGATAGTCTTCAGTGAGTAGACATTTTGAAACAAAGACTATTACCTACTTTCAGAGGCCAAGCCTTCATTGCATTACCACATACAACTTAGGATTCATAGGATAGATCATACAACATGCTTCAAGCCATTAGGCATCCTTCCTTAACATCTGATTCTTTTAGTGCTTCTAAATCCCATATTAATAAGGCTTCAAACTCAACTCTGGTTTGATTAGGAATAGAGCTTTTATGGCCTTCAATCATGAGATTTTTTTTCCTTACTTTCATTATAGTGTTGACATCAGTGTAATCTATGTTGACATCAATGTATGCAATGTTGACATCAATGACAACACATATGGCCAACAATCTCCTCATTTGTCATTGATGGCAACATATGGTCCCCTTTAGACTCTCCCCCCCTTTGACATCAAGGAAAAAGGGATCCAATGCCTACTCATTCTCCCCCTTTTATCAACAATCATAAATCTACAAAAGTTTTCTTGCAATCTCCCCTATCACCAGTCACCACTACCTTCTCCCCTTGAGAGGTAGCCATCATTAGTCTAGGATAAAGATATGGCATGAACTCCCCTTGGACAGATGCACCACTATGCAACTTAGCAAGAAGGAGGGGCAAATACTACTAACCTCTACTGGAGATCCTCAAAGATGTCTTTGCAAGGGCCTTTGTAAAGATATCCACAAATTGATCCTTTGTTCGGATATATTCCAATTTCACTTCCTTATATGCACTCTTCTCTCTCAAAAAAGTGATAATTGATTACTATGTGCTTGGTTCTAGAATGCATCAATGGACTCTTAGAAATATTGATAACACTTGTATTATCAAACAAAATAGGAATAGAATCATCATACAGTACCTTGATATCTGATGTAGAGGCACTTGGATAGGTAGAAGGATTTGACAAAATGACAAGGTTTACTCATGCTCTAAAGCCCAAATTCAATGATCATTATACAAAAGTGGGAACATCAGTTGATAGTTCTAAAACCATCATGAAAAGGTCGACTAGACATGCTATGGGACCCATTCCAATCATTGGCAAAGGTAGGTTAAACTCAGAACTAGTACTTCCTTCACAAACCCAAGATATTGTTTGTAGCCCTAAAAAAGAGAATAGCCATGAATAACCCTTTTTGCAAACCTTCAAATACAGATCTTGGACAATCAAGAGATACCCATTTGGACTCCCTATCACATATCCAAAACTAGGTATAGGTTGTTTTGGACGGTATGACTCAATCTATAACTCCTCTCAATGGCCTAGAGCTCCAATTAGGCCAAAAATACAAAGAGACCCCTCTAAAATTCTTGCACACAACCCAACCAATGATTTGATCACTTAGTATTCATGTTAAAACTGAGGATTATGTGGGTTTTGGGGTTCCAACATGGACTGCAACTAATTGGTCCTCTTTTGTTCTTTACTATGCCTCTAGACATTGCCTAACACATGAGGATGTTAGGTATTCTCAATGAAATCTTCTCCTCTTCAAGTTTCCTACCAAAAAAACCATCATAACATACTAGTACAGACCTACTACAATCCATCCCATTGATCAAAGGTGAATCAAATTAGTGGAATGGAAAAAGAATGCATGTTTTCTATCAAATCCCTAGTTTACGTTATGGCAGATAGTTTTTAGAGTAATACAGATTAATCACACACAAAATAATTTCAAGGCCTCTAACCAAATGTAAAAGAGACTTAGTTCATACCTCCATCATCCCACCAACTCATGCCTTATGACACTACCGTATGGAAGAGTACTACGGACTGCAACAGTGGGTTTACACAGAAAAGAACATGAAATCTGAGTTTCTTATTGTTTTTCTTCCACAAAAGGTCTTCTCTCTTTACAACCATCATGTAAGGGCTTTAAGAAGCCTTATGCAATACCTTTGGATAGTTAGAGGGCAGTTGGGATCGATGAAACTATATAACCATCAAATTTCCTCTCTGCAACTACCCTATTTTTAGGACTGCAACTGTCCTGTTTTGAATTTGAAACTAATTACAACTTTTGGCACAATAGGATCGATTGGTTTATGACTTGTCAACACCTTTGACAATGTCATTAATCCTTTGACAAAGTCTACCACCCTTTAACCCATGCCAAAAAGGCTTACAATGTGAGAAAACATATGACTGCCCTATGTTTCTATGATTGCCTTTTACATGCCTTAGAAGGCTTACAAATAGAACTCCTTATGACATCAACAAGAAATGGACATGGTCCTTATTACAACATGAGAATGGTCTTCAAGACCTGATGGAATCAACAAGACAAAATGAACATCAAAAAGAGACATAAGTCCTTTAGTCTTCTTGGTGCTCCTACACCATACTCCCTTGATGGAAAGAGAACTCAAGTCTCTTAAGGAAGTAGATCAACAATTGTGACACCATGCTTCAAGATGTCTTCTTCACTCATCCAAGTGGCATCTTCAATGGGTAAGCCACTCTATTTGACAAGAAATTGTTTGCATGTCTTCTTTCTAGTCTTCTTCAGGACCTTGGTGTCCAAGATACATTCCAGCTTCAATGGTTGATTGGGCGGAAGACCCTCAACCCATTCTTCATCTCCTGCTACTATCATATCTGCCTTTGAATCTACATTATGATCACCTTTGAAAGGAAACAATTCTGAAACATTAAATATAGGAGATATGGCCAAGCCTTGAGGAAGTTCAATCTCATAGGCATTGGGCCCAAACTTGTGCACAATCCGGCATGGTCTTATCTTTTTCATGAGGAGTTTGGTTGGCTGCCCCTTTGGAAGTCTCTCCTTCTTCAAATGTGACATGACCAAATCCCCAACCTTGTATTGTACATCTCTCCTTCTCTCATTGGCTTTCTCCTTGTACTTGTCATTATTTCTTTGACTTACATTATCATGGATGTCCTTCATGGCCAATGCAAAGTCCTCACCTTGAGCATTTTTCCTCTCCAATCCATGGAGATCTCTCAATTCAAGAATAACCCTTGGGTGAACATGAGAAACAATCTCAAATGGACTCCTTCTTGTGCTCCTATTGGTGGAATCATTGTAAGCAAACTCAGCTTGAGGGATGATCATATCCCATGCCTCTCCATGTTGTTTGGTAAGACACCTGAGAAGATTTCCCAAAGACCTATTGACCACCTTAGTTTGGTCATCAGTCTGAGGGTGATAGGCTGAAGTAAATGACAATTGAGTGCCTAACTTCTTCCACAAAGTGCAACAAAAGTGGCCTACAAACTTTGGATCCCTATCAGTCACAATGTTAAGAGACAAACCATGGATTCTAACAACTTCTTTGAAGAACAAACTAGCAATGTGAGAAGCATCATTAGTGCATTTACATGGCAAGAAATGAGCCATCTTACTGAATCTATCCACCACAACAAATATACTATCAAAACCTCTTTGAGTCCTAGGAAGACCCAAAACAAAATCCATGCTAATACTTTCCCATGGCCTATTAGGAATAGGAAGTGGCTGATATAGACCAGCATTAGATGAAGTACCCTTTGCCCTTTGACAAATACTACAACATTCAACAAATTTTCTGATATCTGATTGTATTTTAGGCCAAAAACAAAACCTCTTCACCTAATCCAATGTTTTATCCAACCCAAAGTGACCTCCTAGTCCACCACAATGTTTTTCCTTTATGATGTTCTCCCTCATGGAACACCTAGGAACACATAGTTGGCTGCCTTTGAAGAACAACCCCTGCTGCAACAAAAACTCAGAAAAATTAGAATGATAAGAGTCTGAAAACTATGAAAAAACTTCATATACCTCCTTGAAATCTTCATCATCCTAATATATATGTTTGAGAGCATCAACCCCTACACTTTGCAACTAAATTTCATGAGCCATACACATCCTTCTACTCAATACATCAGCCACTTTGTTGGCTTGCCCCTTCTTATGTTTGATTGAAAAAGTATATGATTGGAGTTGTTCAACCCATTTCATATGCCTATGATTGAGTTTCTCCTGTGAATTTAGAAAACTAAGTGCATGGTTGTCAGTATAAACAATAAACTCTTTAGGTAAAAGATAGTGCCTCCATTTTTCCAAAGCTTGTACCATTGCATACAATTCTAAGTCATAAGTAGAGTACTTTCTCTTAGTATCATTCAAATTTTCACTAAAGAAAGTAATAGGCATGCCTTCTTGACTTAAGACAACCCCTATAGCAAGGTTACTAGCATCACATTCCACCACAAACAACTTGTTAAATTTGGGCAAAACAAGAATGAGTTGTTGTGCTACTTTTGTTTTAGAATTTCAAAAGAATCATTGGCTACCTTTGTCCAAAAAAACTTACATTTCTATCCCCCTTTGATGGTATCCAAAATTGGTACGCAAATATGACTAAAACCCCTTATGAATTTCCTATAAAATGTTGCCAAACCATGAAAATGTTTCACATACCTGCTGTTTTTGGAGTTGGCCATGACAAAATGGCCTCTACCTTTGTTGGATCCATCTTCAAACTACCTTGGGAAATGACAAAACCAAGATAGGTGAGTTCTTCCTTCATGAAGACACTCTTTTCCATGTTGATCATCAATTGTTCCTCATGTAACTTCTTCAAAACTTGATACAAGTGTTACAAATGTTCTTCCTTAGTCCTGCTGAAAACAAGAATGTCATCCAAGTATACCACAATAAATTTGCCAATGAAATCCTTCAACACTTCATTCATGAGATGCATAAAAGTACTTGTTTTTAGACCAAATGGCATCACCAACCACTCATAAAGACCCTCATTTATTTTGAATGTTGTCTTCCATTCATCCCCTTGCTTCACCCTAATTTGATGATATCCACTCTTATGATCAATCTTAGAAAAATATCTAGCCCCGCCCAAACAGTCCATTAGGTCCTCAATTCTTGGCATAGGGAACCTATATCTTATGGTAATTTTTTTAATGGCTCTAGAATCCGTATACAACCTCCATTTACCATCCTTTTTAGGCGCTAGGATTGTTGGGACAACACATGGGCTAAGACTCTCTCTTACCAATCCCTTATCCAACAATTCTTGCACTTGTTTGGCAATCTCTTCATTTTGAGAAGGTGTCATCATGTAGGCTGCTTTGTTTGGCAAAGTAGATCCCAATATGAAGTCAATTTGATGGCTTATGTCCCTAATAGGTGGCAACTCATTAGGTATTTCTTCTACCATAATCCCCTTATACTTCTCTATCAATTGTTGCACCTCCTTAGGAACCTCTTCCTTACTAGGATCATGCAAACTAGGACTATTTTTAGGCTTCAAAATCAAAGCATACCCTTGGGTTCCTTCCTCCTTAAGGGTGTCTAAAAACTCTTTACCACTCACAATCATGACACTTGACCCAACATTCTTCTCTACAGTCTCATCAGGCAATGGATCCATTCTATACTTTCTACCATTCTTGGTTATGATGAAAGAATTAGTTTTACCATCATGTTGTGATTGAACATCATATTTCCATGGATGTCCTAATAGAAAATGACAAGTATCCATGGGAATTACATCACACAAAATCTTGTCTTTATATTCCCCTATCTCAAATTCTACGCATGATTGTTCATCTACCAAAACTTGTTGCCCTTTATTCAACCATGATACTTTATAAGGACTAACATGAGGAAGTCTTTTCAATTTCAATTTGTCTACCATTTCAATGGAAACCAAATTTTTAGTTGAGCCTGAATCAACAATTACCTTGCAAATCTTACCATAGACCTTGCATGTTGTCCTGAACAATGTCTTCCTTTGAGGGGGTTCTTGTGTTTGAGGCACCTTCAACATGGTTCTTCTCATCATCAAACTTTCTCCTTCATGGACTGGGGCTATACTTCCAATTGGTGAGTTAATACTTTGGAAATCTTCCTCTTAAATCAATTGGTTCCTTCTCTCTCCTCCATGAGAGCTTGAGGCTTGCCTTTCAGGACATTTGAAGGCTGGATGTCCCACTTGGTTGCAATTGTAGCATCTTCCTGTGAAGACATTAGGACCTCTCCTTGGTCCACCAAATCTACCTCTTCCATTGGGCTTCCTTCCTCTAAAGCCTCCTCTAGAACCTGATTCTCCACTTTGCTCTTGGGAACTAGATTCCCCTTGAATTCTTTGGGACTAATTTTTACCTCCAAAACTACCCCTACCTCTGAAATTTCTGCCACCTCTTCCTTTATTTTGCTGCTCACCTTTCCTCTTCAACTTCTCTTCAGCCCTTAATGCCACTTGAAAGCATTTTTCCACGGTTTCAAGGGTTAATAAACTGATTTCATCTTGGATATTAAACCTCAAACCATTTAGATACCTTGCCACTTTACCTTTTTCATCCTCCATGTACCCACAATGAAGAGAAAACTTGTGAAACTCCTCAGTGTAAGTGGCCACATCCAAATCTCTTTGCTTGAGATTTTGCATCTTCTTGTAGATCTACACCTCATAGTCTAATGGATGGAATTGGGACTTGATCCTCTCCAACATTTTGCTCCATGAAGAGATCATAGTCATCCCATTCTTTACCCTCTCACCTTGGGTGTAATTCCACCATGTAAGGGCAGCACCTTTGAGTTTAGTTTTTGCAAACTACACCCTCTTGTTTTCAGGAACTTCTTTGTATTCAAAGTAGTTGTTTAGGGCCTCAATCCACTCCATTACTTCATCAGCATTCATCTTGCCACTAAACATGTGAATCTCCATCCGAGCCTCTGAAAAATCCTTGCCAATTGCCTTGATGGCTTCAAGGAAATGCTTTTGATCTGCAGATACCTCTACCTCTTCTTGATCTTCTTCTTCCTCCTCTTTTTATTCTTCTTCATTAGAACCTTCATCTATCCTCTTCCCTATCCTCAATGCCTTCAACTCTGCTTGGAGTGCTTCCTTGACTCCACTTTTGATCTTTGCTTCCATCTCCTTGAACTTCTTAACCACTTCAGTGGTCATTCCCTTTGTAGGCATATTGCTAGCCTCTCCTTCACTCTCCTCTGTTGACATATACCAGGGCTTACACAACCAACAACAAAACCTTTTATGGCTCTAATACCACTATGATGTAGAGGCACTTGGATAGGTAGAAGGATTTGACAAAATGACAAGGTTTACTCATGCTCTAAAGCCCAAATTCAATGACCATTATACAAAAGTGGGAACAATAGTTAATAGTTCTAAAATGATCATGAAAAGGTTGACTAGACATGCTATGGGACCCATTCCAATCATTGGCAAAGGCAGGTCAAACTCAAAACTAGTACTTCCTTCACAAACCCAAGATATTGCATGTAGCTCTAAAAAAGAGAACAGACATGAATAACTTTTGTTACAGAACTTCAAATACAGATCTTGGACAATCAAGAGATACCCATTTGGACTCCCTATCACATATGCAAAATTGGGTATAGGTTGTTTTGGATGGTATGATTCAACCTATAACTCCTCTCAATGGCCTAGAGCTCCAATTAGGCCAAAAATATAGAGAGAGCCCTCTAAAATTCGTGCACAGAACCCAACCAATGATTTGAGAACTTAGTATTCATGTTAAAACTAAGGATTATGTGGGTTTTGGAGTTCCAACATGGACTGCAACTGATTGGTCCTCTTTTGTTCTTTACTATGCCTCTAGACATTGCCTAGCACATGAGGATGCTAGGTATTCTCAATGAAATCTTCTCCTCTTCAAGTTTCCTACCAAAAAAACCATCATAACATACTAGTACAGACCTACTACAATCCATCCCACTGATCAAAGGTGAATCAAATTAGTGGAATGACAAAAGAATGCATGTTTTCTATCAAAACCCTAGTCTAGGTTATAGCGGACAATTTTTAGAGTAATGCAGATTACTCACACACAAAATAGTTTCAAGGCCTCTAACCAAATTCAAAAGAGACTTAGTTCATACCTCTATCATCCCACCAACTCATGCCTTATGACACTGTCGTACAGAAGAGTACTACAGACTGCAACAGTGGGTTTACATAAAAAAGAACAGGAAATCTGAGTTTCTTATTGTTTTTCTTCCACAAAAAGTCTTCTCTCTTTACAACCATCATGGAAGGGCTTTAAGAAGCCTTCTACAATACCTTTGGATAGTTATAGGGTAGTTGGGATCGATGAAACTATATAACCATCAAATTTCCTCTCTGTAACTACCCTATTTTTAGGACTGCAACTGTCATGTTTTGAATTTGAAACTAATTACAACTTTTGGCACAATAGCATCAATTGGTTTATGACTTGTAAACACCTTTGACAATGTCATTAAGCCTTTGACAAATTCTACCACCCTTTTAACCCATGGAAAAAGGCTTACAATGTGAGAAAACATATGATTGCCCTATGTTTCTATGACTACATTTTACATGCCTTAGAAGGCATACAAATAGAACTCCTTATGACATCAATAAGAAATGGACATGGTCCTTATTACAACATGAGAATGGTCTTCAAGAACTTATGGAATCAACAAGACAAAATGAACGTAAAAAAAAAGACATAAGTCCTTTAGTCTTCTTGGTGCTCCTACACCAATATCCTTCAGAGTTTGCTTCATTAATAACACTTGTGTACAATAGGAGGGTACTACAATATACTCTGCCTTTGTAGTAGATAAGAACATTGAATCTTTCTTCTTGCTTTTCCATGAAACTAATCTACTTCCTAGAAAGAAAGCACCACCACTTTTACTTCTTCTATCATCAATACAACTAGCCCAATCAACATCAGTGTATGCACTCAAATCAAGTTCATTGCCTTTTGGATACCATAGATCATAGTCAGGAGTTCTTTTCAAGTATCTAGCTATCCTTTTCACTACCTTTACATGTGTTTTCTTAGGATTGGCTTGATATCTTAAAACTACACATACTGCATGCTAATATCAATTCTAGAAGCAATTAGGTACAATAGTGCTCCAATCATAGACCTATAGGCCATTTGATCTACCTCTGGAGACTCATCATCTTTTCTCAAGTGACATCTAGTGGCCATGGGAGTACTCAGTGGTTTTGAATCCACCATACCTAACTTCTTCAACAATTCTTTGACATACTTAGCTTAAGAAATAGAGATACCACCATCTAGCTGGGAAATTTTAAGTCGAAGGAAGAAAGATATTTCACTAATCATGGACATCTCAAATTATTTTTACATCTTCTCTACAAACCTCTTACACATATCATTGTTTCCACCAAAAATGATATCATCAACATAAACTGTAACTATCAAGATCATGTCTCCTTCTTCCTTTATCTAAAGATTGCTATCTGTGGTACCTTTCTTGAAGCCCTGCTGAAGTAAGTACTTGTCTAATCTTGCATACCAAGCCCTAGGTACTTTCTTGAGCCCATACAAAACCTTCTTGATTTTGCATACCATGTCCAGATCTTCTGATATTTGGGAACCATCTGATTGCTTAATGTAAACCTCCTCCTCTAGGTCACCATTTAGAAATGCTGACTGGACATCCATCTGATACACCTTGAAGTTCTTGTGAGCAGCAAGAGCAATGAACATTAGGATTTCCTCCATCCTAGATAATGGAGTATAAGTCTCCTCAAGATCAATGCCTTCTACTTGAGTATATCCTTTGCATACTAATCTTGTTTTGTTCCTTACAACTTCACCTTATTCATTTAGCTTGTTCCAGAATGTCCACTTTGTTCCTATAACATTCTTATTGGTTGGTCTAGGAACCAATTACAATGTTTGATTCTTTTCAATCTTATCCAATTCTTCCATTGCTTTTATCCATCAATCATCTTTTCTAGCTTTAGAAAAGGTCTTAGGCTCCACTTTTGATAACAAACACAAGTTCACTTTCTCATGTGTCTTGGTAAACCTTCTCCTTGTATGCACATATTTATTTTTTTCTCTAATGATCTACTCTACTGAATGATTCTTTTGAACATACTTTGCAGGGGTCTTAAGCATTTGTTCAAGTTACTCTTCATTTTATTCTTTCACTTCTTCTACTTCTTCATCTTCAATACAATGGAAGATATCAAATATGGTGTCTTCTAAATCCTATGAGAATTGATACAAGTCTTAAATCATCTTTCCCAAACTTTTGTTGTAGCGTATATAGGTCTTACTTCTAGTTGAGTAACTAAGAAAGATTCCTTCATCACATCTTGAATCAAACTTTCCTAGGTGTTCTTCATCTCTTATCATATAGCATTTACTACCAAAGATCCTAAAGTATCTGATAGAGGGAGGCCTTCCATACCACAACTCATAAGGGGTCTTGGTGTTATTGACCCTTAACTATACTCTATTAGTTAGATAGACAACAATTTTAATTACTTCCTTCTAGTATACATTAGGCAGATCTGCATCTTTCAACTTTGCCCTAGATCTTTCTTGCACAATCCTATTCTTTCTTTCCACTACCGCATTATGTTGAGGTGTTCTAGGAGAAGACAAGTTCCTCCTAATACCATGATCTTCACAAATCTTTTCAAATTCATTTGAAGTAAACTCACCTCTTCTATTTGACCTTAAACATTCAATCTTAGTGTCCATTTCATTGAATATCTAATGATTCTGGATTTGACCGTGTTGATTATTTTTCCCTCAGCATTTTGAATCACACTCAGTGATCCATCATTAGGAGAAAAAAGTGAGCAAGAGAAGAGAAACAGAAATGATAACTTGTAGACTTAAGCCAACTTAAAAGAGGGAAGGAGTGGGAGTGATGGGATGTGGAAACCAAGACCACTAAAGAGAGAAAGGGAGCACTAATTAGAGTTAAGACAGAGGACAAGATTAGAGAAAAAGAAACAAAAGCACACTTAGGAAAAAAAAAAAAGAAAAAAAAAGACCCAATAAGATTAAGGAAAGAAGGAGACATAACAATATATATATATATATATATATATATATATATATATATATATGTATATATATGTATGTATGTATGTATGTATGTATGTATGTATGTATATGCTACAAAAAGATAACATAAAAACAATAAATTAACTAAGCACAGATAAAACCAAAGTCAAGAGTAATCAACAAGGAACAAATTATATATATATATCTATTTGTGTGTGTGTGTGTATCTAAATAAATGCATAATTAGGAAGGACATAAACGTAATAAAATACAAAGACAACACAAATATCTAAAAAAGAAAAGGATATCATACAGATCGATTTGTATGATATCCTTTTCTTTCTAGATATTTGTGTTGTCTTTGTATTTTATTGCGTTTATGTCCTTCCTAATTATGCATTTATTTAGATAGACATATATATGCATATATACATACATACATACATATAGATTTATATATATATTTATGTTTTCCCTAGAGATAAACAATTGATTGTGCATATATATATAAATATATCTTGTTATTTCTCCTTCTTTCCTTTATCTTATTGGGTCTTTCTTTCTTGTTTCTTGTTTCTTTTTCTAAGTGTGCTTTTGTTCCCTTTTCTCTAATCTTGTCCTCTATCTTAACTCTAATTAGTGGTTCCTTTCTCTCTTTAGTGGTCTTGGTTTCCGCATCCCATCACTCCCACTCCTTCTCTCTTTCTAAGTTAACTTAAGTCTGCAAGTTATCATTTCTATTTCTCTTCTCTTACTCACTTTTTTCTCTTGATGATGGATCATTGAGTGTGATTCACAACATTGAGGGAAAAATAATCAACACAGTCAAATTGAGAAGCATTAGATATTCAACAACATGGACTGCGGAAAATTAATGATTTCCATCCATTTCATTTTCAACCAAAGATTTGAAAACTTTAAACTTATCAACGACATCAGTTTTTTCTCTTAAGAAAGTAAATCAAGTCATTCTAGAATAATCATCAATGAACAACATAAAATACCTTTCACCTTGCTAACTCTTTAGTCTTATAGGTCCACATAGGTCAATGTGAATCAGATCCAATGGCTATGAAAAAGAGTACTTGTTTTTAAAACTTGTCTTTGTCTCCTTTCCCATTTGACATTCCTTGCATACAGTGTTTGCAGGTTTGATAAACTTAGGCACATCTCTCACTGCATGAGTAGAGTTGATTCTTACCATATTATCAAAGTTGTTGTGTCCTATTATTTTGTGCCATAGCCAACACTCAATAGATTGAGTCAATAGACATGTTCTTCCATTTGCTTCTTTTAAGTGATAAATATCACCACATGTCTTATTACCTTTTGCAACTAGCTTTTGAGACCCTACCCTCCTAATTTCACAACCATTAGCATAAAAAGTTAGATTGTAACCTTTCCTACACATTTGACTGACACTGTGAAGATTGTGCTATAATCCCTTGACATATAGAACATCCTCAGTCCTATTCTTTCCATCAAAATTTATCACACCTTTTCCACAAATTTGTGCTAACTTATCAACTCCAAACTAAAGAGTTACACCATCCCACTTCTTAAAGTTGATAAACTTCTCTTTGTCACTAGTCATATGATTTGAAAAAGCACTGTCAATAACCCAAGCTTTGGTTTCTTCTTATGTATGGAAGGCAATCCATACAACCATTGATCTTTCATCATTTTAAACTATTTGCAAGGTATCAATTTTTCCACATTTTCCAACCTCATTCTTTTTTCACCAACACTCATGGCCAAGAAAAGTTTTTCATCATTTGAATCATGATCCTCATCTTTCGAAGAACAATTGTCTTCTAAGGAAAACATACTCCTTTTGAATTTATTATTTCTATTAATTCTTCTACCTTCTCTTAGAGGATATTTAGAAGCAAAGTGACCTACTTTTCCACAATTAGAACAATTGAAGGGTAACTTAACTTTATATTTTCTAGATCCTTTCTTCAATGTTCTTACAAAATTTGCTTCAACATAATTAGGACTTTCATCTTCATCAACAGATTCATCCTTTATCTTTTTACTAGCTTCGAAGGCAGCTTCTAAGTTCTTTGGAATATCATTGCCAAATTATCTCCTTTCAAAATTAGTAAGAGTCCCAAAACATTTGGTGTAAAGAGTATTTAACCAAGTCTACAGTCTCTTCCATAGCTGATACCTTATGACTGTAAGATTTGGGAAGAGATCTTAGAACCTTTTTCATGATTTCATCCTCTTTTATTTCATCACCAAGACCTTTGATGCCATTAACCACTTCATTCACTTAGAGCATATATCCAACAATGTTTTCATCCTCCGTCATCTTTAGGTTTTCGAATCTACTTTTGAGAATTTGCATCTTAGCATCCTTTACTTTCTTATCTCCTTTATAAATGATTTCAAGTTTCTCCCAAACCTCTTGAGTAGAACTACAACTCATCACCTTTGAAATTTATCAATCAGATAATCCACTCATGATGGAAAACTTTGCTTTGGAATTGTTTTCATATTTCTTGACTTCATCTGCATTTGTAGGAATAGTATCAAGAATAGTGTAACCTTTCTTGATAGAATCCCAAACTCCACACTAGAGAATTAGTGTAGGCTTCCATCCTTATTTTCCAAAAAGCATAATTTTTTCCATCAAACTTGGGTATCTTATTGGATCCTCCTTGTGTCATCCTAGAACTTCCTCAATCGGTTAAACTTTCCTCAAAGGAACTTATCTCTGATACCAATTGTTAAGCACACAATTATACTCAAAGAGGGCCCACTGAATTAGTATACAACCAAATTTCACTTTCAACAAATTCAACTTATCCAAAGCATATCAAACCTTAAATATTACAACATTAACATGAGCATGAAAGAATAACACAATTCACATGAACGTATAACACCATATATACGTGGAAAACCCTAGAAGGGAAAAAACACGGTGAGAATTAACTCACAATATATGAATCTCAAATAGTAAGTTTGTTTTAGGGGATTTAACACAAGGAAGCTGCTACTCCCTAAGTAACTTTGGTTTAGGGTTACTAGAAAGGAAGCTTCTACTCCCTCCCGAATTTGTTTTAGGGTCACTCCCAAGGAAGCATCAAATCCCTAAAATGAGAATACAAAAGATTACAGTATAACAGTCTTTTCTTACTGTCTGAAAACTATCATTGAAGTTCACACCTTTGATGGTTACACTTCCCCCTCCTCCCAATTTCTTCTAGAGATTTGATCAATTAGGTACACTCTATACTTGATCACTGTCACAAATATGTCTTCAAGATGAATCCTAACAGAATCAACATCTCCTCTTTCTCCCATAGTGGCACATCTATAATGCATTTATTATGCTTTTATGTAGTTGCAAACCTTTTTCATCATCTTGCAATCATACCTTACCTCACTCACTTTGATTCACTATTTATATGTTATATTACATTGATTACATTTCTTATTAGCTAGATACAACATGAACAACACATTTACAAGTCGGCTAGACAACACATACTATGAAATGTGTAGAAGATAGGTCCTAATTGAAACAACATATTACATCAGCAAAATATTTAGGCCTTGCGGACCCCAATACTTGCTTAACCAAGTCCAAAACATCCTTAACAACTTCAAACACTAAGGAATGACATCCACATGCTCCATTCATTTGTAAATAGGACAGATTTAAGAAAAACACATGAAGACTTGAGGTATAACGACCATATCAACTTGTAAACCTTATGCAGTACTGGAAACAAGAAAGATCTCAATGAAACTTTTCTAGATGAGTTTACATGACTCATAAAACACACCCATACACTCCTTTGTCACCACACATCAAAGAATTGTGTCGTACTATTATTCAGAACACACTACACCATGCTATCAATTGAAAAACTGAGTTGTGGACCACCAAGAAGCTTGAAATAAAAAAGAGGCATGTAATGCCCTGCTAAAGAACCCAGAGGATAACACAACTAAGCTTACAAAAAGGTCAAATATATATTTTTTAAATGAAACAAAATAACAACAATCATTAATTTATTCATAACTTTTAAATTAAGCTTTATCCTCTAGGGTTCCACGGTTGCATTACTAAGAAACTAAAACAAGATCTAACCAACATTATGAATTAACTAACAAACACAGTTCATTCTAAGTCTAATTGTATAAGATAAATAAACACATACAATTCCATATTATATCCTCAGATAAGTAACATTAGGATCCTGCACATAGGATCACAAGTACATAGACAAGTTCCTTTACAAGAGAGTACAACAATACATTGTTTAAAATATCGCTATCCAGATTACATTAGAGTACATATATAAAGATAACAGTATATGATTCAATTGATATACAAGACTAAAGCATGATCATAAGTATCTGTCTCCTCAAGATACAACAAGATTTAAAATCTGCCACACAAGGTAAATCCTTCTCGCATATGAATAATAGCAAGGGAAACCAATGGAGATAAGAGCACAACCACCTGACCATGTGGAACCCTAAGGTCCACCCCCCATGCTAAGAGATAACAATAAGGTCCCATTAAGAAAACAATCAAGAAAGACAGTAGACTAACATGTGCAAGGACTACACAAGACTTCAATACAACATGGATCAAAAAAAATATCACAAGTAAATCAAACATCACTTCCAGAGGCATTCACAAAACAAAGGGGAGAAAACAACTAGAGAATGTTATACTGTAGTAGGGATGAATGTCATCACATGGTCCTAACATGGGTTACCATGAGAGTCTCTAGCTAGATGCTAGGACCCATCCATGGGTTACCCTGATAGACTCTCGCTAGGTGACGACCCCCATCTATGGTTACCCTGACGGTCTCTCACTAGACGCTGGCCCCATAGGGTGACACATGCGGAAGCAACATTCCTTTCATGAGGACAAAGAAGTTGATTTTGCAAACCACGGCCTTCTCATCTCATCGTTAACCTAAACGAGCACTACAGGCATGAGTGAGGCATCCAATTATCTTGGTTAGTATGAAAACTACCCAACACTCTAAAATTTATTATTAAGTTATCACTAGAATAACAACTTCCAATGGCTTACCCTAACAAGCCACTTTGGGTGCAGGCCCCATATTGAAAGCCACTCCCCCTTCACTACATCTAGATTCTTAAAGCCCAAAACAAATCCCAAGCATGAACTATCACATTTCTCATCATGATACATTTACAACACAAAATATACATCATTTTACATTACACAGAGCAATGTATTACCCATCTTGCATAGTTATCATAACCACATGAATAGGTACACTGAGAAAGGCGTTATCCATCTTGCATAGTCATCATAACCACATGAATAGGTACACTAAGCAAGGCATTATCCATCTTTCACATGTATCATGCCAATATGAATAGGAGGCAACATTTCAAGAATACATTTCATTCAACTCACATGATGCACATAGAGCCAACCCCCACACAATCACAACCTCGTAGACCTTTGGAAACAACTTCCCCAAATGACACAACACTTGACACCATTAAAAACACAATGGTTTCACATCACATTCACTCTTAAAGAAAATCATAAACTAATACCCTTCAACAATATTTTTAAGGAATGTAACATTAATCCAAGCATGATCAATCATCTAATAATTATAAAGTGAATATATCTCAGTAATACAGAACTGTAACTTTCTAACCACTAGTAGTAGTTACAATATGATCATAAGATATAAGTGTCCATGAGCAACAATATTTTAACTAATAATTCTCAAGACTTATTTTAATTTCATTTAATTAAAATGATTGCGAACAACATGCAAATAACCCTAAGGATTACAAATTAAACACAACAATTGTTTACACTATTTACATTGATGTGAATTTCATTAATAATCTAGACAATTTTATAAATACTATTAAATATAACTGTATAAGCAAGACTAAAAGCCCATGCTATAAATCTCTTACACTAGTTAGAATCACAAGATACAAAACTTGAAGCTATAATAAAAGAATCTTGTTCTAAGTTTAGATTGAGAGGAAAGAAATACATAACAACAAAACATTCCTATAGATCTAACATCTTCATCAAATCTACCAAATTTTAACCAGATGCATATGATAGGATCAACACCAAATGAATTTGTTGAGTAGGCTTTAGAAGCTACCAACAATGCTAAATGTTAAAGCATATACAGGGCATGTAGACTATTTGGTAGAATGCCTCAAAGAGAGTCATATGATGGAAAGCAATGTTCATAGGATATGCACAAAATAAATTTGTTGAAAAGTCTCAGAGAAACCCAGTTCAAAAATATAGAGTTATTGGTGATGCAACTAACTGTTTTAACAGAGACGAAATGGGTGAGAGACAGATAGTCACAAAATATTCATATCTCAAAAATGACACACTGGGTATGGCTGATTTTTGGATATGATTTAAATATCTAGTTTATACACCATATCCAGTTCCAAAAAATAAAGTTATGGCTAATGTAACAGACTATTAAAATAGAGATGAAATAGGTGAGAGGTAGATAGTCACAAAATATTTATAATCTCAAAAATGACAAATTGGGTATGGTTGATTTGTAGATATGATTTAGAAATCCAGGTTGTACACCATATATAAAAAAAATTAGAGAAACTTGGTTCGTAAAACTAAAGTTATGGCTAACGCAATAGACTACTAAAATAGAGATGAAATGGGTCAGAGGTGGACAGTCACAAAATATTCATATCTCAAAAATGACAGACTGGGTATGGCTGATTTTTGAATATTATTTAGATATCGAGGCTGTGCACCATATATAAAAACATTAGGGAAACCCAGTTCATAAACATAATTTTATCGCTAACGTAATAGACTGGGTTCAGAAAATGTAGAAGAGAATTTACAGAATATTTTACTAAATCTAATGCAACAATAAATCAGATTCATATCTCAGGCCATACTTGGAATATTACTTCTATCACATCTTCACAAAATTCCTAGCTCACATCCATTTTCCCCCAGGTCTTTTCTTCTGGAAACTATGGTTTATGGTGCCAAAAGAAAAATGAAAAGTTCCTGAGATAGAGAGATCCTCAAAACATAAAACATATTTTGCTATTTCAAATGTACGCTCCTCCCCCAAATTATGTCTTGAGATTTCAGAATAAAGTTGAGCATGCATAACCACCCACATAATTTCTTCCACAAGATTTTCCTTTATTACTTTCTTGCAATTTGCTATTTTTAACCAAACAATAATTTCTCTCTGATTTTATTTATTTTAGAATTCGCTATTTATTTCATTTACAACCAAACAAAAGTAGTTTCTTTCTACTTTTCTAAAATTAGTCTCTTTCAAAAAAGAAACAATTATTTCTAAGATTCCCTCTTGAGGTGCATAACTGTCACTTCTTCCAAGTGGCCAAAATGGAAAATAATTACTCAAGGCAATAATAATAAAGAAAGAGAATCTTTTTCAGACATAATAACACATATTTCCACACAACTATAATTTAAATAAAAGCATCTATATCTATTTATCAAAGCACCGTCTTGACTTAATAATTTTATTGTAATGAAGCAATTAACCAAAACATTAATCAAATAATTCCAAACAAAATAACCCAAATGCCAAACAATACCTGACACAATGCACCACAATGACTGGCCATTATGCCCATATAGACAACACTGACTGGGTGCAAAACTGGATACTCATCCTTTTCAAGGATGATGGCTAACTAGGGGAGCACATGTTATCTCTGTTCAATAGTTTCCATTGGGTTTAAGGCACGCTCAGACCTGGTACCTGCATCCTGCAGCACCCAAACAGTCGAACAAATATATATATAGTCAAATACACCGTGAAAGGGAATCATAGCGTAGTAGGGTACTCATGCATGAGTAATGCGACACACATAATCACAACACACATAGCAATTAGTTACTGAATGACTAAATAAGAACCATCATCAGATAATCACATGATGCACATATTAAGATTAATCCACACAAAACATCACAACATAACATCCTACGATATAGAATTAGTCGCATAAAAATTAATTCTAACTTATGACAATCATAGTAAGATCAATATCATAATCACCTGAATGTAAAACAATGTTAGAGCATATAAATTATTAGTGTCACAACAAAGATTATCGATAAAATATACTAACTATCATATGAAACCACACATGAGCATAATCAGGAATGTCATCAACATGAATGTAGCATCTACCAACATCATATAATGTACAACATCAACTAGTTAACATACCCTAAATGTTCCTATTATTTTACCTTCATCTTCATGCTCCTTAGCTAGACCATCTACACATCCAAGATGAGAATGGAGGGTTATTACATCCTCCCCCCCTAAGACTTGACTTACTCCTAGAAGTCACAGACTAGGGTGGAAATATAACATATTAGTATTGCAATTTTCTATTGCCAACATAAACATCCATTTGAAGCAATTGTTCATAAGACAAGCATAATCATTCAATAAAGACAAGAAGGGCATGAATTCCTCACCATTAAGATGTATCATGTGATCTACTTATAATCCAATCACACATATTTGAGAATTTCAAATCATTTAGGGAATTGCATTCACATATTAATAAAGAAAAATATATCTCATCTCTTATTTCCACTATGGTTCCCACTAATTACAAACATGCAAAGTAGAATCTTTTGTGGAGTCCTCCCTTGAACACACTATCAGAGGTTTGAAATGAACATGATAGAAACAACTTTTATACAATGATTTAAGGCAACATAGTCGCTACTTATTTACAAAAAAGTTCTATCTTTAATGTAGTACAATTCCTGTATAGCAAACTATGAACATATACAATTACTTCCTTATGCAAAAAGATACTTATAGATGAAATGTATGATGTCACACATAAGAATAATTCAAAATTCTAATTGACTTACAATGTCACATTCATGATCTCCTGGGTCCAACACAGGCTCCAATTTGATCTCCTACATAAGTTTCATACACAGGCATACACAATGATAACGTTCATAAATCACAATAGAACTTTCACATGAGGTCATGGCCAACTAGGAAATAGATATCAAATTATCAAGTAACCACACAAAGATACCCCACACATGACAATCCCACATAAGCCACATGACTTGTGTTGCATGATGCCACCAAGTGATTAAATCATTCCAATATTTACACATATAATACAATTAACATAAAGATCGTATGGTGCTTCTACACCCATAGCTAAACATAACCCCAAGTATGATTACTTCAACAAACAAGGGAACAAAAAACACCACTAGCCTTCCACAACACCCCACACAAAATGGGTACATAATAGTCACATCACTAGAGGGAGCATATACCAAACTCCTAATCACATGCACTAAAAATAATCATGCTTCTTTCTTCTAAAGCACTAGAGACCACAAGAGGCAATCAAGGCCTCAACAAATCAGCAAACACTACCATTCAGGAAACACATATTGTCAGATATAACATCACATTTTTAGAAAAGAAGGAGAGAGAACACATAGTAGACACACAAGTAAAACAAGTCATAAAGAATTTATTTCTTCCAGAATCAAAGAACGAGTTTGTAAATTTATCAAATTTCTAATGTTATACTAAGGCACATAGGTGAGAGGTATTATTACCAACTCACCACAAGGAGAAAAATGCTTAAGCAAGAGTAACAAAAATCTAGATATCCTAGTGTTGCAACCTAGGCTCTGATACCAAATGTAACGCCCCACCAAAGAACCCAGAGGATAAAACAACTAAGCTTACAAAAAGGTCAAATATATATTTTTAAACGAAAGAAATAACAACAATCATATATTTATTCATAACATTTAAATTAAGCTTTATCCTCTAGGGTTCCATGGCTGCATTAGTAACGAACCAAAACAAGATCTAACCAACATTATGAATTAACTAACAAACACAGTTCATTCTAAGTTTAATTGCATCAGATAAATAAACACATACAATTCTATATTATATCATCAGATAAGTAACATCAGGATCATGCACATAGGATCACAAGTACATAGACAAGTTTCTTTACAAGAGAGTACAATATTACATTGTTTACAATAATTGCTATCTAGATTACATTAGAGTACATATATCAAGATAACAATACATGATTCAACTGATATACAAGACTAAAACATGATCATAAGTATCTGTCTCCTCAAGCTAGAACAAGATCTAAAATCTACCACATAAGGTACATCCTTCTCACACACGAATAATAGCAAGGGAAACCAATGGAGATAAAAGCACAACCACCCAACCATGTGGAACCCTAAGGTCCAACCCCTATGCTAGGAGATAACAATAAGGTCCCACTAAGAAAACAATCAAGAAAGATAGTAGACTAACAGGTGCAAGGACTACACAAGACTTCAATACAACATGGATCAAAAAGAACATCACAAGTAAATCAAACATCACTTCCAGAGGCATTTATAAAACAAAGGACAAAACACAACTAGAGAATTTTAGACTGTAGTAGGGATGAATGTTGTCGCATGGTCCTAACATGGGTTACCCTAACAGTCTCTAGCTAGACATCAGCCCCCATCCATGGGTTACCTTGATAGTCTCTCACTAGGCATTGACCCCCATCTATGGTTACCCTGATAGTCTCTCACTAGATGCCGGCCCCATAGGGTGACACATGTGGAATCAAAATTCCTTTCGTGAGAACAAGGAAGTTGATTTTGCCAACCATGAACTTCTCATCTCATCCTTACCCTAAATGAGCACTACAGGCATGAGTGAGGTATCTAATTATCTTGGTTAGTGTGAAAACTACCCAACCATCTAAATTTATTACTAAGTTATCACTGGATTAACAACTTCTAATGGGTTACCCTAACAAGCCACTTTGGGCACCAGTCCCACATTGAAATCCACTCCCCCTTCATTGCATCTAGATTCTCAAAGCCCAAAACAAATCCTAAGCATGAACTATCACATTTCTGATCATGATACATTTACAACACAAAATATACATCATTTCACATGACACAGAGCAAGACATTACCCATCTTGCATAGTTATCATAACCACATGAATAGGTACACTGAGCAAGACATTATCCATCTAGCACAGTCATCATAACCACATGAATACGTACACTGAGCAAGGCATTATCCATCTTGCAAATGTATCATACAAACATGAATAGGAGGCAACATTTCAAGAATACATTTCATTCAATTCACATGATGCACACAGAGCCAACCCCCACACAATCACACCCTCCTAGGCCTCTGGAAACAACTTCCGTAGATGACACAACACTTGACACCATTAAAAACACAATGGTTTCAAATCACATTCACTCTCAAATCAAATCATAAACTAATACCCTTCAACAATATTTTAAAGGAATGTAACATTAATCCAAGCATGATCAATCATCTAACAATTATAAGGTGAATCTATATCAATAATATAGAATTGTAACTTTCTAATCACTAGTAGTAGTTACAATATGATCATAAGATATAAGTGTCCATGAGCAACAATATTTTAACTAATAATTCTCAAGACTTATTTTAATTTCATTTAATTAAAATGATTGCGAACAACATGCAAATAACCCTAAGGCATAAAAATTAAACACAACAATTATTTACACTGTTTACACTGATGTAGATTTTATTAATAATCTAGACAACTTTGTAAATACTATTAAATATAACTGTATAAGCAAGACTAAAAGCCCATGCTAAAAATCTCTTACACTAGTTAGAATCACAAGATACAAAACCCAAAGCTACAATAAAAGAACCTTGTTCTAAGTTTAGCTTTAGAGGAAAGAAATACAAAACAACAAAACATTCTTATAGATCTAACATCTTCATCAAATCTACCACACTTTTAACAACATGCATATGATAGGATCAGCACAAAATGAATTTGTTGAGAAGGCTTTAGAAGCTACCAACAATGCAAAATGTGAAAGCATAGACAGTGCACGCAGACTGATTGGTCAAATGCCTCAAAGAGAGTCATATGGAAAGCAATGATTGTAGGATATGAAAAAAATAAATTTGTTGAAAAATCTCAGAGAAACCCAATTCAAAAAATATAGAGTTATTAGTGATAGAACTAACTATTTTAACAGAGATGAAACGTGTGAGAGGTAGACAGTCATAAAATATTAATATCTCAAAAATAACAAACTGAGTATGGCTGATTTTCGAATATGATTTAGATATCTAGGCCGTACACCATATATAAAAAAATTAGAGAAACTTAGTTCATAAAACTAAAGTTATGGCTAATGCAACAGACTGCTAAAACATAGATGAAATGAGTCAGAGGTGGACAGTCACAAAATATTCATATCTCAAAAATGACAAACTGGGTATGACTGATTTTTAGATATGATTTAGATATCTTGGCCATGCACTATATATAAAAAAAATTAGAGAAACCCAATTCGTAAAATAATGTTATTGCTAATGAAATAGACTAGCTTCAGAAAATGTAGAAGAGAATTCTGATGCAGCACTCAACATTCACTCAACAGAATTGTGCCATTAAACATGAGAGACAAAAATTTGGAAGCTGAAACATAACAAAATTTCTATTCCTCAACTCTGCTGCTACAATGAGAGAAAAACTCTCTTATATCTAAGAAAACAAAAAAAACAAAAAATTACCTTTTTTGGCAGATTTCGACAATCGTCAGATTTTGCCATTTTAGGTAATTTTACAATCATATCTTGAGAATCCAATTTTTTCCCAAAAAGCTCATAAAGCTAAGGTAGGACGAAAAACCAACTAACATCCTAAATTTGAAACATGAGTTTCGAGTTACTAAAAAAAACAACTTTTAAAAAACTAGAAAAAAACACTAATTTGCTATTTTGAGGGCCAAGATGAAAGTTTGAAGCCCCGAAAAAGTGCCAAGACGAGGTCCAACCCGCTAGGGCGGTTGGGAAACCACTGGCCACCTCATAACGCATCCACCTGTAAAATTTCGTAGAAAACCCACATCCGAGTCAAAAGTTATGACCTCCGGAAGTCCCTGCATCATTCTCCTCTGGTTGAAAAGAACGCAGCTCCTGCAAGTGAGTGTCTTCAAACTGCTGCCATTGGATGGGATCTAACCTCTGCATTTCCCACTCTGTAAGCCATGTGCTATCTGTTGGTGGCAATCCTTCCCACTGTACTAAATACTTGTTGTAACGCCCGTGCCGAGTGGAGATAGTGTTCTTATCAAGAATCTGTGCAATCTTTTCTTTCTTCTTATGGGGAATGTGGTTGTGCCATGACACCTCTGGTTGACTATCTTCAGCATCATCCTCACCATGGAAGGCATATAAATCAGAAATATTAAACACGGGAGAAATAGCGAGATCATCTGGTAAACTGACCTCATATGCATTATCATTGATCTTCTTTGTAATTCTGCAAGGACCAATTTTCTTGTACTTCAACTTGTGATATGTTCCAGTAGAAAATCACTCTTTTCTCAAATATACCATCACTAAGTCACCTTCACTAAATGTCTGATGTCGCCGACTAGGATCCACTGAATTCTTATACCTCTCATTACTGTCCTGCAACTTCTGTCTCACTGCTTGCTGTAACTGTTGAAGGTGTTCTGCAAATGCTTCCCCATCATCACTGACCCTATCTTTCATTGGTAGCTATACCAAATCTAGAACACCCTGAGGATTCCTGCCATACACAATCTGGAAAGGGGACTTTCCTGTTGATCGGTTAACAGAACTATTATAGGCAAATTCGGCCTGGGGTAATGCCAAATCCCATTGTTTTGGCTTTTCTCCAACAATACACCTCAGCAAATTTCCCAGACTCCGATTAACTACCTCTGTTTGCCCATCGGTTTGAGGATGATAGGCACTACTAAACTGTAACTTGGTCCCCATTTTCTTCCATAAAGTCCTCCAGAAATGACTGAGGAATTTGGTATCCCTGTCAGAGGTAATAGTCTTTGGAACACCATGTAGTCTAACAACTTCTGAGAAAAATAACTCTGCTACCCTTGTTGCATCATTAGTCTTCTTACAGGCAATAAAATGAACCATCTTGGAGAACCTATCAACAACTACAAAAATGGAATCATTACCTCGTTGAGTATGTGGAAGTCCCAACACAAAGTCCATGCTCAAATCTGTCCATGGTGCAACTGGTACTGGTAAGGGCATATACAATCCTGTATTCTGTGAATGTCCCTTAGCCACTTGGCAGATTCTACACCTTGTTACATACTTAGTTATATCCCTTTTCATCTTTGGCCAGTAATATTTATCTTCTATCAAGGCTATTGTCTTGTCCTTGCCAAAGTGTCCAGCCAACCCACTACTATGAAATTCTCTGATAATGTTGTCCCTCATAGAGCCAGCCGGTATGCATAGTTGTTTTCCTTTAAATAGATACCCATCTTGCATAAAATATTCACCCCTAAAGTGATCCAAGTTACCAGATATTGGTGCCTTCAATTGTTCCACAATCTCCCAAAAATCATCATCAGACTTATACAAATTTTTGATGGCATCAAAACCAATCACCTCAGCTTCCATTGTGGTCAAAAGTGCAACACGCCTACTTAACGCATCTGCAACCTGATTTTGTTTTCCAAACTTATGCTTCAACACAAAGTTGTAACCCTGCAAGAAAGAGACCCACTTGGCATGCCTACTATTTAACTTTTTCTGTGTGTTCAAGTACCTCAGTGCAATATGATCTGTAAACAATACAAACTCCTGGGGAACTAGATAATGTCGCCAATGCCTCAATGCTTGGACAATTGCATAAAATTCCAAATCATAAGTAGAATAATTCTTTCTCACTACATTCATCTTTTCACTAAAGAAAGCTATAGGTTTGCTAGCTTGGCTAAGTACAGCACCTATTCCTACATGGGAGGCATCACATTCTACTTCAAATACTTTATCAAAATTTGGCAATGCAAGTATAGGTGCTTCTGTTACCTTTTTCTTCAAGTACTTAAAGCTCTCCTCAGCATCCTTGGTCCATACAAACTCCCTCCCTTTGGTGCAATCTGTTATAGGAGCTACAATACTACTGAAATTGTGAATGAACTTTCGATAGAAAGTGGCCAAGCCATGAAAACTTTTTACCGCTGTGATGCTGCTTGGACTAGGCCATTCTAGGATTGCCCTAACCTTTTCTGGATCCATTCTGACACCATCTTTAGAAATGACAAAGCCTAAAAAAACCAAACTGTCCTGCATGAACCTACACTTTTTCAAATTGGCATAGAGCTTCTCCTTCCTTAACACACCAAAGATGATCCTCAAGTGTTGTAGATGCTCTTCTCTGCTGTTACTAAATACCAAAATATCATCAAAATAAACTACCACAAACTTACCAATGTAAGGGCGTAGTATAGTGTTCATCAATCTCATAAATGTGCTAGGTGCATTTGATAACCCGAATGGCATAACCATCCACTCATATAATCCATCTCCAGTCTTAAAGGCTATCTTCCACTCATCCCCTTCTCGAATCCGGATTTGGTGGTAGCCACTTCGTAGGTCGATCTTGCTGAAATATTTAGCCCCTGCAAGGACATCCATCATGTCCTCCATACGAGGTATAGGAAACCGATACTTGATGGTAATCTTATTAATTGCTCTGCTATCAGTGCACATCCTCCATGTTCCATCTTTTTTTGGGGTTAACAATGCAGGTACAGCACATGGGCTCATGCTCTCTCTCACCACACCTTTACTTAGGAGTTCTGTTACTTGCTTATTCATCTCTGCATGTTGTGTTGGATTCATCCTATAAGCTGCTTGGTTGGGTAGAGTTGCTCCTGGAATCAAATCAATATGATGCTGAATATCTCTCTTTGGCGGTAGACCATCAGGCAATTCATTAGGTAAAACATCACCAAATTCTTTCAACAGCTCGGCTACTTCTGGGGGAACTGAAATGTCTTCCTCTTCACCTTTTTTCACTACTAATGCATAGCAACACCCTGTCACCTTCATTTCTTTAACAAGATCTCTTTCAGAAACATGGTCTCACCTTTTCCTTCATCCTTGAGAGGCAATAAAATCACCTTAGCGCCATCTTTCCAAAAGGTGTATGTGTTTTTCTCTCCATCATGCATAACTTTCCTATCATACTGCCATGGCCTTCCCAATAACACATGACAGGCATCCATTGGGACAACATCACACCATATCTCATCCTGATAGATCTTCCCTATGCTAAACTTAATTAGGCATCTTTTATCAACAGTGACTTCATTTCCCTTTTTAAACCATGCAATGCGATACGGATGAGGATGTTTTTCACAGTGTAAATTCAATTTGTCTACCATTTCTTTAGAAACCATATTTTCACAACTACCTCCATCAACAATGACTTGACATACCTTGCCACCCGAAGTGCATCTGGTTCTGAAGATATTGGTTCGAAGCCATGAACCATCAGAGCTTTTGGCTTGTGTTTTCTCCTTCTCTGGAATCACCATTGCTCTTCTCATCATGAGACTTTCTCCCACATCTGGTGGAACCTCCAGTTCTGTCCCTTCCACTTCATGCTGCATTTGAATCATGTTCACCCTAGGTTGTCCTCCTTGATTTCTTTCTTGCATGTTATAATTGGAGCATTCAAATGCCCTATGACCTTCTTCTCCACATCTAAAACAAGTGAAAGGCCTTCTCTGGTTTTCCCATCCTCTACCACTACCATAACCTCTACCTCTTTGAAATCCCCTTCCTCGTTCTTGATTCAGAGGATCTTGCCGAGTGTCTACTTTTTTTTCCACACCATGGGATGACTCTCCCCTGCCATAATTTGAACCTCCTCGAAATGGGGTTGATGTACCCCTTCTTCCTCCTCTATTCCTCTGATGATACTGTCTGTTTTGTTTTTCTTCAGCCTTTAGAGCCAATTGGTAAGCCTCTTCCATATTGTTGAGTCGATGCATGCTCAATTCATCTTGAATAGAAAATTTCAGGCCATTCACATATCTAGCAGCCATTTGTGCATCAGTTTCTTGATGCTCTATACGTATAGACAGTGTATAAAACTCATTTGTATAATCTTGCACAGAAGAGAGGTTCTGCTTTAAATTTTGAAACCTACGAAAAAGGGTTTGCGCATAATCTATGGGCAAAAATTTTTCTCTCAACTTCTTCTCCATTTTATTGCATGTCCTAATCTTATCCTTACCTTTCCTTGTTCGTTCCTTTTGAAGATGATCCCACCAAATCATTGCATGACCCTTTAATTTGGTGCATGCAAATTTTACCTTCTTCTCCTCTGTCATGGATTTCCATTCAAAAAATTTTCTCATGCCATTCAACCAGTCTATCAACTCCTCTGGTTTAAGACTACCTGCATAATCTGACACATCTACCTTGATCCCTTCATTTTTCCCTTCTAAGGCCCTGAGCATCCTCTCTTCAAAACTCATGCCTTCTAATTCTTCTTCTTCATGTTCTGTATCTTGATTTGCACCTCCTTGACCTATCTCTTCATCAGATTCGTCTCCTCCTCTACCCAATCTTTGGGTTTCCATCCGTGTTGTAAGTTCTGCTATTTGCCTTTGCAAATTTTGCATTTCTCTATGCATCTGGGCAAGACCGCCTCTTCCTCTTCCTCTCCCAGCCATCTTCCTGCTCTGATACCAAATGATGCAGCACTCAACATTCACTCAACAGAATTGTGCCATTAAACATGAGAGACAAAAATTTGGAAGCTGAAACATAACAAAATTTCTATTCCTCAACTCTGCTGCTACAATGAGAGAAAAACTCTCTTATATCTAAGAAAACAAAAAAAACAAAAAATTACCTTTTTTGGCAGATTTCGACAATCGTCAGATTTTGCCATTTTAGGTAATTTTACAATCATATCTTGAGAATCCAATTTTTTCCCAAAAAGCTCATAAAGCTAAGGTAGGACGAAAAACCAACTAACATCCTAAATTTGAAACATGAGTTTCGAGTTACTAAAAAAAACAACTTTTAAAAAACTAGAAAAAAACACTAATTTGCTATTTTGAGGGCCAAGATGAAAGTTTGAAGCCCCGAAAAAGTGCCAAGACGAGGTCCAACCCGCTAGGGCGGTTGGGAAACCACTGGCCACCTCATAACGCATCCACCTGTAAAATTTCGTAGAAAACCCACATCCGAGTCAAAAGTTATGACCTCCGGAAGTCCCTGCATCAAATTCACAGAATATTTTACTAAAGCTAATGCAACAATAAATCAGATTCATATCTCAGTCCATACTTGGAATATTACTTCTATCACATCTTCACAAAATTCCTAGCTCGCATCCATTTTTCCCCAAGTCTTTTCTTTTGGAAACTATGGTTTATGGTGCCAAAAGAAAAATGAAAACTTCCTGAGACAAAGAGATCCTCAAAACATAAAACATATTTTGCTATTTCAAATGCACGCTCCTCCCCCAAATTATGTCTTGAGATTTCAGAATAAAGTTGAGCATGCATAACCACCCCCGTAATTTCTTCCACAAGATTTTCCTTTATTACTTTCTTACAATTTGCTATTTTTAACCAAATAATAATTTCTCTCTAATTTTATTTATTTTAGAATTCGCTATTTATTTCATTTACAACCAAACAAAAGTAATTTCTTTCTACTTTTCTAAAATTAGTCTCTTTCAAAAAAGAAACAATTATTTCTAAGATTCCCTCTTGAGGTGCATAACTGCCACTTCTTCCAAGTGGCCAAAATGGAAAATAATTACTGAAGGCAATAATAATAAAGAAAGAGAATCTTTTTCAGACATAATAATACATATTTCCACACAACTATAATTTACATAAAAGCATCTATATCTATTTATCAAAGTGCCCTCTTGACTTAATAATTTTATTGCAACGAAGCAATTAACCAAAATATTAATCAAATAATTCCAAACAAAATAACCCAAATGCCAAACAATACTTGACACAATGCACCACAATGACAATGACTGACCATTACGCCCATACAGACAACACTGACTAGGTCCAAAATTGGATACTCATCCTTTTTAAGGATGATGGCTAACTAGGGGACCACATGTTATCTCTGTTCAACAATTTTCATTGGGTTTAAGGCATGCTTAGACCTATCAATTTAGGTGGAGTTGATGCCTGGTACCTGCATCATTTAAGGTACGCTCAGACCTATCAATTTAGGTGGAGTCGATGCCTAGTACCTACATCCTATAGCAACCAAATAGTTGAACAAATAGACATATATACATATATATATACATATATATATACACATATATATATATATACATATATATACACACATATATATACACATATATATACATATATATACACATATATATACACATATATATATATATATGTATATATATATGTATATATATGTATATATGTACATATATATACATATATATATGTATATATATATATGTATATGTATATATATATGTATATATATATATATGTATATATATATATGTATATATATATATATAGTCAAATACACCGTGAAAGGGAATCATAGCGTAGGGTACTCATGTATGAGTAATGTGACACTGTCACTTTCACCATCACATAAAACACGTAATCACAACACACATAGTAATCAGTTATTGAACGACTAAATAAGAACCATGACTAGATAATCACATGATACACGTAATAAGATTAATCCACACAAAACATCACAACATAACATCCTATGATAGAGAATCAGTGCATAAAAATCAATTTTAACATATGACAATCATAGTAAGATCAACATCATAATAACTTGAATGTAAAATAATGTTAGAACATATAAATTATCAGTGTCACAACAAAGATTATTGATAAAACATACTAATTGTCATATGAAACCACACATGAGCATAATCAAGAATGCCATCTACATGAATTTAGCGTCTACCAACATCATATAATGTACACAACATCAACTAGTTAACATACCCTAAATATTCCTATTATTTTACCTTCATCTTCATGCTCCTTAGCCAGACCATCTGCACATCCAAGATGAGAATGGAGGGTTATTACAAGGCATGCAATGCACATCCATGAACATGTTCACAAAATGACAACATCAATCATTCACTTCCAGAGGAATGTTGAGCATTACATTGGGTCTTCAATACTACACCTTTCTACCCTGGAGCACATTATGATGTTCTATCATACATAACTTTCACAATGGAGGGAGATATGATTTGAGACTTTGGAAATAGTAGCTTCACTACCTTCTTGACATAATCTCATAATCACATAGCCAAATATACTACTACAGAGGAATGTAGAGCATTTTATCTCCATGCTAGGAATACCTTCACAAAACCAATTGTTTCTTTAAGATGTCAGCATAAAAATATTCTTCTAGTAATCAAAACATCATGTAGTGCCCCTCCATTCTCACCATGGATGTGCAGGTAGTTGTCTTTGGAACTTGAGGATGAAGGTAAAATAATAGGGATATTTAAAGGTATGAGCTAAGGATGTTAAGTAGTTGATGTTGTATATTATGAATTTATGGACTATGTGTGAAGGCTAGGATAGGACTTATTATATATAGCAACCATTCTATCATTCTATAACTCTATCATCCTCTCATTCAATTAATCTATTATTCCATCATTCTATTATTCAATTATATTATATCCTTTTATTATTCTATCATTCTATTGTTCTAGGATTCTATTATTGAATAAATCAAACTAACAAATATCTGAGGTACATCAATTAGCAATCAAAGAAAGCTATCTTCATTAGAAGGAAGTCATATAAGAATCAAGAAAAAGGAAATATTCCAAGTCATATATATAGTCATGTCCCTGAGATGGAACATTACACCTTCTCACATAGTACATGGAGACCAACCTTATGAGTAGAATAAATATTTAATGAATGAAACTATACTTGATTAAGACACATTAACTAGAACAAACCAGAAATAGAGGAGGTCTACTAATCTAAGTAAAGTGCTAAAAGATAATTATGAGGAAATGAATAACAATAAAGAGACATCAACTAAGTATGTGATGGAAACGACTACTAACAAAGCAGTGTTAAAGAGAAGTGTGATACATATGAAGTGGCTGACTACATTGATAGCCGACTAGCCTTGATTAGACAAGCATTTTAAATTAGAGATAAAAAGGGATTCATTTACATTGGCTGACCTCACAAGTAACTACTACTAAAAGATATAATAGTAAATTCTTGCTTAATGTCGACATCCTTGTGATTAGCACTTCACCTTGAGGACTAGAATAAATTAAAAATAAATCATTTAACAAAGAGACTGATCTCCTTATAATCAACATCTTTATAGAGGTGTGTCTCTAAGACATTGCCTTCTTTCAAGAGCAATAACAACGTATAAATAACATTTGTGCTTGGAGAAGTAGGGGGGATTTAGTAGTAGTGTGGCATAGTAAGAGAGGAAATAACGTTTAGAAGATGAAGGGCTTCACCTATCATAGTAACTTTGGGATTAAGGAACACTTTGCATAGAAGGAGGGAGGGAGAAGCCACAATTTGTCATGTATGCCAAGTGGGATTTCTATCTTGACATCACTCTTCGCCGCTTCATCTATTCTTCACCTACCGGAGCATGCTTTGCTCTCTTCTTCTTCTATAAGTTTTTGTTTTCTTCCAAAACTTTCCTATTAAGTGCAATTATTTACTCTATATTGGGTATTTTCTATGCAATGCCAATTTGGTCGGCAATTGAAAACCTCATATGGTTTATGCTTGGAAATTAGCACACTAAGTTTGTCAGAAATCTATGTTTCGGTCAGATGTGAAATTTGTTCTGGCACCATCACTTAGCATATATATTCACTAGGGTTTCAAGTTAAGCACTGAAGTTTTGGAAACCAGACCTGTCTTAAATAGAATAGATAATCTTCTCTAGCTAGCAACATACAGGAGAACACTCATTGAATTTAAGATCTTGGGTTGTTTTAGTAAATTCTCATCAAATTGAACCTGTCTTGATCGGTATGTAAGCTTGCATTCAAGAGATTTATATTTCTCACTCTCTATAAATATTTAATGCTCTGCAATATGATTGTTAACTCGGTAAATCATGCTTGACTCTAGCAAAATCATCATCTATGTTCTCTTTAATTTATCCATTCTTTACGGTGCCTAATTTGTAGACTAGATGTATGATCATTCCAACACTTAGATTATGATCCACACTCATGTATTGAAAGGGTATATAATCATGACTATTTATTATTACTTTGTTATGTATTGGCATTCTATTCTTTTAAGATATTGAAGAATGAGAGTAGGACTTGATCTTCCATATCTCTAGGTAAATTTTAAGTGATTCTCTTTTGCCTTTAAATAGTTTCCAAAGAAATTATTTTCACGAAGAGATACTATAATAAAATTATTGATTTAGACTTATTAGTTGAGAAACGTCTTTATGGTATTGAATAAAACTCTTTTTATTATCATGGAATATATTTGATATCTTCTTGTAACGGACATCAAGATTTCCCTTAAAGGTCTTAAATCCTCCTATGCATCGGATTGAATATTAAATGGGAAATGTTTTCCTACCATGTGGAAGTAGGTATTTTATATTCTATAGAGCTTGCTGCCTAAAACTATGTTTAGATTAATTGTTACCGAGGTATGATTACTATCTGTGGATGAATGATAGATAACTTGGTTAATGTATATTATTAATATTGATTTAATGGCTAAACTTTCATAATCTTTTAATCCTGGTAAGTTCCTTAATTTGTCTACCATGTTTTGCATAAGTGCCATAGAAAGCTAATAATAGTCAAGCTACATCTTGAAAGTTCAATTATTCGGATTTGATTGTCTCTTTTCTCTAGGTTTAATATAGAGATCTATTTGCTACTTGTATTCCTTTGCAATGTTTGTTTTCCATGGTTCTTGACAAATTTGTAACTCCATGTTTATCTCTGTTCTTAAGTTTATGTAGACCTATATGGTTTTATAAAAGTAATAGGGTGCTTCTGGGTTATTTAATGAAACTAATTTGTAGCCTTGTGAGTTATGGAGGAAATAAATATTATCTCTCTGTTAAGGCGTCGACTAAATACAATTGCCTTTCATTTGCTCATGAATGATGACTCATACTCATAAGTTCTTAAATCATTTTTATATCTTAAAGAGGCATCAATTACCTTGTAGAGGTCAATATATGTAGTGTATAAATATAAATGATTGTTCTGTGGAAAAATATTATGCTAGGTCAAATGCATTTAAATATGTTTGTGGTAGTGTAGTTTTGGGAGCCGTATGCTTATAATAATTTCACATGGATATTGCAATGGCATTGAAGTCGTTTGTATTTAATTATTTGTATAATGGTGACCTTGAATCGCAGGCATAGTTGTTTCGCATTGATAAGAACAATGGCATCATATTTTACTTGTTGTATGGATATTATTTTGATTATTACTGGAGGTTTTCAATTTTATAAAAATAAGAGTCATAGTTTATCAATAGTCAGCCTCAATGTTCAATTCATAAATATCTTTATCCTGATTCAATTTTAGGTTTAGTTTGATGCTTTCACTTTTCTTATATAGTATAAAATAAGATTGAATGTATTTTGATGTCATTTTTTTCTTAGGAATGTAATTAAGGTCTGGATAGAATAGAAAGTAAAATTGTTTTTAGTGGTGATGTCATAGTAGCTCATTATTTTATATGAAAATAAATTCCCTTGAATAATACATTTTGTAGAAGATTATGAAGTATTGATCTTTCAACCAAAGTAATATATATCTTGTGATAAAATTTTAGCTTAATTAATTTAAGTGTTAATGTTATTAGGTAAAGGTAAATAGGTGTGTCTCATCTTTTAAAAAAAATCTTTTGAATTATTAAGAAAATACAATTAAGTGTTTTAGATCAGGAATGATTGAATCAGGTGATGAACAATTATTTTTGAATTAGTTTCTGCCTGTTATGATCATTGAATTCTTGCTAATATTGAGGTTGTTAGAAAATTAATATTTGATTCACCACAGAGAATTTGTCAAATTGAAACTATCTTGTCTCCATTCTATATATGAATATACACCAATGAATGTTGTTTGGTTTAGTAAGCCAATGCTTGTACTCTTTAGAACTTGTATGAAAGTATAGAAAACATTATGTGATGGATTAGATTCTTTATGAGCTATTGTATTTAAGACAACCTTATGGTTGCTAGTCAAGATATGTTGAACTATGAAGTCTCTGTGCTACGCGTACATAGGCAAGGCCATCATGAGCCCCAGAGACATTAGGTCAGCCCCTTAGGGCCTTAGGCTAGTATATTGTTCTCTTTTATCTTTATTGATTATCTTTGTGGAACTAATGTTCACTTTTAGATGCACACATACAGGTCTATTAACTGAACAAATTATTGGAGCAAAGAATATTTTTTTTCACTATGCTAAGGACGACCTTATGGTTCTTACTATAATTGATTGTAAATGCATGAGAGATGTCTTGTTCCTATTTCAGAAGATCTCTTATCATGTATTTGTAATTTTGGGATTTATCTCCATTTGTATCTCTTTATGTAACCTTTGTTTCTTGTAATCTTGATTTGTGAGTAGCGCAGTCGAGGAACCTTAGAGGACCTAGGTTTAGATTATTATGTTATGTTATGCATTATATTGTTATTTTCTTTTAAACAAAAAACAAAAAAAAATTATTGTTATTAATTTGACCTAGTTTAGTGTTGTCCTTTGGGGTTCCTTGGCGAGGGCGTTACACATCATGAAATTTGGAACATACATAAAATAACATTGTATAAAGCCATGTTCCAAATTGTAGAATCCCAATAGCACAATGATGAAAATATGAGGCAATCTTATGGACAGTCTTTAGAGAGCATACATTCTGAAACAAAGACTATCACTCACTTTTAGAGGCCAAGCCTTTATTGCATTACTAAATACAATTTAGGATCAGTAGGATAGATCATACAACATGCTTCAAGTTATCGAGCATCCTTCCTTAACATCTTATTCTTTTAGTGCTTCTAATTACCATATTAATAAGGCTTCAAACTCATCTCTGCTTTGATTAGGAATATAGCTTTTATGGTCTTCAATCATGATTTTTTCTCTTCCTTACTTTCATGATAGTGTTGATATCAGTGTATGCTATGTTGACATCAATGTATGCTATGTTGACATCAATTACAACACATATGACCAACAAAGCTAAATGGTGAAGAAATGATTATAATTGAGAGTTCTCATGCATTAATATGGAATGCTAAGTTCACCCCTTTTACTAGTGGGGTTCAATCATTTTTCTGTGGTAGGTTGCCCCTTTTTCCTAGGAAGGTCATTCAAGTGACCTCACTAATTGGAGGGTGAAAAGAAAAACTAAGATAGGAAATGGGTGTGTGTAAGGTTGAAGGTTGGGAAGGCCAAGACAACTTTTATAGAGGGTCATAAATAATGAGAAAACACTTTCTAATAAGTTATAAATGATGAGAGAGAGAGAGAGGGAGAGGGAGAGAGAGAGAGAGAGAGAGAGAGAGAGAGAGAGAGAGAGAGAGAGAGAGAGAGAGAGAGAGAGAGAGAGAGAGATTTTTTATTCATGACACATGGGTTGTGAAATGAATCGCTAAATCATCATCATACTATCATGTATGCTCATGCAATTTGGGCATGTACAAGTATAGTTTTATTACAAAACCATAATGAAATTATATTTATTTTATAATTTGTAAATTAAAATTGATAATTAAAAATGAAATTGGACAACCAAACCTATCACATAGACCAAGAAACCAATTCCTACACAAAATATTATACCAAACAATACTCATCATTTTGATCCATATAATGAATGTTAGAAAATAAGGTTTAAATAGGATGTAGTGAGGGACACCCATGCAATATAGCTATGGTCAATTGCAAAGATGATTGTAGTATTATTGTTATTTTTATTGTTAAGGGTGGTGAAGTAATGTTTAATGTTATTTGCATTATTAATGATGACCATGTAATGCCAATTCCATTTGTATTGTAAATGATGGCCATACTTGTGGTAACAATGGTGACTGATACTAATGGCAAGTAATGTCAATGGTAATCATTGTGGGCAATAACAATGGTAGCCAATGTTTATCAATTTATTTTTATTTCTAACTAGTTTAGATAAGGTGAATGATCATTAACATCATTTGCACATATTTTAAACAACTTTTTTGTTGTGATTTCAACAAAATCTAGTGTATAAAAGGTATTTAGTTTATTCTATATATTATATTACATGGAAAGAACATTCTTAAAAATGTTTATAGAGAAATTACAATGGAGGCCTTGGAGAAATTTATTTAAATGAAACCTTGATTTAGTTCTTCATGAAGACCCAAGTGCTAGGTTTTTTTCTTCTACAACAACATGTATTTTTTTGCAATACAATTTATTTGTACATATAGGAAAGATTAGCATGATTGAACGTAGTCACTACTACCATGTTGGGATTTAAATACCATTAGTTTTATTCATGTTAATTATTGACTATAGTACAATGAAATAAAACATACAAAATAAAATTGAGATAATATCTCATGGTACACATAATTTACATGGGGAAAACCATATTGTCAAGAACCCCACAAAAAGTACCATTAAATCCTTTTGAGAAAATTTACATCCAAAACTTGTATTTCCAATCCCTCCTCTCCTCCTTCCACATACATGGCCTCATTGCATATTGTGAGATTTTAATACCCAAATTCATATATCAAATGATATAATACCCCCACAATAATCCTCAAATATAGGATGAAACCATCAAATATTGTTTAAGTGGTTATATCTTTTCAATTTAAGTATGTGATCCTTTAATTAATTAAATATTATTATATTAATTTGTTAATTAACAATCAAACCCAAATGGTCATATATGCCATAAAGGTAAATGATGTTTTAATTAAGAATGTAATATTCTATTAAGCTATTAATTAAATGATCAAACCGTAATTGCCACATATTCCATAAATATAAATATAAGGCTAAAAATTATATTCAATAGAACATTACTAATGTTATTTTTACCACATATAAATAAGTGTGACCCTCTAATAAACATTATGCTCTAATAATCTCACCTTGGCCTAATAAGATTCACTCTTGAGGGGATCATTTAGAGGGTGGTACTAGAACCTAAATTTGGTATCTTCTTTATATTTGCATCCAAACTTTGTGGATTGCATTGGAAAGACCCAAAGAAGTTACTTGGTGTTTGAATTCTATAAAAAGATTTTTGACATACACACATCTAGTGAACTTTACATGAAGGTGCAAATAGTTTGGTCCATCATGTTTTTATCATTGTTGTACACATCTAGTTAACATTCAACGAACCAAGATGAAAGTCATGATAGCCATATGTGTTGTCATCAATATCAACATAGTATATATACATTGATGTCAACATATTAGATTGAAATGTATAGACAAGACTTGTACAAAGAAGGAGTCAGTATGGTCAAGACAAACTAGCCAAGGAGAAGAAAAAATAATCTAAGTATGGATCATTTTTGGGTTTGAATATGATGTGGAGGAAAACACTCATATCCTAGCATGATTTATGCATACACACATACACATCTCACCAATTGGGAGTACCGCAAGTTCAAGGATAAGAAGTTGAAAAGTGCCTAAGGCATTCACAGTGTACATTCTAAGGAAGAGTTGACTTGAATTGGTCCACATTTCTCTATAAAGTAATATTTAGCCATGTGGTTCTAATGATATCTTTTGACATGAATTGACATGACATATCCAAAGATTCATCCTCTCACCTACTCAACATGAAAAGTTACAAGGGTTAGTTCATCAACTATCACTTAGATAGTGCAGAGTAGTAATGGGGTGACAATGGAATGCTCCAAATTCCTCTAGAAGAGATGTGTCTTCCATATGGATCTAAGGAATGACTAAGATAAGTATGTTATATGTTAAGATGAAGTTTAAAGCATTTCAGTGGTCCGCAAAGACATTACTCAAGAGACAGAGGTATTACACTGTATTCCAGAGCCTAAGTGAAGAAGTTAAGTTCTACAAAAAGTAAAACATATACAATTATATCATCAGTGATTATGTGGAGGTTCTACATGGTCCATAATACATCATGTGTGATCTGTATGTAGATATACTTTATTCTCTAGTACCACATCAGGTATTCTTGTCTACATGTAGAATTCAAGTATAACTGTCCTCCAGAGGTGCAAATAATTAAGTCAGTTCTGAATCTATCTGGAAACTCCATTAAAGGTTGTGCAAATCTGATGAGTAACATAAGTTTATATCTTTGATCATTTCCAAAAGGTTTCAAGCCCTATACTTTAGTGTAACTTCATATTCTAGGCTGAGAATAATTACATAAGTTCTGGAAGATTTTGTTCTCTATAGAGTGATACTTTTCTTACCTTGTTGATGCATAACATAGTATGATGCTTCTTTGGGAAGGTGGATGGATGCTCTTGAGCTGGTGCATGATTGAATCCTTGGTCTACATTGACTTTTTGGCTTCTCCCTAGCAGTTGAAAGATGAATAGTTGACATTATTGAGCAGTGTGAGCTGACTGGTTAAGAACCCAGTGCATGTAGAGGCTTTGTCTAGTTTTTCCAAGTTTGAAAGATGTTGAAAGGTGTGTCTTGATGTTCTTCATAAATCCATTTTGTCTACAACAAGTTTGTTGTCAATTTGCATGTGTTGTGCCCGACCTATGACTTGCTACAAGTTACATTTAGTATTGTTGTGGATGCCGACCTAATCAGTTTTCATGGTGTTGTAGAGGATATATATAAGATATAATTCATTTGAAAGGTAATTAAAGTGGATATAAATATATATTAGAGTACTTATGAAACGTGAAGATTTAATTTGAAGAAAGATATTGAGCAGAAATAGAAGACTGCATGATCAGCATGCCACAAATGTATTCTTCCTACTAGTCCTTGTATTTATACTATCATTATAATAGTAGTGGCTAAACTTTTAGGGAGTAGTAGCTTCCTTGGGTTATAACCCTAAATCAAAGTTTTAAATCAGGGAGTAGTAGCTTCCTTGGGTTGAAGCCCTAAAACAAAGTTGTAATACTTTTGTAGTGAGCATATTATATTGTGAGCTAATCCTCACTGTGGTTTTTCCCTTTTTAGGGTTTTCCACATACAAATACTGGTGTTATGTGTTGACTCTTGATTTACATGTTTTCTTTCATGTTTTGAATGTTGTTCATTTTTATCAATAAATGTTTTGCTAAAGTTTTTAAGTGTGTTGGTTCACCCCCCTCTTAGTACCCCATTGTGTTCAACAATTGGTATTAGAGTGAAGTACCTCTAAGAAGATTGACTGTTGAGGTAGATCCTCCACTTGAACACATGGAATCTGAAGTGCTAGACAATGAAATATTTACACCTAAACCTGATCTAGAAGCATTACATCTTGAAGGTTGCGACTTTGAGTCTAATGAGTGTGAAATAGATCTTGAAGAAGAACTCAAGACAACTCTTAATGATCTTGAGGAATCAAAAGATCTAAACATATAATATGAAGACATGCTTGAGAAAGCAAAGGAGACAATTTACAAGTTGAAAACAAAAGACAAAGAATCAAAAGAGGAAATTGGGAAACTAAAAACTTTGATAGAAGGAGATAAAGGAAGTTACAATCTCAAGGAGGCTAAAGACATGATATCAAAGTTAAGGGTCATGGTTGAAGAAGAAAAAAGGATTGAAGATTACTTAAATATCAATGTCAATGAGGAATCGACTAAATGTTCAAAAATTGAAGAAGTTGTCACTCTAAGGAAAGAACTGGAAAAAAGTAAAAGAAGAGATTGACTTGATGGACTGAAACTAAAATGAGGAACTAATATTGTTGATGAAATAATAATCTCTCAAAAGCCAGCTAAAGAAAAAATAGGCCTTGGTTATGAAAAGGGACAAAATTACTATTATCAAAGCTTCTACAAACTTACATGATAAATTTTATTCAGGAGGAAAGTCTGAAATTAAGAAGGAAGAAACATATATTGAATATCTCAAAGAAAAGGACAATAGAGTTACAAGAGAAGATGCTTTTACACCTAAGAAGAATTTTAAGTATCGTCAACCTAGAAGGCAAATCTCTCACATCAGGTACTCTCAAAGCTTCAATGGCAATTGTTTTATTTGCAATTTAGGTTTGGTCACAAGGCTATGGATTGTAGAAACAAGATAAATCAAAATATGTTAAGATGTTACACTTGCAATAAAGTTGGCCATAAAGTTGTTGAATGTATAAGTAGGATGAACCAGAGCTCTATTAGATGTTATGCATGAAACAAGTTGGGACATAGGGCAAATGAGTGCAGACACAAAATACCAAGGTATAAAAGGGATAATGCTCAATCTTTGCATGGATATTGCTATACTTGTAATAAGTTTGGACACAAAGGAGTTAACTATAGACCAAGGGCAAGGAGTGGAAATGCTCAAAAAACTAAGTGCACCTCTCATGAGTGCAATCAAACAAGGAATTATGGAAAGAATGTGAAACCTATTGATATTTCTTAGCAAAGAGTGGAAATGAACAAATTATGGAAGAAGAAGGAAGTTAATGATATGTCTTGACCTCTACCTAGCACAGGTGGGTCCTCTAGTAATTAAAATATAAGCTATTGGGTCAGGGGGAGTTACACCAGTAAAACTTTCAAACCCTTGAACATGCAAGATGCTAAATTTTCAGTATATGGATCAATACATAGGCACGAGAATGATAGGATTAAGGAATTAAAGAAATCTTGTGAAAATTTTAGAGAAAAATCTCTAAATGCAGCAGAATGCAGAAGACTTTAGGGTTAGCAATAATAAGGTTTTTTACCAAGAAGATTCATGCACTCAGGGGGATTATCTCTAAAAATTCACCATCCTCTCTTCATGATGATGCAAGCACTCAACATGTAGATGATCTTAACAAAAATTCTAGAGCATTTGTGTAAGCTGCAAAGGATTGTTGAAGGTTTAAAAGGTTTTGCATATGAAAGAGAGCAAGTTAGCTCAAAATAGAAATTGCAAATTTTAATGCAGAGGAAAATTGTTGGAAGAATGTTTATATAGATAATTCTTGATCATTTTTATCACACTTGAGTAAAGATAAAAGTTGTGAAGAGCTAAAGGAGATCTGAAAGCATTCAACAAGTTGATCTAAGAAAGATTTGTCACCACTTCTAGGTATTTTTCATCTTTTTGATTAAACCAAAGTTGTGAAGATATTGCAATGGCAACAATAGTGGTAATAGATATAGTTGAAAGGCAAAGGCCTAAATTAAAGAAAAATCCTTTTAAATCCACCGTAACTGATGAATCTGTGCCATTCTCACGAGTTTCTATATATGTATTACACATGGAGGACACCCAGATCCATATCCACTCTTAGATTGATGAGTTTGATCATCTTAAGCTTGAACAGTCTAGACATGAGCATATATTGGGAGATAATTTCTAGCTAAAAATTGAATTTGCATATGTTGCCACCAAAATTATAGACATCTAGAAGCATTTTCCAAAATTTTGGTATGAAGATGCTTGTATAAGTATTTCCCTAAGCCAGATTCTTGAGGACATCTTCTAGTTAGAGTGGCCTCACATTATCACAAGGGATGACATAAAGGTAGTAATAGGTTTATGTTCCTTTGGACCTGTGCCTGTACTGAAGTCTATTAAGAATGAAGAGGTCATGAGGCTCACTAGAGCTAAATTTGACAAAAGAACTTTGACAGTAGATGACATTGATGACCTGGGGGTCTGGTAGGCCACCATGGGAATCACGTACAAGATTTACTTTACAAACAGGGATAACTCTACTTTTGCAATAACAATCCACAAAACCTATCAAATGGTAAAGGAAGGGAAAGACTTTGATATGTGTGAGCTTCTTTGGAAACAACTATTAGACAACCTAAAGAGGACAAAAGAAACCAATTACAAATTCTAGTATGGTTCCCTCATCACATGCCTCATGTTTTATTATTTGAACAAGTTACCTTCAATGAAGGGAGTAGTGTGGAAATTAGATAAACCAGTTGCCCATTAAATCAAAGATTACATGAGAAATTTCCATGTCCATAAGCACTATAATACTTTATTTTGGGGGTTCTTCAAAACCTTTCAAACTGACATGTAATCCAAAGAAAGGATTCCAGGGAAGGTTGTGGAGAAATACAAAAATGATATCACCTTTTTAGTTGATAATGATAATTGCTATATGGAGGCTGTGGAACCAAGGATATTTTGGATCACAACTTTACCCTATGAGGTGTCAAAATTTGATCTGGAAGGATATGCCAATATACTTCTTAGTAAGCCAAAGGATCCCTTTGTTGAGAGGTTTGGGACATATGATGAACTCATGTACAAAAATACAAAGGAGGATGTGAAAGAAATAAAAGTCACAAAGTCCAAGGCTGAGGAAATGAAGATAAATTTAGAGGAGATACTAAAGTCTCCTAAAGATTCACTAGGAGAGGCACAAACACCTCCCTCTACACTCCCAAGAAGAACAAGCAGATCAACATCTACTGTAGTTGCCTCCTTTGTTGCCTTAGGATCCTTGTTACCTGTTAAAAGAACTAGCTCTGAGATCCCAGAACAAACAACTGAAAATAAAAACCTTAGACAAAAGAGTAAGGGAAAGGGAGAAAAGGTCAAAAATGGTGAAGAAGAGGAAGAAATTAAAGATGAAGAAAAGATAAATCCTATAAATGTTGAATATGTTGAAGAAGATGAAGAGGAAATAAAGAAATCATCTTTATTAAAGAAAATAACAAGAAAGGAAGGTGAAACATCAGAGGAAAAAAGAAAAGGAAAATCTAAGAAACCTAAGGAACCTGATCATGTTCCTCTACAATTAGATGCAACCATAAATATGATGACAGAAGGTGCCTTGAAAGGAGTTGCAGAAATCTATGATGAAAGGCCTACAGATTTCAAATCCACTCTTGAAGAAGTAGTGGTCAAATACATGGGAGCACACAACCTCACTTTGTTTGAAATCATCGATCAACTTCCCAAGAGATTTGCTGACATTTTAACCAAAAGGAGAGATGATGCAGTGAAGGTAGAAGTTGAGATGAAGAAGAGTGCAGTTGAAAAAGATTGTACCACAGTCTCCAAGGAAGACAAAGTCAGAGTCTCCAAGGTTCTAAAAAAAGAATTTAGGACTAAAAAGAGACTAAACATTCTAATGTTAAGAAATGAGGAGGAGATAGAAAAGTTGAAAAATGAAACTCTAAGGAAAACTATAGAAGTCCTCAAAGAAATGAAGATTGAGAATGGGATTATTGAAGAATTAACTGAATAATCTAAGGATTTAGTAATAAGGACAATGACATGCTTAAAAAGACTAAGGAGATGGCCCTTCCTGAAGATACTAGTGCTTCAGCTCCTCCAGACAATCTTCTAAAATAAGGTCTCCTTCCTCTAGAAACAACTAAGGCACAAAATATTGAGAGTCAAGACAAGGATAGTGTTGCAACTCCTCCAGAGAACACCAGAAGTGTTGAAATAAGAGAAGAAGCTATCTCTAAGGAGAATCAAGATGAAAAGGAAAATAAAAATGAGTAACAAAGAATGAGGAAGATAAAGAGTGAGAGAGGTTAGAAAAGACTGGTGACCTAGGTCAAAGCACATTTGAGGTAGACTCTGTTCAAGATTTAATGAATCTACAAATACAATTTCAACTAGTCATCACCCCTCAACTTCTATAGATTCCAACTAGTGATGGTCAAATAGATCTGACTGGTATGTCTCCTCTTCATAAACTACAGCTTGGAGATTTATTGCATGTAATTGCTAGAAAAGATTTTCTACAAGAAAATTTGAAGAAAAGGAGTGCAGTGGAAGATGTAGTCATGGTCATACAGGAAGGCTTACCAGAGGTAACTATTGACTCCTCTCTGCCTGCTAAACAAAAGCCTAAACTATTAATGGAATTATTCAACGATCGCTCTTCTCATTTGAAGGAAAAAGTAGAACAAGAGGTAAAAAGAAAATAACTGGTAAGAAAATGATTAAAATGACTGAAAAATGTGTTAATACACATAATAAGCTTAAATAAAGATTGAATAAATTCAAAAACTGCATAGATGAAGCTAATGCCCTATACCTATTTTGCTTAAAATGACCTACTTCAACAAACAATATCAAAGCACAAATTGACTCTATTGAGTCACAATTGACTAAGTTAGCAGAAACATATGACTTGTCAAAAGACAAGATGGGTACAACAAGGGTATAAGTTGAAAGCCTACATGTACAACTGTCTCAACTACAGGATCAAAGAGAAAATAAAAAGAGGTAATTTGGTCAATTAACAGAGGCAGTGAACTTGAGACTTGCCTCAATGGTAGGAATGTTGGGGGAAGCAGAAAAGATAGACCAAAAGATGAAGACCCTGAGTGATATAGAGGAAGCAGAAGAAATGTGCATACAGTGTGAGTGTCAGACTAAATTGTTTGCCTTAAAATGTGGTATCTAGGCCTCAACTATTCAATAACTCACTGTAATCTATATAGCTATTCTTCCATCCAAGTAAGTTGTTCAAATTTTTTTGATCTCTATAGTATTGCAGAGATAATATGTAAAGTGGTATTACCATTTTGGTTGTCAAGGGTACAATTTTGTAACTAAATCATACAGTCAGGGGGAGCACAGTCTATATTTCTTTTTGTAAGGTGGAGTACATATACTGTTGGGTTGATACAACTTGGTTATCAATCCCTTTGTCCTTGATGTCAAAGGGGGAAACAGTTTAAGGGGGAGCATATGTTGCCATAAATGACAAAGGGGGAGATTGTTGGCCATATGTGTTTTCATTGATGTCAACATATTATAAATACATTAATGTCAACATATCAGATGTAAATGTATAAACAAGACTTGTACAAAGAAGGAGTCAGTATGGTCAAGACAAACTAGTCAGGGAGAAATAATCTAAGTATGCATCAGTTTTGGTTTTGAATATGATGCAGAGGTAAACACTCATATCCTAGGATAATTTTCGCATACACACATACACATCACATAAATTGGGAGTGCCAGTAGTAGTCTTGTTTTAGCTACATGTTTATATCCAGTCCTTGATGAGCTAATTCGTCCATAATATTTTATTTATATTTTATCATTGTAAATCTAGGGCATTTGTCATTAGGTCACAGATCTAATGGTCGATATTATGTTGGTTTTTCTTTCCTTAGAAGGCAACCCCCATTTATAAGTATATTTGTACTACATTTTAGTAGAGTTGAGTAAACGACACCATTGGATTGACGACTAAAGAAACAGAGGAAGTGCATAAATTTTAATGTCATATTTGAATATAATACAACTTGGAGCCTCTTTTCTTGGTGGATTTTTTTACCTAAAAGGGTTTTCTCCATGTTACATAATGTGTTATGTGTTCAATTCTTAATGCCTATTATTTCTATGTAGTGGGTTTTATTTTTGTTGCAATCTCCATTGATTCTACATCGTTTAAAGAACATAAATAAAGTTTGAATTAGACTTCCATTGTGTGGCTTGCACCTTCATTTCTAACACAGTCTCAAGGATAAGAAGTTGAAAAGTGCCTAAGGCATTCACAATGTACATTTTAAGGCAGAGTCGACTTGAATTGGTCTGCATTTCTCTGCAAAGAAATATTTGGCCATGTTGTTCTAATGACAACTTTTGACATGACATATCCAAAGTTTCAACCTCTCATCTACTAAGCATGAAAAGATACAAGGGTTAGTTCATCAACTATCACTTAGATAGAGCAGAGCAGTAATGGGGAGACCATGGAATGCTCTGCATTCCTCTGGAAGAGATCTATCTATCATATGGCTCTAAGGAATGACTAAAATAAGTATGTTATATGCTATTATGAAGTTTCAAGTGTTTCAGTGTTCTGTAAAGACATTACTCAAGAGACAGCGGTATCACACTGTATTCTAGAGCCTAAGTGAACAAGTTAAGTTCTACAAAAGTGAAACATATACAATTCTATCATCAGATATTATGTGGAGGTTCTACATGGTCCATAATAGATTAGGTATGATTCACATTCAGATATTCTTTATTCTCTAGTATCGCATCAGGTATTCTTGTCTGCAAGTAGAATTCAAGTATAACTATCCTTCGGAGCTGCAAATACTTAAGTCAGTTCTGAATCTCTATGGAAACTCCATAAAAGGTTGTGCAGATCTGATGAGTTGCATAAGTTGACATCTTTGATCATTTTCAAAAGGTTTTAGGCCCTATACTTCACCACTACTTCATATTTTGGGCTGAGAAGAATTATAGAAGGTTCGTAAGACTTTGTTCGCTACAGAGTGATACATTTATTTCCTTACAGATGCATAACTTAGTATGATACGTCTCTAGGAAGGTGCATGGATGTTCTTGAGCTGGTGTATGATTGAATCCTTTGGCCACATTAAGGTTCAAGCTTCTCCCTAGCATTTGAAAGATGAACAGTTGATAGTGTTGAATAGTATGAGGTAATTGGTTATGTACCTAGTGCATGCAGAGGCTTTTGACTAATTTCTCAAAGTCTGAAACATGTGAAAAGGTGTGTTTGTTGTTATATGGAGTCTAATCAGACTCAGAGGTTAAATTTCCCCACTTTTATCGGCACGGTTTCCCCCCAAATTATTTAACAGGGGTTTGGGGGCAATGCCCCAAGACGAGGTCAAGGGGCAGAGCCCCTGCGAGGGCTTAGGGGCAGTGCCCAGAAACTTCATATGACTTTTATTATTTTATAAAGGCATCGGGAGTTATTTTTCTATTGGCTGACATTAAAAAAAACCCTATTTTGTAACTGACAGAAGTCTTGATAAAAACCCACCAATTGGATCAAGAATTTGGAATTTCATTATCAAATGTAAGGAAGTTATACTTCTCTTTCTTACTTGGAAAATTCATGATGGAAATAGAGCTTTTTTGTGGAGGATTCTTGAAACGGTTATAAAAAAATGGATTCTTTTGATGGTTTGGTAGAAGCTAAACATGTTCTTTCTGCTCTCTTGGGAACTAAAGTTAAGGATTATCTTAGAGGTAATGCTCAAATGGGGTATCCAGTTGATTGGAACGATTTTTAAGACTTAAACTTTTGCCAAGATTAAAACAATTTATTATCTGATATTCTTTCTCAAAGAAAAATCTACCTTACTTTCTCTATTGATAAGATGATCTGGTGCCCCTCTATGTTTGGTTCCTATATTGTTAAATAGGGATATCTCTCTCTTACTTCTAATATGGAGGATAATTACATTTGGCTACATTCTCTTTGTTGGGGCAAATCAGTTCTTCCTAAAGCTGGGGTTTTTGCTTGGCTATCTTTGGAAAATAGAATCCTTACTAGTGATAGCTTAGAAAAGTTGTGTTTTGATGATTCCTTCAAATGTGTTTTATGGTATTGAAGGTGAAACTATAAACCATCTGCTCTTACATTTCCCATTTACAACTTTATGTTAGAATTGGTTGTTTCAAAAACTTCACTAGTTTGCTCCTCTTCCTTGCACTCTTTTTGATCTCTTCCAAAGTTAGCCTCTTCTTTTCAAAAAAGATGATTTATCAGATCTTTGGGTCATTTCTCCTTCCATAGTTATTTGGAATGTGTGGCTAGAAAGAAATAGAGGGATCTTCAGATGGGAATCTCTAACATTGGAGAATGTTCTTTTCAAAAATAGAAAAATTCTATTTCAGAAATTGTTATGTTTTAGTCTTCAATTTCTAATTCTCCTTTCTCTTTATGGGATGACATGATGCTTTCAAAATGGAGAAAAATTAAATTAGTTGCTCTAGGTAGCAAACCTAATGTCTCACATGGTTTGAATATTGATTGTAATAGGGTTCATTGGTCTCCTCCTTGCCCTAACTCGTACAAGGTGTATTTTGATGTTGCCTCTAAGGGCAACCCTGGAGTTTCAGGCATTAGATGTGTTATTAGAGACAATTTGGGTAATCTCCTATGTGCTAAAGAAAAAAGAATTGCGAATGGTACCAATAATGAAGCTGAAGTTTAGGCACTCCTTTGGGTATTAGGACTACTATTTCTCTTGGTTTAAAAAGATTATCCTTGAAGGAGACTCTTAATTGATCATTCATGCATTTCAAAAAAATATATCCCTAACTAGAGATGTAATTATGCCCTTGAACAAGCTTGGCTTTTGATGGGTAACTTTAAAGAATTTTAGTGTCAACATGTGTACAGACAAGAAAATAAAGTGGTAGATCTAATTGCTAATATGGCATGTTTACTTCCTAAAGGATCTCTTCTCTTAGACAAAGACTCTAGCTCCAACTATCTACATCTTCTCGAGCTCTTAAACGATGAGGAAAACAACCATTGTTTATAACTAACATTTTTGCGGTTATTTGGTAGGTGTTTTTTGGTATCTGTAATATCTTAAGTGCCCTAATCTTCATCTTTGAAGATATTTTTGGGCTCTCTTTATGGTTTGATGCTTCAGCCATGCAGGTGCCACACATGCTACAAATATTGCTTGCAAAGAAATATATGTATGTCCTATGCCTTCAATATGTGGGTGTTTAATTCTCATGTGCCTCCTATCTTTGGTGAAATCTCTTTGATTTGTGATATAGTCCTTTATCAGCTCTTGTTGGAATTGAAATCATTACTAGCTCGTGAGATGGGTGTTAAAGGCTTGATTGCCCCTTTCATTCCACACTGTTCTATTTGGTAATTTATTTCTCTTGTACTCCTCTACATGATAATGGAATTGATGCCACGTAATATGTAGGTTTTCCTTCCTGTCCAAGACTGGGAAGCTCCCCTAAATGGTTCTATTTATAGAGGAGGGCTTCAATGGGCTTTTAAGCTTCCCTCGGGAGATGTCGAAGATGTGGTCATAGAGGTTTGTGGAAAGGATTTTCTTCAGCAATGAAAGGTCTGCTACACTTCACACTTAGTTTGTCATTTCCTTTCCAATGCCATGGATTCTATCCAACATGTGGATATTGTTAAAGGGCTTGTAGTTAATTTTATACATGAATACCTTGTGCCAGCGGATAAATTACATCAAGCTTTTTCTAGCTATGATTTCCATGTTGATATGCGCCCGAGAACTGAGACGGGGCATGAATCAGTTGTCACAAAAACTTAAACACTTTCTGCAATTAAACATTCATCACTTATCCACAATTATCATGATTTAACAATGAGTACATGAAATTAGAAACTTAACCATAGATACAACATCAAACACAAGAGACACCAGATTTACATAGAAAACCCCAAGGTGGGGAAAAACCACGAAGAGGATTAACTCTCAATATATATTGCAATCTTAAAATAATGATGTTCAATCTTGGTCACTCCACGGGCCTAAATATACTGGCTTACTTCCATGAAGAACAACTAGGTCTAGCAGGCTCACTGCCTCAACCCTAAACCTAGCAAGATTACAATAAGGGATGTTAAACCCTAAGGGCTATTAAATGCTACTAGTGGCTTACTACCAGACTCACTGCCATGATCAACACGTTTCTATATTTGTGACTAAAGAATAATAATTCCCTTTCTCTGCTCCTCCTCTTCTTTCCTCTGCCTCTTCTCTGTTATGCCTTTTGGACCTTTCTTAATATCTTTCCATTTACACTCAAGGACACTTTTTCCATGACTCAACTACAAGTATTTATACACTACATCAACCTTGGAATGATCATTTGAGGTTAGTATCACAATCATCAACCATTGGAACAATCTCCAAGGTCGGTATTACAAACATTTACAAAATAGGTCCTGACCTATTACAACATTATGCAAAGGAAATAAAATGTGGATCATGCCATGCCTTAACTGGGACTCAAACATGATCTTCCACATCACAACATACTTCCACAATCTTCCAGAGATCTTTACAATCACTGGGATTAACCAGGTTGGCCAAGACTGGTTACACGCTACATTATCTAGGAACAATCTTCAAACATAATCTCAATTTCTTAACATAGACCAAAGTCTAGATAGGAAAATGATTAGGAGACATCCACAACCATGCTATAATTATCAGGAGAAACTGCATGAACCTTATCCACTTCATCTATAAGAATCTTCTCACTGGAACACATGAACTTCACTTTGTTCAAATGTCATAGAAGAAAGGGAGCTTGCGGACCACCAAACCATGAACCATTGCAATTGAAGGCACTTAACATCATACCAGACTTCCTTATATAACTACAGAGCCAAATACTTTATGGCAGAGGAATGCAGAGCAGAATACTTTCTTTCTATTGTAACTGAACTTATAGAAAAAGTAGATTTTACTCTGGTGAACACAACTCACTCAGATCTTCATGTGGATGGCTCAAACCTGGAATGTAGCATCCTTAGTCATACCTCTAACTTACTTCCAATCTACAGACTATGAAATTCCAACAAAAGTAAATGTGGAGCAGTTTACTAGAATGTTCTTCAGCATACAACTCATTGTATGTATAACACTTCTCTATAGCTCAGTAGTTTCTTCAAGAGAGGCTAATTTTCTCAATATCCTCAACTTACAAGTCTTCTAAACAAGCAATAGAATAAGATATAGTTGACACCAATGAAAACACCGATTAGGCACATACTTGCAAAATAATCCCCTTTGTAATTGATGGAAACATATGATGTGAAAAAATGCAACAGCCATCAAGACAATATTCTCCCCCTTTCTCTATACACACCTACACTCTTTCTTTCTCCAAAATTCCCCCCCTTTCTCTTACACATCTGCACTCTAAATTTTTCACATGACTTCTCTCCCCCCTTTGCAATCAATGGCAAAGGGCACATACTTGCACTCCTCTACTTTGATCTAATCTTTCTTATGAACTCTCTGACTACTCCCCTTGAGAAGTAGCCCTAAGAAGCATCAATCTGGACCTCTGATCATTTTTGAAGTGATGCACTATTGTTCATCTTAGTTTAGAGCAGGCAGGGTGATAACCCCTAACTTTTCTCTAAGATACTCAAAAGTATTCTTAGGAAGCGACTTGGTAAAAATGTCTATAATTTGATTCTTAGTAGAAACATACTCCAACTTGACTTCATTCTTTATCACCTTTTCTCTCAGAAAATGATACCTAATGGATATGTGCTTTGTCCTTAAATGCATCACTAGATTCTTTGATATGTTTATGTCACCTGTGTTGTCACAAAAGATTGCAATGGGATCTTCATACACAATTTTGATGTCCTTCAAAGTCTGCTTCATCCATAACACTTAAGTACAACTTCATGTTGTTACAATGTATTATGCTTCTGTAGTAGACATGGATATTGAATCCTATTTCTTGCTCAACCAAGATACTAATCTTTTTCCCAAGAAGAATGCACCTCCACTTGTACTTTTTCTGCCATCCACATCTCTGGCCCAATCTACATCAGTATATGCACTAAGAGTAAAGTCACAGACCTTAGGATACCACAAACCATAATCTTTTGTGCCTTTTAAATACCTCAGAATTCTCTTGACTGCCATCACATGTGATTCCTTGGGTTCTGCCTGAAATCTTGCCACAAGACACACTGTATGCATTATGTTAGGTCTGGTTTTAGTCAGATAATGTAATCCTCTAATCATAGATCTATACTTTTTTTGGTCTTCCATGGGTGAGTTATCATCTTTTCTCAATTTGCAACTAGTTATCATAGGTGTGCATATTGGTTTAGATTCTTCCATCCAAAATTTCTTTAACAACTCTTTCACATACTCAGACTGAGAAATGAAGATACCTTTATCTGATTAACTTATTTGTAGACATAAAAAGAAGTCCATCTCTCCAAACATAGACATTTCAAATTCACTTTGTATTTCTCCAACAAAAACTAAGCACATACCTTCATTGCCTCCAAAAATAATATCATCAACAAAAACTACAACAATCAGGGTTTGTTAATCATTGATCTTGAAGTAGAGATTACTATGTGTAGTACCTTTACTGAACCCTATCTATATTAGGTACCTATCCAACCATGCATACCATGTCTTAGGAGCTTGTTTTAATCCATACAATGCTTTCTTTAATCTACATACCATGTCCCCTTGTTCTGATGACTAAAATCCTTTTGGTTGTTCTGGTTTAGGGTAAAATTGTGATTGTTTAGTTTTTAAGTGTTTAGATGCTTGAATCCTCCTTTCACCCTATACATTTAAGGATCTAGGGTTGAGTGGCAATTCACTATCATATCCTAGGTCACTGTGAGATGTAGGGAAGCATGGATTAGGGTGTTTAATTATCAATTTTCCTTCTCCTAAGCTCAATTAATCATTAAAACCCTAATTTCACAAATACGACTGTAAATGGAAGAATAATAGAAAAAGATCTTGCAGAGGGAAGCAAAATATCAAGTCACAAAGTACCTATTTTCTAGGCTCCTAGGTGGAAAAGTCAAGGACAAAAGAGAGGGTGCCCAACTCCAATGCCCTACTTTTTGTATGGATCTAGAAACTTAGTCTACAACTCTTCCCTGTTGTTCCAGAGATTTTCCCATCATGGAAGTTGGAGGAATAATATAAAAAGCTCTTGCAAAGGGAAGCAAAATATAAAATTACAGAGTACCTATTTTTGGGGCTCTGAGGTAGAAAAGTGAGGGAAAAAAGAGAAGGCACCCAAGTCCAATGCCCTAATTTTTGTACAGATCTAGAAACTTAGTCTACAACTCTTCCCTGTTGTTTCAGAGATTTTAGTGTCGCAGAAGTTGGAGGACTAATTAGTGGGCACCCAAGTCCAGGGTGTTGTTTTTCCCTCTATTTTGCAATTCTGACACTTCAAGATGCCTTCCTGCAACTTCACTTTTCCCAGCTCTGCAACCTGTAACTTGCAATCATGAAAACTTTGGGAGGGGGTTGTGGTGTTTAGAGGCTTGCCTTAGTCAAGTCCCAGAGGACACTTAAGTCTCCAAAACACCATTGTCAGATAAAGAATGTGTGCCCTTGTGAGGCAGAGGCAAAAACCAAAAGAAATGATGATGAAAACACAATATAATGTCACCTTGTAGTGAAGACATCATGGCAGGAAGATGCTCTTCATTCCATGATGAAATGGATGCTCAAATCTACAAACACAAACACATAAACCACACAAATCTACTCTTGCAATGTAATGAAAGCCTTGAATCAACTTGTAAACACTTGAACATCACCATTGCCATCTAGTTCCAAATGAATGCCTAAACATGCTTTTATATGCAGCTACAAACACTCCTGCTAAGATTTTGGTAATTCAAACTTACCGTGTCAGCATAGGACCCAAATAACGGTCATAAACTGACATGCAAAAATTGTGACTGCCCCAAAATAGGACAGGACTAGGGTATGGGCACTCAAGTCCTTGCACCCTATTTTGGGAAGGGTAAGGCTCAAGGGATCCTCCTAGGTCCCATTTGTCATGTTACCTAGGGCTCATTCCATCGAGATGCCAAATTATGAAGTAAGATGTCCTAAATGCACACTAAAGACCTAGGAGCTAAAACCTTATGAGGGAAAAGCCTCCAAGGGGACATTTTCCAATGTTACATTTAGCCCCCACTTTAATGTATGTATAAATGCAAGGCCAATACATGCATTAAAGTAACGTCACAAACACATCAAACACGGAGAAGACACACCAATCACATGGAAAACAATAATAGGCATGCAAAACACGGAGAAGATAGTTACAATCACATAGAACATAGAGAAGACAGTCAATGAATAGAAGACACATTAATGCATGGAAGACAGCCATGATTCTTTTCTTTTCTTTTTCTCATATATATGAAATGCAGATGCAAGTACTAGAAAGTAAACAAACCTCCCATAATACATGATGCATGCATTGCGCATGTCTTTGTATATGGGGCAACACACATGCAAGACTAGGAAAACCTCCCAAAATGTAGGAAACACAGCCCGAAGGTGCTGGACTTTATTTTGTACATGGGGTAACAACATGCCACACAAAACAAGCATGCCAAAACACACACACTTGAAGACATGGAGAAAACATGGCAGACAAGTGATGGTGTGTTCGCTATTTCTAGGCTCATCACCATCTTAGGCACATTACAGGCACACACCAATGATTGGACTTTACCACAACAATCGCCGAAGACACACTTAAGGGTTGAGTTAGTCACAGAACCACTCCCCGCCTCTGCAGAGGACTTTTGAAAAGGATAGGATGATATAATCTACTCCGAGAAATACACCATCTCCACCTACGTAGATGGATTAAGATAAAAAAAGGATATATGCGATATCTTGCCTCCACAGAGGGCTTACACGATTGATTGATTGATTGCAAACAAGATCAGGATGCATGATCCACTCATCGCATGGGTCTTTACACTTGAGAACAAACACATTGCTAACATCTATAACAAACAACTTACCTTATATGCCCCCACCTTAAGGTGGTTGATATCAGGTATCGATATCAAGCATGCTAAGATAGGAATAAAACAAATAAGGGAATACAGACTTTTGCAAAGCCCATGCCCCCTGAAGGTGGCATGTACTTTATGATGGCTAAATGTTCCCACAAACACATACTTGCAAGAAACATGTTAGTGTCTACAACATCATGATAAACAACAACATCAATGCATATGATTAACCACACAAAGAGCCAAGGTTATACAACAAATTCAGAGTTCAAGGATAACCGTGGGGATATGTCATGAAGCTTTCTAAATTGAGTACTGCCAAGGCTAGATTCAAAGACAAACAAAGGTGCACAGAGCAGCAGTATTGTTAAGGTTTTTAAATGTGATAGAAACATCATCAAAATCACTACACAGAAAGCACAAGTGCTTCCAATAGCCAAGTGTCGGATAAAATATACAACCCCATCATCATATTAGGAACTAAGTCCATTTTTTGATTGCTCTTGAAAGGGACAATAGGTCCACATTAGTATAAATGTTTGTCGTCATCCACCCGCTAGATAGAAATACTAGAGGAAGGGAAACAATAAGTCAGTGAGGAGAAACAAGTGTCTTAGGGATAGTCACATAGGAGGGTTCCCCCAAGTCACCAACTACAACGCTATGTCTGTAAGACACAACACACAACAATGAAATTAGAGAGAGAGGCAATTTAGAAGAATGATGATACAAATAGAAGGTCACAACAGAGGCAATCTCCTAGTATCTCAAACCTTATGGGAGAATCCAAGGTCATCCCAGGAGGCCTAAACAACACATAACACATCACGGGGGAAGCACATCACGAGAGAGATAAAGGGTTAAAGATACTTACGTGTAGGGTCTTTGTAGTAGATCTTGGAACTTGCGGACCTCTTTGAGAGGTACTTGATCATGTTTAATGTAAAATTTGAATGGCTCTTCTGAAAGTTTTGTTTATTATCATATGATGCATGTTTTGTGATTTCTTGTTGAAATGAGACTTTTTGTTGCTTATGAGGGGGAGAACCACTATTATTTCCAGCTATTGATTGTTGTTTTACCTTTTTCTAATTTTTAGCGAGTTTTCTTTGTTGAATATTTCTAGAACGGTAACAAGAATCATCCTATACCATTATACTCATTTGTATCAGTTGTTGTCCTTACTTTTCTGATATATTCTGATTATCTCCTGATCTATATAAGGATAATGGAGGAGGAACCTTAGCATAAATTCCATTCCTTTGTGGACAAGGTGGATTATCCACTTGTTTCTTATCTACTTCAATCATTCTCACGATGCTATGATAGTCCAAGTAATCATCCTCGTCTACTTCCACTAAACCCTATTCCAACATATTGGTTTCAGTATACTTAGGGAAAGGATTAGTGAAGATTTGTAAGTTCTAATTCAGTAGAGCAACTGACTTGTTTCCATTATCATTCACACCTGATACTTGGATGACATTTGAATCAATAAGGTCCTATATCTCATGTTTAAGATGTGTACATCATTCAGTGTCACGTCCTTGTGTTAGATGATATTGAAAAAAGGCATTAGCATTGAAGTAAGGTCCTTGTTTACTAGGATCAACATGCTTGATCAAGGGAAGCCTTAGAATGTTATTACTCATAGCTTGATTCATGATAGAATGATAAGACTTAGATATTAGAGTAAACTTTCTTGGTTGATACAATGCTTTCTTTGGATTAGTGATAGCTAAAACATTTGAAAAGTTGTTCATATTCGGTCCATTGATATTGATGAATCTCCTATTATTATTATTCCTCTTAAATTTGTTTTGTGATGATCTACCCATGGATTGACCAACTTGAGTCGATGAGTTTTGGTTTTCATACTGACTAGACGAAAGTTGATAATCACAAAGCATAGTGCAGAAATGTTGAAAGGAGTTATACTTCATCAAGAGGATCTTATCATGAACATTATGTTGTAGATTTGTAATGAATATGTTTTGAACATCTTCATGTTTCATTTGACATTGAATCTATGCATAAAGTCCTTGATACCAACTAATGAATTTAGTCAACTTTTCTTTCAAACCTTGTTTGCATTGAACCAAGTCAATAAGCATGACTTGGGGTCTGATATTTTCTTGAAAATGTTATAAAAATCAATCAATCAACTATGAAAAGGAGTGTATTGAATTCAGAGCAAAGACAAAAACCATTCTAAAGTAGTATCTTTGAGAGATTGTGGGAAAAGTTTTGCCAACAGATCCTTTTCAAAATAAAAATCACTACACATAGCTGTAAATGCTACCACATGGATAGTAGGATCACCTTTTCCACCATATTTTTTAAAGAAAGGAGTCTCAAACCTCTCAGGCATAGGAGTTCTCAAGATTGCATAGGAAAGGGGATTACGGGCATGATATGTTGGTAGACTAGGTTGTGAAGAATTTATCAAGTTTGTTACCTTTTGTTGTAAAGAAGTCATGCCCTGTAAAAGTTGGTTTAGGATGACATCATTAGGAGACACAGTTTGTTGTGAGGAATTGGAACTAAAGTGAGGAGGTTAATGAGTTTGAGATATGATAAATGGAGGCTGAGAATATGTCAATGGTGGTTGGACATAATGATAGGTGGAAGATTGTTGTGAGTAGGTAATAGGTGGTTGGAAATGAGTGGAATAGATTGGTGATTGAGAACAATTATGCATAGAGGAGGTCCCCTTAGAAACCAATTTCTAATAATCAAATCCCATATCTTTGTAATTAGTGCCATTAGATACTCCAATACTAGTGGTAGCATTACTACAAGTGTTCGCATCAATTGTTAAGATCATTGATCTAAAGGTCAATATTCCCATAGTCGGTATAGGTATGGATTCTTGAGTATGAGATGGTGATAGAGTGCTATTTATTACTTGCACACATTTGGTCACTAGCATGATATTGGTTTGTACAATATGTACGAGACAACGAATTGCATTAACACCATCTTGTCCTTCTTTTATCAATTCTCTTATATTGTGAATTTTAGGGACAACTACTTCGGCTATTCTCTCATTTTCCATAAATGATTGAAATTGTGCTAGATCTTCATCCAATTTTTCTATTTTCTCATCAGATACATAACTTGTCACCTTAATAGTATCACCAACATCATGAAAAGTTTGTTCTTCCATTGTACTCGTAATGGGTGTAATGTCTTGTAACGTTTGGGTTTCTCCTTTTGTAAAGAAGGTGTTCAAAGTACCAACTTATTCAAGAGCACTAGATCCCATGTGTCTTATGCTTCTTTTGAAAGGAATATTCTTCTTAGGGCAGTGAGTTATTAGAGTCATTCAGCAATATGCTCAAGTTTAGGCTTAGGATATGTTGTCAATGGTTGATTTTTGTACTTTTTCCAATGCAAATGAAAGAATCAAAGAGTGTTGTAAGGATTTTGATCAAGGGAACCAATTTATATGTCTAATATTAGTCCAAAACAGCAATATGATCCTTCTCAACACACTCTTGATGCAAATCCAAGATAATGCCAAGTCAAACTATTGTGAAAATATGTCGAAATAGGCACTTTTTTCACCAAAACTCAGTGCAAGAGGAAATAAAAAAGGTTTTGTGAGGAAAATGATGATGGAAAGAAAATAATATCAGTAATAAAAGCTACTTGGTGCAAAATACCCAACACAACATGCTTTTAGTGCCACTTAAGGTAAAACCCTAGTGAAAATATAGCAAAAATAGGTTATTTTCATGGTTTTTCAATTCCAAGACCTAGAAAAAGAGGTGTTGTAAGGAATTTTAGGAGGTATAGAAAATATAATCAATGATATCAGTCACCTCAATCCATAAAATTGATCACAACATGCTTAGAGTGCAAACTAGGTCAAACCCAAGGGCAAAAATAGCCAAAATATGTAGTTTTTCCCCAAATTTTCAATACAAGAGTCTGTTAAAAGAGTGTTGTAAATATTTTTATCAGGGGAAGAAAATTATTAATGTGATAATATCTAATTAATGCAAAAATACTTTTCTCAACACTCCTATGGTGCAAGTTTAGAGAGTCGATAATGCCAAATTTAGTGAAAATTAGTGTTTTTGAAGCCCTAGGTTTGAGATGTTGACACAAAATGCTATGTGAATGTTTTGAAGTCTAATTTATGATGAAAATGAAGTGTAATCAGATATTAAAGTGATTTTCAAGCCATTATATGCAAAATGCCAATGCATGAAAATTGTTAGATTTTTGTTGAAATTTTCTATGTAAAAATGCAAATTTACACTAAAATGAAAGAGTACAGATGAATTATAATTTGAATGTACCTCTAAAATTAATATAAAAATTTAAGAGAAGATTTTGCCTACTAACCCTAGGTTTTAGAATTACTAGGTTATATGAAAATTGTCAAAATTTCTACAAAAGCCTAGCCAAATAATGAAAAAAATGCAATGCAAATTTCTCATTTTTTGTGTTTTTATGTAGTTTATATCAGATATGATGCAAAATTATGAATTAGGAAAATTTAGAAAGAATTGATACAATTTAGTAAGCCAAACAATGCAATTTTTTTGAATTTTTCAAAATTTTCAATTTTTTTGGAATTTTCCTCAATGCAATAAAATGAAAGACTATATGAATGAACAAAATCAATCCACATCTGAAGAAAACCACTCAAGAAGTTGCAATTTAAGTCCAAAAACATGGGTTCACCAAAATTTTTAGGGTAAAATTAGGATTGATTAGTTTTTAAGTTATTAGATGTTTGAATCCTCCTTTCACCCTATACATTCAAGGATCTAGGGTCAAGAGGCAATTCACTATCATACCCTAGGTCACTGTGAGATGTAGGAAAGCTTGGATTAGGGTGTTTAATTATCAAATTTCCTTCTCCTAAGCTTAATTAACAATTAAACCCCTAATTTCGCAAATACGACTGTAAATGGAAGACTAATAGAAAAAGCTCTTGCAAAGGGAAGCAAAATATAAAATTGCAGAGTACCTATTTTTGGGGCTCTGAGGTAGAAAAGTCAAGGAAAAAAGAGAAGGCACCCAAGTCCAATGCCTTGATTTTTGTCTAGATCTAGAAACTCAGTCTACAACTCTTCCCTGTTGTTTCAGAGATTTTAGCATCACGGAAGTTGGAGGACTAATTAGCGGGCACCCAAGTCCAGGGTATTGTTTTTCCTTCTGTTCTGCAATTCTGACACTTCAAGATGCCTTCCTACAACTTCACTTTTCCTAGCTCTACAACCTGTAACTTGCAATCATGAAAACTTTGGGAGAGCGTTGTGGTGTTTAGAGGCTTGCCTCAGTCAAGCCCCAGAGGATAGTTAAGTGTCTGAACATCATTGTCAAATAAAGAGTGCATGCCCTTGTGAGGTAGAGGGAAAACCCAAAGGAAATGATGATGAAAATACAATATAATGTCACCTTGTAGTGAAGATATCATGGGAGGAAGATGCTCTTCATTCCATGATGAAATGGATGCTCAAATCTGCAAACACAAACACATAAACCACACAAATTTGCTCTTGCAACACAATGAAAGGCTTGAATCACCTTGAAAACACTTGAACATCACCATTTCCATCTAGTTCCTAAATGAATGCCTAAACATGCTTTTATATGCAACTACAAACACTCCCGCCAAGGTTTTCGTAATTCAAACTTACCGTGTCGGCATAGGACCCAAATAACGGTCATAAACCAACAACTAAAAATTTGGACTACCCCAAAATAGGGCAGTACTAGGGTGCAGCCATGCAAGTCCTCCCCCCTTACTTTGGGTAGGGTAAGGCTCAAGGGGTCCTCCTAGGTCCCATTTGTCATGTTACCTAGGGCTCATTCCATTAGGATGCCAAATTATGAAGTAAGATGTCCTAAATGCACACTAAAGACCTGGGAGCTAAAACCTTATGAGGAAAAATCCCCCAAGGACACATTTTCTGATGTTATAGTTCTATATAGACTTCCTCTTCCAACTCTCCATTTAAGAAGGCAGACTTGACATCCATTTGATAAACCTTGAAATCTTTGTATGTTGTAAAAGCCAAAAACATCCTTATTGCTTTGATCCTTGCCATTGGAGCAAAAGTTTCTTCAAAGTCTATTCCTTCAACTTGAGTGTATCCTTTGCATACCAACCTTGCTTTGTTTCTGATCACTTCACCATTCTCGTTCATCTTGTTACTGAAAACCCATTTTTTACCAATTACATTCTTGTCTGCTAGTCTGGGAACAAGATCCCAAGTCTGGTTCTTCTCTATTTTTATCAATTCCTCTTCCATAGCCTTTATGCAATTCTCATCTTTGCAAGCCTCATCGACAATTTTAGGTTCAATCTTAGAAATTAGACATAAATTTACTTGTTCCTCCCCAGCTTTTCTTCTGGTTAAGATCTCTTTGCTCTTATCTCTGATGATTTGATTTTTAGAATGATGGATTCTTACATATCTTGAAGTCTTGGTAGCATTTACCGGAGCTTGTTCTTCTTCATCTATGATGTCTTCATGTTGCACCACTTCTGAATCATCTGACTCATATCCACTTGATTCTGAGGACCTTTCCTTATATTCATCAACTTTAACATTTGCACTTTCAATGATCTTATTCAGCCTCTTATTATAGCACCAGTAGGCCTTACTCTTGGTGGAGTAACCAAGAAAGATTCTTTCATCACATCTAGCATCAAACTTGCCTAAATCTTCTTATCTTTTGATGTAACATTTTCCACCAAAAAACTTTGAAATATTTCACAGTAGGAACTTTACCATGCCACAATTCATAAAGAGTCTTTGAACTGTTACCTTTTACTTGAACTCTATTTAGGATATATACTGTACTTTGAATTGCCTCTCTCCAATATGCTTCCAGAAGATGAGCTACTTTCATCATGGTTCTAGCAACTTCTTGAACTATTCTACTTTTCCTTTTAACAACTCCATTTTGTTGTGGAGTTTTGGGTGTAGATAGCTATCTCTTTATTCCATTTCCTTCACAAAAGAAATTGAATTCATTTGATGTGAACTCTCCTCCTCTATCAGACCTCAAGCATTTGATTTTCAAATCCATGTCATTTTCAACCATTGCCTTAAATGCCTTGAATTTATCTACAGTTTCATCTTTCTCTTTCAAAAAGGTGACCCAAGTCATTCTAAATAATCATCAATGAGCAACATGAAATACATGTCTCCTTGCAAACTTCTTACTCTGGTAGGTCCACACAAATCTATATGCACTAGCTCAAGTAGTCCTCCAACTGATTGTTCCTTGCTTTTGAAACTTGTTCTTGTTTGTTTCCCAAATTGACACTCCTTGAAAATAGGATTAGCAGGCTTCACAAGCTTAGGCAAATCTCTAACAATCTATGCAATACTTATCTTCATGATATTATCAAAATTTATGTAACACAATCTTTATGCCATAACCAACTCTCATTAGTCTGAGTCAACAAGCAATAGTTCTTGATTCTTTTCAGGTGGTAGATATTACCTCTAGTCTTCTTACAGTTGCAATGACTATTCCGAAGCTTTCCCTGATCTTGCATCCATTGTCCTTGAATCTTAAATCATAGCCCTTGTCACACATCTGACCCACACTCAAAATATTGTGCTTTAATCCTTTCACATACAAGATATCTTCAGTATTATGCTTGCCATCAAAAGAAATAGATCCTTTCCCATAAATCCTACCAGCTCTATCATCTCCAAATCTAACTAGTCCACCATCATATCTTTCCAATCTCACAAATCTACTTTTGTTATCAGTCATGTGGTGAGAGCAACCGCTATCAATAACCCATTCATCCATGTCCTTAATGACTTGAGCAGCCAAAGCACTTTCCACTGGGTTTTCTTCCTTCACATAGCTAGAAGAATTAGTAGACATCAAATCTTCCTTTATAGCAATGAACAAGCATTCATTTATAGAGGAACTAGCATTATTTTGTTTACCATTATTAATACTCCTTCATCATCACCAAAATCTTCAACATAATAACACTTCTTTTGGGTCCTAGGCCTATTCTCATAGCTTCTATTTATTTCAATTCTTTCAAGACATCTGGAAGAAAAATGACCTACTTTACCATAGAAAAAACATTTGAAAGGTAATTTGTCTTTATACTTTCCAGATCCTCTTTGTGATCTGTCCACAAAGTTGGCTTCAACTTCATCTAACTCATCATCAGATTCTACCTTCTACTTTCCTGATCTGGAAGTATTTCCAGGAGTACTTACTTTGAAGGCCATCTCAACTTTCGGCAAAGAATTATCTAACTCCCTCATTTCAAAAGCAATAAGGTTATAAAGTAGCTAATCCCTGTTAAGCATTTTTACTTGCATAAATTCTTCAATCGTGGCTACCTTGTGACAGTAAGACTTGGGTAGAGATGTGAGAATTTTCATAACAATTTCCTTTTCTTTGAGAGTTCCACCTATAGCTTTTAATCCTGTAACAAGTTCATCAACTCTTTACATAAAGGCTGATATGTTTTCATCATCATTCATCTTCAAGCTTTCACATTTTATTTTAGACTTTGTAACTTGGCTTCCTTCACAAAGTCATCTGCTTCATACAAATTTTTCAACTTTTCCCTTACCTTATTTGCAGTTTCAAGATCCACAACTTTCGTCAATATTAAGTTGGTTAAACGAGCTTAGCTGAGCATCCTTTTCCTTGATATCTATCTCATATTCTTTGATTTCATCTTTAGTCATCGGACCATTTGGAGGTATGGTGTATTGTGTTTCCACAACTTTCCAAGCTTTGTAACCAAGAGAAAGAAGATGGATTTTCATCCGAGCCTTCCAAAGAACATAATTCATTCCATCAAAATGCGACACTTCCTTTTTGTAAGACATTTTGGATCTTCCTCAAGCTGTTAAAATTTCTTCAGAGGATCTTGGCATTGATACCAATTGTTGATATGCACCGGACAACTGAGAGGGGGGCGTGAATTAGTTGTCACAAAAACTTAAACACTTTCTGCAATTAAACATTCATCACTTATCAACAATTATTATGATTTAACAATGAGTGCATGAAATTAGAAACTTAACCATAGATACAACATCAAACACAAAAGACACCAGATTTATGTGGAAAACCCCAAGGTGGGGAAAAACCATGGAGAGGATTAACTCTCAATATATATTTCAATCTTGAAATAATGATGTTCAGGCATGGTCACTCCATGAGCCTAAACATACTGGCTTACTACCATGAAGAACAACTGGGTCTAGAAGGATCACTACCTCAACATTAAACCTAGCAAGATTACAATAAGGGCTGTTAAACCCTACTGGTGACTTATTGTTAGACTCACTGCCATGATCAACACCTTTCTATATTTGTGACTAAAGTATAATAATTCCCCTGCTCTGCTCTTCCTCTGCTATGCTCTTCCTCTTCTTTCCTCTACCTCTTGTCTACTCTACCTTTTGGACCTTTCTTAATATCTTTCCATTTACACTCAAGGACACTTTTTCCATGACTCAACTACAAGTATTTATACACTACATCAACCTTGGAATGATCATCAAGGTCAGCATCACAATCATCAACCATTGGAACAATCTCCAAGGTCGGTATTACAAACATTTACAAAATAGGTCCTGACCTATTACAACATTGTGCAAAGGAAATGAAATGTGGATCACACCATGCCTTAGTTGGGACTCAAACATGATCTTCCATGCCACAACACACTTTCACAATCTTCTAGAGATCTCTGCAATCACTGGGATTAACCAAGTCAGCCAAGACTAGTTACACGCTATATTATCTGGGAATAATCTTCAAACATAATCTCAATTTCTTAACGCATACCAAAGTATAGATAGGAACATGATTAGGAGACATCCACAATCATGCTATAATCATCAAGAGCAACCACAGAAACCTTAACGACTTCATCCATAGGAATCTTCTCACTGGAACACATGAATTTCACTGTCTTCAACTATCATAAAAGAAAGATATCTTTCGGACCACCAAACCATGAACCATTGCAACTGAAGGCACTTAACATCATCCCAGACTTCCTTCAAGAACCGCAAAGCCAAATACTTTATTGTAGAGGAATACGGAGAAGAATACTTTCTTATTGTCACAACTGAACTTACAGAAAAAATAGGTTTTACTCTGGTGAACACAACTCACTCGGATCTTCATGCAGAGGGCTCAACCCTGGAATGCAACATCCTTAGTCATACCTCGAACTTCCAATCCATAGACCAAGAATTTCCAACAGAAGTAAATGCAGAGTAGATTATCGGACTGCTCTTCAACATATAAGTCATTGTCTGTACTACACTTCTCTGTAGCTCACTAGTTTCTTCTGGAGAGGCTAATTTTCTCAATATCCTCAACATACAAGTCTTCTAAACAAGTAATAGAATAAGATACATTTGACACCAATGACAAAAAGAATACATTGACATCAATGACAAGACTGATCAGGCACATACTTGTAACATTCCATGCAAGTGTCACTAATATTGGTGGTCTCTTTGCCTGAGTGGAACTACTTGAAAAACCACATCTGAACTGCATTTTCCAATCTCTGAATCGCAGCTTGCAATCTAATAGCTATGACCCTTTAGACTTCTCCATCCGAGCTCATAAAATATAGTTGGGTAATTCTTTGAAGGGAAAGATTGAGGCTCTCTACAATGCTTGGTCTTTCTTGATCCATTTCAATCCTCCCACTCCTTTTGTTCTTGTAGAAGAAAACATGAATGTAGACGATGAAGCGTCTGCTCACTTGGGTTTTCAAGCTTTCAAAATGGTAGATTTAAATGCCACTAACATGTGATAAAGTTTTCTATTTTTCTCCAAGTGGTAGTTTATCATTGTTCTCATCCTACCACTTTTTGCATCGTCATGCTTTGTATTTGCTCTATCTGGTCTTTGGACCTTTTTTGTAAAACTCTATTATACTTAGTTAATATAATATATTATGATGCTCTGCATCCTGACTTATCAAAAAAAAATTCTTGATAAAAATGGCTAAGGGTTAAGGTTTTTGTTGATATGGCATTGTAGCATTTGCAGTGATATTGAGTTGCAAGGATTGCTGGTTGTAATTAGTTTGATTTTCTCGATAATAATATTAGACTTTCTATTGGTGGATGTAGCCCGAGTTTGGGTGAGCCACGTTAAAATTGTCTCTCCCTATTATTATTTCTATGTATTTTTCATTCCTTTGTTTAATCTTTATTTGCATTTAATTTTGATATCTTCTACATGCAATTCCTAACAAGTGGTATTAGAGTGGGTTGTATTCGATTATCATCTACAGGAAGGTCTCACGATTGAGTGGGAGTCTCACAGTTAAGTGGGAGAAATGGCAAATGAGGGTATATTTAAGGTAGATAAATCCAATGGGAAGAACTATCAGTTATAGAAGATGCAGATAGAGGATTATCTCTATCAGAATGATTTATGGAGGTCGTTGGAAGGAATATCCAAGAAATTGGTAGCAATGACTGATAAGGATTGGAAACTTCTAGACAAAAAGGCACTGGGAACCATTCGGCTGTGCCTAGCATGATCTGTGGCATTCAATATAATAGAAGCGAAGACAACAAATGAACTGATGAAAGCTTTGGCTAAATTGTACGAAAAACCCTCAGCCTCAAATAAGGTATTTCTCATGAAGCATTTGTTTAATTTGAAAATGATTGAAGGTGGATCTATGACAGATCATTTAAATGAGTTTAATAGAATTACCAGTTAGTTAACTTCTGTTAAAGTGAAATTTGATGAATAGGTCAGGGCTCTCTTGGTTTTATGTTCTTTGCCATAAAGATGGAATAGCTTGGTAATTGCTATAAGTAATTTTGTCTCTGGTTCAAATACTTTGAAATTTGATGTTTTTGTTGGTGATATCCTTAGCGAGGAAATGTGACAAAAAAGCTTAGGAGGGTCCACATCAGGTAGTGTTTTGAATGTAGAAAGCCCTGGGCATATCAAAGGAGAGGAAAAGGTTTTAGAGGTCATGGGAAGTCACGAAGAAAATCAAAGGACAAGAGGTCCCAATCTAGAGGATAGAAAGATTGCTGGTACTATAGGAAACCAGGTCATTTGAAGAAAGATTACTGGTCTTGAAAGAATAAAGAAGGAGACAAACAAGAAGGGAATAAGGAGGAAAACGTTGTAAGTAATAAATCTAAAGATGATGTTTTGATTCTTTCCCTAGATAATGCTGATGATAAATGGGTTTTAGATTCAGGGGCCTTATTTCATACTACACCCCATAGAAGTTATTTTCTTGATTATGTCAAGGGGATTTTGGGCTATTTTATTTGGGAGATAACAAACCCTGTTAGATTGTTGGAAAGGGAAGAATTAATATTAAGTTGCAGAATGGGAATCATTGGCTACTACAAGAGGTAAGGCACATTCCAAGGCTATGTAGGAATTTAATTTCAGCATGGCAGTTAGGTGATGAAGGTTGTATAATTACCTTTAATGATAAAAATTGGAAGGTTTCAAGAGGTGCTTTAATAGTATCAAAAGGTGTCAAAGTAAGCACCTTATATCTTTGTATAGGTCATATTGTTCCTTCTACTTTAGTTGTTGAAGAGAAAAAATAAGCAGGTTCAGGAATAGTTGCTATGGGTTCGCAGGAAGAGATTGAAACTGTTGCTACAGGTTCTGAGACAACATTATGGCATTTAACAGACTTGTGCATATGAGTGAAAAAGGTATGAAGATTCTTCATTCTAAGAAAGTTTTACTAGGTTTGAAATGTATTAATATGGATTTCTGTGAAAGTTGTGTGTATGGAAAACAAAAGAGAGTTAGTTTTCTCAAGGATGGGAAGCAAAAGATAGATGAAAAGTTAGAGCTTGTGGATACATATGTATGGGGACCAACTCAGGTATCTTCTCTCAATGGCTCTTGGTATTATGTTATGTTCATATATGATGCAACTAGGAAGGTTTGGATTTATTTCCTTAGGTAGAAATCTGATGTATTTGAAACATTTAAGGAATGGAGAAGCTTGGTTGAGAATGAGATGGGTAAAAGATTAAAATGTATCAGATTTGATAATGGTTGTGAGTATTGTAGCAAAAAAATTGAGGATTATTGTTCCTTTAATGGAATTCGTAGGTAGAAAATGGTTCCAAGGACTCCACAAGAAAATGGAGTGGCTGAGCGCATGAATAGGACAATAATGGAGCATGTAAAGAGCATGAGATTGCATGTTGGGATGCCTTTAAACATGTCAGCAAAGGCTATCAATACCATTGTTTATTTAATTAATAAAGGTCCTTCAGTTCCTTTGGGTTGTGGTATTACAGGGGAAGCATGGATAGGTAAGAAGGTGAGTTATTCTTTTCTCAAAACCTTTGGATGTTAAGCATTTGCACATGTAGATTATGAAAATAGAACCAAGCTGGATGCAAAAACAAAAAGTGTATCTTCATTGGATATGGCATTGATGAATTTGGTTATAGGTTTTGGGATGTTGAAAATCTAAAAAATGTGAGAAGCACGGATGTTGTATTCAATGAGAAGGTGTCGTACAAAGATCATTTGCAGCAACATGAGAAGAAAGAAAAGGATTATGTGGTGTTGGATGATACTCTAGATAATGATGTTCCAGTGGTTTCTCATACTCTGCAATAGTAACAAGAAATACCACAAACTCCAGTGAATGTTAGATGGTCAACAAGGCTAAGTAGACCTCCTGAAAGGTTTTCTCCCTCTTTGTATTCTATTTTGTTAATAGATGCTAGTGAACTGGAAGGGTATGATGAAGCTATGTAGGTGGATACAAAGGTCTAGTGGGAGCTTGCAATGAAAGAAGAAATGGACTCCTTGTAGATATGATATTTCCACAGTCCATGATGATAAATTATTGTGCTTCTAGATAAAACTGTGTTGCTTCTTTTGACTCAACGTTTTGGATCACACTCCATGATCTATCATCAGGAGTAAAGGAAGAGAAAACCAAATGGACTCCTTGCTGAAAAATTAGACTTGGGAATTATATAAGTTGCCTGTAGGTAAAAAGTCTTTACCAAAGAAATGGGTTTATAGGATGAAAGAGGAAGATGGAGGTAATATAAGATTTAAATCTAGGCTAGTTGTAAAAGCATTTGCACAGAAAAAAGGTATTGGTTTTGATGAGATTTTTTCTCCGGTTGTTAAGATGATTTCCATTCGTACTATTTTAAGTATTGTGGCTACTAAAGATTTGCATTTGGAACAACTGGATGTGAAAACTGCCTTTCTCCATGGTGATTTGGAGGAGGATATATATGGAACAATCACAAGGATTTGAGGTCAAAGGTAACAAGAAATTGGTGTACAGATTGAAGAAAAGTTTATATGGCTTGAAACAAGCACCTCGGCAATGGTATTTGAAATTTGATAGTTTTATGGCTAAGCAAGGCTATTAATCATGAGGGTTAAGGCATAAGGGATAGAGTTGGAAGGTTTACGGATAAGGGATTAGCGTTTAAGGTATAGTATCGAGCCCGTTGAGGGTCTAGGAATAGCGATAGCGTTTAAGGTTTAGGGATGAGGGATGACAGATTACGGTTGAGGGTCGAGGGATCAAAGTTAAGGGTTGAGGGATTAGGGTTTGACATTAAGGGTTGAGGGTTGAGGTTCAAGGGTCAAGGGTTTAGGGATAGGGTTTAGGGTTGAGGGATTAGGGTTAAAGCAGAGTGTGGAGGGTGTAAGGATTAGGGATAGGGTTGGAGGGTTTAGGGATAAGGGATTAGGGTTTAAGGTATAGTATCAAGTCTATTGAGAGTTTAGGAATAGGGATAGCATTTAGGGATTAGGGATGAGGGATTATAGTTGAGGGATGATGGATTAGGGTTGAGGGTTGAGGGATTAGGGTTTAGGGATAAGGTTTAGGGTTGAGGGTTGAGGGATTAGGGTTTAAGGTATAGTGTTGAGGGTTGAAGGTTGAGGGTTTAGGGTTGACGGATTAGCATTTAATGTCGAGGTTAGGGTTAGAGTGTCGAGGGTAGAGGGATTAGGGATAGGGTTTAGGGTTGAAGGTTTAAGGATTGAGGGTTGAGGCTTTAGGGATGAGGGTTTAAGGCTTGAGATATAGTGTCAAGTGTTGAGGGTGTAGGGATAGGGTTTAAGTTTTAAGGGTTAAGGGTTGAGGGATTAGGGTTTGACGTTGAGGGTTGAGGGTTGAGGTTCAAGGATCAAGGGTTTAGGGATAGGGTTGAGGGTCGAGGAATTAGGGTTAAAGTAGAGTGTGGAGGGTATAAGGATTAGGGATAGGTTTGGAGGGTTTAGGGATAAGGGATTAGGGTTTAAGGTATAGTATTGATTCTGTTGAGGGTGTAGGAATAGGGATAGCATTTAGGGTTTAGGGATGAAGGATTAGAGTTGGGGGATGACAAATTAGGGTTGAGGGTTGAGGGATTAGGGTTTAGGGATAAGGTTTAGGGTTGAGGGCTGAGGGATTAGGGTTTAAGGTATAGTGTTGAGGGTTTAGGGATAGGGTTTAGGGTTGAGGGATTAGGATTTGACGTTGAGGGTTGAGGGTTTAGGGTTTAGGGTTAGGGTTGAGAGATGAGGGATCAGAGTTAACGGTTGAGGGAATAGGGTTTGATGTCGAGGGTTGAGGGTTGAGGTTCGAGGGTCAAGGGTTTAGGGATAGGGTTGAGGTTGAAGGGAATAGGGTTAAAGTAGAGTGTGGAGGGTGTAAGGATTAGGGATAGGGTTGGAGGGTTTAGGGATAAGGGATTAGAGTTTAAGGTATAGTATCGAGTCTGTTGAGGGTTTAGGAATGGGGATAGCATTTAGGGTTTAGGGATGAGGGATTAGAGTTGAGGGATGAGGGATTAGGGTTGAGGGTTGAGGGATTAGGGTTTAGGGATAAGGTTTAGGGTTGAGGGTTGAGGGATTAGGGTTTAAGGTATAGTGTTGAGGGTTGATGGTTTAGGGATAGGGTTTAGGTTTGAGGGATTAAGGTTTAGGGTTGATGAATTAGGGTTTAATGTTGAGAGTTGAGGGTTGAGGGTTGAGGGTTGAGGTTGAGGGATAGGGTTAATGGTCAAGGGATTAGGGTTAAATAAGAGTGTCGATGGTAGAGGGATTAGGGTTTAAGGTATAGTATCGAGCCTGTTGAGGGTCTAGGAATAGGGATAGCATTTAGGGTTTAGGAATGAGGGATTAGAGTTGAGGGATGACGGATGAGAGATTAGGGTTGAGGGTTGAGGGATTAGGGTTTAGGGACAAGGTTTAGGGTTAGGGTTTAGGGATAGGGTTTAGGGTTGAGGGATTAGAATTTGGTGTTGAGGGTTTAGGGTTTAGGATCAGGGTTGAAGGTTGAGGGATCAGAGTTAAGGGTTGAAGGATTAGGGTTTGATGTTGAGGGTTGAGGGTTGAGGTTTGAGCGTCAAGGGTTTAGGGATAGGGTTGAGGGTCAAGGAATTAGGATTACAATAGAGTGTGTAGGGTATAAGGATTAGGGATAGGGTTGGAGGGTTTAGGGATAAGGGATTAGAGTTTAAGGTATAGTATCAAGTCTGTTGAGGGTTTAGGAATAGGGATAGCATTTAGGTTTTAGGGATGAGGGATTAGAGTTGAGGGATGAGGGATTAGGGTTGAGGGTTGAGGTATTAGGGTTTAGGGATAAGGTTTAGGGTTGATGGTTGAGGGATTAGGGTTTAAGGTATAGTGTTGAGGGTTGATGGTTTAGGGATAGGGTTTAGGTTTGAGGGATTAGGGTTTAGGGTTGATGAATTAGGGTTTAATGTTGAGAGTTGAGGGTTGAGGGTTGAGGTTGAGGGATAGGGTTAATGGTCAAGGGATTAGGGTTAAATAAGAGTGTCGATGGTAGATGGATTGGGGTTTAAGGTATAGTATCAAGCTTGTTGAGGGTCTAGGAATAGGGATAGCGTTTAGGGTTTAGGAATGAGGGATTAGAGTTGAGGGATGACGGATGACAGATTAGGGTTGACGGTTGAGGGATTAGGGTTTAGGGACAAGGTTTAGGGTTAGGGTTGAGGGATTAGGGTTTAAGGTATAGTGTTGAGGGTTTAGGGATAGGGTTTAGGGTTGAGAGATTAGAGTGAAGGGTTGAGGGATTAGAATTTGGCATTGAGGGTTTAGGGTTTAGGATCAGGGTTGAAGGTTGAGGGATCAAAGTTAAGGGTTGAGGGATTAGGGTTTGATGTTGAGGGTTGAGGGTTGAGGTTCGAGGGTCAAGGGTTTAGGGATAGGGTTGAGGGTCGAGGAATTAGGATTATAGTAGAGTGTGGAGGGTATAAGGATTAGGAATAGGGTTGGAGGGTTTAGGGATAAGGGATTAGAGTTTAAGGTATAGTATCGAGTCTGTTGAGGGTTTAGGAATAGGGATAGCATTTAGGGTTTAGGGATGAGGGATTAGAGTTGAGGGATGAGGGATTAGGGTTGAGGGTTGAGGGATTAGGGTTTAGGGATAAGGTTTAGGGTTGACGGTTGAGGGATTAGGGTTTAAGGTATAGTGTTGAGGGTTGATGGTTTAGGGATAGGGTTTAGGTTTGAGGGATTAGGGTTTAGGGTTGATGAATTAGGGTTTAATGTTGAGAGTTGAGGGTTGAGGGTTGAGGGTTGAGGTTGAGGGATAGGGTTAATGGTCAAGGGATTAGGGTTAAATAAGAGTGTCGATGGTAGAGGGATTAGGGTTTAAGGTATAGTATCGAGCCTGTTGAGGCTCTAGGAATAGGGATAGCATTTAGGGTTTAGGAATGAGGGATTAGAGTTGAGGGATGATGTATGACAGATTAGGGTTGAGGGTTGAGGGATTAGGGTTTAGAGACAAGGTTTAGGGTTAGGGTTTAGGGATAGGGTTTAGGGTTGAGGGATTAGAGTGAAGGGTTGAGGGATTAGAATTTGGCGTTGAGGGTTTAGGGTTTACGATCAGGGTTGAAGGTTGAGGGATCAGAGTTAAGGGTTGAAGGATTAGGGTTTGATGTTGTGGGTTGAGGGTTGAGGTTCGAGGGTCAAGGGTTTAGGGATAGGGTTGAGGGTCAAGGAATTAGGATTACAGTAGAGTGTGGAGGGTATAAGGATTAGGGATAGGGTTGGAGGGTTTAGGGATAAGGGATTAGAGTTTAAGGTATAGTATCGAGTCTGTTGAGGATTTAGGAATAGGGATAGCATTTAGGGTTTAGGGATGAGGGATTAGATTTGAGGGATGAGGGATTAGGGTTGAGGGTTGAGGTATTAGGGTTTAGGGATAAGGTTTAGGGTTGAGGGTTGAGGGATTAGGGTTTAAGGTATAGTGTTGAGGGTTGATGGTTTAGGGATAGGGTTTAGGTTTGAGGGATTAGGGTTTAGGGTTGATGAATTAGGGTTTAATGTTGAGAGTTGAGGGTTGAGGGTTGAGGGTTGAGGTTGAGGGATAGGGTTAATGGTCAAGGGATTAGGGTTAAATAAGAGTGTTGATGGTAGAGGGATTAGGGTTTAAGGTATAGTATCGAGCCTGTTGAGGGTCTCAGAATAGGGATAGCGTTTAGGGTTTAGGGATGAGGGATTAGAGTTGAGGGATGACGGATGACAGATTAGGGTTGACGGTTGAGGGATTAGGGTTTACGGACAAGGTTTAGGGTTAGGGTTGAGGGATTAGGGTTTAAGGTATAGTGTTGAGGGTTTAGGGATAGGGTTTAGGGTTGAGGGATTAGAGTGAAGGGTTGAGGGATTAGAATTTGGCGTTGAGGGTTTAGGGTTTAGGATCAGGGTTGAAGGTTGAGGGATCAGAGTTAAGGGTTGAGGGATTAGGGTTTGATGTTGAGGGTTGAGGGTTGAGGTTCGAGGGTCAAGGGTTTAGGGATAGGGTTGAGGGTCGAGGAATTAGGATTACAGTAAAGTGTGGAGGGTATAAGGATTAGGAATAGGGTTGGAGGGTTTAGGGATAAGGGATTAGAGTTTAAGGTATAGTATCGAGTCTGTTGAGGGTTTAGGAATAGGGATAGCATTTAGGGTTTAGGGATGAGGGATTAGAGTTGAGGGATGAGGGATTAGGGTTAAGGATTGAGGGATTAGGGTTTAGGGATAAGGTTTAGGGTTGAGGGTTGAGGGATTAGGGTTTAAGGTATAGTGTTGAGGGTTGATGGTTTAGGGATAGGGTTTAGGTTTGAGGGATTAGGGTTTAGGGTTGATGAATTAGGGTTTAATGTTGAGAGTTGAGGGTTGAGGGTTGAGGGTTGAGGTTGAGGGATAGGGTTAATGGTCAAGGGATTAGGGTTAAATAAGAGTGTCGATGGTAGAGGGATTAGGGTTTAAGGTATAGTATCGAGCTTGTTGAGGTTCTAGGAATAGGGATAGCGTTTAGGGTTTAGGAATGAGGGATTAGAGTTGAGGGATGATGGATGATAGATTAGGGTTGAGGGTTGAGGGATTAGGGTTTGATGTGGAGGGTTGAGGGTTTAGGGTTAGGGTTGAGAGATGAGGGATCAGAGTTAAGGGTTGAGGGATTAGGGTTTGACGTCGAGGGCTGAGGTTCAAGGGTCAAGGGTTTAGGGATAGGGTTGAGGTTGAAGGGATTAGGGTTTAAGGTATAGTGTTGAGGGTTGATGGATCAGAGTTAAGGGTTGAGGGTTGTAAGGATTAGGGATAGGGTTGGAGGGTTGACAGATTAGGATTTGACATTGAGGGATTAGGATTTGACGTTGAGGGTTGAGGGATTAGGATTTGACATTGAGGGTTGAGGGTTTAGGGATAGGGTTGAGGGATTAGGATTTGACATTGAGGGTTGAGGGTCAAGGGATTAGAGTTGAGGGTTTAGGGATTAGGGATCTATAGCAGGACAAAATGCGCTCGTGTTTTGTATTTCTACTGAAATGGTAAAAAAGTGGTTACCCCCGTGATCCAGGCCCACATGCTCTATTTTCTTACTGATTCTGTGCGTGCTCCGACAAAAAAGAAGTGCTTTCATGCTATTGGGAAGTTCACATGCACATTTGACACATTGTACCACCTTTGCATGATCTTTCCACCACCTTTTCTGCTTTGCCAACTTGAGAAGGAGGAAATAACATAGTTTTCAAACCAAGTTTGATATGTATCTATTCAAGTTTCAATTATTGTAGTATTGCAATGTTAATTGTGATTAAATTTTAAGAATTTAACATTGAAAAGGAAGCAAGTGGTGAAAAACTCAAATTGTTGAGGAGTTTGATGCAAGAAGATAAAAACACTACATAATTGGGTACTCTCTCCATTCAAATCTTCATTTTTTAGGTATGTCAAGTCTTTACATGCATGTTCTTTACATTTTCCTTATTTCGGATTGAATTACTTTATCATGCTTTATCATACATGTTTAAAATAGACACATTCCCAATCGAGAAAGCAACCTACAATCTCATATGATGCCATGTATATTTTCTACACTTGGGCTCTTTAATAATTATGTGTAATAAACAAACCTTAGTTCATACAATGATGTCAAACTATACAAGAATAAATCCTTACAACATAAAAAAAATACAATCCCACTATTATCGTGTATTCATTTCTTAGGAACTAATATTGGTCTCTTTATCATGCTACAGACAAATTCTCCATCATGCCGAGGAAACGATCAAGAATTAAACCAACACAGGAAGAGATAGAAGCTAAGAATGCAAAGAAAGCAATGGCTATGAGGGAACTTCGTGAGAAGAGGAAATTGGACATGATAAATGAAGACATACCAATTGAAGAGGAACCACAACCATCACAAAGAGATATGGTATTGGCGGCACAAAGAGAATGAATGCAAAAACTTCGTGGTACGAGAGATTTGAATACCATAGTTGGAGACACATCCTTTACCACAAGTCAACATGTGGGGACACCATTTACCACATCTCAAGTTGAGAGTACATCATCACTCACATGTGATGAAGGAGGTACGCCATCATTCCCACCTCAACCTCAAGGTATGCCATCTATTCCATCTTCAATTTAAGGTATGCCATCTAACCCATCTCATTTAAATATTGATGAAATTCCTAATGTTGAGATGAATTTACCTAACTTGACACCACCTAGAATTTTGCATAGAAAGCCAAAGTATTTGATTGATATTGATGAGAATATTTTGCAGCGAATGGAAGGTAAGATTCCAAAATGCACTTGTAGAAGATATGCTAATAAGATTTGGAGATTGTTCTTTGAAAAGTTAAATGAGACTGCAAGATGTCAACTATTCGTTGAAATGATGTGAAGTATAAAGTATAGGTCTATCATGAAGATTCTTGGGTTGAGAACATCAGAGGCTTCAAGTGAAAAATCTATTGTCAAGAATCTAATGAGTGGGTATGAGAGTGTGGGTAACACCTCACGCACAAAAGATAGTAATGCAACATGGCGTGTGATTACATCGACTATAGTAAGTAGTCAAACGAGGAAAGCTCGTCTCATTAGAAAGACAAGTCAAGAATTGAGAATTAATAGGAAAACTTTATCAAGAGCCGTTGGAAGACGCTAAAGAATTTAGGACACTAATGCCAATGAATTATGGACGTTCTCGGGGAGACTACCACGAAAAGATAAACCAATTGTTGAAGCATTGAGATCACTAATTGAAGACTTTTGGAAGAATTACCCAAGGGTATCTCCGAATCAAAGGGATGTGGTAAGAAGGAGAATTGGTAGTCAAAACCGCGAGCCACATCCAAAGCATTTTTTGGATGAGACTCAAACACAGTTTTATGGTAAATTTCTAGAGAAGTATCCTCAAATTAAAATTTGTCAAAGATATTTTGAAATGCTAAAACCTTTCTATGTTAAGATAAATCACACACGCACTACTTGTTGTTGTAGATTACATATTGAATTTTCTAACCATTTTGATGCTTATAGGTCTATATGTTTAGATATGCATACTAACAATGATTTGCAGGGTTGTGCCATATGTGCCCCACCAACATCTTCAAGATACTTCATATCAAGAATTTTATGTGAAAGAGAGGAAGGTCAAATATTCTACAAGAAATTATGCTTGGATGGCACATGTCATCGTTGCGGTGGCTTGCAACATTTGCCAATATGTGAACATATGGAAATAACACATGCAGTTGGAAATGAACTAGTAGAGTTTGGCAAGTATAAAACAGTGGCATACAATACAAAAGATGGTAAAGAAGCAAAGAGGTGTGAATTAGTTATTGAAAAGATTCCAGTGTATCAGTTTATGCCTATATTTCGTGACAGCATAGTGTATGAGTATGCAAGACATGCCCATAGAGCTCGATGGTTGGACTTGCAATTCAAGTTATGCAAGGACACATTTCCAGTTAGTAGCATTGTTACAGTCGTCAACTTTGTAGAGAACTACAGTCTACAGCCACAGCATGAGGTGCAATCACAATATTACAACTCCACACAGGTTTCTATATTTATGCACATCGCATTCATTCATGCAAATGATAGTATAGAGGATGACAGAAAGATCATAAGGGAGTATAATTTCTATATTAGTGATGATCGCACGCATTCTACGGAGTTCGTGCAAGGTTTCTTTCAGGTGTTCTACAATGATTTGGCTAGAAGGGGCATATCGTTCAGTCAGCATATCATATGGTCGGATAATTGTGCATCACAATTCAAGAACTCACAGAATTTCTATTGGCTGAGTAGGAGGCATAATTTTACAGGTATTCAACATATGTGGAACTTTTGTGAGGCCGGGCATGGAAAGGGGGAGCATGTATCAAAAGAGCCATAGCACGAGAAGAGTTAAAGTATAAAGACAATGCAAAGTTGACAGATGCAAAATTGATTGTCGAGTGGTGTAATGCTTCTATGGGTCCAGGTAATGAAGGTAAGTCTTTAGTTCGTAGATTTTTTTGGTTGATAGATGATACTAACATTGCACCATATGAGAATTGTTGTACACTGACAGGATCAAATGAGATGCACTCTTTCAGAAGCTCAATTGCAGGTTCATGGAGTATCCATACATGAAAGATGTCAAGCTTTTGTTCTTCCTGTACAATTCAAGTCTGGGATGAGTGCAAGTCAAAGGAGTGGGTTGACGAATGGTAGTTAGGTTATCTTAGCCCACTTGACACGTATCGACTCCCGACGGCACTGGAACTAACATAGATGGAATCATCAGTTGATTTTGACCACATATCAGATTTAGTTCAACCAGGTAATATAGGGCACATATATACATCTAATTTCATCTAGTTCAACAAGGTAATGTCATCTTACTTTGTAGTGTTTTTGTAATGTTGACTAATTTCATCTAATTTGCTACACATATCAATGTAGGACACGTATATGCAGTTATTGCAAATGAAGCTAATGAAGAGGGAACATATTATTACTTATGTCGTTGTGTTGAGGCCAAAAAGAAATTGGAGGCTCCTGTTACAGATGGAGAAAACATCGAATACCCTACAGGATCAGTGGTTATTACTAAAACATGGCTTAGAAGGTACCCACATAAGAGTGTTAATATTTGGCTATTTTAGGACTTTGACATGCATCGAAAGATTCTTCATTACTCAAACCTTGTCGTGGCATCCAATGTTCATTTCATAAAGTATCGGGGTAGACCTTTGAACAAAATATTGTGGAAGGTGCGTGAGTCTGACCATGAAGCAATACTTGACACAATAAAGAGTAGAGCAGATCCAGATGGTTCATTGGATTAATTTGTAAGTATTCACATTGATTTTGTAAATTTATGTTACATTGAGTTGTAAGTATGCACATTAATTTGTAAGGTTTGTCTTTTTTTATTTCCTCCTGCATTATTACACATATGTACACATTTTTACATCATCATGTTATGCGTTCTGCTCCTGATGCGACCAAACTCATAACTCACCCTACTAGACACCATTTGATGATCTCTCCAACACTCTGGATCCAGGGCGCCCAATCATGATGATGACCTATATACCATTCTCCCAAGGTGCTCATAATGAATGAATGATAAGGAGCGCCTTGACCTCTATAATCAAGGTGATTTTAAGTCACTTTGAGTCATTTGGGGTCAGTTTGAGTCTTTGAGTCATGTTGCAAAAAAGTGTCAATGTTGTCAAGTTGCACAAAGCAACTTTTGCATTTTTGGTGTCTTGCTCATGATGTGACCAAACTGACTGTTCCAACACTTTCAGATGGGTACATTTACACTAGGCATGGTCCTGTTTTTCACCCAAACATGTCGAAACAGTCTGAGCTACATTGTACCAACGATATCCCTGAAGAGTCTAAAGTGCAAAAAGGCTGCAATCTTTGACGAGATGTTACTTGAAAACCGTGTCACTTAGAAACATTCCGTCTAAGGCAACGCTATCATGTAGAGTGCCTCTACAATAACCTCTGTCAGTTTTTTATAGCTCTGAGGCATTTACCAGTGGTGAAAGGTTTTCTGCTGCCCCAAAAATCGTCAGAAGGAGGCAGTGTAAATTTGCAAAGGGGTGTAACTTTTGTCCTGCTCCTGATGCGACCAAACTAACTATTCCAACGCATCCGAATGGGTACATTTATGCTACGCATGGTCCTATTTCTCACCCAAACATGTCGAAACAGTCGGAGCTACATTGTACCGACGATATCCCTGAAGAGTCCAAAGTGTAAAAAGGCAGCAATCTTTGACGAGATGTTACTCAAAAATCATGTCACTTAGAAACATTCCGTCTGAGGCAATGTGATCATGTAGAGTGCCTCTACAATAACATCTCTCAGTTTTTTATAGCTCTTAGGCATTTGCCCATGGTGAAAGGTTTTCTGTTGTCCCAAAAATCGTCAGAAGGAGGCAGTGTAAAGTTGCAAAGGGGTGTAACTTTCATCCTGCTCCTGATGCGACCAAACTGACTATTCCAACGCATCCGAATGGGTACATTTATGCTAGGCATGGTCCTATTTCTCACCCAAACATGTCGAAATAGTCAGAGCTACATTGTACCAACGATATCCCTGAAGAGTCCAAAGTGCAAAAAGGCAGCAATCTTTGACAAGATGTTACTAAAAAATTGTGTCACTTAGAAACATTCTGTCTGAGGCAATGTGATCACATAGAGTTCCTCTACAATAACCTCTCTCAGTTTTTGATAGCTCTGAGGCATTTGCCCGTGGTGAAAGGTTTTCTGTTGCCCCAAAAATCGTCAGAAGGAGGCAGTGTAAAGTTGCAAACGGGTGTAACTTTTGTCCTGCTCCAGATGCGACCAAACTGACTACTCCAATGCGTCTGAATGGGTACATTTATGCTAGGCATGGTCCTATTTTTCACCCAAACATGTCGAAACAGTCGGAGCTACATTGTACCGATGATATCCCTGAAGAGTCCAAAGTGCAAAAAGGTAGCAATCTTTGACGAGATGTTACTTGAAAACTGTGTCACTTAAAAACATTTCGTCTAAGGCAACGGGATCATGTAGAGTGCCTCTACAATAACCTCTCTCAATTTTTTATAGCTCTGAGGCATTTGCCCGTGGTGAAAGGTTTTCTACTGCCCCAAAAATCGTCAGAAGGAGGCAGTATATTAAGTCAGGATGAAAGCCTATTCACTCTAGGCGCCTGTTTTTGACCAAATCACACATGCGCCTTGAACAACTCTGTCTTCAAGGCACTTTTCTCTAATCTCTGTAACTCTCCAAATCCACTAAGGCACAAATTTTACCTCTTGGGCTCAAGATATAGGTTCTTCATCCAAGGCGCCAGAATGGTCCAAAGGCGCATTTCACCTCTAACCTCACCTCTGACCTTACTTGGAGGCGCTAAACCTTTTGACATTTCAAGTAACTTCAAGAGAACTATGTTTCCTTAAGGTGGTTCACTCCTTGCAATTGGATGTATGGTACTTGTAACTCATTTGATTGACTTTGTAATGTTTCTTCTTCTTGCAGAGTAGATAAGGATGATATAAGCTTACTTCATGAATCAGAGTAGAAATCTCTCTTGGACTTGCTAGGTGAAAGGACTTGAACTTGAAGGACTTGAAGTTGATGAAGTGATCCTTCATGATGGCCTTTGACATTACCTTCTCGGAGTGTAGATGATAACACCTTCCCTGGATAAAGTGGATAACCTCTGACCTAAACTTTGAAGCTTGATGAATCTTGAAGATTGGGTTTCCTCCTACTCCCCTTCTGGGCTCCACTCCATCAAAGGCGTATTTAGTTGTCCAAGGTGCTAACATTCACTTAGGGGCGCCCAAAGAGAAAGTTTACAACTCTAAGGCGCTAAACTCTTATGCAAAAATGGTCATCATCAAAGGCACAAAAATGGGTCTCTGGGCGCCAATCTCTACAAGGCATTCCATTTCATTGCTCTCCTCCATTACAAGCGCTCACTTACCTCAATCTTGGGCGCATACCAACATCCCAACATCCAAATCACCTAGGCTCTCAAAACCTTCAAGACTCAAGGTGCATTTTATGATCAAACAAGGTATCTCCTGAACAAGGCGTTCATAGTCTCATCAGGGCGTTAATCATCATCATGAGCGCTCATATTGTTCTAGGCACACAGTTATCTCTAGAATGCTCAAGGCGCTCAAGGCGCACATACCCTTCTCTAGGCTAGTTTACACTTATTCAAGGCACTCATTCCAAACTTACATGAACTCCTCATTACAAGACGCACAAACTAGATGATCCTAGGGCATAAGGGTGCTCATAGGAGTTGTTATGTGTCATTTTGGCCAAGGTTTTCCGAAGCAGTGAAGACATTAGGAAGGGGATGATTGTTTGGATAGTTTTGAATGCTTTATTTCTCCTTGTTTAAACTAGGCGCTCACTGAGGATTGGAGTAGGCTTTGCACCCTCACATCACGTTAATCGGCGTTTTAGAGGCAATCATAGTATAGGAAGATTTGCACCTTGAAGAAGAGAGTTATCTGGTGAGCGCTTAGGAGTTCTGGCGCCTAGGGGAAAGGTCTAGGTAGAGCACCTTCAGACTTTGACAGTGAAGTGCCTTAAGGAGTTGGATGATGTTTTTGCCTAGAGTGGAGATGATGTTTTTAGTGCCTTAAGGATGATGATGGAGCGCCTTGGAGTCAGGTTAGTCTGGAGCACCTTAAGAAGGTAAAGCACTTCAAATGTAAACACAAGTGTTTTGAGCACCCTAATGAGAAGTTGTCTTGGCACCATAAGTTGTTCAAATGAAGATATGCGCCTTGGATAGTTGCAAAGACCTAATTTAGTGCCCAAGGTTGGAAGACTCTTTGTGAGTGCCCAGTGTTTGAAAGCTCTTTGTGTTTGGTGCATTAAAATGAATTTGGCACCTAAGTAGTATTGAAACACTCAACTGAGCGCCTAAAGCCCATGAGAGAAGTGATATGCGCCTTGATAGGAATATCATGGAAGATGAGTTTACTGAATGGCGCCTTGAATAACTTGGTTGATTAAGTGTTTTAGCGCCTAGATATGGGATGAATCATTGAGCGCCTTTGGTTGAGATGATGTCAGCACCTTTGAGATTATAACACCTTGGAGTCAAGTTCGAAGGAGCACATTGAGAAGGTAAAACACTTCAAATGTTTTCAAGGAATTGGAGAAGTCACTTAGTACCTAGAAGGAATTCCAGAGCAAGAGGGTTGGAGCACCTTGAACTTCAAGTCAAATATGCACCTAGAGCTCTACCCTTTAGCAAGTTGAAGCTCTCTGAGCCTTGACAAAGTGAGAATGCCTTATAGTGAATATGCGCCTTGGGCAAGGTTGGATACAAAGTTGAGGAGTATATCATAATGAGTAAGTGCACTGTAGGGTTAGATGATAAAGACTAGTGCCTTGAGTGTCTTGGTCAAAATTTTGACGTGAGAAGTCTTGCAAGATCAAACCCTGGAGTGCGCCTTAGAGAGAACCTATTGATCCTTTGCTTTGACAAGATTTGGGCGCCAGAATGATCCTTAATAAATGGAATGTATCTACACCAATTTTGCACCTTTAGGGAAGTGATGGTGGCCAGAATGATCCTTAATCTCATGTTTGTGCGCCTAGGTCTAGAAGCAAGATTTGAGCGCCTTAGGATAGGGTTTTTTGCACCTTGTCTTGGAGAGTGAATTTGCACCTTGGATGATGTTGAAGCACCTTGGGATGAAATGCGCCCAAACTTACAGAGGGCCTTTGGTGAGGGAGTTGAAGAGAGTGCTTAGAGGAAGGATAGCCTTAAGATCAAACTAAGTACTTAGAAACCTAAGATTAGCGCCTTATTTGAAGTTATACACCTATTCTAGCACCAGAGAGTGAGTTTGAGTGTGAAGAAGTGAATATCTGCGCCTTGAAGGGGATACAAAGGGAAGATGATGCACCTTGATGGGTTGATGATGGAAATTTGCGTTTTGGAGCTAAATGTGCGCCTTGAATCTAAATGATATTTGAGTGCTTAGAGGTAAATAGGGGCGCCTTTGAGAATTCTTTGTGCTTTAAGGAATGGATTGTGGCGTTTTGGACTAAGTTAAGTCCTGAGCACTTCCAATGATTTGAAGGAGTGCCTTGAAGGAGATAGTACCTAGAGAAGAAAAGATGTCAAGTTTTAACACCTTGGAAGAAATTCCAGATAGTGGCGCCTTCACAGGGTTTTCCAAGTTGGTGCCTTGGTTTGGGATGATCATGCTAAGAAAGAAAATGTGCCTTTAGCAAGGTCACATCAAGTCCAACATGTCAATACTCTTCATCACTAACGTCATGTTGAAATTTCAAGGCATCTATCCATTCAAGTTCTCCGAGGAATATCTTGCAAGTAACTTCAAGTTCTCTGAGGAATATCAAATGAAGAATGAGTTAGCCTATTCCTCAATCCCGGAGGCTAATTCGAAATAATGAGGGAATGAATTGGTTTTTGACTAACTTAACTTTTGTTTTTTGCAAGAACAAAGTCAGAAACTTGAAATTAGTTAAGTCTGGATGCTAAAATTGACTAAGGCAAGACTCCTAGAGTCAGGGCGCACTTTCTTGCTTGCTCAATGTCAAATGTGCACCTAACCAAGAATCATGGAGCTTTGAAGCACTTTAATCACATCAACTAGGGCGCCTAAGTGCATAGAGGTACAATGAATCTTCTGGAGAAGATGGATAGACAACTAAGTCTCCAACTTGAGTCTTCTAAGTGAATTGGATGATGAAGAGAGTCTAGTCATTTTGGGCACTACTATCAGGATGAATCATCCAAAATGGGTGCCTAGAACTAGAAAGTGCCAATGCATGAGTTCAAGGATCCTCCATTGGAGCGCCTAGCCCAGATGGCTATAGATTGAAAGTTTTAAAGCTAAGTGATGTCTCTTAGGTGAATTCCTAGCCCAGGTGCATGTGTTGGGAAAAACTCTTTGGCTCTGGCGCCTAGAATTGGGAGCTTTGTAAGATGCACCAATTGATGAAACATTTCTATTTTGCGCCTAGAACAGAACTCTCTCACATAGTTGAAATTGACTTGATAGAAGGAGATAAGTCTTAAGGACTAGTTTGGCGCCTCACTTGCCTATCTCACCTTTGAAATGCACTTTGGTTGATGATCAGCATTGATGGCGTCTAGTGAAATGTAAAGCTATTTGCATCTCTAGAGGATCAAAATTGGATTAGGAGATCATCCTTGCAGTTGAGATTGACAGAGAAGTGTTAAAGGAATCACTTCAAATGGGCGCCTAAGCTAGTTGAGGTGCATATCAATTCCACTGTAACTCCAGACTGACGCTTAGGATCCAGTCATCTCCTAAGGCGCAGTTCCATTCACCCATGACCTCGCTTGGCGTCTAAAACTTGGAAACTCCTTTGGAAAGCTCCTGTTGCGCCTAGAAGATGAGTTTGGGATATCAACTTACAAAAGGCTTCGAAACTCTTCAAAGATGTTAGGCACAATCCCATGGCACTGGAGCTCAGTTTTGGCGCCTTCAAGGAATAGCACATGAAGGAACTTGGGAGGTCAGGTGCTTGTAAAAGGGAACACCTTGGAACATCTTCCAGGGGTTGAAGTAGTAAGAAAACATCAAGTGAGTCTAGGCGCACTCCCTTGTGTGAACAGTTTAGCTCTGGCGCCTAGCCACAGAGTGAGCCAGAAGAAGTAGTTTGGACATTAGAAGATAGGCGCTCATTCTACAATGAAGCATTCCACCTTCCTAATCAATAAAGACTTGCAAGAATTGACAAAGGAAGCTAAGGCGCACCTTCTACTTGTTTCCACCTCCAGAATGCGCCTAACCTTGAAAGGGGGTTCAAAGATGTTTGTTAGACCTTTTCACTCAAGGCGCTCACCTTAGGCACACTTTCTAAGTCCTTGTCACCTCAAGGAAACACCTAGTTTGGAAGGCACTTGCCCTGTTCTCCACTCCTTTCAATTGGCTCCTAGAACACAAAATGCATGAAAGGAGCGCCTAGACTCTAGAGGGCTCATTTGGGTGCCTAGCATTTAAAACACTTTCATAATGATGATATTTTGGCGCCTACTCTTGGAAACAATCCAGAGCATCCATAAACTCTAATTGGCGCCTAATGTTGACAAGGCACAACTTCAGGAGGAGGTCACCTCAACTTGGCGCCCAAGTCAGGAAAACCTATAAATCCTTCAAATATGTGCCTACCTTGTGAGGTGATGAGTTGAACATTCCAAATCTTCAAATGTTGCTCAAGTAAGGAAGACATTGTAACATCAAGGCTTCAAGGCCTGTCCTTGTATTTCCATTGAATGAGTTGTACTTCATGCTATTGAAAGCATTTTCCATGTAATAAGACATTGCAAGTTGATTGAATCAAGTAACAAGACAAGTACCCAACTCTAATGTTGTTTCATTCAAATAGTTATCTTGATGTATATCTTTATGTTATTGAAGTAGTTGATGAATTGTTAGCAAGTAAAAGTGTTTAAGCAAGGAAAATTTTTCGTAGAACTAGTTGGGTATCTTACACTTACACCATGCCTATCCATCAAACATCACAATGCAATCAAAATCCTAACAACATGCCCATGATCCAAGATCAAGTGCAATCATGCAAAGATATTATCAATCACAAGCCTATTAAGAATGAACTAGAGTCTTCTAGTACCATACTTTTCCATCAAACACCATCATGTAATCCATGGCCTATCAAGCCTATCAAAGAAAATGCAAACATCCTATGTAATACAATCAGACTTTAAATATTTGAAGTAGCCATCTACAAATATCCATTCAAAAGTGGATTTATAATGCAAGTATGGACGCCATCAATAAAAAAGATTTGTATTAACCAAATATCCATATACGCATACATCAATATCTGTCGATATAAGTATAACATATATAGAAAATAGCCATATAGGCTTACAAGAATGCCATATAGGCATACAATGTCAACTATGTACAATACAAAATATATGTCCACAAATGCCATATAGGCATACAACAGAGGAACACAATAAAAAGTCATTCCCCTCTAGCTGGTGAAGAGAATAAATCACGAGCAGCCTTTGATCTTCTAGGGGATGGAGACATGCATGTGGGTGGTCTACTACGAACCCGAGGGCTACTCCTATTTAGTTCTTCCTGCACCTTTACCTGTTACAAAAAAAAGTATAGATATTAATATATAGAAATTACATGTTATAAAAAAATGAAACATTTAACAAAATAATCACTTACCGCTAACATATAATCTGTCTCCTCGCTTGCCTCAGTAGCAGGAATAGGCCCTGGTGATGTCATGTCCTATAGAAACCATCCAGATAGAAATTAAACTTCAAATCAATAATCTTTTGATTTTTCAAAAATAGACAACTATAACAATGAATGTAAATTGAAATTTACTAATCTGCCTCATACCCCTGTCAATGCCATAGAACTATGAATCACAGAGGCCACACCCTGCTCCATTGCCCTATGAACATGGGGAGGTGTATTCGCAGCCTGCATCATCTGGAAATAAAACAACATTATTCAATTACGAAAACTATAATAGTGATGGAAATCATGGCTCCTAACATACACACACGCTCATCTAAACATGGAAGTACACACAATAAAACACACAAATCACATACAAAAATTTAGTAAGTACAATTCATTCATTAAACTATTTATTTTATTACCTCCGTAAAGCTTTGAAGTCCACCACCGCTGGCAGGTGTTGCCATGAAATCTACAGTGTTAACCTATTCAACATCCAAAATCAGAAATTAGAATACCATTCATATAACGATGCTATTCACATGTAATATTTATAATTGTTTACTAGTTACATACCTCGACAGTAGATGATCTAGTGAAAAATGTAGGTGGAGAACCACTGAAAACTGCATCGACGCTATGACCCTGAAATTTCATTAAAATCATTAATTTAAATTAGTTAATCTTGTATTTCAAAAATAAAATTTAATAAATTAAATTCAATAAACTTGCTAATATTTACCTGAGTATCAAGGCCGAAAGTCTCACTCAGGAGGGTATCTATCATCACCATCTGCTCAGCTGCAGATGTAGCCTGTGCACCTGCGTCCTGACTGTCCATGGGGTCATAACCATAGGCTGACCCGCAAGCCTGGCAAGTATGCGGTGGGACCCTACTCCTCGCACTATCTCCCAACCCACTCTGTGTTGCAGGATCGGCATGCTCTATGATGCTCTGGGTCAAGGCACTAATCGACCTCAGTGTATCAACCTCAACACTCTCCTTCACAATGGAAGGGATAGAAACATGCTCGTGGGCTGGTCTGCTGATTACTCGTCTCACTACCCGCTGTGGGTCAAGACGTGACCCTGGTCTATCCTGTGTTGAGTCCCCACCTCTACCCTGGAAGTCCCGCATATCAAAATAGTTTGGCACTTTATTGAGGACAAACTCGGAGTAGAGTTTCCTCAAAAAGTATTGTGGGACCTCATTGTTATTGCATGGAGGATGGTCAAAAACCATCCACCACCTCTGCCCGAAATTGTCCCTTATCGCTTGGTTGTTGCACCAATGGATAGGGAACCTCTTGCATGTAATGGGTGGAGGTTGATTTGTTTGTGGGTTTGTGAAAATTGAACACAAGTCTACTTTTGTAATTTGTAATTTTTTGACATCTTGGTATGACAATTTATCTGCATAGTAATCTCTAAACTCTCTCTTTTTATCGGTCCAACTAGTTATTTGCTTGCTAATTGAATTTACATTCGATAACATAGACTCAAGAGATTCGGCAAGCGTGGACCTATGCAAGGTTGAAGTGGAAGGATCTTTCAACCTTGCAATTATATCTTCAATTTGTTTTTTGTTGTTTTCAATTTCCCCCATTATATTATCTTGTGTTCCAGGGGCATGTCGAGGAATGAATGGAGGAGGTTGTTGTTCTGCAGGTATTTCTTCCTCAAGATTTTGTGGATTTTGAGGAGGAGGAGGTGCATTAACATTTCCTACAATTAATAAAATATACATCAAAAATCAACAAAAAGCTACCTATTTAGGAAGAAATTCAAACAAAAAAACAAAGATAACTCACCCCTTTGCCGTGCTTGACGTCGCGGCGGCATTTCAGCGATGAATCGACAAGTCTTTTGTGTTGAATGGCATTTTGTAGAATGCGAGCGCATTTTTGAAGGGTTTTAAGCCGCGGGCGGAGGAAAAACTCACATTGAAATAAAATGACAGCGGTTTTTTTTTTATATATAGCACTTTATAATGCGAGCGTGTTATAACGCGCTCGCGTTATGGCTTAAATTTTTTTGAAAATTTTTTGGCCACTTTTTGGCCCCCCATCTTTTTGCACTTACCCATACGAAGTTTAATATATGCCATGGTATGCATGAGACTCAATATTGCACATGTTGTAGGAGTAATCCCGGATTGGAGCATTAGAATGCGGTAAAATGGATTCTTAGATATTTGAGAGGTACATCCAATAAACATTTATCTTTTGGAGGCTCTAATACTGATTTAGCAGGCTATCTGGACTTAGATTTGGTAGGGGATATTGATACCAAGCGGAGTACTATAGGTTATGTCTTTATTGTAGTTGGGACAGTGGTGAGTTTGATCTCCAAGTTAAAAAAGGTGGTTGCTTTATCCACCACGGAGGTAGAGTATGTAGTTCTAACGAAGACAAGAAAGGAGATGATATTGCTACAATATTTCATGGAAGATTTGAGCAAAAAATAGGCTAACAGTTATTTGTCTACAGATAGTCAGAGTGCCATACATCTTGCAAAGAATTCTACCTTGCATTCAAAGACCAAACACATATAGCTAATGTATCACTTCACCCAGTCGGTGTTGGATGATGGATAGTTATGGTTGGAAAAGATACATATAGATGAAAATACAGTGGATATGTTTACGAAGACAATGATAAGGGAGTAGTTGAGCTTCTCTTTAGCTTCGGTTCGTCTTCAAGACTAAAAATAATAAAATTAGAATAGTAGGGTCAAGGGTGTTTATTTCTAGCGGGAGCTACAGGGTCAGCAGTGTTATGATCAGTCTCCAAGTGGGAGATGATATGTTGTAGAGTCTGATCAGTCTCCAAGTGGGAGATGATATGTTATGGAGTTTCATCAGTCTCCAAGTGGGAGATTGTTGTTATATGGAGCCTAATCAGACTCAGAGGTTAAATTTTCTCCACTTTTATTGGCGTAGTTTCCCCACAAATTATTTAATAGGGGTTTAGGGATAGTGCCCCAAGATTGAGTGAGGCGGCAACACCCCTTGCAGGGTCTAGGGACAATGCCCCCGTGGAGGCTTGGGAGTAGCGCCCCTGAAACCTCAAACAACTTTTATTATTTTATAAAGGTGTCGGGAGTTATTTTTCTATTGGCAGACATAGAAAAAAAACCCTATTTTGTAATAGACATAAGTCCTGATAAAAATATCTAAGGGTTAGGGTTTTTGTTGATATGGTATTGTAGCGTTTGTAGTAGTATTGAGTTGCAAGGATTGCTGGTTGTAATCAATTTGATTTTCTAGATAATAATATTGGACTCTCTGTTGGTGGATACAACCCGAGTTTGGCTGAACCATGTTAAAATTGGCTCTCATTGTTAACATTTTTTGTGTATTTTTCATTCCACTGTTTAATCTTTATTTGGATTTAATTGATATCTTCTGCATGCAATTCCTAACAGTGTCCAGATGTTCTTCATAAAGCCCTATGGTCCGCAACAAGTTTGTTGTCAAATTTTCATGTGTTGTGACCGACCTATGACTTGCTACACATTACATTCAATGTTGTTCTGGATGCCGACCTAATCAATTTTCAAGGTATTGTGGAGGATATATATCTATATAGCAGAGTAGTTATGAAATGCGAAGATTCAATTTGAAGAAAGATATTGAGCAGAAATAGCAGAATGCACCATCAACATGCAATAGATGTATTCTTCCTAGCAGTCCTTGTATTTATACTATCATTACAATAGCACTAAGTTGAAGTTTCAGGGAGTAGTAGCTTATTTGGGTTATAACCCTAAATCTAAGTTACAAATTAAGGAGTAGTACCTTGCTTGGGTTGAAGCCCTAAAAGAAAGTTGTAATACTTTTGTAGTGAGCATATTATATTGTGAGCTTTAATCCTCACCATGTTTCTTCCCTGTTTTAGGGTTTTCCATGTAAAGTACTGGTGTTATGTGTTGACTCTTGATTTACATGTTATCTTTCATGTTTTCAAAGCTATTCAATTTTATCAATAAATGTTTTTCTAAAGTTTGCAAGTGTGTTGATTCACCCTCCTCTCAGTACCTGATTGTGTTCAACAATTCCTCACCTTTTATTTTTCTCTTCTCTTCTTGCTATTCCATTTACAGCCTTCTACTTTCTCCCTCTTACATTTTTTTCTTGATATCAGATCTCATTTGTTCATATGAGAGGTTGAGAGGTAGACTCTCCTATTTTTATCTCATCAAGAGTTGATTCCAAAGATCCTAGCCTACTCTTAAGCTACATTGAGAACGCAAACATCATAATCCATGCAAATTAAAAGTAATTCTCTCATCTTTTCTAGCCTTCAGTGATGAGCCCTAGTATGTTATTGGTTGTGTAGAGACAAAGAAAAAGGGATCATGTAAAATTTAAAAGAGAAAATAAAAAGAATAGAAATTTCAGAAAGTCAATAGGGTAAATTGATTCACAACCTTATCCTTAAACTAAAGATTGAGTCTCTAGCTATTCTAATAAAAACCTTGGAAACCAACCTATAATGTATCATAATTAGATTCCAATAGATTATAATATATTCCCCAAATCTTGTTTTCATCTTAATAGCAACTACTTTCCAAGGCCAAAAATCCAACCCCTTTAAGGGGTATCATAATTGTATTTATATGTTCCCGTGACCATCCTAGATTGAAGTTTAAGTAGGTAGATGTGTCCAACATAAGGGAGTCTTGCAAATAACATGTTCTCCAAAGAACATTGTTAGAGTATGACTATGAGTAAAAGTATCCTTGGGATTGGAACTATCTTTTAACTTTGGTGTCGAAGACATCTTCTTTGTACAACACTATATGGGAAATGTCGTCTCCTTTTTCAAAATTAAATGGTTAACTTGTTAAAACAATTTAACCCAGAGACCATATGTACTCCATCTCAAAAAAAAAAAATCTCAAATTAAGAAGTTCATCAATAATAAAATAAATAAAATTATTTAATCTCTCTAACTAATCAAGTAAATAGAAATGTCGAAACAAACATTAAGAGAATCGAGGGAGATTGCTTGGTTCTCGATGGCAGCTCCAATATTCTCTTCTTATAAGAAGCATGACCAAGTAGCATCCCCTAAGGATCCTTGGTGAGGTGTCAACAATGGGCAAAGGCTATTGGAATCTTTCTTAGCCGTACATGTTGTTGATGCAATATCTCTAATTCAGATTTGTTGGTCAATATTACCTCACATTCACCCAACCTCATAATGAGTATGAGTTTACTTAAATTCACTTTGAACTTAGATATGGCCATTTTCAATGTTAGTCTCTAAAAAAGTCTATAATACTTGATAGCAGCTCTGGACTTGTAGATGGTTATTCTAATGGGTAAGTCAATGCTCGAATTATAACCGTCAAAACAACTTCAATTTGCAGTTCGGATTATAACTGTCAAATTCTCTCAAGCTTTTGGCTCCTGGTGTTCAGAGATGGCAGATACGCATTTGAATCAGCGGTTGTTCTTTCCCTCTCTTGAATGGGAACCGGAGATACGAGGGCGTGTGAAGGCAATCGACCTCATGACCCTGATTGACTCTGATTGCACTCTTTCACAGTTTGCAGTCCGGAACATTGTGGGACATGTGTGGATCAGAGGCTTCGAGGGGCGGGTTTTAAATTTCTCAGATATTGTCTCGCAGCTCCTTTCTAATATTATGGATCTTGTTATGGATGGTGACTATGTCCATTCCCTTGCGGCAGGTTTGTTTTTTAAGAACATCTACACAGTGGAAAGATGGGAGGCGGTTGTGTCTCATTATAAAATGGAGAATGGTGACGCCCTTATTGGTGGGCTTTTCAATCTCACAACTCTGTGTAATTCCCCCTCGCAGCAGGCGATCTACAGGGCTTTACAGTTCAGTTTAAAATCCCTGTGCAGCGCGGAGATAGATGATGCGCTTTGGGCCTATTGCTTTTCCCTCTCCAAAAAACTGTCCGAGCGCATCAAGGATGTCTTCACAGCCATTCGGTTCCTTAGAATTCATGCTTCTGACCTGGCGCCGAGGATGCCCTTGTATGCTCTGCCAGAGTTGGAGGAGGGTGGTGAGAATGCGATCTCTGTGGATCTGGATGAACGAGATTTGCCAGTTGCTCTGTCAGCGGCGTAATGCTTCCTGCTGTGGTGAGTGGTCTCTTTTGTTTTGCTCGTGTGGTTTGGTGTCTTTGCTATGGGTGCACCCTCTTGTATGGCTCGGTGACCTTTTTGCCTGGGGGGTGGGTCGGTGTTTCTCTTTGTTGGCGGGGTGGCTGGTTGGTGGTTTCAGTTCCTTTTTGTTCGGCAGTGTGGGTTTGGCCTCGGGTGGTGCTCGGTTGACGAGTTTTGGTATGTTGGCTGGTTGGGTCTCTTGGTGGTGGCTGTCTGTCGGAAGTTGGCATGTTTGACGGCAGTCTATACTTCTGTTTTTTTGTGCTCTCTTTCCTCTCCATGTTTTATCTGGTCTTGACAGGGCCATGTTTTGTATTTTTCAGTTTACTTTTTAGTCTTACGTCTGTTATCTCATGTAAAAACTTTATTTAATGTATGGTGCTCCGTCACCTTTTTCTGGTTTAAAAAAAAAAAAAAAAAACAACTTCAATTTGGTGGTGAAAGCATCAACTATATTTTTATAATGTTTTAAAAGTATTTCATTCAACTTCAAACAGCACCCAACAATAGAACTGGTCAACAATAAATACCTCTGCGTGATAACTTATTTTCTATCAATGAGAAGGCTTGCTTTGTAGCAGCTCATCTTATTTCATTTCCTCCCTCTTATAGCCTCTTATGCTATATAGATTCTGTAGACAGGAAAGTCTTTGTTAGTACATCACAATACTTTTTAGTAGGTTTAGGATCTTGGTTTCTCTTGTGAGAAATATTTTGTCCCTGCAACACCATTGGAGCTAGGTAATAATAATGAAGCTTGTCTGTGCTTTCGTTATGCTAGTATTTTTCCAGTTGCTTATATCCTCCCTTACCGCAGCTGCTCGGCCTACCCCTGATGTCAAGGTTGTGAGCTATAAATCCAGTTCTTAGAAAGGAGTAATGGAAAATAATGAAGTGAATGTAAGCCTTGGGCTTGACGACGTGTCAAAGGCCATTATACCTGAAAACTCTAAGGTTTCATACGGCCATGATGATAATTCCAGGATGGTGAAAGGTTTTCCTTCCCCAACTACAGTGGGTAAGATGGTTAGAAAAGTCGAAGAAAACAGTACTACAATTCAGCCATTAGGACATAGCCCCGGAATTGGCCACAACAATCCTCCTGGTGCTATGGCCTTATCTCCATAGAGCAACAATTTCAAAGCTATCTCCCATTATACTATAAAAATAGGTCATTTTGTTTACCTATAATTAGCCATTGCATTTGTCTTTCAATCGTTGTTTAAATGTAAGGACTGCTTGTTATGATGTAAGGACAAGTCAGGTTGAAAAAAAGTGTGTAGAAGAATAAAGTTAGATTTGGGAGATTAAAGATTCAGAATGGGAATTATCAAATGGTCGCATTCCGCAGAATGGCTGAGTTCCTCTATTAATATCCAATAAGACACCAAGAAGACACCATCCTTCCATGAGCTTAAAAGTATTCTGCAAGTGGAAATGATATAAATGTTGATGTGTTCCACCTTCGTGTTTTTATTTATAAATGTATAGAAATATAAAAGCTATGTATACAACTTCAGAATAGCATGTGATCAAATATAAATAACAGTTTCCATTAATACAGTTTGTTTTCTTCTCCAAAAATAGTCTGGTGCACTTGGTTGCTGTCAGTTGATTAAGGGAGAGAAGTAGAGCCCTACAAAGGGTCATGCCATAATTTAATACGTACTTCAAATATATAGGAAAATAGTTGAATGATCAATAGAAGGCATGAATTGTTATTGACCATAATTTCAAGGATGGCGTTATTATTTTTTTTTTATCTTAATTCATATGGTGTAGTCTTTTTAGCTGGATGTGTCTGTGATCTTCTTAGTGAACGTTGGCAGTTCTCCTTTTGCCATCCTTCTCCAGTTTATGATGTCTGTGCTGATGCTGGCTGCTTGCCATCTTGTTCTGTAATTCTGCAATTTTTATTTTTATTTTTAATGGAAAAGGAAAATAAATTAGAAAGCAATAACATTAGAATTAATGAGTTGGGATGGATGAAGTTACTAAAATAAATGTCTAGAATGTAAATATATAAAACAGTAGTATTTAATTTTAGATTTGATGTTGATTTTATTACAATAGATGTCATCCATTAATTAATCATCACGATAGGAAATTAGGATTTTTTAAACAACCACCACGGGACTGAAATTTTTCTTTTTAATATTCTATGTCATTTCCACACTTGCAAAATTGATCTTTATGTTCATTGAACTAAGCCTTAAATGCATATGTTGAAGTTGATGTTATAGATCTACTCACCTTAGTTTTTGGAACGTCCATCTAAAAGGGGTGGTGTTAACAAACATCATCAAAGAGTTTGCTATGCATGGATTGTTGTTCTTTGGTTAAAATCTAGATCTGATTTAATGAGTTTGGTATAAAGATTGAAGAACCAAGAAATATACAATGTGCCTAGGCAATGAGGATGTTGGGGTTACGATGATGCCATGATCTTATAATGATGCAATGTGTAACAAAATCCTCTCATGTGATCTCTCTATATGTGTTCAATGATTACTAGATTATGATAATAAATTATGATTTGTCCTTCCATACAACACCATTGCATGGAATTTCATTATTTCTGGGCTTTAGTTAACTCATAACATCTAGTTAGAAAGGGATTGACATAGGCCTAATCTAAAATTTAAATTTAAAAGTACAAGGTTCAAATCTATGCCCATAAATATTAACTTGGTTCCTTTGTTCCATTGAAGAATTGACACAAGGTGATGCATATATGAGATTGCAAATTCAATATGGAGCCTTGAGATGTGTGGGGATAGATTTGAGCTATTTTGTTAAATTCCACTCAAAAACATGTTTTGCATATTAGTCATTACATTAGTGACAAATCACTCTACTTAAAAATTATCCACTTCAATGATTAAACAACCAATAGCAATCTTACATTTCGTCTGCTACAAAAAGTGGTAAATATTTGTATTATTTTTATTGGCCATAATTGGCTTTGATTGTTTAAATAGATGATGTTTAAGAATAACCATGACAAACATGCCAAAGTGAGTACAAAATAAAAGGGAAAAGTGCAAAATATGCATGTGAACTACTATGAAGATGTATGTCAAAGTAAACAAGTAAATTTAGTATCCAAACACTCATATAGATTATAGATGAGGATTGTGAGTTTGTGCACTTCCCCAAAAAGAGTGCTCAATCTCAAAACTTAGAAGCACAACAATCTCCAGTGAGTCGCATCTAACAATCACTTAAAATAACCACAAAAATAATTAGTCAACAATGTCTACAAACAAAAAGATGAAAAAATGTTGTGAAGGAGTTGTAGAAAGGGATAATGTGATTCTAAATGGAATGAAAATAATACGCTTCTTTCAAGAGTAGTAGTAATATGACTCTTCACAAAGAAGAAATAGTAGTAGGATTCTTTGTGACAAAAAAATATTAATATGACTACCTATAATGGAAATAATAGGATTCTTCCTAGAGAAGAAGTAATAATGTGATTCTTCCTAGAGAAAAAGTATTAATAGAACTTAGCTTAAAGTGGAAACAATCATTACAACCATATGTTAGTCATTACAACCATACTCATCAAAGTAATATTAGTGACATTATATCCCACTTGAAGGGTTTTTCTAAAATGGATTCAAGGATCTAGAGGAGAGGAGAAAGGTATATCATAATGTAAAACCCCATAAGCATGTACAAATGTAATGATATAATGATGTGATAACCATGGAACAATGTAGTTGTTAAACTTTGTCATGAACGATAAATCTAACCAATACCTAATGGCTATGAGATAATCACAAATCTAGATGAATAAAATAAAGATTAAATATTGAATACGTTGGAATACATTATAAAGAAAATTATAAATATATAGGCCTCTTGGATCCATGAATCAAGGAGATGACATGTCCAAGATGTTATGAGTAAACTCTTAATAACTCTTAATTAGGAGGTGGTTTAACTCAATATGACTAAGATAGAGGTGGCCTTAACTAAATAGAGGTCGTATGTAACTACCATTCATCAAGGAACGATGAGGAAATGGTGGCACTTTTGTACCTCAAATCAAGGTGAACACATTTCATTATACGTTACCTAGGAAAGAATCATTAAATATTCCTACTACCTAAGTAAACTTATTATTTTAAAAGGTAAAATTCTACCCTAGAAAGAGGAAGGTGTGATCATGAAATCATCTATGAAAAATGAAGCATGATGTGCCCTCAATTTTGCCTCCATGAAAAGAAAATAGGAAACATTAATAGATAACATCATGGAAGCATACGCTATTATAGACCATGAAAATCATCTATAAGGGGGGCCAATAATTCCCCCAATTAATCAAATAAACTAATGTAATTATAAGATGCAATTCTAATAAGCATTAGTACCAAAAAATAGAAGCATGTAATCATAACATAAACATGCAAGGATAAGATAGGTGTGATCTCAAATATAAATATTATGATCATAAGATCCCGATGTAGGAGAATTTAGGGAAACTAGCGATCAACATCAAGCAACAAAATTTTCAGGTTTAGTTTTTAGTTTTGGTTTGCTCTGGGGTTTCATACAGTATCTATTAACTTTGGGAACACTTCATTTTTTCAGAACTACAAGAATTTAGTTTTTATCAGGTGGCAGTTTTGACACAAAATGTGCTGATTTCATGGAAACAATTGTTTTTGGGAGATCAAGGAGGTTTGGTGACAAATCCTTTGATAGGTGTGTTCTTGAACGCGTTTCTCCAAATGTGTAAAAATAATTGAGGGAATATCTTTCACCATTTGGGAGATTTTAATGCCAGAATTTCACACTAGTAGTTTTACGGAATGTTTAATATCTCTTGATTCTTGAAAGTTAGAGTGAAATCCTTTTGTAGGGAACCTTGGGATGTCATTCCAAGTATACTCGCCATTTTCAGGTGAAATGGAGAACTTTAAGTTTTTCCGCCTATTGACACCTGATTTCACACAATGTCATAGTTGCATCAATTAATTTTTCCTCAAAACTCGTAGATATGATTGCAAATACAATATTAGCAGCAATGACAAAGCATGGTCTAGACCTATTTATCATGTGGCTTCTTTGGTTGCAAACCCAATACTACTTGAAGACATTTTCAAACATTTTCAATCTCATCTTTAAACATTTTAAAAATTAATCCATATCTTGAAGTTGATAATCAAGAAAAGGTAATACAAATAAAAGAACTGTTTAAGTTATTTTAAAGCATGGAGATAATCACTAATTTTAAAGTCTAATTTTTAGAAGGATGTAGTCTCCAAATGCACCAAACCGTGGGAAATAAAAAGAAATCTAAACTTCACAATGAGTGCAAGTTTTCGAAGGCAGTTTAATATTTGGAAAGAATATAAATGAGATGCCTAACATGAGACATAATATTGTTTTAAAATATGATTTTTTTAGAGGAAATGAACCAATTGAAATCATAAAATACAAATTTACAAGATGGAATAGGGAGCACCCATTTGGAAAAGGAGATAGGCTACAAAGAAAGATACAGTAGCACTATTGAAGAGAAATTGAACATCGCCCAAATAGGAGAGAGGTTGGCTATAGGAAGGGGAGAGTAACAATACACAGGAATTGCAAAAGGTTTGCTAGTTGTAGAGGAAAATAAGAATGGGATGGGATTCCAAAAGATTGTGAGGAACATACAAATCTATGGAAAGATGGAGGCAGCAAAGAGGGAAGAAGAATACCAATGTATGGCAGGTAGTTTGCTACTAGAAGATTGAAGAGAATATATGAATGTTTGGAAGGAGAGGTCAGCTAGAGAGGATTTTGGGAAAAGATACAGAAATTCCATTTGCTATAGAGATAATGGGAGGAAACCATACAATTTTTGCATAGAATGTGGGAGAAAATACCAGTCTCTTGGCAAGGGGAATTGACCAAGAGCAAAGGAAGGAGATACAACAACAATCTATGTTACAGAGAAGAGAAGATACCATGTTGAAGATGGAATAGCTTGGTGTTATGTCATATAATGTTGAACAGAGATAAGTTTTATTGGACTCCAATTTTCATTGTATTTGTTTGCATAAAATTTGGTAATTAAATAATTGAAAGCTTGCAATAACAATTGAAATTAAGTTTGTGATCAAGTGAACGCAGTTGTTTTCCCACTATGTGTTTGATAGTTTGAATAATGTAAATGGTGACTGTGCATAGGCTATGTTTCTGTAGCTACTGTAGCAAAGTTCAATTTTTCCATATTGAACAATTTGATTGGAAATTTGAGTTGCAACAGAGGGTCATTGTTTGTGTGTTGAGAAATTGATTATGGATAGCGAGAGGGAGTACCTCTTGCATTAGATCCATAGGATAAACCTGAGTAGAACACCATTAATATATAAAAATAACTATCATATAGAGGATTCTGCCAAGTGGGAAAAACGTGACATGCACAAAGAACATGTAACAAGACATTAGAGATATTAGTATATAATGTTAAATGAGAATGAAATAAATAATAATCTAGGAGGTGGAAAATAAACATGACCTAATAAAAAATCCAAATAAAAAGCATAAAGTAAACAAGAAATGTTTTTTGTCAACGTGATGATAGTTATTTCCAATCCCATTATTCTTTGCAACATCCCAAATTCATATAAAACAATACTATAGGAAAGACATAAATAACATAAGAACTAAGTATCATTGAACCACACAACACATGTTTAAAGTCATTTCTTTCATCATGGAGCACTAAAGGTGCTTCCATCATCCAGATTCTAAGTAAGATGAGAAAACAACACAAAGATTAAAACAAATAGAACAAAAGACAAGGAGAAGGTCTTACCTAGTTATGTTGGAATCATTTTCCTTCATGAGAATGAATCTTAATATAATCATGCTCAATCTTTAAATTTCTTTGTAGTTTAACCTCATGCACTCATCAATTGTTTCTCAACTAAGGTAGTAGGATAAGTACATATGGAAACATATGATAGCCACTTCTACTGACCACCTTACATAGTACTTAATAATTTTATTATAATGTCATTTGATCATGTGAAATATATTATTTTTAATTTATCATCAAGGATACAATTAATTAAGTGGATTATTGTTATTGATTTATGATTGAGTCATTGATGAACGGTCTAATGTAGGACTATCCAACAATGCAACCTTAATACAAACACACAAAGTATAATTTAAGTACACATAAAATAACAATATGATCATTTATTCACCATCACAATAGAATTTCAATCTTCTACAATTGGCTTCCATCATGCTAGGCCTCAATCATTTGATTACAAATAATAGAATTCAAAATATATTGCAATACAATCCACAAACTTGATTTCCATCTCTAATCTTTAACTTGGCTACCCCCAAATCATTTTGAGTGATGTTTATCTAGTAGTTTCAATCCTTAGGAATGATCTCATTTAGTTGCAAGGTGGTGCAAATCTCAATGCTTTATGAAACATGTAGTTTACCAAATGTGTGAATAAGTATCCCAAATTTAATGCGATGATAATGGATTGATAAATCTCCATGCAATTCACACCATCAGAAATACTAGGTCCAATATACCTTGATATGTATTCCATTGATGCTACAAACTCTATAATATTGTTGTAAGCCATCAACAATGAAACTTAGTCTAATCTTGTTAAGCCCAATAATGGTTAAGAAACCAAATTATACAGTTGATGTTATCTAAATCGTCTAGAAATTGAATGTAGCATTGTAGGATCATTATAGAACATATATTAGAAACCACGAGGTGAGATGTACAATTGTAGTGAAATGTGGTAGACTCTATGGTGACTAAAATGTATGTTATTTAAAAAAAAAAACAAAAATAAACAAGTAAAAAGAAAATATATATTTTCTACTATAAGATTGCTCTTTCCTCAAACTCCTTGGGTAAGTGATTTGTGAGCATAGTGCTTCTATGTAATTGATAAGTGATAGAATCACCCTTTTGGCTACTAACCAATCTTAATACACCATCCACAAATGAATAGGCTTGTAGGATCAAATAGATGTTGTTTCTCCTTCCATCCCTACTAGTCTCAATTAAGGAACAAGGACATGCCTCAACTTCCATATTTCTAGTTACACCTACAATTATCCTTAATGATTTTTTCATTTTATACTTTACACTCTCAAACTAAATATCTTCTACTAATCTAATCTCATTTCCCTATAGCTATCAACCTCTATCATTCTCAACACAAACTTAAACTCATCTCTTAGACCATTTTCTTCCTTTGTCCTCATCTATGGTATCCAATCCTAAAATTCTTGCTTAGTCTCATAGTGTATATTACTCCATAAGCCACCTACATTTATTGTCTTCGCTTCTATACCAAAAGTTCCTCTCATATACTCAAAAAAAATTCTATTTTCCAAATATGTACTATCTATTTCTATCCCAAACAAAGATTCTTTTATTTTCCTATTATGATTCTTCTAAATTATCACAACCATAACATATTCTACTATTTCAAATATATCACAAGATTTTGGGTCATCTTTCCCTTCATATCCATCTTCTCTACTATTACGATACACACCAACAACTGTTCCCTTCACCAAATCACTTGTAACACTTTATTGGTTACCCTGTTTGAGAAATTTTCCTCCTACAACTCTTTCTTGATTACCACATATCTTCTAATTACCTCTTATGCCACTATAACTTATTTGCATTATTCTTTACTTTTATATTTCCATCGTGTTACATATTCTGACTTATTTAGTTGAAACGACTATATCAAGCACTTGATCTCTTTATTTTTTATTAATTATATATTAATATTATCACCTCCACAACTTTGACTTACTTATTCACCTTATTTATACTCACCACATATTATTTCAACTTCACCATACTCTCTCTAATTTAACATAGATCTAACACACACTATCTAATTCTTTTGTATCCAATCAAGGGTTCTTACATAGGCCGTCCAAATTAGGGAGCCAATAAGTGGAATTCACAATGGAATGGTCCAATGAATCCTCCTCAATGGGGACCACAAGAATGGAAAAACCAACAATTTTCAAACCAACAATGGCCAAATCAACAATGGCCAAATCAGCCATGCTCGAACCAACATTGGCCACAATAATTTTATCCTCATTTTGGACAAAAAAACATGCATCAACAATGGATTCCACAACATAATGTTAACCAGTCATTCTAAGGCCAATGAAGGTATTTTCCAAATCAATAACAAGGCCTATTAACTAGTCCAACAAATATGCCAAATTAATCTCAGATTGAACCATTTAATCAGTTGTGACTCCTTGCTCAACTTATAGCCAATCTAAAAATAATAAACAAGGGGTAGTAATCTACCTAACTAAATAGAAAAATATGGTTGGAGTAAATGCTATTCATTTAAATAATCTCCAGTTACAACTAGGACAAAATTTACCAAGAGCATCTCCTCCTCTAGTTGTTCAAATCATTGATGAAATAGAATCTTCTTATTCTTTTAAGAAATAACCTCAGGAAGAGATTACTACCACCAAGGTGCCTCAAAAACAAATTCCATAAATCTCTAGAGCTTCTCTGGACATTACAAATTTGGTACCATTTCCTAAAAAACTCAAGCAAACTTTCCTTAAAAATAGGTACCATCTACAAATATCTAACAAATTACTGAATCTCAATTACTTCAATAGATTCGATAATTAAACATTGAAATCCCACTCCTTAAAGATAATGGAGACTTTCTAGATCTCAACCAATTCATCAAACAAAATTGTGCCAAAACCCAAGGTAGAAAAAAGAATTTTCCAAAAACCATCTAGGTGGAAGGAAAATTGGTTGACCTACTGGTCGGGGAAATGCTCCTTCCCAAGTATGGTGACTCTGCCAACCTAGTTAATTACATTTTACATTTCAAGGGTTGAAATACCAAACATATTGGTTGATTTGGGAGCAATAATTAATGTTATGATAGTCCACACCTTAGACAAACTGGCCGTTACAAGTGTCTGTCTACTACAATTCTTCAGTTGGTCGATAAATCAATTGTAGTTCCAAAAAGAGTTTAAATAGATGTTCTAGCAATAGTGGAGTCATGGGAATTTCCTATTACCTTCATAATATTGAAACCCAGAAATAAAAAAAATGCTTATCCTTTGATATTGGGAAGACCATGGCTAGCTACTACTAGAACATCAATTGACTATTGAATAGGAGATATGGTCATATCTAATAGCATGGAAACAAAGAAGATATCTTTATACCCTCTAGCCAAAGCATCTATGAAATATTCAAGAAAGGTATGGATAAATGAACTAGACAAAACAAAAAAAGTGCGTCACTTGCCATGGTAACTATCATGAAACACTTGGAAGAACTAGGAGAGGATATGGATTTTTGTACACAAGAAGACATGACTCACATGATTATAGAAAGAAATATATTGGTTTTTTCTTTGGATCCAATAAGAGAGTTTCTAGTAGTAGCCCACTATCCCTTACCAAATGTCATACCTTGTGCTGAGACATTTTATAGGGATATTTCTACCTTCCATGTATGCTACAACCACATTCTTTTCCTTTGAAAAATTTGATAAATGCACATAAGACAATTCAGTCTATTGATCAAAACACCAAACCGATCATGGTCCTACCTAGAAAAACTTTAAACATCAATAACCAGTTAACAAAAGAAGGAGATACATAACTCATTGATCTTATGGTGTTCCATACGATAGATTTTGCTTGGGAATACAAGGATATGAAAGGAATTCACCCCAAAATCTACACACATCACATTTATATGGAGGATGTTCAACCAATTTGACAACCACAAAGGGGACTTCACACATCACTCAAAGAAATAGTAAAAACCAAGATAGAGAAACTATTACAAGTAAGATTCATCTACCCAATCTCTGAGAGTCAGTACCCATATCTCCTTTGGTCATTGTTCCCAAGAGAAATAGAAAATGGAGGGTATGTGTTGAGTACAGAGATTTGAATAAATCCACTAAAAAAGACTACATTCCTCTACCATTTATTGATCAGGTTCTAGATAATCTTGCAAGGAAAAAACACTTATCATTGTTGGATGGGTTTAGTGGATATAACCAAAATGAGGTGGTGTCAGATGACCAAGACAAAACTACCTTTACCTACTCATGGCGCATGTATACATATAGAGTCCTCCCATTTGGCCTATGTAATGCTCTAGCTACTTTCCAAAGGGTCATTCTAGCTATTTTTGCTGAGTTACCAAACAAGTGTGTGGAGGTCTATATGGATGATTTCATTATTTATAGAGACACATTTGACGAAGCCCTCCAAAATCTGGAAAAAGTCTTGGAACATTGTGAAAAACATCATCTATCATTAAGACACGAAAAGTGATTCATGATGGTGGACCAGGGTATTGTCCTTGGACATCATATATCTGTAGAAGGGATTAAAGTGGACACAAAAAGTTGATGTAATCAAACATCTGCCTACACCTAAGAACTACACTGATGTTAGGAGTTTTTTGGGTCATGCAGGATATTATAGAAGGTTCATAAAAAATTCAATAGAATAACTACTCTAATATTTTCTCTCTTAACCAAAGACACTCAATTCCTTTCGATAAAAGATTGTCAAAAATCATTTGAAACCATAAAGGAAAAGTTGTCAACCGCTCCTATTTTGAGGGGACCTAATTGGAATCTTCCCTTCCACATTCAAACTATTGCTTCAAATGAATCTATAGGGTTAGTTCTAGGACAAAAGGAAGAAGGGGGAGGTATGTATGTAGTTTATTACATTAGTAACAATCTCACTCCAACTGAAAGGAACTACAGTACAAAAAGAAAAGTGTTCCTAGTTATGATCTATGTCATTAACAAATTCAAGCATTACATCACTAGATATAAAGTTTTTGTACACACCAACCATTCAACTATCAAGCACTTAATGGACAAACCAATTGTAGGTGCACGATTTATTAGATGGCTATTGTTATTATAGGAATTTGATATCACCATCATTAATAATTCAGGGAAATTCAATTTAGTTCTTGATTTTTTGTCTAGACTACATACATGTGGAGATAATTAATCTGTAGAAGATGGATTCTTACATGAAAACCTATTTTCTATTTCTACCAGAACTCCATGGTTCACTGATATAGCCAATCTTCTCACCACAGGCTTATTTCCCTCACACTTTATCTCAGAGCAGAAGAACAGATTTGTAGAGGAAAGTCTATCCTACAAGTGATTGAACTACCTATTGTTCAAGTGTGGAACTAACTTTGTGATGTACATGTGTGTGAGAGCTAATTAAATCTTTGATATATCGAGAGCTTATCATGATGAATGCATAAGGGCCATTAATCCTAAAAAAGAACAATCCATAAGATTTAGGAGTTGAATACTACTAACCATCCCTTCATAAAGATGTCAAGAAATATGTGGGATAGTGTGATCAATGCTAGAGGATGGGTCAACCTACATTCACTAATGAAATGTCCCTGCATCCTCAAATTTTCCTAGAACTATTTGAGCACTAGAGCCTAGATTTTGTAGGTCCAATATCACCATCATCTGTAGTGAAATAATATATCTTAGTGTGTATAGATTATGTAGCAATGTGAAAAAGTTTAGGCACCAGAATTCTCTATGGAGGAAAAGGTTTTTTATTTCTTATATAACAAGATTTTCTTAAGATTTGGTGCACCAAGAACAATTGTTTCATATATAGAGGTTCACAATTCACCTCACAAGAAATCCAAGAATTCACAAATCTTTACCAAATCAAGCACATGAATTCTTCACCCTATAACCCACAATCTGATGGACAAGTGAAGGTAACAAATAAAAAATTAGAAAGTATTTTGACAAAGATAGTGGTCATGAATAGAAAGGATTGGGCTAGTAGATTACATGAAGCTGTGTGGGCATATAACACCACATGGAAGTCAACTACAAGGTTCTCCCCCTATAAGTTGGTCTATGACAAGAAACCAATTCTTCCTAAAGAATTTGAATTGCAAACTCTTAGAACATCAATGTATATTGGCCTTGAGTTGACTTACAAACAGGCAAACCTCATTCTACAATTGAATGAGTTAGATGAAATTAGACTAGAAGCAATTCAAGAAATAGAAATATTTCGGTAGCAAAGGGAATTGTGGCATGATCAACACATGAAGCAGAGGAGATTTTAAATTAGAGATTGGGTCCTCCTATATGATTCTAAGTTCAAATAATTTAAGGGTATGTTGCAAACACACTAGATGGGATGATATGAGATCAATGACATTTTTGATAATGGGATAGCCAAGATGTCACCAATTGATGGAGAACATAAGATAGTTTTGGTAAATGGACATAGTCTTCATCTTTATCAACATCCTATGAAAGAGGAATTTGTCAAACACCTATCACACCTAGATTTATGTTGTGTAAAAGAGGTATTCTCTTTTATCAAAATAGATAACTGATTTTTCATTCATACATTATTTTTTTTAGGAAAGGACAAAATAGAAGAATTGAAAACTAGTAAAATGGTGGCTCTTCCTCCAAAAAAAGAGAAAAAAGAGAAGAATTTAAAACTAGAAATGGTAGTTATTCCATCAATGTAGAAACAACTTGAGAGGATATCCAGAGCAAACTCAACATCTCATTGGGATCTTCAAGGAACCTTTGGCACTAGTATTTCAAAACAATCACAAGGCACCTCTAGCGCTTACACTTCAAACCTTCTTTTACACATCTTTGGTGCTTATATGGAGGCAAAGAAGTGACTCTTAAGACTCTTCCATGTCAATTTCAAAATCTTTGAAGATTCATTCTTTAACAACTTTATGATGATAGTTGTCACTCGGACATCCTGTGATTTTTTTGGAAAATCCTATTTATGATAGGGAGTTGTCACATCAACTGTTTTCATAGTTGTTGATCTTACGGAGCCACCATATCAAGTGTTGTAGGTATTGTGGAGCGATCATATCAAATTTTGTTGAGGTTGCAGAGTGGCTTAACGATATGACAACTAAATGATTTTAGAAACAAGCATAGCTATTACCTTATTCCTAACTAATTAAACTAAGATTTTTCAATAAATTATGTACAAATCAATTATTACTTTCCACTCTTCCATTCCTACCAAACCAACCCAAAAACATTTGTTCACAACAGATGAATAACTATCACTTCGTGTAAAATATCATCATTTGGGAAATTATGAATCTTCATTCTTGCCCTCTCCACAATTATTTCACCATGCATATTATAATCACTATGTATCCCATCACCTTTAATAATATATCATCTAAAATTGACTGCCTTTCATTTCCTCTGCAATCCAAATGCAATATCTATAGGTTACCAACTCCCATTCAAATAGTAACTCCTCTCAAGTGCATCACCAATAGTGAAAGGAAGCTAGGTCTACAGAAATTACTTCCTATGCTAATATAATGAGGGGAGGAGAGTGTAAATTTAATTTTATCCTTACTATTACAACAATGTTAAACCTGCTAACAGAGATAATAGAGATATTGCAGCAAACACATAAACAAGAAAGGTAGACAAAAGAAGAGAGACACAAGATATATTTGGGGAAAACCCTTATCAGGTGAAAAACCCCACACTCCAAAACCTACACAATGTATTAACAAAACTAAAATGGTTTACAATACAATTGCAATTCAAGCTCTCAGGAGTCTTCAACACTCGTATCTGGAGACAAACTGGTAGCATAATATTACTTGTCGAACCTATGATACATCTCTTCCTCCAAGAACCTATTTATATAGAAAATACAAGGCAAAATTACCTCTATCTTGGAATGGGCGTCCAACTTGGCCTCATGCCACAAAACCCACGCCTATGGACACTTGGTCAACATTTTAAGATGCTTCTGACACTTTTCCACACACTCTATCCTGAAGAGGTCACCTATTTCCAAAATGGGCTATGACAGATGCTCTTACGACTCTTACGACCGTCATAGAATCTATCATAGCAGTTACAACTTACAGTTGTAAGAGAATCTATCATACACATGGTATAAATAGCATATTCTCTTACAACATGTCATAGTCCACCTTGGGGTGCCCAAAGATGCCTTTTTCAAAGATGCTCTTTAACACATGTCTTCACCTATCATAGAATCTCATATTTCTAACTCTTACATGTCATAACTTCGTCATAGGAATTTGTCATAATGGTTATGCTCAATATTCCCTTACACAACATCCAAGATGTTGAGACATAGTAAAATATTCCTACCATAAAGTGGGATGCCTATATCCTCACGTGAGGACAAAATTACAAGTTGTCATCTTCCATGTAGGATGACACATCACTGTGCCACATCCCACAAGATAACAATATGAATTTACAATTTAATTTACAACATACACAATAAATAAATAAATACAATGAAAATGATATAAGGAATTACAAAGGTTGAGACACCTTAATTCCCAACATTCTCCCACTTTTCGAACACCTTGTAAGAGCCAATAGAATTAATAGGATTTAACTGCTATAGGCCGAGAGGTCGATAGACTCCGAACACCATCTAAACTTCTCTGTGCCCACTAGCTTTGTCAATGCATCTGCAACATTCTTCAAAGTATCTACCTTCTCAAAATTTACTTTTCCATCCTCTACAATGTCTCACATGAAGTGAAACTGTACATCAATATGCTTTGTTTTGGCATGTAAAGTTAGATTCTTCATAAGGCAAATCACACTCTAATTGTCACAACAAATCGTAATATGTCATACATCAACACTGATATTTGAACACAATATCTTAAACCAAATGGATTCCTTACAAGCATGAGTTGCATCCATATACTCATCTTCTATAGTGGACAAAGCAACCACAAGTTGTTGCTTACTCATCCAACTAATTGCACCACCAAACATTGTGAACACATATGCATTGGTGGATCTCTGGCTGTCAATGTCACTTGCCTGATCAGAATCCACAAATCCATGAATACAAACTAAATGTGGAGGTCTTGCAGCATTGCCATGATAGCAAATGGAATACTCAGAAGTACCCCTCAAATATTTGAACACTTTCTTAACTTCATCCAAATGTACCCATCCAGGATTAGCCATAAATTGACTAAGGACTCCCACTGCTTGGGCATGGTCTTGTGCAGACCATGACATACATCAAATTACCAACAACACTAGCATAAGGTACTCTGCTCATGTCCTCCACCTCACTAGGAGATTTTGGACAATCACTAACAGATAACTTTCTCCCCAATGAAATAGGAACACACAATGGTCTACAATCTACCATGCCGAACCTATCCAACATGGTCTTCACATACTTACTCTGGCTTAACAAAAGTTTTTTGTTACTTTTGTCTCTTCTGATTTCCATTCCTAGAATGTACCTGGCTGCCCCTAAATCTTTCATTTCAAACTATGCTGCCAACTGAGACTTAAAATTAGAAATCATATTCTTACCCTTCCCAATCAGCAACATATCATCAACATATAATGCAACAATGAGAATACAGTCACCATCAAATGTATAATACACACAGTGATCCAATTTTGATCTCACAAATCCAATTGACAACACAAAGGCATCAAACTTCAAGTACCACATCCTAGGAGACTGCTTCAAACCATACAAAGACTTTTTCAATTTGCAAACCAAATTTTATTTACCTTTCACTATGTAATGTTCTGGCTGTGACATGTAGATTTCTTCCTCCAAATCACTATGAAGGAAAGTTGTCTCCACATCCATCTGTTCTACCTCTAAGTCATAAGTAGCTACAAGAGATAACAAAAATCTAATGGATTTTAGCTTTGCAACATGAGAGAAAATTTCACCATAATCAATTCCCTCCACTTGTGAATACCCCTTCGCAACCAATCTGGCCTTGTCCTTTTCAACACTACCATCTCCACCAAATTTCTTCTTGAACACCCATTTGCATCCAATGGGTTTCTATCCATCAGGTAAAAGAACCAAGTCCGATGTTTTATTCTTTTCCAAATAAACCATCTCATCTTCCATGGCCTCCTTCCAGGAACCTGCATCTTTCATACCCATAGCCTCTGACACAGTGCTAGGTTCATCAGTGTTAGTAAGTAAAACAAAAGCACAACTAGAATCAAGCAATGAATAACCAAACCTATCAGGTTGCTTTCTTGTTCATGTAGACCTCCTCAATGGCTGAGGTTGAGGTTCTGCTTCATCTTCTAAGCTTTCAGAGTTACTAGAACTCTTCTCATCATCAGATCTCAAAGGGTCTATCTGTTCAGTCTTCTCAGGGGTAGAAGGAAACTAAATGGCATCCTCTTTCTTTTTTGTCTATTCTGGCTATAGAATAATAGAAGAAGGTGTTAGCTTTCTGAAGATAACACTTCTACTATACAACACTTTTTCAACCACCAGATCCCAAAGCTTGTATCCTTTCACATCGACACCATAGCTAATGAAAATACATTCAACAGCATTTTTCTCCAGTTTAGACCATTTCTCCCTAGGCACATGTGCATATGCCTCACAACCAAAAACACAAAGATGTCTAACTGAAGGCTTCTTACGAGACCACACCTCCATAGGTGTCTTAGCAAAAAGAGCTGATGTAGGAGATCTATTAACCAGATAGCAAGCAGTGGCAACAGCTTCAGCCCAAAACATTTTTTCAAGGCTTGCTCCACTAAGCATACTCCTAGCCTTCTCCATCAGTGTCATGTTCATCCTCTTTGCAACTCCATTTTGTTGTGGGGTATATGGAGTTGTCTTATGCCTTTCAATCCCTTGCTCTTTACAGAACTTATTAAACTTTGCCAAACAAAACTCACCACCGTTATCAGTTCTCAAACACTTAATCTTTTTACTAGTCTAATTTTTAGCAAAGGCTTTAAACTGCTTAAACTGACTAAAGACTTTAGTCTTGTTTCTAATAAAATAAACCCATGTACTTCTACTATAATCATCTATGAAAGATACAAAATATACAGATTTTGAAATCAAAGGAACATTAATAGGACCAAACACATCAGAATGAATAAGATCCAATACACTAGAAGACTTGTGATAACTAGAGTAAAACTGAACATGGTTTTGCTTTCCATAAATGCAATGTTCACAAAAGTCAAACTCGAGATTACAATCATTTAATCCCTCAATGATGTTTTTATTTTTTAGGGTATGCAGACCCTTCTCATCAATGTGGCCATATCTCAAATGCCATAACATAGTCTTTTCAGCAGGAAGCTTAGCTTCCATAGCATGTGCACTACCATCAGAACTAGTTACAATAGATTTCTTCACTGCTCATTTAGATGGTGGGGATAAAGTGACTGTAGCTCATTTCTTTGAGTTAGAAGAACTATTCCACTATGAAGTGCATGCCTCCAGCTGAAACAAAGTACATCTCTGAGTACCCTTCGCAAGCACCATAGATCTTCTAGTCATCTTGTATCCATCCTTTGAAAAGACAACCTGCACACCTGCATCATTCAACATACTTAAAGAAAGTAGGTTTCATGCAAGGCTTGGAATGTGCATAACTCCAGTGATCCCCTTCACTCATCCATAAGGGAATTAGATTGAGACTCTTCTACGACCAACAATCTTCAGATGGGAGTCATCACCTAGGTACACTCTTCCACCATTGAACTCTTCATACTTCGTGAACCAGTCTCTATGTGAGGCCATGTGGAATGATGCGCCAGAATCAATCAACCACACATCATCAGATGCATGGGTGGCCAGGGCTGAGATGAAGGCATCACCATCATCTTGTGACTTGTTAGAATCTGAATTAGGAGCTTTCTTCTTCTTTTTCTTCTCCTTTTTGCATTCCTTTCAGAAATGCCTGGTTTGACCATAGTTCCAACAAAGAGCCTTGGAATTTCCAAGAGATTTGGATCTCCCACAGGATTTGGATCTACCCTTTTCACCTTTCTTGTCCTTGTTCTTCCATTTCTCTTTGGGTCTTCCACGAACTGTAAGAGCCTCTTTGGCTGCCTCAGAAGACTTTCTCCACATCTCTTCAGATAATAGTGAAGATACCACATCTTCCATCTTGAAAGTGGTAGTGGTGCTTCTGATAGCCATGACAAGATGATCCCACGAATCTAGCAAAGAATAAAGTAGGATCATGCATCAATCCTCCTCCTCCATTTTCACACCCATAGATGTCAATTGTGCAATGATCATGTGATCCACAATAGATCCTTCATCTTCCATCTTAAGAGAAAACAACTTCTTTTTCAGAAAAAGTTTCTTTACCAAGGAGTTGGCCTGATAAACATCACCCAACTTCTTCCAAAGATCTTTCGTTGTCTTCTCCTCATGGACATTCAATAGGACAGAGTCAGGTAAATGGAGTCTTATGATACCCTTAGCCTTCTGATCTTTGAGATCCCAATCAGCTTGTTTCATTGCTATAGGTTTTACACCGGATACCATTTCCCACAGGTCACAATCAACAAGTAGTTCCTCCATCTTCAATTTTGACAACTCAAAATTAGTGCCATTGAATTTCTCAACCTCTAACTTTTTAGATGTGGTTGTCATCTCCTTTCTACAACAAGATACAGAATACTCTGAACAACACTCCCACTCAACCTAAGATTAGCTATAAAAACCCCTACCCAGCAGCTAGGACCAAAACTGGCCAAGCTCTGATAACAACTGAAAGGAAGCTAGGTGTGCAGAAATCACTTCCTATGCTAATCTAATGAGGGGAAGAGAGTACAAATTCAATTTTATCCTTACTATTACAATAATGTTAAACCCACTAACAAAGATAACAGAGATATTGTAGCAAACACATAAACAAGAAAGGCAGATAGAAGAAGAGAGACACAAGATATATGTGGGGAAAACCCTTATCAGGTGAAAAACCCTACACTCCAAAACCTGCACAATGTATTAACAAAACTGAAATGGTTTACAATACACTTGCAATGCAAGCTCTTAGGAGTCTTTGACACTCATATATGGAGACAAACTAATAGCATAATAGTACATGTCAAACCTGTAATACATCTCCTCCTCCAAGCACCTGTTTATATAGAAAATACAAAAAATTGCCTCTATCTTGGAATGGGTGTCCAACTTGGCCTCATCACCCAAAACCCATTCCTATGGACGGTCAACATTGTAAGATGCTTCTAACACTTGTCCACACACCCTATCGCAAAGATGTCATCTATTTCCAAAATGGGCTATTACAGATGTTGGTACGACTCTTATGACTCTCATAGAATCTATCATAGTAGTTACAACTTACAGCTGTAAGAGAATCTATAATACACAGGCTATAAATAGCATATTCTCTTACAACATGTCATACTCCACCTTGGGGTACCCAAATATACCATTTTCAAAGATGCTCTTCGACACATGTGTTTACCTATCATAGAATCTCCTATTTCTGACTCTTAAATGTCATAACTTCATCATAGAAATCTCTCATGATTGTTATGGTCAATTCCCTTACACAACATCCAAGATGTTGACACATGGCAAAATATTCCTACCACAAAGTGGGATGCCTATCTCCTAATGTGAGGACAAAATTACAAGTTGTCATCTTCCATGTAGGATGACACATCATCGTGCCACATCCCACAAGATGACAATATGAATTTACAATTTAATTTACAACATAGGCAAAAAATAAATAAATACAATGAAAATGATACAAGGAATTACCAAGGTTGAGACACCTTAATTCCCAACAAATAGCTCACAAAATGGGGATTAGAAATAAGTTTGAACTGGAGACCACTTAGAAACTCCTTTAGGACCAAGAATCAACTAACATTCGTAGAAACACTGGGTGTTTGGATGTCATAGAAAAGTTTGGAGGATTTCAAAAGGACAAGCTCAAGAATTATTGAAGTATAGTGTGGGATGTCACCATTCCAGTCTCCTCTTCTATTCTTAGCACCATCTTCAGGCTCTCTAAGGAAGGTCAGAAATTCTACTACATTAAAACTCTATATTCTCATTTAATTAAGAATTTCTCTAGTGAAGGGGATCCTAAAATAGAGAATATTGAGTAATAAAGAAGTAAAGGGGATTATCCATACAAGTCTTCATGAGCCATGGAAATCTATTGCATCTTGGCTAATGAGATAATTTACTTGTGATGAGAAATTTTCTATTGTCTTAGGACCTGTCATAAAATTTCTCATTCATCTAAGACATGGCCACAATCATCTGTAGCATATGGTAAATTTTCTACATTTCTTGTCTTCTGCTATAAACACAATTGTTGAAAGATATCAACAAGGTAAGGGCCCAATTATGCACCATGGTTTGCTATTCTTGTTTGCAAGCACTATTTCATCTCCCAAACAAGAGGGGAAACTCACTAGCAATCCTTTTTGAAAGGTTCATATATAGAAAAGAAAAAGGGAGTAAAGGGCATATATTAGAGGAGTCTTCTCAACATTTGGAGGAGAAAAAGAAAGCTAAATCCATATCACAATAGTCCTCTTTGACTATAGGGGAAAAGAAGAAAGGAAAGATTGTAATTAAAGAATCTTCCCCAACTCTAGAGAAAAGGAAGGGGATCAAAATTATTGAGGAACCTCATCGGGCCTCAAAGCAAAATAAGGAAAAAACATTATTGAATGAGACATCATCTCTAGCCCTAAAGAGGAAGAGGAAGGATGTATAAGGACCTCCTCAAAATATGAAGGAAGAGGAAAAAGGAAACAATATTTTAGGAGCCTTCTTAGACTCAAAAATGAAAATGAAAGAAAAAAAATAACTACAGAGGAACCTTCTTCGGCTCTAGGGAGAAGGTAGAAATAGAAGGAAGTAATAGAATCATTGGCTTAAGAACCATGTTTATCCTTGAAAACGAGAGAAGGGGAAGAACAACTACAAAAGGCCCCATAGAAAGCCCTAACATCTCTCCTATTGAGCATCAACACTCTCCATAATTTGACTTAGTAGTACCAGAGGCTACAACAAATAAGCCACAAACTATTTCTTCCAAAAAAAAGAACCCCAACATGCATCAGAGACACAAGAACGATAGTCACCCAGAAGACTCTGGAGAAGCAAGCACTAGAAGTGTAAAACTCAATAAGAAAAAGATTTTGAACTTGTTGCAAAACTCATTTCTGAACACTAGATGTCAGTAATCCCTCCTATTCCTCAAGTTGCTTCAGAAGAAAATAGTGAAGAGCCTTCAGGAAATGAAACTGAGTCATTTTGCACACATGACAAATCAGCAAAAGCATAGATAGAGATGGAAACATAAACATGTTTTGAAACAGAAGCCAATCACAAGCCAGAGATCATGAGGACATAGAAATCTACACAGAGAAGGAACAACAAGAAAAAAATTCTTACTTGAAACAATTGCTTTGGAATAGACACCTCATCATTTTGGATTTGAAAAGAACTATCAAAGAAAAAGAGGATAGCATTCAAGAAAAAGGTAAGGAAGTCCTCACACTTAAGGAAAAAATGAAGGAAAAAGAGGACACTATTGGAAGAAAGGACAATGAGATTCTAATTAGACAAGATCTCCTCAAGGAAAGAGATGCTGAATTTAGAAAAAAGGAAATGCAGGTTTCTAAGGCAGTACAAAACTTAGAAAAGAAGGAAGCTAAATTAGCTAAAACAACAACTAATTGTTTTACTCTAATGGTGGATCTAAAGGGAGCAATTTACAATTAAGACCTAGAGCTAACAAATGTCAATAATAAGATTTTTTACCTTGAGGAGTAGGTCATGGAATTGTATGTCTAGATGCCTAAAAAAAATAAGGGTACCTAGGTTGATATTTCTCTTGGAACATTCCAATTGAATGTTCCTATAACCTTATATCACTGGGAATGAAGATGCCATGATTTAGCTAGTGATATGTGATGCTATAGCTTCATGATGATTTTTTTATAGTGATAGCAGACATAAAGACATCGGAAGAAAAAATAGTCATAGTAACAACCCTAGCTTCTAATGCACGGCCATGTAGGTGACCTAGTGGGAACTATACCATCTTCTTATAAGAACAATTCTTTCTTTGAAAAATCTCACAAAACATCTCTAGACTTATAGATTCCATTAAAGATGGACATGAATTCATGAAGATATACAAAAACAACACTCCTCAAAATTAGAATTTACTATGTGAACTATTTTCCATAAGTTCCTCATGGATGAACACACAAAATTCTTCATTAATTTGTCTGTTTTGGAATGGCAATTGAATGCATTCATTTCACAAATGCAAAATCATGTGAGACATGATTACAAAGGATGGAGGAATATACCCATAATGAGAAGAATGTTGGGATTTATATCAGACATGAAAGCCCAACTCCATTGGCATTCATGACATAATTTCATGCATGTTTATACAGTCCTAATCTCTCATCTCTCTATAAGAAAAAAAATCATGTGTTCTAGAATTTGATATGTATGTGTAGTCATCATCCAATAATGTTTTGGTACCCTGCAAGAAAAGGTAGAGCATTATGACCATATTTTAGAAAATGAGAGAATTGGTTTCATGAGCAAACATGAGATTGTAAAACTATTGCAAGGTTGATGGAGAAAAATAATCAAGAATGGATAGGGATGTGGTTCAGACCTCCACTAATCAATGAGCCTCTACCCATGTGGGCAGTTCAAATGGAGGAATCAAAATTTGAAGAATGGTTAAGAATAGGTAAATCAATTTTAGGGAAACATAGATACAACAAGGAGGACCTGGAGGACATTCCTATCTAACTATAATATTGTAGAAAATCTATATCTCATGAATATAATGAGACTCTAAGACAATGTAGGGGGACCTGCAAACCCTTAAGGTTAGGGGGGATGATAAGCTCTAGAAAGAGCTCACCAAATCTTATAAATGTACCTATCCATCTTACCTTAATTCCAATACATCCCTGATTTGTACATGAGATTGTTGGAAACCTTATTTTAATGATATTAATTATAGGTGCACTAATGGAAGTAATTTATGGAATCAAAAGGTTTTATGTCATAGGTTTTCACTAATAAATATCATGTAGAAATATACTTTTTGTTGTATGATCCCTGAATTATTAGCATCAAAATTCTATAGAGCTTTGGAGATATTTTCAGAACTCCAAAGTTGTTAGTAGTAGGGATTTTTATAGAGATCTGAAGATGTTTTCAACACTTCAAAGTCATAAAAGGGATTCTAAGAATATATTTTAAGAATTGCAACGTAGTTTTTACCAGCACATGCTACTGAATTCTTGTGGGGTAGTGATGCAGGAGCATCCAGAAGCATTCAAATCAATTGGGATAGTTAATATAAAGTTGCAGAGTGCTAGGGACAACGACATTGGAGATTAGCGCATTTTACCTCATTATCACATTAGAGCTTGTGGAGTTGGATTTAGTTTCTATAACATGTCATCTACAGTGTATCCAAAATTTAGGTTATTTGGGTTTGTTTCTGGAGAGATATCGCTATAAGAAGATTACCTACTTTCACAGAGTAGGGCAATTAGTGTTTAGTGGAGTCTAATTGGTTTGCGGAGCAATTTTGTTACTTGTGGAACTTAATGTAACATCATTTAAGGTAATTTAGGACCTGACCAACCTTCATGGAGATTTGCATGAAATTCCTTTCACCTAAAGAGAAATACCATATGTTTAGGTCTGACCTATGTGTGTCTACACATTTCATACTAGCCGTTACAATTAGGCTAACTTGATAATGTTATAAAGCTTTGTGGAGGATAAAGGCTTGTTTCAAGACAGCAGTGAAGATTCATGAAGTGTGCAAATAATGAAATCAAGAAGATGAATTGTGTTGATCTGGAGAAGTATCAAAACAAAGAAGAAAGCATAGTAGTAAATAGAAGAAGATACAAAGCAGAGAATCAAGAAGAAGAAGAAGCCAGAAGACATGAAGTTGTGTTGTACAAATGTTTTGTAAACCTAGGCTTCAACCTAGCATCTAAAAAGCCCTAGAGGCATATGTAATGATGTTTGGGATTATAATATAATGAGAACTGATCTTTGAAGGTTACGGTTTTCCCTTTTAGGGTTTTCCCAAGATAAATTCTATGTCATGTATTTATGAGTATTTTTTATCTTTTTGTTGTTATCTTTATGTTGTTGTTACATCTTTTTTATGATCATGGGGTTGGTTGTTTAAGGCTATAAGGTTGGACAGTACCCTCCTACCTTGACTCCATCAAATGGTATTAGAGATGATTGTGAATCTGTTGGGATGGTTGTGAACCTACTAGGAAGGTTGTGAATCTTTTGGAAGGATATAATGTGTTGGAAAAGAGTGTGAAACCCTAGAGTGTAAAAAGTGTCATCGCAGAAGAAAGATCCTGGTAAGCTTTTCATATTAAGTTGTTTATCTGATTTGTTTCAATGGGGAAGATTGGAAAAAGTATGAAGAAAGAAAATGAAAATCTAATATGTGAAAAGGATGCCTTGGAAGAAGAATTGTGTGAAATCAAGAGGTGTAATTCAGAGTTGATGGAAAGTATAAAAGAACTAGGAGATGACAAATATGATGCTCTTGAAGAAGAATTGGAAAATGTAAAAAGGAGGAATGAAGAATTAGATGTAGATATGAAGTTGTTTGAGTATGTCAAAAAGTGTTTTGAAGAATTGGAAGAAGGATTCAAGTTGTTTGGGAAGTTGGAAAAGAGGAACAGAGATTTGGAGGAAATTTTGGAAGAGATGAAAAGGGAAAACAGTCTACAGAAGAGTGAAATATCAGGATTGAAAGGACGTGTTAACCAGTTAGAGTAGTCACTTGTAGCATGCAAAGAAGAGAATAAAAGTATGAGATCTAAGCCTAAACTTTGTGATGTTTCTTGTGATACTGATGACTTGTGTGATGCTACAGAAGCTTCTTTAGAAGGTGAGAATGAAGGTAACAATGAAATTGAACCTAGAGTTTTTGGTGATGGTACTAGTTTCAAAATCATGCAAAGAATGGGATATGAAGGAAAAGGATTGGGAAAGTGTCAAGAAGAGATTACCGAGCTTATTGAACTGATAATGAGATGAATAAATGAAGGCCTTAGATATGACAAAGGTAAGGATATTGTCACAAGTTCAAACAAGTCAACTCAAGAAAGAAAAGGTATGCATTATTCTTATTGTAACAGACATGGACATGAAAAGGAATTGTGTTGGGATCTATACCCTTGTAAGTTTTGTGGATTGACAAATCATTCTGAAAAGATGTGTTGTAATAAGATGCGGAGGAGAAAACCTATGATAGATTGTATGCAGATGGATTATGGATGGATTGATGGATTGAAATGGGAATTTGTTACTGGTATGTTCAAAAGGATGTATAGATTGTAGTTTTCATGTGTTGGAGGAAAAGAAGGATATGGAACAAGATATAGAGAGAAAAGACCTTATGAGAAGTAGAACAAGGACAATAATTCATATCACCGAGGGAGAAATGACAAGAATCATAATTCTTATCATAGTGAAGGATACTGGAAGGATGAAAGAAGATTTGATGGGAGAGGAACCTGTTTTCAATATTCGAGGCAAACAAATTAAGCATTGAATGTCAATAAGAGGATACTACTAGAGGAATAGTAGATAATGTAGAGGAAGAAGAACCTACTAAATCACTAAGTTTGATAGAGAAACTAGAAGAGTGAGAAGCATTTATATTAAGAGAGTTGTGTTATAGAACTAGGAAAATGGTGCAAGAGAAAGTTTTTCTGAACAAGTGTGAAGCATAGAAGGGAAAGGAAATTAATATTGCAAGGAAAGAAGGGAATGACAAGAAATTCTACTAGAAGAGAGATTGTATACCAGAGTAAGGAAAATGTGGATAAAGAAGTAGAGAGCAGAATAAGAGTAGTGTATGCAGAGAAGGAATTGGACAATTTTGAAGTGTGCGGAAGGAGTTGTAGTTAGAACTAGAAATTAGATAGTGTTGTAGAAAGAATTCAAGAATATATTGACTGAATCAAGGAAGTCACATGATTGTTTTAGAGGAGACATGTATGTATTGATTGACTCTTAATTGATTGAAGCAGACATTGATCTTGAGGTAGCTTGCAGAGAAGACTTGGTTAGACCACCGATCATGAGGCAATGCAAGGCTTGCAAGTAGACCACTGAACCTAGACGACCAGAAGATGAAGAAATTGAGCGAACTTGTCGAGAAGACTTGCTTAAACCACTGATCATTGAGGTAGTACAAGGCTTGCAAGTAGACAACTGAACCTAGACCACTAGAAGATGAAGAAATTGAGGCAGCTTGTGGAGAAGACTTGCTTAGACTACTGATCATTAAGACAGTGCAAGGCTTGCAAGTAGAATGTTGAACTTATCCTAAGGGATCACATTTATTTTTACATAATATAGACCAAAGTGAAGATGCTAAGTTTTCAATTAACCCTGAGAGTCTGATGCAGGGGCATCCGGAAGCATTCAAATGAATTGGGACAATTAATATTAAGTTGCAGAGTGCCAGGGAGAGCGACATTGGAGATTACTGCATTTTACCGCATTATCACATTAGAGCTTGTAGAGATCGATTTAGTTTCTATAACATGTCATCTACATCATATCTAAAATTTAGGTCATTTTGGTTTGTTTCTAGAGAGATATTAGTATCAGAAGATTACCTATTTTCACAAAGCAGAGCAGTTAGTGTTCTATGGAGTCTCATTGTTTTGCAAAGAAATTTTGTGACTTGTGGAGCTTAATGGAACATCATTCAAGGTAATTTAGGACCTGACCGACCTTCATGGAGATTCACACGAAGTTCCACTCACCTGCGGAGCAATACCATATGTTTAGGTCTTACCTATATGTGTCTACATGTTTCATACTAGTTGTTACAATTAGGCTGACCTATTAATGTTATCAATGTTTGCCGTAACGCCCCCGCCAAGGAACCCCAGAGGACAACACTAAACTAGGTCAAATTAATGGAACATTTAAAAAAAAAAGAAAATAACAATAGAATTCATAACATAATAATCTAAACCTAGGTCCTCTAAGGTTCCTTGACTGCGCTACTCACAAATCAGGGTTACAAGAAACAAGGTTACATAAAGAGATACAAATGGAGATGCATCCCAATTTACAAATACATGATAAATATCTTCTCAAACAAGAACAAGATATCCCTCATGCATTTACAAACAATTATAGTAAGAACCATAAGGTTGTCCTTAGCATAGTGGAAAAACATATTCTTTGCTTCAATAATCTACTCAGTTAAAAAAACCTATATTTTTGCATCTAAAAGTGAACATTAGTTCCATAAAGATTATCAATAAACATAAAAGAGAACAATATACTAGCCTAAGGCCCTAAGGGGTCAACCTAATGTCTCAGGGGGTCATGATGGTCTTGCCTATGTAATGGGGTTAGAGGATCTGTAGTTTGCCTGCTAGACTTACAACTCGATTCCAAACAACCTATTACTCATACTTCTTTCCATGTTACTAGGGATAGATTTTAGAGGAACATTCTAAAAAATCAACATATTCAAAGGACCATTATCCATAACTATATAAATTTCTAAGTTATAACTATTGTAAAAAAGGTGATACAGTGGACGAAATGTTTTACTATCTCATCACAATAGTTGGACCCAAAATATCATTTACTTTACCCATGGTAGTTCACAATCAATCTCTTAACAAGAAGATGGCCTATTAGGCCATAAAGAGAGAACAATTATGAGGAATCATAGCATGCATGATTACATGATTATACAACTACCTTATAAGTTCAAACCCTTACATTTAAGTGAATGTCCAAAATTTGGTCTGGCAGCTTAATTGATAACTCCAATGATCTTTTATCATTTTATTCTTGGTCCTATAGAATGGTTTTCCCAATCAAGAGATGAGTAATCAAAGGTTTATTATAATTCATAAAAATGTTCATAATCATCTCCAAAATAATACAAATTATACGTAATTACAGTAAATTTCAACTCTCCCTGTTTTAGATCCCAGCCAAATAGATCTAATCTAAACTTAATATAGCAACGATGATGACTATCATTAATCAAAAGATAAATTATTTCAATAAGAATGTTATAGAAATTAATCTTCTCATATCATTGAATCATCCCCTCTAATCAGCAAGACATCGCAGGACAGTATTAAGGAATCATGGAAAAGGACAACCTTATGTTTCTTACTATAATTGTTTGTAAATGCATGAGAGATATCGTGTTCTTGTTTTAGAAGATATTTATCATGTATTTGTAAATTGGGATGCATCTCCATTTGTATCTCTTTATGTAACTTTTATTTCTTGTAACCTTGATTTGTGAGTAGCACAGTTGAGGAACCTTAGAGGACCTAGGTTTTGATTATTATATTATGCATTCTAATATTATTAATTTGACCTAGTTTAGTGTTGTACTCTAGGGTTCCTTGGTGGGGGTGTTACATTTGTGAAGGATATAAATGAAGGATAAAGGTCTGTTTCATGGCAGCAACGAAGAGTGACGAAGTGTGCAAAGAAAGGAAGCAAGAAGATGAATTGTGTTGATCCAGAGGAGTAGCAGAATAGAGTAGAAAGTAGAGTAGTGATTAGAAGAAGATATAGAGTATAGAATTGAGAAGAAGAAGACACCAGAAGACATGAAGTTGTGTTGTACAAATCTTTTGTAAACCTGGGTTGCGGCCTAGCATGTAAAAAGCCCTAGAGGCATATGTAATGATGTTTGGGATTATAATATAATGAAAAATGATCTTTGAAGGCTAGGGTTTTCCCTTTTAGGGTTTTTCCAAGATAAATTATGCATCATGTGTTTATGAGTATCTTTTATCATTTTGTTTTTATCTGTATGTTGTCATTACATCTTTGCTATGATCATTGGGTTGGTTGTTTAAGGCTGCAAGATTGGACAATCCTCCATTGGACCCTCCTACCTTGACTGCATCAGGTAGATTGACCTTTGTTCAATCCCATGATAGCGGATATAGTTTGAAAAAGAGAAGGTGACAGAAGACTATCCATGTAGGGGCTGCAAAGTATACTATCAACTGCCATTTTTATGTTGTTTTCTTTTGGTAGGCATGAGTTTTCCACAATCCATGACAATAATAATGAGAGTGCTTCTAGATATAACTGCATATGTTTTTGATTCAACATTTTGGATCATGCTCAATGGTCCATCATCAGGAAGAGGAGTGTTAGATAGGATAGTAAACTTGAGCTACTTAAAGGAGCAAGAAGGGGAGATAAGGAGGGAATGGAAAACAAGGGGCATAAGGCTAGGAAAGAAAATAAAAGATAAAAAAGAAGGTCAAGAGTGAGTAAGAAAAAGAGTCTAGATGGGAGACAATAAGAGCAAAAAACATAACATTCAAGTATCCAAACCAATAAACCAGCACACTAAGACTGAAAATAAAGTAAAGTAATAAGATATATGTATATATATAGGAACTCTCAATCAAACTAAAATGGACACAAAAACATACAAATATATATATATATATATATATATATATATATATATATATATATATATATATATATATATATATATATATATATATATATATATATATATATATATATATATTAGGTGTACTTTGTAGACTTACACTATTTTATATATTCTTTGGGTTTGATTTACATTTAGATAGTACTATTATATATATTTATTGATATGTATTCTATCATTTTTTTATTTTTATACATAGAGTAGTGTATTCATATGACAGGTATTTGAATACATTTTTTTTGTTTTATTTTGTTTCTTTCTTCAATTATTTTGTTTGTATGTTTTCGTGTCCATTTTAGTTTGATTGATAGTTCCTATATATATGTTACTACTTTACTTTATTTTCAGTCTTAGTGTGCTGGTTTGTTGGTTTGGCTACTTGAATGTTATGTTTTTTACTCTTATTGTCTCCCATCTAACCTCTTTTTCTTACTCACTCTTGACCTTCCTTTTTATCTTTTATTTTCTTTCCTAACCTTATGCCCCTTGTTTTCCATTCCCTCCTTATGTCCCATTCTTTCTCCTTTAAATAGCTCAAGTCTGCTATCCTATCTAACACTCTCCTCTTCCTGATGGTGGATCATTGAGCATGATCTGAAATGTTGAATCAAAAACTTACCTAGTTGTATTTAGAAGCACTCTCATTATTATTGTTTTCTTTTACTAAGGTCGATTCTCACAACCATTGAAACACAAAATAACTCTATATTTAAAAGGGCACAATCAATGCTACTTAATGATTTTTTTCAATATTGCATGTTTCTCCTTAGAGTTACCAGTTATACAATCAGTGAACTGAATGAATAAGTTTTGCAAGACTCTTAGTTACAAATAATAATTTCAGAGATATTTATCAGTGAAAGAATGATTGATATATATATGATCCATAGCATAGGAAAGATATAGATTATTTTTTGTTGAAATCAGAAAACTCTGATATTTTTAGAAGCATATACTTTGATCATCATATTTGGAAATAAATAAAGTAGTTAAATTTTTGTTGTGATCTGAAGGTTTAATTGGTCTCTTATTTGGAGGTAGGGGAAGGGCCCAATCTCACCAAAGAACAAGGACATGTACCCTTTTAGTTAGATTCATTATCTTGTCATTTTTGAATTTGTTAATTAGATTTATTGCTTTATGGAAGTAGTTGTTTTAGATATTTCTTTAAAGTCAATTTTCCTTCAGCAACTACAATGCTTCAATTTCTTTAGTTCAAAGTGATTTTAAAAATTCTTTTTTTCAAGTAAACATTTAGATGCATGGTTTAAATAGAAGGCTGAAGTAGTATAGTTTGAACTTCAACATTCTCAGAATATTGTTAGCATGACGACAAATTAAAACTCTACTGTAAATGGCCATGGACACACCCTAGATTTGCCAAACTAGAGAAACTAATATATTTAAATGCAAGACTAGTCTACATAAAGTTATATCTCCATGATTAGAATGCAAGAAGAAGAGAGACTCCATGACCTCATAGACCAAGATTTGAAGAGCTCAATAAGATTTCCACAAAATGAAGAGAGTTGAGGAAGATTATAAAGGTTGGTCAAGCATACGATTAGATAAGTCTTCACTTATGTAATTTTTCAAGCTAAATTAAATGAATGTTTGATTTAAATTTAAGAAAGTGAATAAGAATACAATAATCGCATCTATGTGATACTTTGAGTGAAAGAATGGTCTTTTGACTTCAACATAATATTATAGATTTCTAGATATTATTTGTACATATCTGATAAACCATTCAGATACATAGTTGTAGTGTGTAGAATTAAATACAAATTTTATAGATGATGATCACACATATGGTAATATGGTACAACTTTTATTTAATGTTCTCCAAAATAAAATATAAGTCTTGATGATGTGCTCTAAGGTCTTTTCACAAAAGGATATGTACACACAACTTTCAAATTAATATTAATTGGAAACTAAAAGTACAAAAAATAGAATAATCTTTTATATTACATTAGGTTTTAATTCGCCACCATAATTAAAAACACATATTACATTAGGTGTTAATTCAGCACCTCAATTAAAAATTTGTGGGCAATTCAAGATTAATTCACCACCTCAATTAAATAATTTATGACAAATTAAAGTTTAATTTGCCACCTTAATTAAAAATTTATTAAAAACTTGGCCTAGATTTGCCACCTTAATTAATAGTTTAAGAAAACTTTGGGTTCTCATTCCCCAATTTGATTCAAAACAAGAATGAATTTTGGGTTTTAAATGGCCCAATTTTTTTAAAAAAATTATATTCTAACATAAATAGGCACCCTCTCTATGACTTCAGTTCAGTTTTTGAAACAAATTGCCAAAATAATTTTATCGCAACATAGAGAATTCGCCAAAATTTCTAAAGAATTGTAGAGCTAGTTGTTAAAGTTTACCCTACTTGACATCTTCTTTGTGAAAGACTATATGGGAAATGCCATTTCCTTTTCCAAATTAGGTGGTTAACTTGTTAAAACAATTCAGCCAAGAGACAACTATCTACATAAGAGAGTGGAGGGAGGTTGCTTGGTTCTCGATGGCAGCTCAAATATTCTCTTTCTATAAGAGGATTAATCAAGTGGCATCGACTATGGGGTCGACAATGGGCACACACACGCTGATCGAACACAAAGACCATTGGAATCTTTCTTAGTCGTACATGTCATTGGTGCAATCTATAAATTCAGATTTGTTAGTCAATATTGCCACACTCTTCCCCAACCTCATAATGAGTATGGGTTTACTTAAATTTACTTTGACCTTAGATATCGTCATTTTCAATGTTAGTCTCTAAAAATGTCTATAATACTTGATAGTAGCTTTGGACTTCTAGATGATTATTCTAATGGGTAAGTCCAAGCTCGGATTATAACCATCAAAACAACTTCAATTTGGTGGTGAAAGCATCAACTGCATTTTTATAATGTTTTTAAAGTATTTGATTCAACTTAGAACAGCACCCAACAACAGGACTGGGCGACATTAAATACCCTCTGCGTGACAACTTATTATCAATCAATGAGAAGTCTTGCTTTGTAGCAGCTCATCTTATTTCATTTCCTCCCTCTTATAGCCTCTTCTGCTATATAGATTCTGCAGACAGAAAAGTCTTTCTTAGTATATCACAATACTATTTACTAGGTTTAGGAGCTTGTTTTCTCTTCTGAGCAATCTTTTGTCCGTGCAATACCATTGCAGCTAGGTAATAATAATGAAGCTTGTCTGTGCTTTTGTTATGCTAGTGTTTTTCCGGTTGCTTATATCCTCCCTTACCCCAGCTGCTCGGCCTACCCCTGATGTCAAAGTTGTGAGCTATAAATCCAGTTCTCAGAAAGGAGTAATGGAAAATAATGAAGTCAATGTAAGCCTTGGGCTTGGAGAGGAGTCAAAGGCCATTATACCTGCAAACTCTAAGCTTTCATACGGCCATGATGATAATTCTAGGAAGGTGAAAGGTTTTCCTTCCCCAATTACAGCAGGTAAGATGGTTAGAAAAGTCGAAGAAAATAGTACTACAATTCAGCCACTAGGACATAGCCCCGGAATTGGCCACAACAATCCTCCTGGCGCTATGGACTTATCTCCATAGAGAAACAGTTTCAAATCTATCTTTCATTATTCTATATCTTCCACTATTCTATAAAAATAGGTCATTATCTCCATAGGGCAACAATTTCAAAGCTATCTACCATTATTCTACAAAAATAGGTCATTAGCTCCATAGAGCAACAATTTCAAAGTTATCTGCCATTATTCTATAAAAGTGGGTCATTATCTCCATAGAGCAACAATTCCAAAGCTATCTGCCATTATTCTACAAAAATAGGTCATTTTGTACACATATAATTAGCCATTACATTTGTCTTTTAATCATTGTTTAGTTTCACTTGTTATGATGTAAGGACAAGTCAGGTTTGAAACAGGTGGTGAAGAAAAATAAAGTTAGATCTGGGAGACTAAAGATTCAGAATGGAAATTATCAAATGGTCGCATTGTGCAGAATGGCTGAGTTCCTCTATTAATATCCAAGTTAAGGGAGGAAGACAGCATCCTTGAGCTTAAAACTATTGTGCAAGTGGAAATGCTATAAATGTTGATGTGTTTAACCTTCTGTGTGTTTTTATTTATAAATGTATAGAAATATAAATAGAACATCAGAAGTTCGTATGATCAAATATAAGTGACAGTTTCCATTAATATAGTTTGTTTTTTTCTCGAAAAATAGTCTGGTGCACTTGGTTACTGTCAGTTGCTTAAGAGAGAGAGAAGTAGAGCCCTAAAAGGGGTCATGCCATAGTTTTATACGTACTTCAAATATATGGGAAAATGGTTGAATGATCAATAGAAAGCATGAATCGTTGTTACTGACCATAATTTCATAGATGGCAATATTAACTTCTTTGTATCGACATTTTTTACATGAAACTATTTTAATTGTTAATAAGAGCTACACTAATGTGATCTGATGCTGGATTTTTCTCTATTTTTCTTGCTGAATGGAAAAAGAAAATAAATTAGAAAGCAACAACATTGGAATTAATGCGTTGGGATGGATTAAGTTATTAAAATAAATGTATAGAATGTAAAGAAATAAAATAATAATACTTAATTTTAGATTTGATGTTGACTTTATTATGATAGATCCCATCCATTAATTAATCATTGCATTAAGAAATTAAGATTTATTAGATAACCACCCCATGACTCAAAATTTGCTTTTTAATATTCTATGTCAGTTCCACGCTTGCAAAATTGATGTTCATCTTCACTGAACTAAGCCTTAAACACATATCTAAACTATTTTGAAGTTGATGTCATAGATCTACTCACCTCAGTGTTTGGAATTTGCATCTAAATGGGGGTGGTGTTGATAAACATCATCAAGGAGTTTGTTATGCATGGATGGTCCTCCTCTGGTTAAACTATAGATCTAATTTAATGAGTATGCTATAAAGATTGAAGACACAAAAAGAAATATAGAATATGTCTAGGCAATGAGGATGCTGATGTTATGATGATGCCATGATCTTATAATGATGCAATTTGTAACAAAAAAACTCTCATGTGATCACTCTATATGTGTTCAATGATTACTAGATTACTATAGTAAATTATGATTTGTCCTTTCATACAACACCCTTGCTTGGAATTTAATTAGTTTTGGGCTTTAGTTAGCTCATAACATATAGTAAGAAACGGGTTGACATATGCCTAATCTAAAATTTAAATTTTAAAGTAGGGTCAAATCTATGCCCATAGATATTAACTTGGTTCCTTTGTTGCATTATAATGTTGACACAAGGTGATGAATGGATTAGATTTCAAATTCACTATGGGGCCTTCAGATGTGTGGGGATAGGTTTTGGCTATTTTGTTAACTTTCAAACAAAAACATGTTTTGCATAGTAGTCATTGCATTAATGACAAATCACTGTACTTAAACAATATCCACTTCAATGATTAAACAACCAATAGCAATTTTACATTTTATCCATTACAAAAAGTTGAAAATATTTGTCTTATTTTTATTGGTCAAAATTGAATTTTGATTGTTGAAGTGGATGATGTTTAAGAATCACCATGACAAATAGGCCAAAGTGAGTACAAAATGAAAGGGAGAAGTACAAAACATGCATGTGAACTACCATGAAGATGTATGCCAAAGTAAACAAGTAAATTTAATATCCAAACACTCATATAGATGATATAGATGAGGATTGTAATTTTGTGCACTTCCTGAAAAAGAATACTCAATCTCAAAACATAGAAGCACAAAAAGCTCCAATGAGTGGCATCTAACAATCACTTAAAATAACCACAAAAACAATTAGTCAACAATTGGTGTGAAGGAGTTGTAGAAAGGGATAATGTGACTCTACATGGAATGAAAATAATCAGCTTCTTTCAAGAGTAGTAGTAATATGATTCTTCACAAAGAAGAAATAGTAGTAGGATTCTTTGTAAAGCAAAAATATTAATATGACAACCTATAAAGGAAATAATAAGATTCTTCCTAGAGAAGAAGTAATAATGTGATTCTTCCTAGAGAAAAAGTAATAATAGAACACTTCTTAATGTGGAAACAATCATTATAACCATATGTTAGTCATTTCAACCATACTCATCAAACTAATATTAGGGACATTATATCTATTAGGAACCCGTGTTTAACCCTTCTCTTTACTTTGTTAGTATATTGCTGTTGGACGCATATGCTTTGTAAGTCGTCTCGTGAGTATATTGTGTTATCCCACATTCATGGGGAGTAATAGTTGTTTAGATTAGACTTAGTATATAAGTACGTGTTGAGGCCAATGAAGGCATCCATGAATTTATTGTATTGAGCTTGCTCAAAGGAGGTTGCCCCCTCGAAGTGGCCTGGGATCAATAAATTCCTTTTGTGTAATTTTCATTATATTTTTGTAGGAGGTTCCTCTCATCTGGTATCAGAGCTCTTTCTTGGGCTCACTGGGTGGAATTTTTGCTGAATTTTTTTTCTGCAGTGGCCTCCAAGTGTTGTGATTATTGTAGTAGTTCTTTTTTTTGCATCTGTATTGTCATTTCAATTGCAGGTTCAGATTAGGGAATAATCCCTATCCGCTTAACTGTGGGAAGTGCCTGGGCATAGCCCTAAAACTCATTGTGAGGAGTACCACAGGAACCCCGAAGTAGCTGGCCCATTGAGAGGACCTGCCAGCAAAAAGGGTAATAGCCCCTACCTGATTGACTAGTTCCCATTCGTGAGGTAAACCAAGAGCTATCATTTGTGGCAAAGCAGTTATCAGTTTTACTTGAGCTATGGAGTGAGGGATACTGCCCCAATACGCAAGCCGTTAGACAACATTGGTAGCCAAATGAATCCCCTAAACCTTTAGGAAGCCAAACATACCTAGGGCCCATATCTATTGACAGCCAGTAAATTACAGATTGAATCCGTCCAGAGCAGTTCGCAGTTAGTTTCTAGAATTTTTTTTTTTTTTAAATCCTTTTTTTCACCATATCTTCCTTGCCTTAGCCTTTTTTCCTCTCAAAATTCACTGGAACCCCTAAAATTCCATTCTGCATATTTCCTTCCTTGAGGATCCTATCCCAAATTCCACTTATCAAAGCTAGAAATCCCACATTTGTCTAGTTTTATGGTTTGCCATAACTTCTGTGATTGTCACCCAATAGCGTTCAAATTTTGCCATAGTGTTCGTTTCCTATTTTTGCTCCTTTGTCCCTCTTGGACAAATTTTTCCATTCTTTCACCCCACTTCTAAAATCCCCATTTTCTGCTTCCCTGTCCCTCAGCAAGTGTCCAAAACCTAGTCAAACCCCAATTACCCATCATAGTTTTTCCCAAATCCAAATTTTCTTTTACTAAAAAAGTTTTTGTTTTTGTTTTTCTACCCATTCCCAAAACAAAAAAATCTCCTAGTTATGGTTGTCACCCACGTAGAAGCAAAAAATATGGAGGATAAACTTTTAACCCTCAAGACCAAACTCCAAGATCTAGATGAAAAAATTCTCAGCTTCAATCTTCAACATTCATCCATGAACAATAGATGGCAGCCAGAGTCTTCTACAGACACTGGGTTCTCTTCTTTCGGCAATTTTCGTGGGCCAAAGCTTGATTTTCCTCACTTTGATGGTGATCTGATCCGACTGGATTGATATACTAGGTAGAACAATATTTCAGTCTGCATAATACTTTTGATGTCAACAAAGTCCCACTTACATCCTTTCATTTGGAACATGATGCCCTTCAATGGTTTCGTTGGTACATCAAGGCTCATGAAGAGCCCAAATGGATAGATTTTTGCAAACTCATTTTGCAATGATTTGGCCCTCGTGCTTTTGATGACTTCACATGAGCACTCACTAAACTTCGCCAAACTGGCACTGTGAGAGAATACCAGACATAATTTGAGAAACTTACCAATCACACAGAGGGATTGTCTGATGAATTCTTTAGGAGCTATTTTGTCAGTCGCCTGAAGGATTCAATCTGATCTAAGGTTAAAATGTTCCATCCCAGCACAATGATGGAATCCTTAGGGTTAGCTAAGTTGTCGAAGAACAAGATCACACCTCAACAACGCTGCAAATCCAATTTTGTTCCATTCAAAAACATGGTTTCCTAAAGACCTCCAAACACGCCAGCTCCTAGAACAACTCCTATCAAGCATTTAACTGAAGCAGAGATGCAGGCATGTAGAGAAAAAGGGCTTTGTTATAATTGTGATGAGAAATTCACTTGAGGACATAGATGTGTTGAGAAAAAGCTCTATCTCTTGGATGTGGATTCTCTGCCTGCAACTGAAGTTTATGAAGATGCTCAAGATACAATAGATGATCAGGTCAAAACTCAGTAGTCACCTATTGACCCTACTTCTTAGGAAGACCAACCAGAGATCTCTCTCTATGCTTTAGTAGGAGTAACCACCCCACAAACCATGCGGGTTAAGGGTTACTTCAAGAAGCTCCCTCTTACAATACTCATTGATTCTGGTAGCACTCATAACTTCATTAACCCTCAGATTGCCAAATAGGCTGATTGTTTTGTCCATCCTTGCTCCAGCTTTGAATTCATGATTGCTAATGGGGGCACATTACCTTGCAAAGGGAAGTGTCGCAATGTGCATATCTCTATTGGAGATTATAACATGCATTCTAACATTTTTTCCTTTCCCTTAGGCAGATGTGATGTGGTTTTGGGCACTCAATGGTTACACACTTGGACCCATCTTATGGGATTTCGCTGAACTTTGGATGCAATTTTCAGACAATGGGCAAAAACACACATTAAAGGGCTTACAACCAGGGTCTCTCAGCATCATCAGTTCACATCGCATGGAAAATCTCCTTAAGATGAATTCACATGGTGTCATCACTCAACTCCATTCTATTCAAATGCAACCATCAGTGGTCTCCACTACTCCTTCAAATCGACAGCAAATTTTGGATAGATATGCATGTGTCTTTGCCAAACCAGTGGGATTGCCACCTTCACGACTAGAGGACAACCGTATTTAGCTCCTTCCTAGAAGCGTTCCTCCCAACATTAGGCCCTACTGCTACCCATTTAACCAAAAGATATAGATTGAGATGCTCATTTGGGACTTACTAAAGCAAGGTATTATTCACCCTAGTACTAGTTCCTTTTCTTCACTAGTTCTTCTTGTCTAGAAAAAATATGGGTCATGGCACCTCTGCATTGACTTCTGAGCACTTAATCACATCATAATCAAGGATAAATTTCTGATTCCTATTGTTGATGAGCTTCTTGATGAGCTTCATAGAGCTCATTTTTTCTCCAAGTTGGATCTTTGTTCTGGGTAACACCAAATTCAGGTTCATGAGGATGATATCCCTAAAATAGCTTTCTGCATGCATTATGGCCACTATGAGTTTTTTGCCATGCCCTTTGGCCCCACTAATGCTACTTCAACATTCCAAGTATTGATGAATAAAATATTCTGGCCCTACTTGAGGAAATTCATTCTGGTCTTCTTTGATGATATCCTCATCTATATTAAAACATGGGCTGAGCATCTCCAACATCTGGATCTTATACTGCAACTTCTCTCTTCTCATCATCTCTATACAAAATAATCTAAATGTGTTTTTGGCCAAGAGGAAGTGGAGTATCTTGGGCATATTGTTTTAGCCCAAGGGGTTCGAGTGGATCCTGCCAAAATAGATGCCATGAAAAATTGGTTGAATCCTCAGACACTCAAGAGCCTCCATGGTTTTTTGGGTCTGACTGGCTACTATCGTAAGTTTGTCAAGGATTACGAGAAGATTGTAGCTCCATTAACAACTATGTTGAAAAAGGATGCTTTTACATGGACACATGCTACTGAGTGTGCATTTGAAAAACTGAAACAAGCTATGTGTACTACACCTATTCTAGCTATGCCAGATTTTTCTAATACCTTCACTATTGAGAGAGATGCTTGTAGCAATGGACTCGGTACTATTCTCCTTCAAGATGAACATCCCATTGTGTTCACTAGCAAAGCCCTTTCTGGTAAGAATTTAGTACTCTCTCCATATGAGAAGGAAATGATGGCTATTTTGCATGCAGTACAGAAGTGGTAGCCATACCTACTAGGGAATCATTTCTATGTCAAGACTGATCACCAGAGTCTAAAATATTTCCTGGAACAACAGGTCTCCTCCCCAACACAACAAAAATGGGTTATCAAACTCATGGGTTATAACTATGAGATCACTTACAAGAAGGGTAAGGACAATATTGTGGTGGATGCTCTTTCTCTCACATTTGATGACCAAGCTTCTCTTTCAACTATTTCTATGCGTGTTCCAAATTGGTTGTAATTTGTCCAGCAGGGCTATGTCAATGACTCTTCATTATCTCAAATCATCCAGCAGTTGGCCAATAACCCTTCTATTGTACCACATTACTCTTTGGATGGTGCTTCTTCAACAAGCTATCTTCTATGAACTCCATGCTTCTCCACCAGCAGGGCACTCTAGGTTCCTCAAAACTTATGAGTAGGCATGGTGTAACTTCTTTTGGAATGGAATGAAAAGGGAAATTCAATAGATGGTGGCTGAATGTGATAATGTCAGTGCAACAAAGTTGAAATGACACTCCTTCCTAGATTTCTCAAACCCTTGCCCATCCCTACATAGATTTGGATAGATATTTCTATGAATTTCATTGAGGGGCTCCCTAAATCTAGAGGGAAGACAGTGATCTTGATTGTGGTTGATCACCTCTCCAAATATAGTCATTTTTGTGCCCTCAGCCATCCCTATACCACCTCCTTAGTCACACAAATTTTCATGGACCAGATCTTTCGTCTTCATGGCATCCCTTCTTCCATTGTCTCATATCGTGATGTAACTTTCACTAGTCATTTTTGGATAGAACTATTTCGACACACTGGCACCAAACTAAAGATGAGTTCAGGGTATCACCCACAAATAGATGGTCAGACTAAAATTATCAACAAATGTTTGGAAACTTATCTTCGTTGCTTCACCTTAGAACAACAACATCAGTGGGCAAAGTGGCTCCCTCTCATTCAATGGTGGTATAATACCTCCTACCACATTGCATCTAAAATGACTCCATATGAAGCATTCTATGGTCAAGCACCACCAGTGCTCCTTCCATACACCCCCAATAGTTCACCAGTTTAGGCAGTTGACACAGTTCTCCAAACCTAAGACCAGATTCTTCATATTTTGCAGGACAATCTTAACATGGCAAGAAATCAAATGAAACAACAAGCCAATTAGCACCATTCTGAGCACACTTTTCAAGTAGGTGATATGGTTTTTCTTCATTTACAACCATATAAGCAATCATCCCTGAAACTGAAAGGGCATCATGAGCTAGCTCCAAAGTTCTATGGGCCATATAAGGTTCTTCAGAAGATTGGGTCAGTTGTTTATAAATTGGAGCTTCCTCCTTCTTCCCGTGTTCATCCAGTATTTCATGTCTCTTGTCTAAAGAAAGTTATTGGCACCAACATCAGAGCACAAACTATTTTACCAGAACTAGATAATGAAGGATCCATCATTTTGGAGCTAGAGGCAATCCTTGACAAGGGCACTTGTTAGCTTCACTCTCAATCCATCACAGAGGTATTAATTCAGTGGCATGGAATGCAACCAGAGGATGCTACATGGGAACCACTCCTTTAGATTCAGCAACAATTTCCACATCTTAAGCTTTGAGGACAAAGCTTTTATAAGAGGGAGGGGATGTTAGGAACCCATGTTTAACCCTTCTCTTTACTTTCTTAGTATATTGTTGTTGGATGCATATGTTTTGTAAGTCATCCCATGAGTATATTGTATTATCCCACATTCATGGGGAGTAATAGTTGTTTAGATTAGACTTAGTATATAAGTACGTGTTGAGGCCAATGAAGGCATCCACGAATTTATTGTATTGAGCTTGCTCAAAGGAGGTTGGCCCCTCGAAGTGGCTTATGATCAATAAATTCCTTTTGTGTTCCTGCTATTTATATATTTCTATTATTTTGTGTAATTTTCATTATATTGTTGCAGGAGGTTCCTCTTAATATCCCCCTTGAAGGGTTTTTGTAAAAGGGATGCAAGGAACTAGAGGAGAGGAGAAATGTATATTATCATGTAAAATGACATAAGCATGTACAAATGTAATGATATCATGATGCGATAACCATGGAACAACATAGTTGTTAAAAATTTTCATAAACAATAAATCTAACCAATAGCTAATGGCTATGATCTAATCACAAATCTAGATGAATAAAATAGATTAAATATTGAATACATTGGAATAAATTATAAAGAAAAATTATAAATATATAGGCCTCTTGGATCCATGAATCAAGGAGATGACATGTTCAGGAGGTTATGAGTAAACTCTTAATGACTCTTAATCAAGAGGTGTTTTAACTCAATATGACTAATATGGAGGTGGCCTTGACTAAATAGAGGTCATACCTAACTACCATCGATCAAGGATTGATGAGGAAATGGTGGCACTTTTGTACCTCAAATCAAGGTGAGCACATTTCATTATACAATACCTAGGAAAGAATAATTAAATATCCCTAATTACCTAAGTAAACTTATTATTTTAAAAAGTAAAATTTTACACTAGCAAGAGGAAGGTGTGATCATGAAATCATCTGTGAAAAATGAAGCATGATGTGCCCTCATTTTTGCCTCCATGAAAGAAAAATAGGAATCACTAATAGATAATGTCATGGAAGCATAGAAAAATGTATCATACACCATAAAAAACATCTATAAGGGGGGGAATTTGTTCCCCAATGAATCTAGTAAACCAATGTAATTATAGGATACAACTCTAATAAGCATTAGTACCATAAAATAGAAACATATAATCATAACATAAACATGCAAGGATAAGATAGGAATGATGCAAAATATAAATATTATGAGCATATGATCCATAAGATATAAACATGAGTAGAACACCATTAATATATAAAAATATAACTATCATATAGAGGATTATCCCAAGTGGGAAAAACATGACATGCACAAAGAACATGTAACAAGACATTAGACATATTAGTATATAATTTTAAATGAGAATGAAATACATAATAACCTAGGAGGTGAACAACAAACATGACCTAATAAAAAAGCCAAATAAAAATCATAAAGTAAACAAGATTTTTTTTCCAACATGATGATAGTTGTTTCCAATCACTTTATTCTTTGCAACATCCCAAATTCATATAAAACAATACAAAAGAAAAGACATAAGCAACATAATAAATAAGTATCATTGAACCACACAATACCTATTTAAAGGCATTTGTATCATCATGGAGCACTAAAGGTGCTTCCATCATCCACATTCTAAATAAGAAGATAAAATAATAAAAACATAAAAACAAATAAAACAAAAGACAAGGAGAAGGTCTTACCAAGTTAGGTTGGAATTATTTTCTTTCATGAGAATGAACCTTAATGTAACCATGCTCAACCTTTAAATTTCTTTGTAGTGTAACCTCATGCACTCGTTAATTGTTTCTCAACTAAGGTAACAAGATAAGTACATATATGGGAACATATGATAGCCACTTCTACTGAACACCTTACATAGTACTTGATAATTTTATTTTAATGACATTTGATCATGTGAATTATTCTATTTTTGATTTATCATCAATGATACAATTAATTAAGTGGATTATTGTTATTGATTTATGATTGATTCATGGAAGGGTCTAATATAGGACTATGCAACCATGCAGTCTTAACAGAAACACACATACTATAACTTAAGTAGACATAAAACAACAATATGATAATCTATTCACCATAACAATAGAACTACAAACTTCTTCAATTGGCTTCTGTCATGCTAGGCTTTAATCATCTGAATACAAATAATAGAATTCAAAACATATTGCAATACAATCCACAAACTTGATTTCCATCTCTAATCTTTAAATTGACTACCCCCAAACCATTATGAGTGTTATTTATCTAGTAGCTTCAACCCTTAGGAATGATCTCATTTAGTTGCAAGGTGGTATGAATCCCAATGCCTTATGAAACAAGTAGTTGGAAAAATGTGTGAATAAGTATCCCAAATTCAATGTGATGATGATGGATTGATAAATCTCCATAGAATTCACACCATAAAAAATCCTAGGTCCAATATACCTTGATATGTATTCCTTTGATGCTTCAAACTCTAGAATGTTTGTTTAAGCCGTCAACAATGAAACTTAGAGTATTCTTGTTAATCCTAGTAATGGTTAAGAAACCAAATTATGCATGTGGAGTGATCCAAATCTCCTAGAAATTGAATGTAGCATTGTATGATCATTATAGAACATTTATTAGCAACCACAAGGTGTGATGTGCAATTGTAGTGAAATATGGTATCTACTCTATGATGACTAGAATGTAAGTGATTTTTGTTAAATAGATAAACAAGTAAAAGAAAATATTTTCTTGGTAATGCAAGACTACTCCTAAAACTGCATAGATAAGTGATTTGTGAGCATAGTTCTTGAAAGTAAGGGCTAAGTCATAGAATAACCCTATTGGCTACTAACCAACGTTAATGCATCCTTAACAAATGAATAGGCTTGTAGGATCAACTGGATGTTGTTTCTTCTTCCACCTCTTCTAGTCCCAATTAAGGAACTAGGACATGCCTCAACTTCTATATTTCTACTTACACCTACAACTCTCCTTAAACATTCTTTCATCTTCTACTTTATTCTTCTCAAACTAAATATCTTCTACTAATCTAATCTCCTTTTCCTGTAGCTCTCAACCTCTATCATTCTAAACTCAAATTGAAACTCATTTCTTAGACCATTTTCTTCCTATTTACTCATTTATGGTATCCAATCCTAAAACATTTTCTTAGTCTTATACTGTATATTACTCCATAAGCAACCTATAAATATTTTCTTCACTTCTATACCAAAAGTTCCTCTCATGTACCCCTTAATTTTGCTATTTTCCAAATCTATACTATCTATTTCTATCCCAAACTAAGCTCCTTCTATTTTCTTATTATCATTCTTATAAATTATCACAACCATGACATATTCTACCATTTCAAATCTATCACAAGATTTTGGTTCCTCTTTCCCTTCATGTCCATCTTCTCTGCTATTGTGGTGCACACAAACAAATGTCTCCTTCACCCAATCAATTGTAAGACTTTGTTAATTACCCTATTTGATAAATTCTCCTCCTAAAACTCTTTCTTGATTACTATATATCTTTTGATTACCTCCTATACTAATATAACTTATTTTCATTATTCTTTACCTTTATATTTCTATCTTGTTACATATTTCAACTTATTTACTTGAAACAACTATATCAGACACTTGATCTCTTTAGTTTTTTTATCAACTATACATTACTATTATCATATCCACAACTTTGACTTAATTATTCACCTTCTCTATACTCACCACATATTATTTCAACTCATTTAACATAGCTCCACCACACACTATCTAATTCTTTTGTATCTCCTCTCCTCTTAACACTTCGTCCCTTGCAACTCTATAGAATGTCTTCTAAATTGTATCTAATTCACTTTATTCTACCACAAACTTCATCACTAGTCCATCTATATTCTACATATTACTTCTTATTCTTGAGAACTCTAAAAAATATACTTTTGGCAATTCCTATCTCTGCATTCTTGCTTCCACAACATCTTCATTTTCAATGCTATACTCTTTATACGTTACCACAAGTTTGTATTCCTCTTCTATGTTATGAAATTTTCTTATTTACTCATCTATCTCACTTTAAATTTCTTAATTACTACTTCCTAATATGCTACATTGTCCTTCAAGTATCAATTCTACAAGTGTATTTATCACATCTTGATCATTCTCATCAATCATCAAATCTTCAAACCTATCTTCTAGCTTGTCACAATTCATACCTCTCAAATCTTCTTCACTTATTATTTCTGCCAAAAAAATATCTTGGTCATCTCGATAACCTATTTCTACACCTTCTTCTCATAGGTCCATAATTTCTTCCATGTCTTCACTCTCTAATTCTTTTTCTTCATTTGAACTAGTCTTTGTGTTAGGAAGTAATTAGTGCATGACATATAATAATGTAATAAATAATAAATTAACACGTTGATGTTAATTTATTAGATGTTAGTTTTTAGTTAGTTATTACTTATTTGTTAGTTGGTAGTTAGTTGTTTGGGTAGTTAGTAAGTTCACTGTATTTATAAAGCCATAGAATGTAATCATTTGAGTGTTGAAGATGAATGATTAATTGTTGTGTTTGAGAATCTAGCTCTTGCGTCTCAATTTCAATATGGTATCAGAGAGGGTTTTTGGACCTCTCTATTTTCCTTCCATTCACTCATTTTTCCTTCTCCAAAGTGGTTCATACAAACTCCAAGCAATATGGACCACATGCAATAGCCATTGTTGCCCATCCACCCTTATTTCATTTTGTCAAAATAGGGACAATGCAGACCACGTGCAAATCTGATGCATTCATAATCCATATGTATTTATCTTATCTCTCCATCTTATTCACTCTTTTCATTGTTTTCCCTCGATTTTGTTCATTTTCATATCAAAAAATTAAAAAAATTAAAAAAGTAATTATACATTCAAATCTATATTCAGATTTGAATAAAGTTTTTTATATGAGTCTCACTAAAAATGTGTTCTCTTTCTTATTTTATGAAAAAAATTAGAAATTTAAGATGTTCTTGCAATCTAATGAAGAGAAGAAAAAACCAACAAATAATTTTAGAATACTATTAAAATTTAATAAGCAATTTGATTCAGAATATGGAGGCATTTCAATGGTTGTGAATAGATGTTGCCAATTTAATTTATCTTTTTTTATTTTGTATTTTTCAAAAGAGGAGAACTAAGGTGATATTGTATTATTTTTCAACATTATGTAAATGAAGAAATAAGGACTTTGGATCCATAAGGGTGTAATGAATTTTGTACTTGCACATTGTAATTTGATAGATTATCAATTTAAATCAACATCCAAAGAATAATTTTCATTGAAGGGTACAAATATGAGACAAGCCAATTGTTGATACTGCAACACTAGAATAAAGTCCCTATGTTAGAACTAAAGGAGGTGTTAGGAATCAATTGGTTCATAACATAGAATAATGTAATAAAAAATAAATTTTCATGTTAATGTTAAGTTACTAGGTGTTGATTATTATTTATGTGTTAGTTGGTTGTTATTGTTTTGGGTAGTTAGTAAGTTGAATGCCTTTATAAATCTATTGAATGTAATCATTCGAGTGTTAAGGATGAATGACTAATTGTTGTGTTTAAGCCAATGGTTCTTCATGTCTCAATTTTAATACCGTGGACTTTGGCTTTTACTCACCTTAAGGATTCTTATTGTATTTAAAAGATTCTTTGCCATACAAAACATCTAGGTTTATAGCCTTGCCATAATTAAATTCATTTGATGTTAGGTCTCTTTGTGTGCATCCTTCATACCTTTTGGCATTACTGTATTCTACACTACTTTTCTCTACAATAATATATTTCTTTCTTTTGATCTCTATCCTTTTTTTCCACCAAAAGCTACTTGTCTTTGTTAATTTCTTTGAAATCTATCAAATCTACATTCTACATATTTCATCATCAAATTTAACACTTGCAATTTTTTCTATGGATCTTTGCATCATATTAGACACCTTAATTTTTTGACTTAGATCTATTCTTCTCATCTTCAAATAAATCATAATTACTTACTTACAAATTACCTCGAACTTTACTACTCCATCCACTCTAGGATTTTAACTTTTCCCTTTACAAATTTGATGTTTACTAATGTAGGCTCAATAATCTTCTGACAATTCTGTAAGATTGCCTCACATTTTGTGATCTCTCCACAAGCTACCTTTATAAGATGTCTCAATTCGGTGATCTATTAACAAAAAGAAAAGTCCTCTCTCTTAGGACTCCAATCCATTCTCTCTTGCACTTTTGGCATTCTAAACCTTTTGCATTGATACTAGTTAATGTAGTCATGGATAAAGGGTCTAATATATGACTATCCAATTGTGTGCCCTTAACATAAACACAAACACAACAAAACTTAATTACATATCAAAGAATAAAGTGATCATTTATTCTCCATCGTAATAGAATTATGATGTACTATGATGGGCTTCCAACATCCTAGGTCTCAACTATTTTATTACAAATTACACAAATCAAAAGTTATTGAAATAAAATCCCCAATCTCTAACTGACTACCTCCCAAATGATTATTAATTATATATTCAAAATATCTTTTGATTTAACTACGTCTATGTATTTTAATTTTGTCGATGTTTCAGATCACACTCCATAATCCATCATCAGGATAATTCAAGAAGGATGTGAAAGTTGAAGAAATGTATAGGTATACATAGGAGAGAGAAGAGGTGATGACAAAATAATAAATAAGGTTGACAATGAGAAACAAAAAATAATAATAAAAATATAATAAATAAAAGTAAATTAAAAGATTGACTAAAGAAAAATATAACAACAACAATTAAGATATATATTTATATATAATTTATAAGTTTGTGTGTGTGTGTATGAAAAACAAAAAATAAAGTGACAAAGACGAGAAAAGTGTTAGTGTGAATAGGGATATTTCCTAGCAAGTTTCTCCTTGTTGTGTGAATAATTCATATTATTTAGCTATTTATAATTTAAATAACATTCACACATATTCACATATTAAGTTGACTTAGTGAGCCTTCTAGATGTTTCTAGTTGTTTATAGTTGTTGATAGTTGTCTTATAGTTGTCTTATCAGCTAGGTGGCATCTTATCCTCTAGTTATCACATGCCATAGGAATATGAAACTTGTCATATGACTACAACATCTTAGCTCTCATCCTTGCCTTTATAAGCAAGGCTCTTCATGTACATTGCAAGAACACTTTTCATTCATTGATAGAATAGAATTATTTTCTCATATTGTCTCTCTTGTGCTATCATGAAGTACTAGATCCTGGGTGGCTACTATCATAGCCAACTCTTACATGGTATCAGAGATAGGAGGAATCACTTCTTGTTAGTCAATCTTTTGAGAGATCTAAATACAAATTCATTGTGGATCTTGATAGTTAAGTGTGCTCTTCTCTTTCATCGAATGAGGAGTTGGAGAATCAGAAAAGCTTGATAGAAAAATTAGATTTGTGAGAGTTTCCTCTTTGTGACCTTCTATTGCAAGTTCATTTTGGACTATGTTGTTACAAATTTGATTACATCATTGTGTTCAAAAGGTTCATGATAGTCAATATTGTCTTTTGTTTTGTCAAAATTAGACACCAGAGGCCAAATCTATGAGGGTTTGAATTTGGGAGGTGCATGCAAGATCCAATAGGTACATGATCTATTGGAAGAGTTTGGATCAAATATGATGGTACTATCATGCCCAAGAGGCCCATAAACCCCAAGATCAATTCTCAATTCATTAGAATTAGAGAAAGTTACAGAAAAAGGAAAAAAAATTCTCTTCAGCCATATGAAATCACTACAGAGAATAATCTCTATGCAAATAAAATATTCTAGAATCTTTACAAGTGTAGTGCTTGCGCAGATGGAATTAGGTCATGGAGCTATTATCTAATGGATAAAAAGAATCTTGTGGTTGAACTAATTTATCTATAGGTTTTAATTCCTTTTCTATGGACTAGTTTTTATTAATAAAAAATAATAAAAATGGTATCGACACAGTACTCTTACCATGTTGACCCCATACTCCATAGTAAGGGTGCCATAAGTGGCACAACCCTTGGTTGACCACTGACCACCAACAGAGGAAAATCCACCAGATGACAGCCACCAACGGGGTTAAAACCCCCAGCCGACACCCTCTTCCCATCAGGGCCATTAAAAACCCACCCAGTAGCATCTATAACCTCCTCGGGAGTGTCACAAACTATTATGTCGTAAAGTGTCCCCTTAGGACTTTTACCTCCTAAATTTAGCTCCCAGGTCCCTTAATTTCAATCATACATGTTAGAAATGAATCCCAAGACAAAATGGCTTGAAATCCATGACAATTGGGACTTAGGGGTCATCTCTGAGCTTAACCCTGACCCAAAAATAGGTTGTTGGGCTTGGGCACCCACGCCCTTGCCCTGCCCTATTTTTGTAAGGTCCTAAATTTCAATATTGGCAAATTTACTATTAAAGGTGATCCTTGTAGCCATCTTAAGTTTGAATTATGAAATTCTAGTGGGAATGTGTATATAATCATGTTTACAACTTCATTTATAAACCAAAAGATGACTTTGAGATTTTAGTGAACTTATAGAGCATTCAAGGCATTCATTGTGTTGCAGAGCAGAATTGTGTTGTTGTTGTGTTTGTTATTGTAGATTTGGCTTCATCTTCTCATGGCATGAAGGAGCTTCATCTCCGTGAGAGCTACAGCTCTGAGGCGAGATCTATTTGTGATTCAATCTATCATTTTTGTCATTTCTTTTGCCTTTGTCCTGAAAGGACACACACTCTCTATCTAACAACGGTGTTGGGAGGCTTGAATGCCATTTTGAGGCTTGACTGAGGCAAGATCCTACACACCACAACCCCCAACCCCTCTCTTGTGATTGCCGGTGATAAGTGTCAGCTCTTGAAGAGTAGAGTTACAGAGTACTATTACAGAGCATAAGGAATTAGGATCTGAAGAAAAAGGTAGGAAATAACTCAAAAAGGTCAAGGGCACATGCTCTTTTGAACCTTAATTTTGTAGTACCAGAAATCTCCGAAGTGGTTGTAGTCAGTAGTGGAAAAGATCTCGAAGCCCTAAAAAAAGTGCCACCTAGGGCTTGGGTGCCCACTCTTTTTCCCCTGACTTTACTGCCTTTTGAAACTCTAAATCTGGTATGTATTTAATCGGTATTTAGTGTCTTTCTATAGAAGGATTTATCAGGTTTCGTTTGTTTATTTATGATTTTATGTAATTAGTGTTTTAAGCTTAATCATATTAAAATCAACACATTAATCATCTAAATCTAAATTTCCTTATCATTCCAAGTGACAACCAACTTAATAGTTGAGTCCTCTTGCAAAATTTGTGATTCAACTCGGTTAAATTTCCTTGAATGTATTGAGTGAAAGGAGGATCTAATCAAACCCCATCTTCCCTCTTTCAATCCATTACACAAACGCCACCACCAGCTTCTATATACTCAGTGGTAGGTAAAACAACCCTTGGTGGTATATATCAAGAATATTCTCATTTGAAACAAACTGAAAAAACCCCATCACTGACAAAAAGTAGTTTCTGCCAGAACATCGGTGCTTTTGTCTTATAGGAAGGCAGTTTTAGACACTTGAGAGTGGTTTTTGAAATTTTATTGGTGGTTTTCTAGACAGAAGCATATTCTAGCATAGCTGGGAGAATATTCCTTTTCAAGTACTACCATTAGCACTTCGTCTGCAGTGACATTAGTGCTAGGGTCTCCCTTTTGACCTCCTCTAGCCCTAATAGGGCTATTGTTTTCAGGGAGCCATAACATTTTGTCACGATATCAAAATTTGAAAAATGAGATATCAATAAAAAGTTGGTTCTGAGCACTTTATAGCTATGGGGATCATTTTCTTAGATTTTTCTATAGTTCTCAGATACAACTATTTAAACCTAGATCTTGCATTTTTCACTCCCGAGCTCACAACTTGCACCCACTTCATCAAAATGTCAACTTTTTATAGGTGTTGGAAATGTATTTCTATACTCCATAGTTATATCCATGCCATTTTTCCATATTTTTTTTAGACATCAGATTTTTAGTTTGAATCTCTTTGGGTACATATCACTCATTGATTGGAAAAAGAGCTAAAATTGGTGGTTGTTTTGGTTTGGGGGGCTTCAATTATAGTGTTGATTGACTTTTTGTTTTGGTATATCTTATTGTACTCTTATTTTCCTCTACATAATGGATAAATCAAGGGTTCCATTGTTAACACCTTATAACTGTGCAACTTGGAGTCAATATGCATGGAATGCCCTAATGGATCTTGGACATTCTTTGTATGTTGAAAAAAAGATACCTAAACCCACTGATGATAAGGAAAAGATAAAATGGATGATTAAGCATACAAAATATCTTGGATTTCTTCATAGTTTTATTTCCCTTGATCTCTTATTTCAAATTGAGGTATGTACAAATTCACGTGATGCTTGGGAAAAGTTGATAACACTATATGATACAATAGATGAAGTTAAATGCTATCAAATTGATAATGAATTGATGACCCTTAATCCTAATAACTTTAGCAACATCTAGGATTACATAACTAAGGTTAATGATCTAAGAGCATAATGTAAAGCATGTGGTATTGAGGAAAAGGACATTCAGTTGATCTATAATGTGTTGAATAAATTTGGTCATGAATATGTAGCTTTTGTTTCTAGCTTTCACACTCATGGGTTAACTGTGGGATCAAATTTAACTATGCCTTCATTTGCATCCTTTTATAAGATGTTAATGCATGAGAAACATAAGCTTTTATCTATGGGTCTCATTAAGCCATAATAATCTCATGCTTTGGTGGTTGGTGAACCTAAGGAAAAGAAAGTGTCAGGTCCTGCTGACAAGAAACAAAAGAAATTTAAGAAAAAAATCCACACATAGATCAAGAACAAAATTCATCTAAGAAGGAGAAGCCTACATGATAGGGAGACCTAAGATTTTCAAAAACCTATCTTGACACAACACTTCAAGACCTATGCCATCCCCGGGTTTCCCTACCAATTCAAGTGCTCATAGACATTTTCTACCCCAAAATGTCTAAAACAACCTAAGCAATCTATTACAAAGGTGAAAGACCTATTTGTATATTGTTTCCCATACAAACTCTGCTTCCTTGGTGTGAGGTACTCTTCCTTATCCTCGCTGCTTCCAAGATTCCCAATCTCCAAGGCTTCTAGCCTTCTTGAGCCCGTTATCAGCCCTCCTCTCTAGGTCCAGGGTTCTGATTGCTTGGTGCCCAATTCCTTCTACTCTATTTTTCACCCCTGTATTCTTAGACTGCAACTTGCATACCTAGCCGGTCTATAGCACAGCTCACCTAGGACAAGTTCCTAATGTCTCTCATTGACAATCCAACCACTAACACAAATAGAAATAGAAGAAAGAAGGTCTTTACTTGATGGCCCTCCATAGTTGTATAGGAAAAATGTAGGGACATCAAGATAGAGACATTTTGTACAAACAGAAACAAAAGAACAGAAACAAACTGATTACTCTACTTTAAACTAAGCTATGCAAGAATTCTATAGACAATGCACAAATAGATTCAAACTGTCAATGTTATTATTTTGAGAGTTCTTTCTTTTACATTCAATGTCTATCCTTTTAACTTTTTCCAACATTTGAACCCATTTACAAAGCCAAAAACTAGTTCTTATACTCTTCATCCTTTTCCTATTATCAGACAGTTAGGGTTTCTTCCATTCGTATTGCTCCTTCGCATATACATTCATTTGTATCATACAATACTGAAATATGCATTCACTTTATCATCGGCAAGATAATCTATTGTCTTATCGACATATACATTTGCTTTACCTTCGGTAAGACATTTTCTATCGGTGGTGCCTTCTTATTTCTGGCCGATACCCATCTTCTCCCCGATGAGTCTTCCCTTAACACTTGTCAGTGTGACTTCAACATCAGCCAACGTTCAACTTCTCCTACTGATATCCTTAGTCACTCCGATGAGCCTTGGCCCTATCCTGTCGGCTAGACTCTTTCCCATCAGTGACACCTTTAACTTCTCCACCAATGTCATATCTCACACTGATGTGCCTATCATTAACTAGCCATCGGTAAGACTTCTTACATCGGCCTAACATTCTCTCCATCTCCCGATATGCATTATCTTTTCTTATACTTCAGTGAGACCTACAATTTTTTATCAATGGGACACCGGCTATCAACATAACTTCATAAAGCTTCACCGATGAGCTCTCTCACTCTGATGGATCCACTTTGTATATGCATAAATTACTTGATATGCTATCAAAAGAACCTACATTTGCATCAGTCCCGCACCTTCCTAATTTAAAAACAAAAGCATTACACCAAAAATATGTTATATACATATGGGCTCACTCCAAGCCCCTTGGTGCTCCTACACCACTACATGTGCTTATTGTAAGAAATCAAGGCATGATGAACATAATTGTTTAAACAAACAGATTGAAATGTTGATGCAACTTTTTCAAAAGAACAATCTTCAATCGCCTAATTCTTCTTCTACTCCTTCAACATCTACATAGCCACATTTTTTTTGAATTAGGTCATGCAAGGAAATCTAAGGAACACAAACATAAAGGTAAAGCACATTGTGTAAGTACAAGTTCTACATTAGGTAAATGGCTTCTTGATTCAGGTGCTTCTCATCATATAGTTTTTTAAAAGGATATGTTTTCTTCATTTGAGCTATGTGATATGCCACTTATCTTGATGGGTAATAACACATCTATGAATGTAATTGGGAAGGGAACTATTGATATTGGTGAAGTTACTCTCAATGATGTACTTTGTGGGGCTTCTTTGACCAATAATCTTTTTCCATATATCAACTTACTCATAGTGGTACAAGGAATGACAGTGGAGCTCACACATAAGTTGGTTATTATCAGAGACTTGGAGTGCACATAGATTATTACTATATTGGTGTGGTTGATCATGCATCTTAGCTATACACCTTTTATGGTTTCTCTCTTGATGATGATTCAGATCCATTGGCTGACATCCACACTCGTGTGAATCACATTTCAGAGGAAAAATTTGGTCACTTGAACCTTGGTATTCTTGCCTCTTCATCAATTCTTGAGACATGTTTTGTACTTCCATATTATCCACATGTTGCTCCTTTAGATTTCATGCTTCATTTCAACAGGATGCTTATTATCTCTTAGATGTACAACTTTGTGGGGATGAGTATTTGACATGTATTTCAGATTTGTTTTGTGAGTCCCATCTTGCAGATTTGGAGGACATATTTGAGAGGTTATCTCTCCTCTTTGATGACAGTTATAGCACAACCATTGTCAATCCATCTTTGTCTTTGGAGTTTGATGATTTCCAATTTCCACTAGATCCTGGATTGTCACTTTCATCAGATAGGCCTAGAACTCTTGATTTGATTGTGGCATCATTCGGCATTGACATGGAGACACATGAGTAGTTTTTAGAGACATCATATTTCATGAGACTTCTTCCCTCATCTCTTGTTTTGGAGATGAAGTTTCTTTGATATAAACTAGTGGATTGGTTTCTTCCCAAGGGGAGGAATGTTGTTTGCAGGTTTCAGATCCTCTTTAGTCTTGTTCTTCAAGCATTCACCATTAGCATATGATCTACTTCATTATGGGGAGAAAATATTGTCTCATTCTTTCCCTCTTATCGGGGGCTATTTATTGTATATTTGTGATGGATGTTGTATTTGGGGCGTCTTGATTCTTCCATCATTCCATCACTTGTACATGTTTTGTTTGCATGCATTCTCACTTTTGGAGAGGAGTTTCCCCCATGAGGTTTTCTCCTTTACTCCACTTGAGATTTGTTTGTACATGGGTACCTAACATTGCCTTCTAGTGAGGACCCATCTTTGCATCTATGCATTTTGTCAGTGTCTCCCAAAGTTACACATAAGGGGGGTGTTAGTGTGAATATGGATATTTCCTAGCAAGTTTTTGTTAGAAATATTGTCATTGATGTCAAAGGTAAGTTTATGTCACAAGATAAGAATATGTCAAAGGCAAATGGATGTCATGAAGAAGTTGATCCAAACATTTATAAGGCCTGATTTTTATCTTTAGTTGGTGAATCACTTGGTTACAAAACTCTCAAGTTTGCCAATGGCCAGTTTTCCTGACATCTAGTTTGCCGATGAAAAGATGACAAAGAAAATTTCTAAGCCATGAATGATTTCTATCTTCAATCAGGAAATCATTTAGCTTGGGAACTCTTAAGTTTGTCGATGACAAGTTACTCTAATAGTCAATTCACTGATGGAAAAATTTGCCGATAGAAGAGTTTACTGATGAAACCTTGAAGAAGAAATTTTAAAGGTTGAAGTCTCTTTACTTCACCGATGGATAAGGTATCAGAAAAATGTTTAGTTCACAAACTTCTTAATTCACTATTTTATGGTTCGTTAATAGGCAATTTTGCTGACAGAGAAGAAGTTTGATGGCTTGTGGTTTACTAGGTTTGCAAACAAGTTTGTGAAGACACAAATTCTCTAACAAAGCCTGTGTCAGAAAAATATCAAGTTTGCAAAGTGTAAGTTTGCTGACAAGTTAGTAATGAGACAACTTCAGCGATAGGCGATATGAAGAAGAATATGTTGAAGTGGCACTTTTTCTAAGAAAGGATAGAATGCTCAAGGTTCACAGAAAATAGATTTTCCAATAGAAGCTTTTAAGTGTGGTTCATGGAAGTGAAATTTTGCCGATAAAGGCATTTGAGAAAAGGTTTGTCAAAAGCCATTTTCATGGTTAATGAATAAAGGAATCAGACTATTGATGGCTCACACAGGCGATAGAAAGTAAAGGGCTAGAGCTTATGGATTTGACTATAGCTTGCGCACATTTATTGATACATATATGAGAAACACTTATTGTTAAGACTAGCTAACTCGGTTCGTTTAAATTGGGCCCAAATTCATAAGTGTGGGAATTTTGGTTGGGCCAAACTAAAACACTTCAAATTATAAGGCTGACCTTAGTATACATTGAAATTCATTATTTAGAGGCCAACTTTAGAGAATGTTTTAACTTAATGCAGTATGGCTGACATGAGGATTTTATTGTATAGATTGATATAAAAGGCAGATCATATTATTCATTTTAGAGGGTGTGGAATATATGTGAACATCAAAGCGAGCAGGCATGTAACAAAAAACCTTAATTGAGTGTGAAGGACAAGAATAGAAGATAATTTGGGAGTCACATAGTATGTATGTAGGTTAGAAAGATTATATTGTTTTATTCTAAATTATAGTACAGAAGGGTTGAGAAGTGTGACAACAAAGTTTTGAAATTGGATTACATGTCTCTCTTTGTGCGCATAAAGATTTTTCATTCATAGAAAAGGTGATGATTGTATGGTGTAAAAGTATATGTATATATCAATTCAGAGATTCAAGAGGTCAATTCCTCTTAATCTTTGTGAGTTTGGTGCCTCTCTTTATTTGGGTTGGTGCTCAGTTTAGGGGATTGCAGTCTCATTTAGGTTGGTTCCTATCAAAATTTTATTTGCTAGGGGATTGGTGTCTCCTAAGGGTTGGTTCCTTCAAATCATATTTTAATAATCATTTTCCCTAGTGAGACTACATTTGGATAGTAGATCCAAGTAGCTTTCTCACCATGGTTTTTCGCTTCTTGAGTTTCCATGTAAATTTAGTGTTGTGTTATGCTTGCATAGTTCTTACTTAATTTGATTGATGCAGTAAAGATTCTATTATTGTAATTGGATTGAAGAAAAAAATGGTATATATTGATTCACCCCCCTCTCTATATATCTATGTGTTCTAACAGTTTCTCCTTGTTGTGTGAATTATTCATATTATTTAACTAATTATTAGTTAAATAATATTCACACACATATTCAAATGTTAAGTTGACTTAGTGAGTCTTCTAGATGTTTCTAGTTATTTCTAGTTGTTGATAGTTGTCTTATAATTGTCTTATCAACTAGTTGGTATCTTATCCTCTAGTTGTCACATGTCATAGGAATATGACACTTATCATATGGATACAACATCTTAGCTCTCATCCTTTCCTTTATAAGAAAGGACCTTCAGGTAAATTGTAAGAACAATTTTGCATTCATTGATAGAATAAAATTAAATTCTCTCATATTGTCTCTTTTGTGCTTTCATGAAGTACTAGATCTTGGGTGGCTACTATCATAGCCATCTCTTACAAGAAGTGGGATAGAGAGGTATAGAGAAGCATAGAATTAGGATTTCATTATGTGAGAGAGCAAAGGTTCCTAGGTTTGACTTATGTGCAGAACTCCTAATCTACAATTTTGACATCTTTCTTTCAAGAATTGCCATAATGATGGATCATAGAGTGTGATCCAAAACGTTGATAAATTAAAACACACCATAATTAAATCTATAAATATTTTGAATATATAGTTTACAGACTGTGGAAAACTAACGTTTCAAAAAGATTATTAATGACATTTATATAGAAGCTCTAATGCTTAGGAATTATCTTAGTTATCCATAAGGTGTCATAAATCTTAATGCCTTTTGAAATGTTTGGTTTGCCTATCCTATGAATGAATCTCCTAAATTGAATTTGATGATGATAGATTTATAAATATCTATGCAATTCACTCCATAGGTCTAATTTACCTTGATATGTGTATCTTTGATGCCACAAACTTTAGAAAGCTATTATAAACCATGAAGAATGAAATTGAGTGTAAGCCTATTAATCCCGATAATTGTTTAGAATCCAAATTATTTTTTTGTGATGACCTACATCTTTTAAAAATTGAATGTAGCATTGTAGGCTCATTGTAAAAGATATTTTCCCAACTAAAAGGTGAGATGTGTAACCAGGGTGAAAAGTAGTACATTTAATGATGACTAGAATTTATGTGGGAAAACTACAAACAAACAAGTAGTGGTAAGGGTAGCCTTAATTAATGCCTTAAAAAATGGATCAAGTGAGAAAACCTTTATAGTATGGTCATGCTAAGAACCTACCATGAAACTTTTTCATCAATAGCAAAGTACAACACTTAGTTTAGTTTTGTCTAGTAGAAAGGTGCTAGAACTGAATTTTTTCATTTAGCATCTCCTGGGGCCAAAAGGATAGTGCCAACATGTCTGGGTGAGTGGTTAAATTCTAGGGGAGGTGTATTTTTTGTGGTGAAGCCCCCTTGTTGTTCTCTGCTACATTGGATTGAGATAGTCTCTTAAGAGACCTAAGACAAAAACAATGTCAAACTTTGGATTGGTTGTTCTGTCAAACCATGAAACCTAGTAACATCATCTTTGTAAGTATAGGTGGATGTTAAGTCCACCTACAAATACATACTATAGTTTTTTTAATCAATTTCATTTTCATATGGTGGGAAGGAACACATTGTTAAAAAATGATTTTGTTTCATGCAGTGGAAAGATGCTAGGAGTGAAATTTTACATTGCACACCTTGTGGGGCCCAACAAACCGTATGTACTAACATGTCAGGGTAGGTGGGTAAATGCTAGAGAAGGTCTATTTTCATGCTCCAAGCATCTAAGACATTCCAAGGTGTAGGTTATTAGCAAAGTTACTTGAGATCCCTACGAGAAAAAAACTTTCAGCCTTTGACAGAGTGGTTCTCTGAATTCATGGAACCTAGGAATGTTCAATTCAAACCTAAAGGTGTATGTAGGGACCATCCAAAATAACGTCTCTTAGTTTTTATCAACTCCAATCTGTTTGACCGTACCAGAATTAAATGCGTTCTTGCAAAATGCCATATTTTTTGTTCTGCTCATCGTGTAGCCCAATAGACTATGTAAACATGTTGGGATAGGTAGGTAAACACTAGGGAAGATCTTATTTTGTGCACCAAGTTCCCCAGACAATCTGGGCTACAGGCTACCAACAATGTCACTTGAGATCCATGAGAGAAAAACCTACCAAACTTTGATGGAGCAGTTATCGGTATTCGTGACACCTGGATATATTTAGTTTAGACCTATAGATGAATGTGGGGTCCATCCAAAATGACCTCTCTCATTTTTTGACAAATCCAATGTATTTGACAATTTTGAAATTAAATGCATTCTTGCAAAATGCTTCAGTGGAATTTAGTAAAACCTTTCTAGGAGCCATATTTTTTTATGCTCATCATGGGGCCCAATGGACTACACCAACACATCAGGATGGGATGGTAAATGCTACGGGAGGTCTCTTTTCATGGACCAAGTGCCCCTCGGGTTTTGGGTTGCAGGCTATCAATAGTGTCACGTTTATGGACTTTATTTGTAGCCTACAACTCAAAATGTTTGGTGCACTTGACACATGAAAAGAGGTCTCCCATAGAATTTACCTACCCACCTTCACATGTTGGCATAGTCTTTTGGCCCCACAACGAGCAGAACAAAAAATATGGAGCTCTTGGCAAGATTGTGTTGAATGCCACTAATGTAGCATCACTCCATTCACACTGTGGATGTACAGGTAGTTGGCGTGGAACTTGGAGATGAAGGTAAAATAATAAGGATATTTAAAGGTAAGGGCTAATGATGATAAGTAGTTAACACTGTATATTATGAAATTATGGACCATGTGTTTCATGTTGTGTAATAGGTATTAAGTGTATAAGTTTTGTGTACGCTTTATGTATTACGTGTATTGATGCTTTGTGATTTCATATATAATTATGTGCATATACTTCAACATGGATCCTCTCCCCGATGGTGTCCTCTATTTGGAGTGTCAAACTAAGAGCCTCTTTCATTATGACATAGACAAAGTAATTTTGATCTCTCATTGTTCTTTCTGGATTAACGCAATCTTGGTTCACGTCTATTACATCCTTTGTTATCAATATTAAGAGTTTACAATGTGGTATATATAGTTATCACATATTTCTTCATTTCCTAACTTCACCAAATCTATTTTAGAATATAATCCCTCTCCAATACCAATGGAAAGGGCATGACTAGTAGATCAATCAACAATTGTTGAGTGCTTTCTAGCTAGAGGTCAATGGTTTGAATCTTGCGTCCTCTGGATCGTCCTTATGGATTCTACAATGTTATTGGATAAAGTAATGGTGGTGCTAGGTGACAAAGTGGAACTCGTGACCTTAGGATAAAGATAGTGAAAGATTGTAATCAATTTCACCATTTGGGTACTTTTTTTTGACATCCAGTAAGCTCACCTAAAAATAGGTTGTCAGGGAGGTGGAGTAGATTTTCATGGGATATGCATGAGATAATGGATTTCAATTATTAATGCAGGGTCAAACTCGGCTGTAAGTTCACAAGAAGGTGGGTCTAGGCACTGTGCATGCACACAAGGAAATGCATGGAGAGTTTCATGGGATTCGGGGCCACAAAAATTTTGGGGGAGTTGGAGGGACTATTTGGTAAGGCATAAAAACTGAGGAGAGGGGGGAATGAATGGGGAAGAAAAGAAGGGGAGGCAAATGCGGTTGGTGAAAAGAAGAATATGGATCAGGAGGTGAGGATTGTGGTTCGATTGGAAGAAGAAATTATGAGGATAGTGTTGCTAGTATCAATTTACAAATTCATGGTTGCTATCTTGGTAATGTTCTAAACAATAATTCATCTATATCTACAATAGTAACATCAATAGTAGTTCTTGTATTCAATGAATGGAACTTAGTTTAGAACTGGTGCATCTCTAATTGGATCTTCTATAGGAAAATGAGTAAGAAAATGTCTCTTTCCTTTCATTCTATGTGAATGGAATGTTGTGTTAAGCTCCTTTTCTGTATGATGTGATCCTTAAATCTATTTTTTCCTTTTTATAAACTATGTTGTTTCTTTCTCAGAGTGATTAATTTCTTTTCTTTCCAGCCTACATAGTTTCTTTCTCAGAATGATTAATACTAGGCTCTATATCAATTAGCTCAACATTACCTTATCTAGAAGTTCTCTTTTCATGTGGAGAGTCATATAACTTAGTACTTTCCATCTGAGAACTATCAAGCTTAGCAAGTGGTTCATGCATTTTAGGCTGAATAGTAGTATCCATAACTGTAGTATCATGGCTGCTAGTTTCCATTTAGTTTAATAAGTTGGCCATATAGTCAATACCTGCATTTTTTCTTTGTGATTCGCTATCTAATAGCTTCCTTGTAGAACCAATTTGGAATTCTTTAATGGCATCTGATAATAATAGAGAACTTGTTTCTGATGCTTCTAGCATGACTATTCACTGTCATTTTATGATGTTCTCATGCTTATCCTTTACCATGGCATTCTCATGACAGTCATCTCTATACTACCCTAAATAACTATTTTTGATAGTTGACCTTCATGCTCAGCAAATTACTGTCCAAATGTTTTCTAATATATTTCACCTTCAAAAATCCTATATTTAGTTTTGGAAAACTCTAGAAGAAATGAAGACAGTAAACTGCAAAGGACAGTGTTATCTCTTTTAAAGAACATGTGATGAAAAATAAAGGTATAGAGGGTAGAAACAAAAGAAAGGATGGGAAAATTCATAATGGAAGGCTTAGGTCCTTGTTCTGTTTAACGGTCTCCATCTATGGTAGACTTTCTGAATGGGCAGATTCTTATTCACTATTATAAATATGCATAGCTTCTCCTCTATCTTTATGACTGATCTCTATACCTTTATTTCTCATAGTCTCTGTCTTGGCTAAGGCTATTCCTGCTTTGATCAAGAGCAAAGGCTCCTTAGATTGCTTGTTATGGACTAGATTTTTCTATTATTTGCCTATGCAGTCCCTTAATGTGTTGTTACACTCATGTTGTATAAGACTGTTTGCTTAGCCGACTGCTATAACTGCTATTAGACTGCTATGACAGTCACTTGATTAGGGCTCAAAAAAATCAAAACAAAAGAAACCTGTCCACTCTTATATTTTGGATACTCCTGTGATCCTACTATCTGAAAGGTTCATAACCTTACTATGTGGTAGTTGTTCCTTCTAAAAACCTCATATTAAAATAGTCTCCTACTCCTCATTGCTCTTAAACATGATGAGAAACTTAGACCTGATATGCTAACATTGTATTCCATATGCTAGACTGTTCTATGACTGATAACAAAATGTTCATCCTTTCACTTGTTCATGGCATTTTCTAGTTTCAATATTATCCTCTAGGAGCTGTGTGTCTTCCTTTTATCCCTATGACTATATTCTTCAATTACATATGGCTGCTCTTTAACCCATGATTATTGTCATGCTATTCCTTGATATTCTGACAACATACTACTATTCCTGTCTTTGCAAAAATCTTCAAGTTCCTATAGTTTGCTTCTCTATTGCTCAGGTTGTTCACTACTGAGTGACAGAGTTTCTTATAGGACAGAATTTAATAATTGACTGAGGTTACAAAACTTCATTGATCTCTAAGAGTATTTTAGAATCCTAATTCAAACAATGAATTCATACTTCTATGAACCTATCAAACTTTTGGTTACCTGCCACATGACTATGACTATTTTCTGGATGACTATCTAGACTACTACTATGAATGTCTTTTGTATTACTCCTTTGAGGATTGTTTTCATCTTTTGTAACAGTCATAAGTAAATTGTTTCGAATTTGTCAAATATCTAACATTTAGCTCCAGTATTGAATTTATAGGAGTCTCTATAGGGTAGCAATTGTTTAGATGTTCCGTTACAATTGGATAACTATGGTAAAATAGTATGCCTGACCATGAACTTCAGCCTGCTTTAAGCAAGCCATAGCATAGGTTAAACTAGCCATGGATTTATGTTGTAATCTTATACCGATGGCATATTAGTTTCTTTTATTGAGCTAGGCCTCCTATTCTATAAACACATTATACCATGAATTCTTTTGATCACATTGTTTCAGCTCAACTATCTGTCTTAAGATAGAATGTGGTTAGCATTAGAGTCTCATGGTGAAAGGTCCTCATAGCCTTGGAGTCACTTAGGTCTAAGGCCTTAATTTGTGCTCCCTCTATTACAAGCATGCCATCCAAAGAACCTACTTTCTCGAAAGTCCATATCTTGTTTCAAGATTACTAATTTTGGTGCTCGGCCAAGAAAGATGCTGGTAAAAGTTTGTGGTTTTGTCTTTCTTAAACCTGTGAAAGAAATAGATGAGTCTCTACCAATCAATCATAAAAGAAAGTTATGATAATGTCCCCTCTTTCATGAATCTCATTATCCATCAAGCATGCTGTTAATGATGAAGCTTAAACAAAAGAACTATTCCTATAGTGTTTCCATCAGCTAAAAGACTACCATCAGGAGTAAATTCTAGTGACTGCACGTATTGCAATAGAGTTTTGGGTGAGGACAAGTAAGAGAACACCGTGAAAGAAGGAAGATGAACCAAGTTCAAATTATTCCTCTTCATCATCTAGAAAATGGCCAAAATCTAAGAAACTGACATGGAACTTCAAATTATCCACAAAAGTCAAAAGATTTGTGAGGCAGCAATGTGTTTCGTACAATGGTTAAAACTCTTGCATTTAGTTCTGAAATTGCTATTTCAGCCATCTTCCATTTTAGCTTAGAAGCCAAATACTTAAGTGAAGCATGCCTTTTCTTCTAGATAACCGTAGAAATTAGGAAAGGTAGTTTTTTGTTATTATATATTTTCTTAGCATTTCTTTTTAAAGAGAGGAAGCTAGTTTAGAAAGAATATAAATACTATAAGTTCTCTTTCAAATATTTTCCTTATCTTTAAAAGATTCCTGTCATATTTATAGAATATTATATTGTTCAGTAAAACAATAAAATAAGAATTCTAAGTTAGTAAGAAGATTAGAGTTATTAATGTTGGAAGTATAAAGGCACTTTTAATTATTTCATATTTATAGGAATATCAAATTTATAGGAATATGTCATGGATAAAGTATTTGGATGTATATAAAAAAATAAATAAATAACTAAATAAAATAAGAAATTATTTATTTAGAGATTGTTCAAGTAAGGAATTATAGGAAATGATGCAAACATTGATATTTAGTTCTTTGAATTTGATTCTAGAGTTATTAACGCATAAGGAATGTTATAACCATGTTTGGTATCAAAAGAGTTGAACATGAGCATTCAAAGTTGTATAGATGGTACAGGATTTTATTACTTAGATTTTGATCTTGATATGATCTTTAGAGGGTAACATATACATGACAGTTTCATCTATTTTATGGTCAAATGAAGGAATGTATTTGGGAATTTGGTTATTTATTGGAAGAGAAAATTAGGTTGAAAATTTGGATTCATTGTATTCAAACATGAGATGTTTGCCTTAATACTAAAATATAGTTTAATCTAGTATAATAAGAAGTATACAATGTTCTCATTTTGAAGTTTATGAGTAAGTTTGAATTTCTCAGGATTCTGGAGTGAGATAGTAAAATCTATTTTATGTCTCTTTCTAACATAGGGTTTGATTCTATGATTAAAGTTTTTCTTTTTATGTTTATTGATCAATTTGATCTATTAGTCTCTTTTTCTTTTACTGGGTAAATTCGATTAAGTTTCTTAAAAATTTCAAATATTATTCTTATATGAGTAGTAAATATTAGTCTTCTCAAGTGAAACACTATATCAATGATGATATTGTTTGAGAATCTCACTATGATACAATCATTGAATGATTAAGTTTATTTGCTATAAATTCTAGACATATGAGATATAGGTCGAGATATAGCGATTGATTGTGATGTAATTTTAGGAACTCTTGATGATGAATGTTTGTATATTTAAGTATAAAAAGAAGAGTTAAAGTTTATTATAGGATTAACTTGTCTACTGGTTTGAAGAAGATCAATTGTGGTAATTTTATGAAATAGGAAAAACCCCAATCTTCAACTGTCCTCTAGTATGGTTTAGATTGTGTATCTAATGTTGATATCAAGTGAATAATATCTTAATAGTTTTGATTTGTATGATACCATCTTAAGGTTGCAAGTTCAAGTACCAAACTACGATGTCTCTACGCTATGCGTACATAGGCAAGGCCATCATGGATGAGCCCCTGAGACATTAGGTCAGCCCTTAGGGCCCTAGGAATGCCATTTTATGCAATTGATTTTTGTGTAATTAATAATTATGTAGGACTAATGTTTCTTTAGATGTACAGTATGAGACCTTTAGCTGTACAGGACTGAGAGGCTAAGGAAGCACCTTTCCAATTGGCATATGGATTATCATCCGGCACCAGGGTAAATGGGTATACATATGTATAATTTAAAATTGATATATTGTATCTAACAATTCAATTACGATGAATGTGATATACTCTTTTATGTAATCTGAGCTTTACTAAATTAAGATTTGTAAATTGTATCTATCATGCTATTAAGATTATTATTGTTATCTATCAATATTTTCTGAGATAAGCATCACTAAGAGTGTGTGTGTATGTGTTCAATTAGTTCATTTAGACATAGAACAAGCCATGTTTATTTTGATCGTGTTTGTGTGTAGTAATGAGTTTCTATATATGGTTGAATGTGTCTTAATTTCAATAATGCAGTCATGTTAGCCCTAGAGATGTTAGTTAACTTGCTGAATTAGACTATGTTATTGTTGCTAACAATACTTCTTTAATATATATATATATATATATATATATATATATATTCGTCTCTTTATTGTTGTAGTTGACTTATCTCTAGGGTTGCATGGCAGGGCATTACATTTGGTATCAGAGCCAAGTTTCAACACTCGGATCTTTGGATTAATGTTGTTGCCCATGTTTGACTATAGTAGTACTTTTTATGCAAGTGGTGGGAGACTCCTGAGTAGGATGCTATGCTTGATCTATACATGTAGCTTGATAGATGATCGTGATATTGACATTCTGCATCATGTGATATGTAGCAAAAGTAGAGTGAAAGGAAACTGGAAAAAGGATGTGAATAACAAGTAATGTTATGATTTTGCAAAAGGGAATCACTTTGTTATGGAAATATATGTGCTTATGGCAGTAATGAAACTGTGTATGTGAATGTAAATCTTCCTCTATAAACGTGAGAAACTAGTAACTGTGCCTTGGTTGAGTGTTGTAAATATCCCATACTTGCTTTGTGTGCCTATAGGATGGTGATACTGGATACCCATCTATGGGGAATGTGTGTATTTTGGTGTGGAATTTGCCATACCATTACGTGTGTTTGTATGTTTGTTGCCTGATTGAGGGCCAACCCTTATGTGGTTGAAGATATATATATATATATATATATATATATATATATATATATATATATATATATATATATATATATATATATATATATATATATATATATATATATATATATATATATATACATATATATATAAAAGAGTAGCCAAAAGTTAGATACATAGATTCTCTTCTTTTGATTCTCTAGTCCCTCAGTCTGTGAAGGGGTAGTAGCAGCCACAAAGTTCCTTGGGCGGAGTGTGCAGCGTACACTTATGATGGAGCAGAGCGGTCCCTCGCTCAACCGAACCTGAGGAAATGTACTCACTACTTTCCCTTATGATGAATCAGGGTACTTGATTCATATGTGTTAGCCTAATCCCCACAGTTTCTGAGCATCTAGATTGTATTTCTTGGATGATCATTTACCTTGTCTTCACGAAAGGTATGATATGCCACATGAGTTATCAGTTGGGGCCCAGGGTCTAGGACCTGCATGGACAACCCAACTGGAACTATGTGATGACATGAGTCATCACTTGGGGGACCGGGGTCTAGGACCTGCATGGATAACCCAAGTGAGACCATGTGCCCCATGTATATTTTGAGGTCTAGCATGTGGAGGGAGATTTGTTACCCATGCTAAGACAGATTCCGTATCTGCACGTGTTCTGACATGATGCAATAGGTATGATGCCACACCCCACCGATGTTCTAACACAGTGTTGGTGATGATGCCGTGTTGCTGATGGTAGTGAGCTGGGCTCGAGGACACGATGCCACATGCATAGACACGTGAAGGTACACTATGAGATTGTGTTATAGCCTACTTGTATGATGAGCATAATGGGGCCTTGCACACTTGTAGAGGGATACTCATGTTTGCTTTGGACAGTGTTGGGTCAGTTAGCATATGGGTAGGTCCTAGCCATGTATACCTCTGGCTACGGTGAGTACCTGCATGTGCCTTTTTCCATGAGGTATTGCTATGCGGGGTGTGTTCTGTGCGTGTTTACTTCCACGGAGCCATAGACACACTGCCATGCGGCATACGGCTAGTACGTGCCTTCTCCGGCTGGCGTATGACCATGCCATGTTGAGATGTAATGTAGAATGTGGCCGAGGTGCACATTCCATGCGGGTAGCCAAGGAGTGTGTGTGCCACTTGGTTAGTCCATGCTGCATGACGACATGATGTAGGGTGTAGCCAAGGAGTACACTCTGAGCTATGTGGATGGCATGCTCATTCCACACCACATTAGGGCTACTGTTATAGCCTGACATTGTTCCCTCCTTCCTTGTTTGGTGGCTAGTATCTAGTCACACAGTGTTGTACAGTGTAATTTCGAAGATTGTAGACCTTCTTTATGGTTATTGATGATTTTATTGATTGTGAAGGCCGACACCTTGTTTATATTTGATTATGATGGTTTAGCCGCACCTTGTGATCTTATTTTCTTGTAGCCCTCGTGGTTACATTTGATTTAGTGTTGAAAGTGCACACATTTCTTGCTTTATTGTTGAAATTGAATTTCTATTTAATCTTTCCTTATGACTTTGGTGGTTAAACTAGTTTATCCTTATTGTTTTCGATGTCGGCCATGTGTCGTATTGTGATTCCTCTCCAAGGACGTATGAGGTGGAAATGGTGAGTGTATACGAGGAAGCAGACACAGGGAACCTTGAGGATGGGGGTATGTTAGGCTGTGATACAACTAGGACCCGCTACCCACCTATGTGTGATGACCATCTCTTGGAGGCTAACAACCTTATACAACAAGAGAGAGGTCATTATGGCTTATTTGGATGGTCTCACCCTGTGAGTGTGGCCTAGCACCAACAAGCCACTAAGTGTGAGGTATGGATTATGTGAGATGGATTTGGCTCTTGGCTCATGGATTATGTATCGTGGATTAGCATGCAATTTCTGGGATCCAGACAGACCCTTGTGCAACCTTGTGATGTGAATCCCAGTGATGTATATTGGTGTGTATGTGAAGAATGTATGGTAAACCATGAAAATTGTACTTATGAGATGATCAGTTGTGTTTCCATGCTTCAAAAAGGTGAAAAAATTGTGATCTTTTGGTGAGTATGTTATGAGATTTAGTGGCAAATATGTGTTTAATGTGTATAAATATGTTGATATTTTGTGAAAATATAGCATTTTGACATATTGATTTCTTAACAACAAAGTGGAAGAGGAATTGTAATGGAAGTGCATTTGAAATGGAATACTTTATATGTTTAGGATAAGAGAATTTCTATTACTTAGGATTAAAAAAAAAAAGGGGGTGCAATGTTTTCCTTGTCTTGGAAGAAATTGTTGGATGTCAATGCTATCTTGTAAGGATTTCGAGTCGTTTAGGTATTATAGAATCATTTTTGAAATGCAAGTTGTGATTGTGTTACTATTGGGATATTGAGAACTAGAAAGGTAGATTATGTTCGAAATGAAGTATATAAGTTTATATATCTTTCCTCAGGCAAACTGGTGAATATTAATAAATAAACTTTAATGTTAGTACTAACGTGTTATGTTTTCATCCTAGTTTGTGACTTCCAGGAGGAAGTCAATTTTTAGGGGGGAAGGATGTAGCACCCCTCCATTCTCACTGTGGATGTACAGGTAGTTGGCATGGAACTTGGAGATGAATGTAAAATAATAAGGATATTTAAAGGTAAGGGCTAATGATGATAAGTAGTTAACGCTGTATATTATGAAATTATGGACCATGTGTTTCATGTTGTGTAACAGGTATTAATTGTATAAGTTTTGTGTACGCTTTATGTATTACGTGTATTGATGCTTTGTGATTTCATATATAATTATGTGCATATACTTCAACATGGATCCTCTCCCCGATGGTGTCCTCTATTTGGAGTGTCAAACTAAGAGCCTCTTTCATTATGAAATAGACAAAGTAATTTTGATCTCTCATCGTTCTTTCTGGATTAACGCAATCTTGGTTCACGTCTATTACGTCCTTTGTTATCAATATTAAGAGTTTACAATGAGGTATATATAGTTATCACATATTTCTTCATTTCCTAACTTCACCAAATCTATTTTAGAATATAATCCCTCTCCAATACCAATGGAAAGGGCATGACTAGTAGATCAATCAACAATTGTTGAGTGCTTTCTAGCTAGAGGTCAATGGTTTGAATCTTGCATCCTCTGGATCGTCTTTATGGATTCTACAATGTTATTGGATAAAGTAATGATGGTGCTAGGTGACAAAGTGGAACTCGTGACCTTAGGATAAAGTTAGTGAAAGGTTGTAATTGATTTCACCATTTTGGTACTTTTTTTTTATAGCTAGTAAGCTCACCTAAAAATAGGTTGTTAGGGAGGTGGAGTAGATATTCATGGGATATGCATGAGATAATGGATTTCAATTATTAATGTAGGGTTAAACCCGGTTGTAAGTTCACAAGAAGGTGTGTCCAGGCACCGTGCATGCACACAAGGAAATGCATGGAGAGTTTCATGGGATTCGGAGCCACAAAAATTTTGGGGGAGTTGGAGGGACTAAGTGGTAAGGCATAAAAATTGAGGAGAGGGGGGAATGAAGGGGAAGAAAAGAAGGGGAGTTGAACGCGGTTGGTGAAAAGAGGAATATGGATCAGGAGGTGAGGATTGTGGTTCGATTGGAAGAAGAAATTATGAGGATAGTGTCATTAATATCAATTTACAAATTCATGGTTGCTATCCTGGTAATGTTCTAAACAATAATTTGTCTTTATCTACAATAGTAACATCAATAGCAATTCTTGTATTCAATGAATAGACCTTAGTTTTGAACTGGTGCATCTGTAATTGGATCTTCTATAGGAAAATGAGTAAGAAAATGTCTCTTTCCTTTCATTCTCTGTGAATGGAATGTTGTGTTAAGCTCCTTTTTTATATGATGTGATCCTTAAATCTATTTTTTCCTTTTTATAAACTATGTTGTTTCTTTCTCAGAGTGATTAATTTCTTTTCTTTCTGGCCTACACAGTTTCTTTCCAGAATGATTAATACTAGGCTCTATATCAATTAGCTCAACATTACCTTATCTAGAAGTTCTCTTTTCATGTGGAGGGTCATATAACTCAGTACTTTCCATCTGAGAACTATCAAGCTTAGCAACTGGGTCATGCATTTTAGGCTGAATAGTAGTATCCATAACTGTAGTATTATGGCTGCTAGTTTCCATTTACTTTAATAAGTCAGCCATATAGTCAGTACCTGCATTTTTTCTTTGTGATTTGCTATCTAATAGCTTCCTTGTAGAACCAATTTGGAATTCTTTAATGGCATCTGATAATAATGGAGAACTTGTTTCTGATGCTTCTAGCATGAGTATTCACTGTCATTTTATGATGTTCTCATGCTTATCCTTTACCATGGCATTCTCATGACAGTCATCTCTATACTACCCTAAATGACTATTTTTGACAGTTGACCTTCATGCTCAGCAAATTGCTATCCAAATGTTTTCCAATATATTTCACCTTCAAAAATCCTATATTCAGTTTTGGAAAACTCTCGACTGCAAAGGACAGTGTTATCTCTTTTAAAGAACATGTGATGAAAAATAAAGGTATAGAGGGTAGAAACAAAAGAAAGGAGGGGAAAATGCACAATGGAAGGCTTAGGTCCCTGTTTTGTTTAATGGTTTCCATCTATGGTAGACTTTTTGAATGGGCAGATTCTTATTCACTATTATAACTGTGCATAGCTTCTCCTCTATTTTTATGACTGATCTCTATACCTTTATTTCTCATAGTCTTTGTCTTGGCTAAGGCTATTCCTGCTTTGATCAAGAGCAAAGGCTCCTTAGATTGCTTGTTATGGACTAGATTTTTCTATTATTTGCCTATGCAGTCCCTTAATGTGTTGTTACAGTCATGTTGTATAAGATTGTTTGCTCAGCCAACAGCTATAACTGCTATTAGACTGCTATGACAGTCACTTGATTAGGGCTCAAAAAAATCAAAACAAAAGAAACCTGTCCACTCTTATATGTTGGATACTCCTGTGATCCTACTATCTGAAAGGTTCATAACCTTACTATGTGGTAGTTGTTCCTTCTAAAAACCTCATATTAAAATAGTCTCCTACTCCTCATTGATCTTAAACATGATGAGAAACTCAGACCTGATATGCTAACATTGTATTCCATATGCTGGACTGTCTTATGTCTGATAACAAAATTTTCATCCTTTCACTTGTTCATGGCATTTTCTAGTTTCAATATCATCCTCTAGGAGCTGTGTGTCTTCCTTTTATCCCTATGACTATATTCTTCAATTACATATGGCTGCTCTTTAACCCATGATTATTGTCATGCTACTCCTTGATATTCTGACAACATACTACTATTCCTCTCTTTGCAAAAATCTTCAAGTTCCTGTAGTTTGCTTCTCTATTGCTTAGGTTGTTCACTACTGAGTGACAGAGTTTCTTATAGTACAGAATTTAATAATTGACTGAGGTTACAAAACTTCATTGATCTCTAAGAGTATTTTAGAATCCTAATTCAAACAATGAATTCATACTTCTATGAACCTATCAAACTTTTGGTTACCTGCCACATGACTATGACTATTTTCTGGGTGACTATCTAGACTACTACTATGAATGTCTTTTGTATTACTCCTTTGAGGATTGTTTTCATCTTTTGTAATAGTCATAAGTAAATCATTTCAAATTTGTCAAATATCTAACATTTAGCTCCAGTATTGAATTTATAGGAGTCTCTATAGGGTAGCAACTGTTTAGATGTTCCGTTGCAATTGGATAACTATGGTAAAATAGTATGCTTGACCATAAACTTCAGCCTGCTTTAAGCAAGTCGTAGCATAGGTTAAACTAGCCATGGATTTATGTTATAATCTTATACCAATGGCATATTAGTTTCTTTTATTGAGCTAGGCCTCCTATTCTGTAAACACATTATACCATGAATTCTTTTGATCACGTTCTTTCAGCTCAACCATCTGTCTTAAGATAGAATGTGGTTAGCATTAGAGTCTCATGGTAAAAGGTCCTCATAGTCTTGGAGTCACTTAGGTCTAAGGCCTTAATTTGTGCTCCCTCTATTACAAGCATGCCGTCCAAAGAACCTACTTTCTCGAAAGTCCATATCTTGTTTCAAGATTACTAATTTTGGTGCTCAGCCAAGAAGGATGCTGGTAAAACTTTGTGGTTTTGTCTTTCTTAAACCTGTGAAAGAAATAGATGAGTCTCTACCAATCAATCATAAAAGAAAGTTATGATAATGTCCGCTCTTTCATCAATCTCATTATCCATCAAGCATGCTCTTAATGATGAAGCTTAAACAAAAGAACTATTCCTGCAGTGTTTCCATCAGCTAAAAGACTACCATCAGGAGTAAATTATAGTGACTGCACATATTGCAATAGAGTTTTGGGTGAGGACAAGTAAGAGAACACTGTGAAAGAAGGAAGATGAACCAATTTCAAATTATTCCTCTTCATCATCTAGCAAATGGCCAAAATCTAAGAAACTGACATGAAACTTCAAATTATCCACAAAAGTCAAAAGATTTGTGAGGCAGCAATGTGTTTCATACAATGGTTAAAACTCTTGCATTTAGTTCTGAAATTGCTATTTCAGCCATCTTCCATTTTAGCTTAGAAGCCAAATACTTAAGTCAAGCATGTGTTTTCTTCTAGATAACCGTAGAAATTAGGAAAGGTAGTTTTTTGTTATTATATATTTCCTTAGCATTTCTCTTTTAAAGAGAGGAAGCTAGTTTAGAAAGAATATAAATACTATAAGTTTTCTTTCAAATACATTCCTTATCTTTAAAAGATTCCTCTCATATTTATAGAACATTATATTGTTCAGTAAAACAATAAAATAAGAATTCTAAGTTAGTAAGAAGATTAGAGTTATTAATGTTGGAAGTATAAAGGCACTTTTAATTATTTTAGATTTATAGGAATATCAAATTTATAGGAATATGTACGTGATAAAGTATTTGAATGTGTATAAAAAAATAAATAAATAAATAAATAAAATAAGAAATTATTTATTTAGAGATTGTTCAAGTAAAGAATTATAGGAAATGATGCAAACATTGATATTTAGTTCTTTGAATTTGATTCTAGAGTTATTAACGCATAAGGAAGGTTATAACCATGTTTGGTATCAAAGGAGTTGAACATGAGCATTCAAAGTTGTATAGATGGTACATGATTTTATTACTTAGATTTTGATCTTGATATGATCTTTAGAGGGTAATATATACATGACAATTTCATCTATTTTATGGTCAAATGAAGGAATGTATTTGGGAATTTGGTTATTTATTGGAAGAGAAAATTAGGTTGAAAATTTGGATTCATTGTATTCAAACATGAGATGTTTGCCTTAATGCTGAAATATAGTTTAATCTAGTATAATAAGAAGTATACAATGTTCTCATTTTGAAGTTTATGAGTAAGTTTGAATTTCTCAAGATTCTGGAGTGAGATAGTAAAATCTATTTTATGTCCCTTTCTAACATAGGGTTTGATTCTATGATTAATGTTTTTCTTTTTATGTTTATTGATCAATTTGATCTATTAGTCTCTTTTTCTTTTACTGGGTAAATTCGATTAAGTTTCTTAAAATTTTTGAATATTATTCTTATATGAGTAGTAAATATTAGTCTTCTCAAGTGAAACACTATATCAATGATGATATTGTTTGAGAATCTCACTATGATACAGTCATTGAATGATTAAGTTTATTTGCTATAAATTCTAGACATATGAGATATAGGTCGAGATATAGCGATTGATTGTGATGTAATTTTAGGAACTCTTGATGATGAATGTTAATATATTTAAGTATAAAAAGAAGAGATAAAGTTTATTATAGGAGTAACTTGTCTACTAGTTTGAAGAAGATCAATTGTGGTAATTTTATGAAATAGGAAAAACCCCAATCTTCAACTGTCCTCTAGTATGGTTTAGATTGTGTATCTAATGTTGATATCAAGTGAATAATATCTAAATAGTTTTGATTTGTATGATACCATCTTAAGGTTGCAAGTTCAAGTACCGAACTACGATGTCTCTGCATTATGCGTACGTAGGCAAGGCCATCATGGATGAGCCCTTGAGACATTAGGTCGGCCCTTAAGGCCCTAGGGATGCTATTTTATGCAATTGATTTTTGTGTAATTAATAATTATGCAGGACTAATGTTTCTTTAGATGTACAGTACGAGACCTTTAGCTGTGCAGGACTGAGAGGCTAAGGAAGCACCTTTCCAATTGGCATATGGATGATCATCTGTCACTAGGGTAAATGGGTATACATATGTATAATTTAAAATTGATATATTGTATCTAACATTTCAATTACGATGAATGTGATATACTCTGTTATGTAATCTGAGCTTTACTAAATTAAGATTTGTAAATTGTATCTATCATGCTATTAAGATTATTATTGTTATCTATCAATATTTTCTGAGATAAGCATCACTAAGAGTGTGTGTGTGTGTATGTGTTCAATTAGTGCATTTAGACATAGAACAAGCCATGGTTATTTTGATCGTGTTTGTGTGTAGTAATGAGTTTCTGTATATGGTTGAATGTGTCTTAATTTCAATAATGCAGTCATGTTATCCCTAGAGATGTTAGTTAACTTGATGAATCAGACTATGTTATTGTTGCTAACAATACTTCTTTAAAATATATATATATATATATATATATATATATATATATATATATATATATATATATATATATATATATATATATATATATATATATATATATTCGTCTCTTTATTGTTGTAGTTGACTTATCTCTAGGGTTGCATGGCGGGGCATTATAACTAAAGCATTTTGTAAGAATGTGTTTAATTTCGACATGGTCTAATAGAATGGATTGGAAAAAAATAGAGAGAAGTTATATTATGGATGGAACCCATGTGCACCCATAGGTCTAAACAGAACATTCCTAGGTTCCATGAATTTTGAGAACCATTATGTCAAAGTTTGGCATTTTTTGCTCTGAGGGATCTCAAGTTATTTTGTTGGTAGCCTGCAACTCGTAACATCTAGGGCACTTGGTGCATGAAAAGGGAACTCCCCTAGCATTTACCCACCCACCCTGATGTGTTGGTGCAATCTGTTGGGCCCCATAAGGTGTGGAATACAAAATTTCATGCCTAGCATCATTCCACTACATGAAATTGAAGCATTATGGAACAATGCATTCCTTGCCACCATAGGAATGAAATTGATTTAAAATAACTGAGGTAGGTATTTGTAGGTAGACCTGAAATCCACCTATACATGCAAAGAAGATGTTACTAGGTGTCACGATTTGATGGAACAGTCAGTCCAAAGTTTGACACCTTTTTTGTCTTAGGGCTCTTAAGAGACTGTCTCCGTCCAATGTAGCCGAGAATGACCAGGAAGTTTCACCACCAAAAAGACCTCCCCTAGCATTTAATCACCCATGTAGACATATTGACACCATATGTTTGGCCTAGGAGATGTTGAAAGCAAAATTCAGTCCTGGCACCTTTCTAGTAGATGAAACTAAACTAAAAACTATGTTGTAATCTCCATTTTTAGGCATTTCCTCTACTATCTTGATGTTGATATGGTGTTTTGAATTGATCCAATGTGTTGTAGGGCATTAATCAAAGGTTCAAGTAGTTTTGAATATGACAAACCCATTCCAATCCATGTTAGCACAAGAAAAATATAATAATGGGATAGATAATATCATCTAAAATAAGAAAATATAATCTTGTAAGAAAATGTATCTAGTGTTTAAGTAGACAATACATAATTGTAAAACACACCTTAAAGAATGTTTTAAAAAATCACATGAAATGGTTATCAAACTAGGGTTTATGATGATTTCTTATAAAATGGAAGGATCTGCTGTTGTTTTGACTGTTGCAACTATGGTACAAGTTTCAAAATAGAATAAATTTTATCTTTTCAAACTTACATTGTGGTTTCATTGTATACCATAAATATTTTTATTAATGTTTGTGTGTAGAGATATTACCTATGGCAACTAGGGTTCTTGTCTTTAGTATTACATCATGGGCTTGCCCTTTTCAAATGAATCCATGAAGTTATCCTATTTATTTAATCATTAGATCATCAAGGAAATAATTACCAAGATACTATGAGGGTGTCATGAGTGGAGGGTAACCTTGTTGAGCATCCAAAACCCTTATTATCACTGTCAAAAACATGAAAAATTGTGATATTCCAAAGATTGTAGTAGCAACAAGAAGATGTCTTATTCAAAAGCAAAGGCCTTAATTTTTGTCAATGGTGTTCTCTCTATGTCTCTCTCCCTATTTGTTAAAGTACATTAGTAACTAATGTAGGTGCATAGAATGTGGGTAAGAATTCCATTTTTTGTTTCAAATTACAAAAGGAATAGGCATAAAGAACAAGATTGGAAATTCCAAGTTCCATGAATAATTTGTATAAAAATGACCATTATTATTTTATGTCCAAAATGAACACCACCACTAATAAAAGAACCACTCACATAAGTCAATGCATGTTTTGGGGTGTTTGATCACATGTATACTTGTTGTTAATCACCTATAGAACTTGTAGTGGTTTATTGTCACATATTGTAGCCCATGTATGTGAAGACATGAAAACATAGTTTATCCATTTGCATGAGAAAATAAGGGATATAATATGTATTAATGACATGAGAAACACTACTACATATTATTAAGTGTTGTAAATATGCATCTTCTTATTTGATCATGTTGTGCTTCATCGTAGCATGAATCACTTGTTGTAAGCATGTACAATTATAGCATGTTATGCACATGACAAATGAAGGAATGTTGTAACTCTGACACAAGCTGACATAAACATGGGGGAAATGGTGGAAATGTTGTCTCATGGAATGCAATGATGGTAAGGTATGCACAAGATGGATTTTTTTATAAGCCTTCAAAGAAACTTTCAAGTAAATGCAATTGGCAGGTGTAAATCAAAATTCCACAACCTTATCCATCATCCTCCTTACCTATGCCAAAATGGGATCTTTAGAATAGGGTATGGACAATGATCAAAGCATAAAGGCTATAGGAATTTTGTCAGATCTTGTATTTTCAACTACCCTTGTAGAAATGTATGCAAAGTGTGGAAGCATAGACAAGGCATGTGAATAGTTTGGCATGACACCTCAAAGAGATGTCATCTCATGGAATGCAATGATTACAAGATATGCACAAAATGGATTTTTTGAAAAGGCTTTAGAAACTTTCAAGAAAATGCAATTGGCATGTGTAAAACCAAATTCCATAACCTTTGCAAGCATCCTCCCTGCCTGTGCCAAATTGGAACATGGTGTGGACAACCATCAAAGAATAAGGGATATAGGAATTTTATCAGATGTTATATTTGCAACTTCCCTTGTAGACATGTATGCAACTTGTGTGGAAGCATAGACAATGCACATGAACTGTTGACATGATTTCTTAAAGAAACGTTGTTTGATGGAATGCAATGATTGCAAGGTATGCACAAAATAGATTTTTTGATAAGGCTTCAAAGAAACATTCAAAAAAATGCAATTTGTAGGTGTAAATCCAAATTCCACAACCTTGTCTAGCATCCTCTTTTCCTATGCCAAAATGGGATCTTCAGAATGGGGTATGGACAACCATCAAATCATAAAGGATGTAGGAATTTTGTCAGATGTTATATTTGTAGCTACCCTTGTAGACATGTCTATGAAAAGTGTGGAAGCATACATAAGGCAAGCAAATAGCTTGGCATGACACCTCAAAGAGATGCCATCTCATGGAATACAATGATTGCAATATATGCACAAAATGGATTTTTTGAAAAGGCTTTATAAACTTTCAAAAAAATGCAATTGGCATGTGTGAAATCAAATTCCATAACCTTTGCAAGCATCCTCCCTGTATGTGCCAAATTAGGATCTTTAGAACAAGGTATGGTCAGCCATCAAAGATTAAAGGATAAAAGAATTTTGTCAGATGTTTTATTTGCAACTACCCTTGTAGACATGTATGGAACTTGTGTGGAAGCATATACATTGCATGTGAACTATTTGACATGATGCCTCAAAGAAATGTTGTCTCATGGAATGCAATGATTGCAAGATATGCACAAAATGGATTTTTTCATAAGGATTTAAAGAAACTTTCAAGAAAATGCAATTGGTAGGGGTCAAGCCAAATTCCACAAGATTATCCAACATCTTCCTTGCCTATGACAAAATGGGATCTTCGGAATAGTTTGTGAACAACAATCAAAGCATAAAGGATATGTGAATTTTTCCACATGTTCTATTTGCAACTGCCCTTGTAGACATGTATGCAAAGTGTGGAAGCATAGAGAAGGTGCGTGAACTATTTGACATGATGCCTCAAATAAATGCATTCTCATGGAATGCAATGATTGTAAGATATGCACAAAATGTATTTTGCAAAGATGTCGTCAACATATATAATGTCATGAAAATATACATAATCTCTTATATACATAATGTCATGGAAATAACATATAGTGTATATATCAAGCCATATAGGCATGTACAAAAAAGTCATACATGCATATACAATGATATACATCGGTAACATACAAAAGTATGTTTACAAAGACAAATAGACATATATATCAAAATATCCCAAAATCAAATATCCTATGAATTGCTATCAAATAATTGATGGCCCTTGCTAGGTTTGAAGATGGTGAACCAGTCAATGACTCATCCTCTATTACCCATCAACTAGACCTCCACGATAGAGATTTTTGAAGTTCCACCTGTTAATAAAATCAAACAATAACCACGTTAATATAGAAATTATTCAAAATATATAACACGACATGTAATCAATCACTTACCGCTATCTAGTGATCCCTCTTGATCATTTTTTGTGTTTTCATCTGTCATTAGATGGGTAGGAGTTGTGACCTCCTATGAGAAGCATGAAGAGGCAAAATTGAGTAAACATGAATATCATTTATGTACATTAAATGACGTGAGATAAAACAGGAAATACAAAATGGCATTTACATATTACTGGCTCATACCTTAATCAAAGGATTTGCAGATAAAATAGTTGTAGTAATGCCCACCTATGCTAACTGATGAAGATGAGGAGTCTGCATATTCAACATCTAAAAATAGTGTTCAATGTTATTTGAGCAAAATAGAAACATAACATTATTTAAATGCATAATGATTAGAAATGGTAAAATTTACCTTAGTGAAAGTGGCTTTGCCTAGGGACCAAGGAAATTATCTTGATGGTGATGCTCCAACATCCACCTATTCATCATCAAATTGTGACTAAATAAATTACCATTGATATATGACAAAAAGTTTACATGTACTATATTTACAATGTTGTGATAAATTACATACTTGTTAACTGGACCTCCTCTCATAACCCTACACTGGACGGCTAAAAGATGCATGATGAATACTTCGACCCCAGATTTTCATAGTATAGATAATTACATACATTAGTTTTGACTTATAATATCTACTCATATAATTAATTAGAGATTTCAAATACAAATATATTAAATTACAGAACCTTGTAAAAAATTTCCTGGGAATCAATACCAAACATATGCTATAAGAGTTATTTGTGAAAACAATATAATCCAATATGCATGTGTCCATCACTTGTTGTTGCCCCTGCGTTGTATCGTCCTAATGTTGTGGAATGTCTGCATCTTGGGTAGTGTCCTAGGTCCTAACATCATGTCGGTGTAAAAAGAGTTATCACCTATCCAGTTTACCCCTTGTAGTGTGATTTAATCACATTATCTAACTAGTCATTAGTTAGTTTTATTCCCACATGTTCACATGTTAGTAGACTTAGAAAGCAATCGAGTTGTTTCTAGTTGTTTCTAGATGTTGATAGTTGTCTATAGTTGGCATCTTATCCTCTATTTGTCTCATGTCATAGGATTAAGACACTTGTCACATGACTACAACATCCTACAACTCATCCTTATCTTTATAAGAAAGGCATATCATGTACATTGTAACAACAATCTTTTGCATTCATCAAAAGAATACAGTTATTCTCTCATTTGATCTTTCTTGTGCTTTCATGAATTCCTAGATCTTGGGTGGCTACCATCATAGCCAACTCTTACATTGTATCATAGTACATCAATCAACTCTTACATGATATCAGAGATAGGAGGAATCACTTCCTGTTAGTCAATTTTTTGAGAGATCTTGAATGCCAATCATGGTGGATCTTGAATAGTTGAGTATGCTCTTCTCTTAGATCGAATGATGATATGGAGAATCAAAAAGACTTGATAGAAAACTAGATTTGGAGGGTTTTTCTCTTGTGGCATTGTATTGCAAGTTCATTTTATAGCATACTACTGCAAATCTAGGCACACCATTATGTTCAGGGTGTTCAAGATAGTCAAAATTGCCTTATGTTTCATCTAGATTAGACACCAGAGACTGAATCTATGAAGGTTTGAATTTGGGAGGTGCATGCCAAATCTAGCAAGTACTTAATCTTTCAAAGTAGTTTCTGTCAAATTTGACCCTGCCATCATGCTCAGGAGCCCCAAAAACCCCAAGATTAACTGTCAAATCATCAAAATCAGACAACTTTGCCCGGGGTCATCAGGGAAAAATTCTACCCTCCTTTTTAATTTGTATAGAATCTTTCTGTGGAATATTCCTTGCATGAATATTCTTCCCAAATACCTTGTTTTATGAAAAACAAAAATAAAAAAATTATTCATATTTGAATATTTTTTTTCAAAAATAAAAAATAAAAGATAAATAAATAAATATAGGGGGACTTGCACAGGCTTGTCAGGTCGTACCCCATAGGTTACTATGGGTGCTGCTCGAGCCTCATAGCTTTGCAAGCCCCCTGTGGCCTAAAGGCTATGTGGAGGGGTCTACCCTCACATGGAACCTTAGGGTTCACAAACCATTAAGGGGGCTCGCCCCTTATAAAAAAGGGTTTGACCTTATTCTATTTTTAAATGTATTTTTTATTTTAAAAAAAAATTTAGATCTGCAAGGTATGGTGGCAAGGCCACTTGGCCTTTAAACTATTTTTTTAATACTTAGTATATGTCCACCAAATGTGGCATCTTTTTTGGCAAATCACCCTGTTTTAGTAGTATATTTTGTAGTCTTCCAAATGTAGAGTATCACTAAACCTAGCTAGAGTTCCCCCAGATCTAGCAAAGGTTAAATTTATCTAGCGGTAACTATATTTAGAAGCCTCACTAAGGTTGGCAGATTCCCACCAAATTTGGTGGAGTAAAAAAAATTGCTTTCTCACCCACTCCAATGGAGTTTTCAGTTTGACAGTTGATCTTCATAGGCCAATATCTTGCTCATATTTTCTCCTTTTTTTGAGAAATTTATTTTTATTTGGGCCAGAATTTCATATTTTGCAGTGGTGCAATCATTTTTTTAATGCCTGAGTTTTCTAGAAAATTTAGTTTTTCATCACTATACTTGAGTAGTTCTCATTTTTAGATTTTCAAAGACTTCGTTTGGGCTCATATTGTAACATTTTTTGGTGAATTTTTTTTGAAAGTGCATAATTTTTTGAGTACTTTCTAGATCTGCAATTAGTTTGATCCAGGTTTTCTCAAAAATTGTACTTTCAAATTTAGCCCAATTTTGGCTTTTGTATTGTACCAAAATCAAAGACCGCTTTGTTATTTTGGCTTGTGGAAATTGTAAGTGGAATGATTATAAAGTCCCACAACTATATCTTTATGGGGGGTTACTCATTGATTGAGTAAAATTTGGGATTAATCATGTGAGTTTTTTTACCTCTAATCATTTAAGGAGACATTAATGGGCATCTATCATCAACATGAATCAAATTGTAGATATTGTGGGAGTAATCAGCATGAGAAAGAGATGTGGCCTCATTTGTCACATCATCTCTTTCAATTCCTTGTTGAGATCTCTTCTGCTCCTATTGAGATCATTGCTCCACCATCACATGTTGCTACATCAATGTTCATCGATGCTTTTTTGAGAGAACATCAATCAGCTCTTACACATCACGCAATGCCCCACATGACCTGCAAAGATGGGGGGACCAATGATGTGTACTGCTCTTGAACCCTCTCCAACATGTGAAAGATCACCACAATGCTGTACTAAAGTGTGGGTGAGGGAATTCAGGGAATGTATTGTCTCCACCTCAACACTCTCCTTTAAAGTTGAAGGGAGTGAGACATGTTGTGGCCTCATAATGTGTCTCGATGAATGATCTTGGACACAATGTGCACCCTCTCTATCCTATGTAGAGCCACTACCTCTACCCTAGAACTTCGGTCTGTCAAAGTAGTTTGGGATGTCGTTGAGGACAGACTAACAATAGAGGTTGCTCAAAAATATTGGGGGACCTCATTATTACAAGGGAGGTCATCAAAAACCATGTACCCTCTATCCCAAAAGTTTTGGGATATTTCTTCATGCACACACCAATGAATTGGAAATCATTTGCAACTCCCATGTAATGGTTGTTTTGTTTTAGGATCAATGAAAAGTGCACGTAGATCACGTTACAAAATTTTCTTATCTTTGACTTGTTTGATTGATAATTTATCGGCATAGAATTGCCGACACTCCTCCCTATAGTCCTTCCAATCAATGATTTGCTTTGTAACCGAGACAATATGAGAAATAATTGACTCTAATGAAGTGGCAAGGTTTCTCCTATGAGTGTTACTTGTATTTAGATTCTTCAATATTTCAACTACGGATTGAAGTTGTTTTGTATTTTCTTTGATTTGGCTTACTAATTTTGTTTGATGTCACTTGGAGGGTGAGGACATGAAGGTGGAGTTTGAGGGTTTTGAGGTTGCTCTTCAACAAAAATTTCAACATTTGGATCAGGGTTTTGCAATGATTCATTAACTAAAAATTGTAAAGAAAAATTGATTTAAAACAATGAAAAATAACTAAACATTTTGTTTTGAAATGAATAAAATTGATAAAACCATACCTTCTTCAATTGCCTAACTTTTTTACCCTTATCCACAATGGGATTAGCGATGCAGCATTGTGTTCAATGGTATTCTCCTTCAAATCTTTCAACAGGTGCTTGCATTAAATCCCTAGTTGCATTTTGGATGCAATAGGAAAATTAAAGTGAAAAAGTGAGGCCTCACGACGTTGTTTTTCACTTTATTTAGTAGTTGAAAATGCGATCGCATTATAACATGATTGTGTTATGGTTTTCTAGCACTAAAAAGTTGGGTGGCCACTTTTTGGTCCCACATATTCATGCACAGACCCTTATTCCCGTGTGGCTAAACGAACAAGAGAGAAGGAATATATGGAATATCTTATCTATTGGAAGGATCAAATAGTAGATGAAGCTTCATGGATGTCAGTTTTAGAATTGGTTAAGTTTGGGATACCAATTCCTGACTTACCTAAATGTTCATGAGTTTAACTTTTGGAACATTTCAATTACCTGGTGTGTTTGATGTAGGAGCATCCGGGTCCACGAGTAATCCTCATCACCCAAAAATATTTTATTTTCTTTTTTGTGTGTTTTCCTTCATTTTTTCTGACATGACTAGATGTTCAAAAATATAATAGATCCAATTGGAATCATGCTCAAGTAAGGAGTTTCTCTTGTTAAGCAGGCAAATGGGTACCTATAGTTCAAATTTGGTGAAGATTTGATGAATTTTGGCTAAGTTATGTTCATCACTCCAACTGGACATCCATACATCTAGACATCTAAACACCCTGTTGTATTTCATGTTCGAATCCTGTTAAACTTCTTGGTTTTTCATCTCGACATGTTATTTGGATCCTGTTGTCTTTTTGCATCTAGATCCTTTTGTATTTCATGTGTGGATCCCATTGCGCTTCTTTGTATTTCATCCAGACATCTTATCTAGATTTTGTTTCCTTGTCAAATCCAAAATCCTGTTTTATTTCATATCCGAAACTAGTTGCATTTCTTTATATTCCAACAGACATTTTCTAACCTGATATCCTATTGAGCTTCAATATTTGGATCCGGTTGATTTGTTCATATCTGGTTGCATTGCTTTTCTTCAACTAGATATTTCATCTGGACCTTTCCTAATTAGACATCCCATTGATTTGTTATATCTAGATCATGTTTCTATTCATATCTAGATCCGGTTACAATGCTTTATCATCCATCTAGATATCTCATCTGAATATCATATTACACATCTGGTTACACTACTTGTCTTCAACTGGACATATTTTGGACCGGATATCCTATTGCACATCCACATCTGGTTACAATGCTTATTATCCAACTAGATATTTTCATTCAAATATTAGGTTAGATTGTCTTGTTCCTAACCGAACATTCCAAGTAGTAATTTTCTAACCGAATATTCTAAGTAGACATTTTCCAACTAGACATTTCCATATCTAGTTGCTTTGCCTAAATTCCAACCAGACATTTCCCATTCAGATGTCTTGTAATGTGTATTGTTGCCCGATTATATCTGGTTAGCTTGCAGAATCATCTAGAAACTTACAACCAATCCAAAGCTTGCATGTCAATGCTGATCCAAAGGGCCAACAATATGATGCCGTGTTTCCAAGATGCCTATAAGGGAATGACATTTGTTCTCTTCATGTGATGATGGAGGTGGCCACCTTAATGTACTTAACCATCTTTGCTTCCTTTAAAAGGGGAAATTTTATGTTTTCAAGGGACAATTAAGGATAATCACGAATGGTCGAATTGTAAAGTTTTATGCTGTAACTTTTTTAGGAAGATCTATAATCTAACTTTATGAGTTGTATCAACTAAATGTAAGGCTGAGGCTTAAGCATGTAAGGTTGTAACATCATTTGTACTCCTATTACTAATAAAGGATAGATTGTTGTTTCATTTTGGTGAGTTAACTGGTTTATTGTTTCTTGGTTCGGTGAGTTAACTAGTTTATTGGTGAGTTAAAAATGTCCTGAACCTTGATCTATGTCATCCTTCTATTGGACTCTATGGATTTCTCTAGCATAACACCAAGAAGCAGCAAAATATTGGAATTAATTCAAAATATTTCCATCATACAAATAGGAGGTAGTCTATAGGTTGAGGTAGATAGTTTGAGGTCTAACAACTTGAGTTGTGGCCCTAAGAAGCAATGTTGTAATGTAGAAATAATATTTATTTAATGAAAGCATGTTGATCGAGTTCCACTTTGTGGTGAAATTTGTCTATATGTGTTCTTTATTTTTATTGTATGAATTGAGACAATGTGTGTGATGTTGAGGTTTGGGTATCCCTAAACTATGACATCCATCCTTGACTATGTCATACCCTCTTTAACAATGAATTTATTTTCCATAACGTTTATGAATCAAAGTATTTCATATTGTTTTGGTATTTTGAGGACCTAAGATCATAATATAAGTCATCTCAAATTTGTGAAGCATGAAATGCTTATTATGGGATCAAAGTAAAGCTAGCTTGTTTGAACACAAGGATCAAAATTAGAACACACATCAACCTCTTTACTCATGATATTCCACTACCATCAATAGGCTCATAAAAAATATCTTACGGATGAGTTAGAAACCTTTGAGCCATATTAAGGTATGTGTTATTAAATTTTGTAAGTTTGGTGAGATACAAATTCTTATATTGTTTCGCTTATCAAGTCAATAACTCTAGCTATGCTAAGATCTAAATCTAAAAAAAGTTGTGATAGAACAATTGCTTATGTTCTAATTATTTAGCAAACTTTCCTAGAGTTATTCTAGATTGTAAATAACAAACCTTATGATAAGAGTGATGGGAGAAAATCAATGACATGCACATAGTTTTCTACCAACCACAAATTTATTTGCTTCCACCTTACACTATCCATGATATGTACCTAAACCTTCCCTTCATAGAAGCAATTAACATGGTAAACTATAGATGCAACATGTCTTGAGAATGATGGGTCATTTCAAAATAAACATTAAAGAATCCAAACATTGAAACTACTAACTCAAATACAAATGCTTTGGCTAAAGTCTTATGGAACAAGAGTGACCCAAGATAAGAGACTAGTACATTGTTTAAATTTGTTCTACAAGTCTTTACTAGTCACTACTCTATCTGTGTTCCATCTTCACCCATATCTACACTGTATCCGTAAGTGAGATCACTCAGGGCTAGAAAGAGGAGTGGGGCTTTACACATTAGTGTTGTCAAATGTTAATGTCAATAAGTAGACAAAAGGATGATAATTGGCTTTGATCCAACATCAAAGTGTCTACTAAGGGGGTGTGATAAACAATCTATGCTCCATAAGATATTGTCTAAATATGACTATGAGTGAAAATATCCTCAAGGTTGAAATTATCTTTGAACTTTGATGTTGAATGCATCTTCATCTTTGTGCAACACTATGAAACAAACGCCTCATCAACATGCTTGGGTGCTATCATCTCCTTTTCAAAATTATGTGGTTAGTGCTAAAACAATTTGACCAAGTTAAAATAAAAAAGCTCAGCACTACTTAAATAAATAAATAAGATTATTTATCTCACTAAGTAATCATGTAAATAAAAGGTAAAACAAACACAGGAGAATGGAGAGAGGTTGCTTGGCTATTAATGGCGGCTGAAATATTCTCTTCTTATATGAACCATAACCAAGTGGCATCCACTAAGGATCCTTGGTGGAGTGCACAACAATGGGCATACACTTATTCTGATCGAACACAAAGACTATTGGAATCTTCCTTAGCCAGACATCTCATAAATGGAATCTACGAATTCCGATTTGTTAGTCAATATTCCCTCACTTTCGCCCAACCTCATAATGAGTATGACTTTATTTAAATTCACTTTGACCAGAGGAATGGTCATTTCCAATATTAGTCGCTAAGAAAATCTATAATAGGAGTAGGAAGCCGTGTTGTGACAGGTGCTTTGCATTTCTACCTGATTATTTCAATGGGTTCGTCCAGGCTCGTATTGTAACCGTCAAAACAACTTCAAGTTGGCAATGAAACAACTGCTTTTTTATCATGTTTTTGTATTTCATTCTACTTTAAAAAGCACTCAACTACAGACCTGGGCAACTTTAAATACCCCTGCTTGACAACTTATTTTCAATCAACGAGAAGACTTGCTTTGTAGCAACTCATCTTATTTCATTTCCTCCCTCTTATAGGCTCTTCTGCTATCTAGATTCTGCAGTCAGAAAAGTGTTTCTTACTCTATCTCAATACTTGTTAAGTAGGTCTAGGAACTTGGTTTCTGTTGTGAGTAATATTGTGTCCCTGTAATACCATTGGAGTTAGGTAATAATAATGAAGCCCGTCTATGCTTTCATTGTGCTAGTGTTCTTCTGGTTGCTTATATCCTCCCTTGGCCTAGCTGCTCGGCCTACCCCTGATGTCAAGGTTGTGAGCTATAAACCCACTTTTCAGAAAGGAGTCATGGAACCTAAAAATGAAGTCAGTGTAAGCCTTGGGGTTGACGACGATTCAATGGCCATTATACCTGCAAGCTCTAAGGTTTTATATGGCCATGATAATAATTCTAGGGAGGTGAAAGGTTTTCCTTCACCAAATAGAGTGGGTAAGATGGTTAGAAAGGCAGAAGAAAATAGTAATACAATTCAGCCATCAGGACATAGCCCTGGAATTGGCCACAACAATCCTCCTGGAGATGAGGTCTTCAGTCCATAGAGTAGCAAAGTCAAAGCTATGTACCATTAGTCTATAAGAATAGGCCATTCTGTACAACTGTAATTTGCCATTGCATTTGCCCTTGAATTGTTGTTTAGTTCAGCTTGTTATGATATAGGAACAAGTCAGGTTTGAAAAAAATAGGTGATGAAGAATAAACATAGATCTGGGAGACTGAAGATTCAGAATGGAAATTATCAAATGGTCACATTCCACAGAATGGTTGAGTTCCTCTATTAACATCCAGGTCAAGGCAAGAAGACACATACCTTGCTTGAACTTAAAAGTATTCTGGAAGTGGAAATGCTATAAATGTGTACAACCTTCTTTGTGTTTTTGTTTATAAATGTATAGAAATACAAAAGCTATGTATACAAATTCATAAGAATATATGGTCAAATGTAAACCAAAATTTCTGTTGATATTGTTTCTTTTTTTCCTCCAAATATTCATATTGGCGCCTGTCAGTTGCTTATGGCGGAGACGTAAAGCCCTGCAAAGGGTAATGCCGTCATATCATACGTAATTCAAATATATATGAAAATCGTTCAATGATGAATAGAATATAAATTGTTGTTATTAACTTTTAATTGGGGTTTTTTAAGTAATTTTTTTTAATAAATATTTTCCTATTTAATATTATATTAAAGAAATAATAATACAATATTCACAAAAGAAAGGTAAGTGGTAAAAGGACACACCTACAAAGTCTAACTAAAGTAATTTCAAAACAAAGATGACAAAATATCGAGCCAAGCCCAAACAATACTAAGTAGCTAAAGTAATGTCAAAAGGAGGAACCTTCATATCAGGTTTCCCCCATACATCATCAATAGACTATGACATAGTGAGAGCACCCTCCTCTTCAAGAGTACCATTCGAAGGCTACAAAGGAAGGACTAGAGAAATTGCCAACACCAAGCATGGAAACTTGTCAAAGTCTAGCTAACCAGAAGCACCACACCCATGAGAAGAAGTGAAGGGTGGCCTGGAAGTCTAAAACCAACCACCACTAGTAACATTATCTCTGGAATCTAGAGGATGAGATCTATGGGAGAAAGTGCCTTTATCTCTCCTAGCAGACTGGTTGTAGCCATGTCGACGCCCATGAAAAGGAAAAGAGGGAGTAGGCTAAACAGTAGGAATAGTGCAAGGGGCATTGATGGGATTAAGATGTCTCAAGCTTAGAGTCCTTTCTGGTGTTTCATATTTTTAGGAGGTGAAAAAGTGGTTTTGTTTTTTGTTTTTCGGAACTAGTGTTTTTAAGGCATTTTGGAAAAAAGCTATTTAGTGCATTTTGCTTTTTTTTTTTCTAAAAAAGTTATTTTTGCTTTTTTTTGAGAAAAACAAAGAGTGCCACCTTAGTTGGCCTTGAGTCTTGTTTAGTAGGTTCCTGTTGTAGGAAGTTACTGTTTATGGTAAAAGTTATCCATATCTCTTTGAAGCACACATGAAGAGGATATGCTTTGTTTTTGTAAGATTGGATTTGGATATAATTTTCTAGTTGGAAAAGATTCCTCTTTGGGAAGTGGACACCTAGGAAAGATAGGATAAAGTTTTCATGCTTTAAAACAAATTGAAAAGAAAATGCTTTATATGCTTTTATAGAGGAGTTTGTGGAGAAAGCTAAGTCAGATTTTTGAGGGCACTTTGCTTTTGTAGCTCTTGCATTAAGTGTATTTCATTGTTTTTGAAGAAATAAATTTACAGGTTGAAGCAATTTTGAAGAGCCAAAATGCTATCAGTTTGTTTCCAGATTCTGCACTAGTGAAGACTCATGAAGAAACACTTGTTCTGAGAGTTATATTGTAACCATATATAGATTACATTAACATAATTGAACTGTGTGTTTGGAGTGTGGGGTGTTTTACCTAAAAAGGTTTTCCCCGCATAAAATCTCTATGTTAACATGTCTAGATTTTAAATCTTAATTACCTAAATGAATGTGAATCATAATAATTTGTAATTGTTGAAAGGCTTCAAAGAATTAACAGCAACCCACTCTTGATAAGACTAGTTTTGGAAGTTGTTTCTGCACCTCTCCTTCCTCAATTGGTATCAGAGCCTAATCAGCTCAGTTTCTTGTTGTGGGTAGAAGGGTTTTTTTGTCTAATCTTATTTCAGTGGAAGTTTTATAGTTGTGAAAAATTAGTAACTTGATTACATGCAAAAGATGGCAAGCACATCCAGTAGAATCAAAGTGGAGAAGTTCAATGGTAGAAACTTCAAACTATGGAAGTTTAAAATAGAATATATGCTTGTAGATAGCGATCTGTGGGCTGCAATATCTAGTACAAAACCAACAAGTACCTCTCAAGAAGACTGGGATATGATGGATTGAAAAGCTAAGGGTCTCATAATACTCTGTTTGGTTGATTATGTGCTCTTGAATGTCCATGAAGAGAAGATTGTGAAGCATCTTTGGAAGAAGATTGGTGATGTTTATCAAGCTAAATCCCTGGGGAACAAATTATTCCTTAGAAAGAAGTTGTATTCTCTGAGGATTGACGATGGAGGATCCATTTGTGATCACATGAATGCAATTAATATGCTTGTGGCATAGTTGGGGTTAGTTGGTGACAAGATATCAAAAGAGGATCATTGCATGCTTCTATTATATTCTTTGCCAAACTCTTGGGATCACCTCGTTATGGTGATTGGAACTACCACCACCAGTTTCAAGATTGATGAGGTGGTAGCATCACTTTGGTCTAAAGAGATGTGGAGAAAGTCATCTGTGATGGCCAAGGAGGCCCTGGCCATATGCAGAAGAACAAAAGAGAAAGGCAAGAAGAAGGACAAGAAGTCAAAGTCCAAGTCTCTGGGGAGATCGAAGTCTCCTAGAAAGTCCAAGGTGAAGTGTTGGAATTACAGCATAAATGGTCACATCCACAAAGAGTGCAAGTAGGAAAAGAAAACAAAAAACAAGAAGAATTTCTTTGATTCAAACTCTAAAAATCCTCTCATGAAGATGCGGATGTTTTTGTTGTAGCCTTGGCAACACATGTGTCAAAAGATGTGTAGTTAATAAATTTAGGTGCTTCTTTCCACATGAACTCTCATAGAGGTTTTTTCTCAAAGTTTGAAGAATATGACAGTGGAAAGGTGTATCTGGGTGATGCATCTCACCTAAATATTGTTAGTCGTGGAAGAGTCATGACCAGATTCCCTAATGGTAGAGTGAAGGGGATTGATCACGTGATGCACATCCCGAGTTTGGCATGGAACCTACTCTTAGTGAGTAAACTTGGATATTTAGGTGTGTAGGTTGTTTTCTCGAATGGAGGATGTAAGATGACAAGAGGATCTATGGTGCTTGGAAAGGGTGTTAGGGTTGGCACCTTATACTAGTTGGATGCATGCACTGTATAGTGAAATAGTTCTTTTAAGAAACCAAAGAGTATATACCTTTGGATTATTCATTCTCACCATTAGATAGAATAGAAAACAAGTCTATAGAATCTACATCTAATGGTCATGTTTTTTGGGTACTGAAGAGTGCTTATTCCTTGGAAATGAAGCTTCCTACTAAGAAAAAAATGTTGTGGCACCAAAGACTAGGTCACATAGGTGAAAAGGGTCTTAGAACCCTCGAATCAAAGAGCCTTGTTGAAGGCCTTCATTATTGTAATCTTGAGTTTGACTTTTGCGAACATTACATTTATGGAAAATAACATCATATTTCATTTTACAAAAGTTCTCAGAAGTCTTCTAGGTTATTGGATTATGTACATACAAATGTATTTGGTCTTGAGAATGTTCCTTTATTAGTCAGATATGTTAGAAGGACATTTGTTTACATTCTTAGAAGAAAATCTGAAGTCTTTAGTCAATTTATGGAGTTTAAAGACTTTGTTGAAAATTAGATTTGTAAAAAGTTTAAGTGTTTGAGGACTGATAATGGCAATGAGTTCTATTCAGCAAAATTTGATAGTTTTTGTAAGGACCATGGGATTGAAAGACACAAGACAACTTCATACACACCATAGAAAAATAGAGTTGCAGATAGGATGAATAGAATGTTGATGGAGAGGGCTAGGAGTATGTTAAGTGGTGCTGGTCTTAAACAAAAGTTCTGGGCTAAAGTAATAGCCACTACATTTAATTTAATTAACATATCTCCTACATTAGCGCTTGTTGAAAAGACACCCATGGAGGTGTGGTCAAGTAAAAAGCCTTTGATGAGACATCTTAGAGTATTTGGTTGTGAAGCTTATGCTCATGTTCCTATTGAGAAGAGATCTAAGTTGGAAAGCAAGGTAGTGAAGTGTATCTTCATCGGTTATGGAATCAGTGTGAATAGGTACAAGCTTTGGGATCCATTTACATAGGAGGTTCTCTACAGTAGAAATGTTATCTTTATAGAGATGAAACCTTCCTCAATTGAGCTACAACAAGAGAAAGAGGAGAAATTGAAGGAGGTAGTTTAGGTATGATCTACTCCTACTAGAAGTGAACTATGCACTCATGTTGGACCTATTCATGAGGATAGTTCATGTATCTCTAAAAGTTCGAAAGAAGAAGAAGAACCTCCACCTCAACAATTGAGGAGGTCTACGCCTGATAGCAACAACTAGGAAGGTTTGGATATTATATGTTTAATTACAGTTGTATTTATCCTTTGATTGCTAACACTGATGAGCCTAGGACTATTAGAGAGGCTATGGGTATGGTTGGTGCAGATTCCTGGATGACATCCATGGAAGAAGAGATGGCTACGTTAAAGAAAAATAATACTTAGTATCTAGTACCTTTGCTAAAGGGACGGAAGTCTATTGGATGTAAATGGGTCTTCAAGTTAAAATCTGGTCTAGATGGCAGTGTTGAGAAGCACAAGGTACAGTTGGTTGTGAAGGGTTATTCCTAGTTTGAGGGAGTTGATTATGGGGAGATTTTCTCTCTTGTGGTGAAGCTGAAATCTATATGGTTTCTTTTGTCACTTGTAGTGTACGATCTAGAAGTGGAATAGATGGATGTGAAGACAATGTTCCTTCATAGTGATTTGGAGGAAGGAATATATATGAAGTAGCCAGAGTAGTTAGTTGTGAAAGGTAAAGAAAATCTGGTATGTAAGTTAAAGAAATCTTTGTATGGTTTGAAACAATCTCCTAGGATGTGGTATCAAAAGTTTGACACCTATGTGTTGTCAATTGGATTTTTGAGATCTAAATTTGACCATTGTGTTTATTATAAATCTAAAAATGGTCACATTGTTATCATAGTCCTATATGTGGATGATATGTTGTTTATTAGGAATGGTAAAAGTATGATTTATGTTAGAAATGAAGGTGCAAACCACACAATCGAAATTGTATTCAATCCTTATTAATGTCTTCTAAATAATGTAGAATCAATGGAGATTGCAACATAAATAAAACCCACTACACACAAATAACATGCATTAAGAACTAAACACATAACACAATATGTAATGTGGAGAAAACCCTTTTTGGGTAAGCAAATCCACCAAGAAAAGAGGTTCCATGTTGTATTATATTCAAATATGATATTACAATACATGTCCTTCATCTTCTTCTTCGGTCTTCAATCTAGAGGTGCCTATTACTCTCAATTTTGATAAAAATGTAATACAAATATCCTTATAAAAGGGGGTTGACTTCTAGGGCAAGAAAACTTACATAATACCAATAGTTAGATTTGTCACCTAATGACAAATGGTCTAAATTTACAATGATAAAATATAAATAAAATACAGTTCTAGGGGCGCTGCCCCTGAACCCTCATTGGGGGGATGATACCCCTAGACCCCTCATAGGGGGGAGACCCCACTTTGACCCCCCATTGTGGATGAATTAGCATTGGTACTGGATATAAACATGTGGTTGAAATAAGATTGCTGCTAGTGAAACCTTTCATCTCTTATGGGTGATTTACAATCAATAATAGGAATAATAAATTACATAGGATTTACAAGATTGATGGCACTTTAATCCTAACATTCTCCCACTTAACATCATACATTGTAAATACCCATAGGAAAAAAATAAAACAATCATAACACTAGAAACAAGGCCCATGGCCTCTCTACACCAAACAAATTTCTTTGTGCTCACAAGTTTGGCCAAAGCATCTACAACATTATCCTGAGTGTCTACCTTCTTCAGCTTAATCTATCCACTAGCAACCATTTATTGAATAGAGTGATATTGTACATAAACATGATTAGTCCAAGCATGATACATAGGATTCTTGGCCAAACAATAGCACTCTGTCTATCACAACCAATCTAAATGATCATGCAATCAAAACTGATACCTATACATAATCTTCTCAACCAAACTGCCTCCTTAGAGACTTGGGTAGCAGACATATACTCTGTTTTGGTGGTGGACAAAGGAACCTTGGGTGGCCTTCTTATCATCCAACTCACTGATCCACTAGACAAAGTGAACACATAACCATTGGTGGACCTTCAACTATCCAAGTCACCATCACAATCTGTATCAACAAATCCCTATATGTCCAAAGTTTTGTTAGCACTGTCAGTACTAGAATACACCAAACAATAATTAGGAGTACCTGCTAGATATCTAAATACCCTCTTCGCATAATTCCAATGCTGTCTACTAGGGTTAGACATAAATCTACTCAAAAGTCCCACTACTTGGGTAATATCTGGTCTAGTGCAAACCATTGCATACATAAAACTCCCTACAACACTAGCATATGGGACATTGGACATATCCTCTAAGTCATCTGTTAGGAATTCCATGTAGAACATATCAATTAAATGCAAATAAAGATTGAACAGAGGAATGGAAAATACACAGAAATAATAATAGCAAGAGACAATTTTTAATGTCGTTCACCCAAACTTGGGCTACATCCACCAACAGAGAGTCCAATATTAATATCTAGCAAATGAAACCGATTACAACCGGCAATCCTTGCAACTCAATACCGCCGCAAATGCTACAATACAATATCAACAGAAACTCTAACCCTTAGCCTTTTTTATCAAGACTTATGTCAGTTACAAAATAGGTTTCTTTTATGTTAGCCAATAGAAAAAATAACTCCTAACAATTGGAACCCACAAGGGGCGCTGCCCCTTGACCCCGTCTTGGGGGTGCTGCCCCCAAACCCCCATTAAATAATTTAGAGGGAAACCACACCAATAAAAGTGGGGAAAATATAACCTCTGAGTCTGATTAGGCTCCATATAACAACAATCTCCCACTTGGAGATTGATTAGACTCCATAGCATATCATCTCCCACTTGGAGACCGATCATAACACTGCTGACCCTGTAGCTCCCACTGGAAATAAACACCCTAGACCCTACTGTTCTAATTTTATTATTTTCAGTCTTGAAGAACAACTAAAGCTGAAGAGGAGCTTAGCTTCTCCCTTGTCACTGCCTTTATAAACATATCCGTTAGATTTTCATCTATATGTATCTTTTCCAGCCGTAACTGTCCATCATCCAACACCGACCAGATAAAGTGATACCTTAGCTATATGTGTTTGGTCTTTGAATGCAAGACATAATTCTTTGCAAGATGTATGGCACTCTGACTATCTATAAATAAATAATTGTTATCCTATTGTTTGCCCAATTCTTCCATGAAAGATTGCAGCCATATCATCTCCTTGCTTGCCTCTGTTGTATCTACATACTCTACCTCCATGGTGGATAAAGTAACCACCTTTCACAACCTAAAGATCCAACTCACCATTGTCCCACCTACAATAAAGACATAACTTGTAGTACTCTTCCTGGTATCAATATCTTCTACCAAATCTAAGTCCACATAATGTGGTAAATCAGTATTAGAGCCCCCAAAACATAAGTGTTTAGTGGATGTACCTCTCAAATATTTGAGAATCCATTTTACCGCATTCCAATGCTCCAATCCAAGATTACTCATATACCTGTTTATGACTCCTATAGCATGTGCAATATCTGGTCTTGTGCATACCATGGCGTACATTAAACTTCCTACAGCTAAAGCATATGATACCTTGGACATTTTGTCTTCCTCCTCTTATGTCTTTGGACACATCTCCTTAGTCAATTTCAAATGAGTAGGCAAATGTGTGCCGACAGCTTTTGCATTCTCCATATGGAATCTCTGCAACACCTTTTCAATATACTAACCCTGAGATAGAGTCAATTTTTTGTTCTTCCTATCTCTGCAAATTTTCATACCAAGGATTTATTTTGCTACCCCCAAATTCTTCATAGAAAATGATTGTGCTAACTATTTTTTTAACTCTCTTATCTGATACATGTTAGACCCTACTAAAAGCATGTCATCAACATATAAACATAAAATTATGTAGCTATCATTATCCAACCTCTTAAAATAAACACGATGGTCAGAATTACACTGGCTATAGCCTTGCTCAGCCATAAAACTATCAAATTTCAAATACCATTGCTGAGGTACTTGTTTCAAGCCATATAAACTCTTCTTCAATCTACACACCAATTTCTCCTTACCTTTGACCTCAGATCCCTGTGGTTGTTCCATATATATCTCCTCCAAATCACCATGGAGAAAGGCAATTTTCACATCTAGTTGTTCCAAATGCAAATCTTCAGCAACCACAATACTTAAGACAGTACAAATAGAAGCCATCTTAACAATCGGAGAAAAAATCTCATCAAAATCAATACCTCTTTTCTGTACAAATCCTTTTACAACTAACCTAGCTTTAAATCTTTTCTTACCTCCATCTTCCTCTTTTAGCCTATAAACCCATTTGTTTGGTAAAGCCTTTTTATCTATAGGCAACATACATAATTCCCAAGTCTGATTTTTTAGCAAGGAGTCCATTTGTTCTTTCATTGCAAGCTCCCACTGAACCTTTGTTTCCACCTGCATAGCTTCATCATACCCTTCTGGTTCACCAGCATCTGTTAACAAAATACAATACAAAGAGGGAGAAAACCTTTCAGGAGGTCTACTTAGCCTTGTTGACTGTCTAACATTCACTGGAGTTTGTGGTATTTCTTGTTGCTATTGTGGAGCATGAGGAACCACTAGAACATCACTATCTAGAGTATCATCCAGCACAACATAATCATTTTCTTTCTTCTCATCCTACTGCAATTGATTTTTGTACAACACCTTCTCATTGAATATAACATCCCTGCTTCTCACAATTTTTAGATTTTCAACATCCCAAAGCCTATAACCAAATTCATCAATGACATATCCAACGAAGATACACTTTTTTGATTTTGCATCTAGCTTGGTTCTATTTTTAGAATCTACATGTGCAAATGCTTCACATCTGAAGGTTTTGAGAAAAGAATAACTCACCTTCTTACCTATCCATGCTTCCTCAGGAATACCACAGCCCAAAGGAACTGAAGGACCTCTATTAATTAAATATACAGCGGTATTGATAACCTCTGCCCACCTGTTTAAAGATAGCCCAACATGCAATCTCATATCCTTGCATGCTCCATTATTGTTCTATTCATGTGCTCAACCACTCCATTTTCTTGTGGAGTCCCTGGAACTATTTTTTTCCTACGAATTCCATTAAAGGAACAATAATCCTCAAATTCTTTGCTACAATACTCACCACCATTATTATATCTGAGAGATTTTAATCTTTTACCCGTCTCATTCTTAACCAAGCTTCTCCATTTCTTAAATGTTTCAAATACATCAAATTTTTGCCTAAGAAAATAAATCCAAACCTTCCTAGTTGCATCATCTATGAATGTAACATAATACCGAGAGCCATCGAGAGAAGATACCCAAGTCGATCCCCATACATCTGTATGCACAAGCTCCAACTTTTCATCTTTCGTTTGCTTCCCATTCTTTTGAAAACTAACTCTCTTTTGTTTTCCATACATACAACTTTCACAAAAATCCATACTAATACATTTCAGACCTGGTAAAACTTTCTTAGAATGAAGTACCTTCATATCTTTTTCACTCATATGACCTAGTCTGTTATGCCACAATGTTGTCTTAGAACCTGCATCAACTATTTCAGTCTCTTCCTATGAACCTATAGCAACTGTTCCTGAACATGTTTAGTTTTTCTCTGCAAAAACTAAAGTAGAGGAACAATATGACCTATACAAAGATATAAGGTGCCTACATTCACACATTTTGCTACTATTAAGGCACCTCTTGAAACCTTCCAATTTTTATCAGTAAAAGTAACTATGTAACCTTCATCAGGTAGCTACCATGCTAAAATTAAATTCCTACTTAGCTTTGGAACATGCCTTACCTCTTGTAGTAGCCAATGATTCCCATTCTACAACTTAATCTTAATTTTTCTCTTTCTAACAATCTGACAAGGTTCGTTATCTCCCAAATAAACCAGCCCAAAATCCCCTTGGACATAATCAAGAAAATAACTTCTATGGGGCATAGCATTAAATGAGGCTCCTAAATCTAAAACCCATGAATCATCAATCCTTTTGTCCTTTGGATTCGGTCCTCCTATCCTTTTACTTTCCTAGTGACTTCCCATGACCTCCAGAACCTTTTCCTCTCTCCTTTGATCTGCCTTTGCTTTCTGCATTCAAAACACTACCTGATGTAGACCCTTCTGAGCTTTTCTGTCGCATTTCCTCGCTAAGGTTAACACTAAAAACATCATCAAATTTCAAAGTAATTGAACTAGAGATAGAGCTTCTTATAGCCATTACCAAGCCATTCCATCTTTCTGGTTGTTGGTGCCTGAATTCACTCCCAATTTTGAAGCAATTTTTCATGTAGGCACCTTCCCAAAAAATCCAAAAAAGTTCTAAGTTTAGGGGCCCCTCAGTGTTTTTCAGCATCTGCATCACAGTTCTTGAGGAGGTGGTCTTCATGTTTTCTCCATCGGCATGTGTTCGTTTTTGTGTCTTCGACATTTTGACTTGAACTTGAACCCTTTTTATCTAAGTTCAATGGTTCAGTAGTTTGGGGTTCCTTTTTCTTCTAATGGATCATATTATGCATTTGCCTTGCGCAAATTTTGTATCATTAAACTTCCCGCTTGAACCCTTTGAACCGGTTCAAGGTTCAATAGTTTGATGCTTCGAGATTTTTGGTCTCGGCTGAAGTGTTTTGCCGATGGAGTATTGTTATGGAGGTTTGAACCTTGCCGGCGTACCTCAATATTGAACCTCGCCATTGAACCGGTTTCAATGGGTTTGCGGGGTTGCTTTTTTGTTGCTGACTAAGTTGGTTTCAGTGTTGAACTTCTTGGTTGAACCTCTCCTTTGAACCATTCGCTTGAACCGGTTCAATGGTTCAAAGCTTTATGTTTTTGGTCTTATCAGAGTGATTGGCTTCATCGGCGAAAGATGTCCATCGGCGTGTGTTTGGCTCTCGGTGAAGCAAATTTGTGGCCTGCCGATGTAAGGAGTTTGGCCAATAGAGGAGCAGTGTGTGGCTGGTGAAGATGTCATCGGCGTGACCTTTGAGATCAGCAGGAAGCTTTTTGGATGCTCCGATGGTGTGTGTTACACTGACGGAAGGGGAAGAGCCAGGGTCTATCAGCATGGGTTGTATTGTCGGGTGAACGGTGAAATGGTTGGCCGATAGACTAATCTTTGGCCGATGAAGGGAAGTGTTGTGTATGGTCTTCAGCGTGACTTGTGTTGTCGGCGAGGATGGATTGTGGTGGGCTGATAGTGGGAGGTCTTGCCGACGAAGGAGCAGAGTATAATTCGTTGGTGCATCGGTGAGAGTGTGGTCTATCGGTAGAGGGATCTTTTTCTTAGCCGACGGTATTGGTCTGGCCGACAGGGGATTGCGGTGGCTTCATCAGTGTAACTGATGAGATCGACGAAGGTTTGGATGGTTGGCCCGATGATGCATCTTTGGCTGATGGGGAAGCGAAGGTAGCGGTCAGCGAGACCGTTGAGATCAGAAGGAGAATTCTGGGGTCTGTCGATGGCTTGGGTTTTGGTGATGGGCTTTTGGAGAAGGCTTATGCGTCGAGCGCTGCAAAAGGCACTTGACAACTATTATACTCGCAACCATGTTTTTAAACTATTGAGGAAGTCTCCGCGGCACCAATGTGGGACTATTCTTCCTGCACATTTGAAAATTCAGTAAAATGCATTTTGGCGGGAACTTCTGCTTGAACGCAGCGATGGTTTCTAGGTAGGCCGCGGGTGGTTGAGCCATCAATGGCGACTGTAGCAGGGGCATGGGCGAATTGTTGAACAGTCATGTACCAAATTTTTGGCATGAGGACTTCCAGATGGCGGCGCAGGGCTCGAGGCTTCTCTTGTCTGTTGCTGCAATAAATTTTGAGCGCCATTCCTTTGTGGAGTCTGTATCTGGCAGATTTTTGATTTTTGACCATGTAATTAATTGCTGTGGGTACACTTTCTGGCCAATATAGGCAGACTGTGTTACCATTTTTGACATTGAAAGTTAAACATTTGGCTCTGTAATACAATACAGCTGATTTGGTTGCTCTGTGCAGCAAAACTTGCAAGTTTATGTATCTCCTGTTGTACGTTTGTGCATGAATCCACTGATTTCATGGTCTATTTTATATGAATAATGCTATGTTTGCATGTGTTATGTTGATTCTGTCTCCAATTTTGCATGTATCTTTCTTTTGAGTCCAGACATTCAAGGAATGTCTGAGATTCTAGAATATAGAATTCCTGTGTTGAATGTTTAATCTTTTAACTTCTGCTCAAGGGGTAGATTAAACTGTTTTCAGATTGAATATTAGGAAGGGTATACTGCAATAGGGATGCCATAAGTATAGACAGCTTAACACTTTGTATTGGGAGATATCTGTAAGGCAGATATCATGTATATCCCCCTAAAATCCAGTTTTAGTTGTTCATGTTGATCATTCACAGGTGTATGTCTACCGACTCCAAGCCCTGGATAGGCACCAATCTAGCTCTGTGTTGAGGTTATATACCATGTCTAGCTTTGCATCCAAAAATCAAATCAAACCATTCCATCCTTCCACCTGTTAGTTGTAGGAGTAGGATTAGGATCCCTACATGCTCTCATACCCAACCAGACATCATGTCCAAGAATGTTGCCAACCTTGTGATTTGTTACACAAATCTTGGTCCTTACATGAGAGTATTCTGCCTATTACTGTCAAGTTAAATCTTTCTATCATTGAGCTAGTCAAGGTCATACTTTTATCAATTAGGGACACCCCCCTTGGTGCGACAAAATTAGAAGTGAAGGGGAGGAGCTCACACAACCTCCTGTATTCAGTTGGCTGAATCTTCCTGTGCATTAGAACTAGCAAAACCCTAATGCTGATTCAGAAGAACAAACCAACAAAATGGCGACTCTACTGGGGATGGTGATTTGAAAATTGTTATTTTTGTCCTCCCTGGTGAAATATCTGTGTGCCCATCCGAGTCACCAAAAAAATGGCGACTCTGCTGGGGAGAGAGAGAGTCAAGTTACCTGAGGGCTGGAAAATCTAGTTTCTAGTGAAGTTGTTGCAGCAAAAAGGAACCATGTGGTGCTCTGCTAGGGTGATGAATCTAGAAAACAAAAGTGCCTTGCTGACATTCTGTCCTCTCTCTGAGAGGTGGCGGCTCTGTTGAAAGAACCTATGAGTGCTGCAACATATATCCAGGTATTCATCTTTGATTCAAAATGTTGAGTTTAGAACAGCAAGCCTGGTCGAGCTCTCAGAGAAGACCATTCTTTATTGAAAGATATAAAGCCCTAAATTTCACAAGGATATATGGTTACCCAAATATTATTCCTAATAAAATTAGAATATGTTTGCCAAAATATAGTGGATCAGATTCTGAATCGGCAAACAAACATCTGCAAAGATTTTGTAATTTAATAGAAGATTATGAGGTAGAGGATGAAGATGTAGTAATGAGACTCTTTGTTCAGTCATTGGAAGATGATTCTATGATATGGTTTTCAGACCTACCTATTTGTTCAGTTTCTTCATGGATAGATTTAGAAGTTGCATTCCTAGGGCAGTTTGGTGAAAGGTTTGATGTGGCCTCATTAATCATACATTTTATGAATATCCAAAGGGAAGATGAGGAGTTGGTTCTAGCCTTTAATCTTAGGTTTATTAAATTGCTCAGGCAGATCTCTGAATATATGAGACCGAATAATGCATCATGCTTGACAATTTATTTGGCTGCATTTGATGAAGAAATGAGTTATCTGTTGAGAGATAAACAACCAGTCACACTTCACCAGGCTTTCCAATTTGCTATGGACATAGAAAACAATGAGAAATATGGAATGCCAGTAGGTTTCATGGCTACAAGTTGTCAAAGCAGTTATCAAAGTGAATATATTTCAGCTCTCCCAGTATGTGCATTGAGAAATGATTGTATAGAGGGAAATATATTTTAGAATAATGTGTGCAGCCATGATGTGATGCATGAAGAAAATGTTGTAGAAAATGTAAGCACATCTTATAATAATGAAAACAAAGATTGTTATCAGCCTTTAGAAGACAAGCCTGCAGACACAAGGTGCCCTCCAATTGATCAAATGAGAGACATACATGAAGTTGTGTCTTGCAGCAGTGTGCATATCCCAGTTATGCCTGATTATTTATATGAAGTGGATATGCAGAGCTTCACTCTGAATATAGAAAACATTGATTCAAGGGATGGCAGTGAATATGCTAGTGATTGCCAGCATTCTGATGCATATGTGAGCCTTTCAGATGATGAAATATATTTGGATGCTGATTATGAGTGTTCCCTTGAAGATTTTGGCCACATTCATAGTGCAGAGGTTGAAAGCTTTGCTTTTAATTATCAGGGCACTGGTGAAGATAAAAAACAAGGTCACTATTCAGAGGTGGATGGGAAAATTGCAGATGTGTGTGCTCATACAGTTGGGGATAGTGTTGATTGCAGGGGTGACTATGAAGCTTTCAGTGTAGGGCTACATTATGAGTTATTTCTACCTTCTCTTGAGACATTTCAGGTGGACATTAATGACAAAACTGCCGTGCATGATGATGATGGATATCTGTATGTTCATCAAGATAAATTTGATTATGAGATGTTGCTTGTGCCTGAATATTGCATGTTTGATACAGAGGAGCTCTTATTTTTTAAGGAAGGGTAAAATTCTGATGTGGATTCATTTGTTTCATGTGAGTCTGTTATTTTTCCAAGCAACATCAGTGACTCATATGATGATGGCATTCTACAACTGATAATTATATATGCTGATGAAGCTAGCTGTAGATTTGTTGAAGAAAAAGAAATGAGCAGCAGCACAAATAATTGCCAAGGGGTTTGCTGTAGACAGTTAAATGCTTTTAGGCTTCATTTGAAGAAATCAAAAGAAAATCAGGTGTTTGACAAAGGAAAAGTCTAGTTTTCCCTTTTTGTTGGCCCTGGGCCACCATGTTTATTTTAAAATAATATGTTTGGTGATGCAGATCGGTGCAAGTTTGACTCTGTGCCCAATGGATAGGGGACTGGTCTGCATCCCAGAGATCTGGGGTTCTCGCTGCAGTCTTGCACCTGCACGTCCCTAATCAGAGCCACTGTTGGTGCCTAAATTCACTCCCAGTTTTGGAGCAATTTTTCATGCAGGCACCTTCCCAAAAAATCCAAAAAAGTTCTAAGTTTAGGGGCCCCTCAGTGTTTTTCAGCATCTGCATCACAGTTCTTAAGGAGGTAGTCTTCATGTTTTCTCCATCGGCATGTGTTCATTTTTGTGTCTTCGACATTTTGGTTTGAACTTGAACCATTTTTCTCTAAGTTCAATGGTTCAGCGGTTCGGGGTTCATTTTTCTTCTAACGGATCATATTATGCATTTGCCTTGCACAAATTTTGTATCGTTGAACCTCCCGCTTGAACCCTTTGAACCGGTTCAAGGTTCAATAGTTCGATGCTTCGAGTTTTTTGGTCTCAGCCAAAGTGTTTTGCCAATGGAGTATTGTTGTGGAGGTTTGAACCTCGCTGGCGTACCTCAATATTGAACCTCACCATTGAACTGATTTCAATGGGTTCGCGGGGTTGCTTTTTTGTTGCTGACTGAGTTGGTTTCAGTGTTGAACTTCTCGGTTGAACCTCTCCTTTGAACCATCACTTGAACCAGTTCAATGGTTCAAAGCTTTATGTTTTTGGTCTTATCGGAGTGATTGGCTTCACCGGTGAAAGATTTCTTGAGTGCTCTGATTGTTTTGGTCTGGCCGATGGATGTCCATCGGCGTGTGTTTGGCTCTCGGCGAAGCAAATTTGTGGCCCGCCAATGTAAGGAGTTTGGCCGATGGAGGAGCAGTGTGTGGCTGGCGAAGATGTCGTCGGCGTGACCTTTGAGATCAGCAGGAAGCTTTTTGGATGCTCCGATGGTGTGTGTTACACCGACGGAAGGGGAAGAGCCAGGGTCTATCGGCATGGGTTGTATTGTTAGGTGAATGGTGAAACGGTTGGTCAATAGACTAATCTCTGGCTGATGAAGGGAAGTGTTGTGTATGGTCTTCGGTGTGACTTGTGTTGTCAGCAAGGATGGATTGTGGTGGGCTGACAGTGGGAGGTCTCGCCGATGAAGGAGTAGAGTATAATTCGTTGGTGCATCGGTGAGAGTGTGGTCTATCAGCAGAGAGATCTTTTGCTTGGCCGACGGTATTGGTCTAGCTGACAAGGGTTTGGGGTGGCTTCATCGGTGTAACTGATGAGATCGACGAAGGTTTGGATGGTTGGCCCAATGATGCATCTCTGGCTGATGGGGAAGTGAAGGTAGCGGTCGGCGAGACCGTTGAGATCGGAAGGAGAATTCTGGGGTGTGCCGATGGCTTGGGTTTTGGCGATGGGATTTTGGAGAAGGCTTATGTGTCAAGCGCGACAAAAGGCACTCGACAACTATTATACTCGCGACCATGTTTTTAAAGTATTGAGGAAGCCTCCGCGGCACCAATGTGGGACTATTCTTCCTGCACATTTGAAACTTCAGTAAAATGCATTTTGGCGGGAACTTCTGCTTGAACGCAGCGACGATTTCTAGGTAGGCCGTGGGTGGTTGAGCCATCAATGGCAACTGTAGCAGGGGAATGGGCGAATTGTTGAATAGTCATGTACCTAATTTTTGGCATGAGGACTTCCAGATGGCGGTGCAGGGCTCGACGCTTCTCTTGTCTGTTGCTGCAATAAATTTTGAGCGCCATTCCTTTGTGGAGTCTGTATCTGGTGGATTTTTGATTTTTGACCATGTAATTAATTGCTGCGGGTACACTTTCTGGCCAATATAGGCAGACTATGTTACCATTTTTGACGTTGTTGAAAGTTGAACATTTGGCTCTGTAATACAATACAGCTGATTTGGTTGCTCTATGCAGCAAAACTTGCGAGTTTATGTATCTCCTGTTGTAGGTTTGTGCATGAATCCACTGATTTCATGGTCAATTTTATATGAATAATGCTATGTTTGCATGTGTTATGCTGATTTTGTCTCCAGTTTTGCATGTATCTTTCTTCTGAGTCCAAGCATTCAAGGAATGTTCGAGATTCTAGAACATAGAATTCCTGTGTTGAATGTTTAATCTTTTAACTTCTGCTCAAAGGGTAGATTAAACTGTTTTCAGATTGAATATTGGGAAGGGTATACTGCAATAGGGATGCCATAAGTATAGATAGCTGAACACTCTGTATTGGGAGATATTTGTAAGGCAGATATCATGTATATCCCCCTGAAATCTAGTTTTAGTTGTTCATGCTGATCATTCACAGGTGTATGTCTACCGACTCTAAGCCCTGAATAGGCACCAATTTAGCTCTATGTTGAGGTTATATACCATGTCCAGCTTTGCATCCAAAAATCAAATCAAACCATTTCATCCTTCCACCTATTAGTTGTAGGAGTAGGATTAGGATCCCTACATGCTCTCATACCCAACCAGACATCATGTCCAAGAATGTTGCCAACCTTGTGATTTGTTACACAAATCTTGGTCCTTACATGAGAGTATTCTGCCTGTTGCTGTTTGTCATTGAGCTAGTCAAGGTCATACTTTTATCAAATAGGGACACCCCCCTTGGTGCGGCAGAACTAGAAGTGAAGGGGAGGAGCTCACGCAACCTCCTATATTCAGTTGGCTGAATCTGCTTGTGCATTAGAACTGGCAAACCCTAATGCTGATTCAGAAGAACAAACCAACAAAATGGCGACTCTTCTAGGGATGGTGATTTGAAAATTGTTATTTTTGTCCTCCCTAGTGAAATATCTGTGTGTCCATCCGAGTCACCAACAAAATGGTGACTCTGATGGGGAGAGAGAGAGTCAAGTAACCTGAGGGCTGGAAAATATAGTTTCTAGTGAAGTTGTTGCAACAAAAAGGAACCATGTGGTGCTCTGCTGAGGTGATGAATCCAGAAAACAAAAGTGCCTTGGTGACATTCTGTCCTCTCTCTGAGAGGTGGCAACTCTGTTGAAAGAACCTATCAGTGCTGCAACATATATCCAGGTATTCATCTTTGATTCAAAATGTTGAGTTTAGAACAGCAAGCCTGGTCGTGCTCTCAGAGAAGACCATTCTTTATTGAAAGATATAAAGCCCTAAATTTCACAAGGATATATGGTTACCCAAATATTATTCCCAATTAAATTAGAATATGTTTGCCAAAATATAGTGGATCAGATTCTGAATCGGCAAACAAACATCTGCAAAGATTTTGTAATTTAATAGAAGATTATGAGGTAGAGGATGAAGATGTAGTAATGAGACTCTTTGTTCAGTCATTGGAAGATGATGCTAGGATATGGTTTTCAGACCTGCCTGTTTGTTCAGTTTCTTCATGGATAGATTTAGAAGTTGCATTCCTAGGGCAGTTTGGTGAAAGGTTTGATGTGGCCTCATTAATCATACATTTTATGAATATCCAAAGGGAAGATGAGGAGCTGGTTCCATCCTTTAATCTTAGGTTTATTAAATTGCTCAGGCAGATCCTTGAATATATGAGACCTAATAATGCATTGTGCTTGACAATTTATTGGGCTGCATTTGATGAAGAAATGAGTTATCTGTTGAGAGATAAAGAACCAATCACACTTCACCAGGCTTTCTAATTTGCTATGGACATAGAAAACAATGAGAAATATGGAATGCCAATAGGTTTCATGGCTACAAGTTGTCAAAGCAGTTATCAAAGTGAATATATTTTAGCTCTCTCAGTATGTGCATTGAGAAATGATTGTATAGAGGGAAATATATTTTAGAATAATGTGTGCAGCCATGATGTGATGCATGAAGAAAATGTTGTAGAAAATGTAAGCACATCTTGTAATAATGAAAACAAAGATTGTTATCAGCCTTTAGAAGACAAGCCTGCAGACACAAGGTGCCCTCCAATTGATCAAATGAGAGACATACATGAAGTTGTGTCTTGCAGCAGTGTACATATCCTAGTTATGCCTGATTTTTTATATGAAGTGGATATGTAGAGCTTCACTCTGAATATAGAAAACATTGATTCAAGGGATGGCAGTGAATATGCTAGTGATTGCTAGCATTCAGATGCATATGTGAGCCTTTCAGATGATGAAATATATTTGGATGTTGATTATGAGTGTTTCCTTTAAGATTTTGGCCACCTTCATAGTGCAGAGGTTGAAAACTTTACTTTTGATTATCAGGGCACTGGTGAAGATAAAAAACAAGGTCACTATTCAGAGGTGGATGGGAAAATTGCAGATGTGTGTGCTCATACAGTTGGGGATAGTGTTGATTGCAGGGGTGACTATGAACCTTTCAGTGTAGGGCTACATTCTGAGTTATTTCTGCCTTCTCTTGAGACATTTCAGGTGGACATTAATGACAAAACTACCATGCATGATGATGATGGATATCTGTATGTTCATCAAGATAAATTTGATAATGAGATGTTGCTTGTGCCTGAATATTGCATGTTTGATACAGAGGAGTTCTTATTTTTTGAGGAAGGGCAAAATTCTGATGTGGATTCATTTGTTTCATGTGAGTCTGTTATTTTTCCAAGCAACATCAGTGACTCATATGACGATGACATTCTACAACTAATAATTATAGATGCTGATGAAGCTAGCTGTAGATTTGTTGAAGAAAAAGAAATGAGCAGCAGCACAAATAATTGCCAAGGGGCTTGCTGCAGATAGTTAAATGCTTTTAGGCTTCATTTGAAGAAATCAAAAGAAAATTAGGTGTTTGACAAAGGAAAAGTCTGGTTTGCCCTTTTTGGTGGCCCTGGGCCACCATGTTTATTTTAAAATAATGTGTTTGGTGATGCAAATTGGTGCAAGTTTGACTCTATGCCCAATGGATAGGGGACTGGTCTGCATCCCAGAGATCTGGGGTTCTCGCTGCAGTCTTGCACCTGCACGTCCCCAATCAGAGCCACTGTTGGTGCCTGAATTCACTTCCAGTTTTGGAGCAATTTTTCATGTAGGCACCTTCCCAAAAAATCCAAAAAAGTTCTAAGTTTAGGGGCCCCTCAGTGTTTTTCAGCATCTACATCACAGTTCTTGAGGAGGTGGTCTTCATGTTTTCTCCATCGTCATGTGTTCGTTTTCGTGTCTTCGACATTTTGGTTTGAACTTGAACCCTTTTTCTCTAAGTTCAATGGTTCAGCGGTTCGGGGTTCATTTTTCTTCTAACGGATCATATTATGCATTTGCCTTGCGCAAATTTTGTATCATTGAACCTCCTGCTTGAACTCTTTGAATCGGTTCAAGGTTCAATAGTTTGATGCTTTGAGTTTTTTGGTCTCGGCCGAAGTGTTTTGCGGATGGAGTATTGTTGTGGAGGTTTGAACCTCACCGGCGTACCTCAATATTGAACATCGCCATTGAACCGGTTTCAATGGGTTCGCAGGGTTGCTTTTTTGTTGCTGACTGAGTTGGTTTAAGCATTGAACTTCTCGGTTGAACCTCTCCTTTGAACCATCCGCTTGAACTGGTTCAATGGTTCAAAGCTTTATGTTTTTGGTCTTATCAAAGTGATTGGCTTCATCGGCGAAAGATTTCTTGAGTGCTCCGATTGTTTTAGTCTGGCCGATGGATGTCCATCGGCGTGTGTTTGGCTGTTGGCAAAGCAAATTTGTGGCCTTCCAATGTAAGGAGTTTGGCCGATGGAGGAGAAGTGTGTGGCTGGTGAAGATGTCGTCGGCGTGACCTTTGAGATTGGCAAGAAGCTTTTTGGATGCTCCGATGGTGTGTGTTACACCGACGGAAGGGGAAGAGCCAGGGTCTATCGACATGGGTTGTATTGTCGGGTGAACAGTGAAATGGTTGGCCGATAGACTAATCTCTGGCCGATGAAGGGAAGTGTTGTGTATGGTCTTCGGCATGACTTGTGTTGTTGGCGAGGATGGATTGTGGTGGGCCAACAGTGGGAGGTCTCGCCGATGAAGGAGCAGAGTATGATTCGTTGGTGCGTCGGTGAGAGTGTGGTCTATCAGCAGAGGGATCTTTTGCTTGGTTGATGGTATTGGTCTGGCCGATAGGGGATTGCGGTGGCTTCATCGGTGTAACTTATGAGATTGGAGAAGGTTTGGATGGTTGGCCCGATGATGCATCTCTGGCCGATGGGGAAGCGAAGGTAGCGGTTGGTGAGACCGTTGAGATCGGAAGGAGAATTCTGGGGTGTGCCGATGGCTTGGGTTTTGGCGATGGGCTTTTGGAGAAGGCTTATGCGTCAAGCGCGGCAAAAGGCACTCGACAACTATTATACTCGTGACCATGTTTTTAAAGTATTGAGGAAGTCTCCGTGGCATGAATGTGGGACTATTCTTCCTACACATTTGAAACTTTAGTAAAATGCATTTTGGCGGGAACTTCTGCTTGAACGCAGTGATGGTTTCCAGGTAGGCCGCGAGTGGTTGAGCCATCAATGGCGACTATAGTAGGGGCATGGGTGAATTGTTGAATAGTCATGTACCCAATTTTTGGCATGAGGACTTCCAGATGGCGGCGCAGGGCTCGAGGCTTCTCTTGTCTGTTGCTGCAATAAATTTTGAGTGCCATTCCTTTGTGGAGTCTGTATCTGGTAGATTTTTTATTTTTGGTCATGTAATTAATTGCTGCGGGTACACTTTCTGGCCAATATATGTAGACTGTGTTACCATTTTTGACGTTGTTTAAAGTTGAACATTTGGCTCTGTAATACAATACAGCTGATTTGGTTGCTCTGTGCAGCAAAACTTGTGAGTTTGTGTATCTCCTGTTGTACGTTTGTGCATGAATCCACTGATTTCATGGTCAATTTTATATGAATAATGCTATGTTTGCATGTGTTATGTTGATTCTGTCTCCAGTTTTGCATGTATCTTTCTTTTGAGTCCAGGCTTTCAAGAAATGTCTGAGATTCTAGAACATAGAATTCCTGTGTTGAATGTTTAATCTTTTAACATCTGCTCAAGGGGTAGATTAAACTATTTTCAGATTGAATATTGGGAAGGGTATACTGCAATAGGGATGCCATAAGTATAGACAGCTTAACACTCTATATTGGGAGATATCTGTAAGGCAGATATCATGTATATCCCCCTGAAATCCAGTTTTAGTTGTTCATGCTAATCATTCACAGGTGTATGTCTACTGACTCCAAGCCCTGGATAGGCACCAATCTAGCTCTGTGTTGAGGTTATATACCATGTCCAACTTTGCATCCAAAAATCAAATCAAACCATTTCATCCTTCCACCTGTTAGTTGTAGGAGTAGGATTAGGATCCTTGCATGCTCTCATACCCAACCAGACATCATGTCCAAGAATGTTGCCAACCTTGTGATTTGTTACACAAATCATGGTCCTTACATGAGAGTATTCTGCCTGTTGCTGTCAAGTTAAATCTTTCTGTCATTGAGCTAGTCAAGGTCATACTTTTATCAAATAGGGACACCCCCCTTGGTGTGGTAGAACCAGAAGTGAAGGGGAGGAGCTCACACAACCTCCTGTATTCAGTTGGCTGAATCTGCTTATGCATTAGAACTAGCAAACCCTAATGCTGATTCAGAAGAACAAACCAACACTGGTAAAGAACATAAAACCAAGAGAGCCCTCACCTCTTCATCAAATTTCACTTTTATAGAAGTTAACTGACCGGTAATTGTATTAAACTCATTTAAATGATCTATCACAGATCCACCTTCAATCATTTCTAGATTAAACAAATGCTTCATGAGAAATACCTTATTTGAGGCTGAGGGTTTTTCATACAATTTAGCCAAAGCTTTCATCAGTGCATCTGTTGTCTTCGCTTCTGTTATATTGAATGCCACAGATGGTGCCAGGCACAACTGAATGGTTCCCAGTGCCTTTATGTCTAGAAGATTCTAATCCTCATCGGTCGTTGTTGCTAGTTTTTTGGCTATTCCTTCCAACAGCCTCCATAAATCCTTCTGATAGAGATAATCCTCCATCTGCATCTTCCATAACTGATAGTTCTACCCATTGAATTTATCTACCTTCAATTTACCCTCCTCCGCCATTGCTCCCACTTAACCATGAGACTTCCACTCAACTATGAGACCTTCCTGTAGATGATAATCAAAATCAACCCACTCTGATACCACTTGTTAGGAATTACATGCAGAAGATCTCAATTAAATGCAAATAAAGATTAAACAAATGAATGAAAAATACACAGAAATAATAACAGCGAGAGACAATTTTTTAGGTGGTTCACCCAAACTCAAGCTACATCCACCAATAGAGAGTCCAATATTAATATCCAACAAATCAAAGAGATTACAACTAGCAATCCTTGCAACTGAATACCGATGCAAATGCTACAATACAATATCAACAAAAACCCTAACCCTTAGCTATTTTTATCAAGACTTATGTTGGTTACAAAATAGGGTTTTTTTTATGTCAGCTAATAGAAAAAATAACTCCTGATGCCTGGACCTTGCAAGCGATGTTGCCCCTTGACCCTGTATTGGGGGTACTGCCCCCAAACCCTCGTTAAATAATTTGGGGGGAAACTGCACCGATAAAAATGGAGAAAATATAACCTCTAAGTTTGATTAGGCTCCATATAACAACATCATCCTCATTCTTTGGACACATATCTAATAAAAGCTTAGTACCAATGGGTAAATGAACTCTAAATAGGTTACAATATTACATACTAAATATCTACAAAATGGTATTCACCTAATTACTTTGTGATAATCAAAGCTTTATGTTACCTCTATCCCTTTTGATCTTGATCCCCAAAATATACTTGGCAGGTCCAAGATCCTTCATTTCGAATGCACGTGAAAGTTGGGCTTTCAACTCACTGATCATACCCTTACTATTGTTGAAGAATAACATGTCATCAACATACAATGCAATAATCAAAATATAATCATCAATACAATGAATGCAAACACAATGATCCTCCTCAATTCTAACAAAACCCAATTTCAACACAAATGAATCAAATTTCTTGTACAACATTCTAGGGGACTACTTCAAACAATAAAGAGACATCTTTAGTCTACAAACCAAAAGTTCTTTCCCTTTTACCTCAAGGCCTGTAGGCCATTACATGTAAATTTCCTCCTCAAGATCTCCATGTAAAAATGCAGTGTTAACATCCATTTACTCAACCTCAAAATCATATGTTGTAGCAATAGATAAAAGAAATCTAATGGAAGATAATTTAGCAATAGGAGAGAAAATATTAATGAAATCAAATCCCTCTCTCTGGGAGTAGCCCTTAGCTACCAGTCTAGCCTTGTACTTCTCTAATGAATCATCTACTCCAAATTTAATCTTGAAGACCCACTTGCAACCTATGGCCTTTCTTTCCTTGGGAAAATGAACAAGATCCTAGGTGTTGCAAGAGTCTAAAGCCATCATCTCATCCCGCATGTCTAACTTCCAAGACTCACTATCATTTGGATGGATACCTTCCTTGTAGGATCTAGGCTCATCGTCAATACTTAATAAAGAAAATACACAATGGAATTCTGGTGGGCTATACCTGTCAACTAGGTTCCATTATCTTGTGGATCTTCTTAAAGATGGAGTAATAGACTCTTCAGGTTCTTCTACATGCTCATTTATACCAACTTTTTCTATCACAACTAATTCTTCCTCATCAGAACTTTCACTCAATCCTTCTTCTACTTCTTCAACCCCTGATCCATCATTATGTTGTTCTTGAGGTGCATCTTCATGCTCTAATTCAAAATGCACTCTCTTCACCTTTTCTTCTTTTTCCTTTGGCTGTTCAAGTTTTGAAATAACAATAAGTTCCCTGAAAATAACATCTCTAGAAAAGATAATGTTTCGAGTTAGTGGATTCCAAAGCTTATAACCTTTAGATTCTCAAAAACTTTATCTTATAATCTGATTCCTTTTCAACTAAAGCTTTAGATTCCTTAAACTTAGTGAAAACTTCAACTTTGTGATGCATAAAATAAATCAAAGTTAACCATGAGATATCATCAATGAAGGAAACAAAATATCAATATTTTAAAATTGATTCAACATCCATTGGACCAAAAACATCAAAATAAATAATTTCCAATTTATCATTAGATTTATTATTGTTTGAAGGAAATGAAGATCTATTCTATTTTCCAAACACATACTGTTCACAAAATTTGAAACTCTCACCAGAATGGGATAAACCCTCTAACAACTTTTTTTTTAAGATAGTCTTTAAACCAGACTAACTTATGTGGCCCAATCTATGGTGCCACATTATACATGTATTTTTATTATTAGCCTCAGATGCATAAGAGGCATTACACACAGTAGTGGATTCTAGCTTAAACAGAGTTCCCAATATTTTCCCCTTCGCTACCACCAAGTTTTCTCTCACCAATCTAGAACCATGCTTTTGAAATGTCACATGCATTCCCAAATCATTCAACTTTGAAATATAAATCAAATTTCTAGTCAATCCAAGAACATGCAAAACACTAGGGAGGGTTTTAATTTTCCCATGATTGAAACACAACATTACCTTCCCTCATCCAAAAATACGATATGTAGAGTTGTCCTCGAGGTACACATTTCTTCCATCATACTCTTTGTATGTGGAAAACCATTCTTTATGTGGGGTCATGTGGTACAAGCATCATGATTAAACCAACCAATGATCATGAGAAACAACATTACATGTAGAAAGTAAAACCTCATCCCCTGCATTTGAAGACTTATCCGTAGCATAATCCCATTGTTTCTTCGGGTTTCTACATTCCTCTTTCACATCTCTTCTCTTTCCATAGTTATAACACTTGACTCTATTCTTCTTCCCATGAGTCTTAAAAAAACCCTTAGAATTGTCCTTAGACCCCTTCTAATCTCCTTTTGGTCCTCTTTCCATAGACCTTCCCCTAAGACTGAGAGCATCCCCTAAACTATCTGAACTTTTCTTCCTTAATTCCTATGACAGTAGAACTGAAACAAGAGAATCCAACTTTAGATCTATGAGGTTAGTAGTGATAGATAAAATAACATTCTCCCATGACTTAGGTAAAGAACAGAGAAGCAATATATATTTATCTTCCTCACCCACATCAACATCTACATATGCTAGATGACTTAATAATAAATTAAATAAATTTAAATGCTTTGCAACTGATTCACCCACTTTAATTTTCATAGGAAATAATTTATGCATTAAATAAATCTTGTTTACCATATTCTTGGCTTGATAGATCTCACCAATTACATCCATAATTTGTAAGCAATCTCCTCTCTCGAGACATTCAGTAGAACAAAATTTGCAAGACATAGTCGGATTGTACCTTGTGCCTTTTTATTTAGTCTATCCCACTCATCTTGAGCAACATCATTGGGTTTTTCTCCTTGGTTACATCCAACCACTGGTTTCTTTCCTCTAGCAAATCCTCCATTTTCATCTTCCACAATTTGTACCCCATACCATTGAATTTTTCAATGTCCAAATGAGAGGTAGAAGCAACAGTGGATGCAGCCTGTATATCTACACAAGATCTACAAACAAAATACAACCAAATCTCCCACTAAAGATTAAAAAAACCTTCACACTACCACCCAATAATCAAAATTGGCTAGAAATGAAGGTGCAAGCCACACAATGGAAATCTAATTCAGTCCTTATTAATGTCTTCTAAATAATGCAGAATCAATGGAAATTGCAACAAAAATAAAACCCACTACATAGAAATAATATGCATTAAGAATTGAACATATAACACAATATGTAACCTGGAGAAAACCCTTTTAGGTAAAAATCTCCTCCAAGAAAAGAGGTTCGAAGTTGTATCATCATCAAAAATGAGGTTACGATACATGCACTTCCTCTTCTTCTTCAATATTCAATCCAGCGTTGCCTATTACTCTCAACTTTGATAAAAATGTAGTACAAATATCCTTATAAAAGGGGTTTGACTTCTAGGGCAAGAAAACCAACATAATATTGACCACCAGATATGTGACCTAATGACGAACGATCCAGATTTACAATGATAAAATATAAATAAAATGTGGTTTCCTTGGAGCTACCCATGAACTCCTGCTAAGGAGTGCAGCCCTTGAAACCCCTGTTAGGGATGATCCCCCAATGATTCCCCAGACCCCTTGCAAGGCTGAAACCCCCTACGACCCCATGTTGCAAATGAATTAGTGTTGGGTATCGGATATATAAACATGCGGTTGAAACAAGATCATTTATGGTGAAACCTTTCATCCCTTATGGGTGATTTACAAAAAATAATATGAATAATAAACTACATTGGATTTACAAGGTTTGTGACACCTTAATCCTAACAATTTTAGATTTGAAGTCTCAATTGTCATCACAGTTTGAGATGAAATACTTAGGTGTAGTGAGGTATATTCTTGGGATTGAGATTAGAAGAGATATAGCTACCAAAAAGCTCTGGTTAAAATAGACCAAGTATGTGAACTTAGTGTTGGAGAGATTCAACATGTTGACTTGCAGATAGTTAGTTGTTCTAGTTATGCAGGGGATTAAGCTTTATGTTAAGAATTGTCCAAAATCTCCTACTAAGATGGAGGACATGATCAAAGTACCATATGTGAGTGTTGTTGGTAGCCTTATGTATGCTATGGTCTATACAAGGTTAGACATTGTCCAAGCACTGAGAGTCCTTAGTCAATTTTTGGATAATCCTGGATGGGTACATTGGGATCTGGTAAAGAAGGCTTTTAGATATTTGAGGGGTACTTCTAAGTATTCCTTATGCTTTCATGGTTATCCTATTGAACCTTTTCACTCAGTCAAGATCTAAGGATATCTTGATTTAGATTTGGTAGGTGATATTAACAGTAGAAGATCCACTAGTCGATATGTTTTTTTGATGAATGGGGGTGCAATAAGTTGGATGAGTAAGCGACAAGTTGTAGTTACTTTGTCTACTACTAAAGTAGACTACATGGCTATAACTCATGCTTGTAAGGAAGCCATTTGGCTAGAGAGGTTATGTTTAGATATTGGTTTTGATGCAAGACATATTACTATCTATAGTGAATGTTAGAGTGCTATCTATTTATCGTAGAATCCTACTTTCCATGCTAGAACAAAGCACATTGACGTACAACTTTATTTTTTTCAAGATATGGTGGAAGATGGAAAGGTACAGTTGGAGACACTTGACACTTTGGTGAATGTTACAGATGAACTGACAAAGACAGTGAGCAAAGAGAAGTTCAGATGGTGTTCAAGTTCCATGGGCCATGAGGCCTGATTAGTAAGCTGCAATAAACTCTGGACATGTCCTTGACAAGTGGGAGAATGTTGGGATTAAGGTGTCTCAACTATAGAGTCCTTTCTAGTGTTTCCTATTTTTTAGGAGGTAAAAAAATAGTTTTGTTTTCTACCTTTTCAGAATTGGTGTTTTTAACTCATTCTAGGAAAAATTGTATTATGCTTTTTGCTTTTTTCTTTTTCTCAAAAAGATGTTTTTTTTCTTTTTGTTGAGAAAAATAAGTAGTGTCATCTCAGTTGAACTTGAGTCTTGTTTAGTTGATTTCTATTGTAGGAAGTTATCATTTATGGCAAAAGTTATCCATATCTCTTCGGAGTGCCCGTGAAGAGGATATGCTTTATTTTTTGAAGATTAGATTTGGATATGATTTTCTAGTTGGAAAGGATTCCTCTATGGGAAGTGGATACCTAGGAAAGATTGGATAACATTTTCATTCTTTAAAGTAGATTAAAAAGTAGATGCTTTGTATGCTTTTGTAGAGGAATTTTTGGAGTAAGCTAAGTCAGCTTTTTGAGGGTGCTTTTCTTTTGTAGATCTTGCATTAAGTGTTTTTCATTTTTTTTGAAGAAGTTAATTTACAGGTTCAAGCAATTCTAAAGAGCTGAAAAGCTACCAGTTTGTTTCCAGATTCTGCACTCCTAAAGACTCTTGAAGAAATACTTGTTCTGAGAGTTATATTGTAACCATATATAGATTACAATAATTTAATTGAATTGTGTGTTTGGAGTGAGGGGTTTTTTACCTGAAAAGGTTTTCCCTACGTAAAATCATTATGTGAATGTTTCTAGATTTTAAATCTTATTTAGCTAAATGAATATGAATCATAATAATTTGTAATCATTAAAAGGTTTAAAAGGATTAACTGCAACCCTCTCCTGATAAGACTAGTCTTGGAAGTTTTTTATGCACCTATGCTTTCTTTCAGGCATTTCTCCAGTAGTCTAGCAACTTTGAAGATAAGTGACCTCAAGTATAATATTACTAGGTTACACATGAATTTGCATAAACACATTAGAGAAAACCATCACTTTATTATATAAAGAGAAATCAATATAGGTAGTACAACTAGGAAAGAGAGGTACATTTCTATCTTTATAATTATTAATGATAATTTCTACCCTAAAAGCATGGTAAACCTGAGTATACTTCAGTAAGAGACAAGGCTAGTTTCCAAGAAAAACCATGTGCCAAGAAAAGGGAGCAGGCTAAAAGGGTCTAAAAATCATGAATCTAGTTCCAAGATTCCTAAGCATGGTGAAAAAACTAGAAAATATGCTTGAGATTCTCAATCTATCCACAAAGTGGACAATGGGGATTGGCAGTACCCATATGAGCCAAATGAGCACCAAGAGGAAAAACTTGACAAATAATGTACCAGGTAAAATGAGCTAACTTGGGCTCTAGAATAGTGAACTAGATACATTGGAACTAGCAATGCTAAGTCCCAAGAGATGAATGAAGTTGAAAATAATGATTGAGTTGATCCATCATAAGAAGGTATGGAAACAACCATAAATAACCATTCTTCTTCTTCCTCCTCCTCTTCATCATCTGATTCTTCTATTTGATTCCTAGCTTTTCCTATATATTTTCCTATTCTTGTAACTACCACAATGCTAGTTATATCTTTGTATTCTAGTAGTTCCTTCTATCTCAACTTCTCCTTTTTATCCTTATATTCATTTTCTAGTTCCTCTTCTTTGTTTAAGGTATGAGAATTTTTGTATTTTCCTAGCTTTCCTTTTTCTTTGTGGAAATGCCTTGCCCATTGCAATGGGTTTTGGGGACTTAATTAGCATTATCTTTGTACCTCTAGTTGTATTAGGGCTAGATAGCTTGTTGCTCTTTGAGTATGGTTGTGCATTGTTAAAATATTATTGTTCTTTATCAGATGTGAATAAGTCATGTTTGGGGTTTCCATAAAATCTACATGCTCTCTTTTTATATCTCCAACACTCATTTGCATAATTCCCTTGTTTACCATATTTCTAGTAGGTGGCATCTTCTCTTCTTTTTTTCCCTACCTCTACCTCTACCTCCTCTATAGCTTTTATAGTATCCTTTCCTTTGTTTGAGTAATTTGGTGTATATGCTATTTGGTTTTGTAATGGTGTGTTTTGTGATGTGTTGATGTTTCTTTGATTTTTCCACTCTGGAGCTCTATATCCATGGTTTTGGGTGTAGAGAGGTCTTTTTGCTAGTCCTTTTATGTATGCCATCTCATGGTTTATTGTTTGCTTGTTATTATAGTGATGATCACACCATGGTTCATGTTCTTTCTCTTCTCCTTAGAGTTTGAAAAATAGTGATGGGAAATTGTCTGTCTCATGATCATCCCATTCACCACATATTATGTAATAAACTGTCTAATTATTTCTTGGTGTTGTTCTGAAGTCTACCATTAATGTGGCATCTCTTGTATCCCTTTTAAGTTATAGGCATTCATTTTTAATATGTCCTTCTATAAAACAATATGTATACCATATATTTGTTCTTTGTAATTGTTTTGTGTTTTCTTTTTTATCTAATATTTCTTATTTGAGTTTTAGTTCTAATTCAAGTCTTAATCTTTCTATTTCCTTACTTTCTATAGCCTTGTTTTGCCTTTTCCATGTTTGTTCTTCTATGTGGTAGGCTTTTATTATCACTTCTGAATATGTATTGAATATTCTCCCATCCAATGAAGCTTTGATTTCACGTGTTACTCTAGAAATAAACCATTCTATGTGTTGCTTTTTTGTTAAAGGTTCCTTAGATTTTCTTGATACCTCTTTAAATATTTAGTCATACTCTTTTATAGGTTTACCTTGTTTCTACACCATATCCCTCATCTTACTCACACTTTTAGTTGGGATCTCTAATGATTGAAAATTTGATAAAAACTCATTTTTAATTTGTGTCCACTCTTTGTCATGTTCAGGACATGTTTTCCTGTACCAATTGAGTGCACCATTTCTTAGAGTTACTACAAAATAAAATAAGTTTTGTGATCTCTTGTTGTTCCTTTGCTCTACCATTGAGATTCTAGGACAAATTTGTGTTTCACTGCTTTTGTTGTGTCCTTACCAAAAATTAGAAAGTTGACTAGTGACTCCACTTTAGAATTTGACTCTTTATTTCTTTTGTGTTTTTTTGTTTGTAGTATTCTTTGGTGATTTAGCATTTCCTTTTTATATTTTCTATTGCAATATTTTACTAGTTCTTCCTTTGTCTCTCGTTAATTGTATATTAAAATATTCTTCCCCTAATATTTCATCATAGTTCTGTATAAATTGTTGTTCTTAAGATTTTTGTATTTCACTTGAAGATGATGTTAAAATTATGCCTCCTTTATATGAAAGGGGGATGACTCCTGGTTCGGGGGTTGTACCTCTTCAAATTGACATTTCATTTTAGGAGGTGCCTGGTCATTAATAAAAGACATATTGTTAGATGTAGAAATTTTGCAATATTTTTCCCTCATTTCAATTGCATTATCATCCAAGTTGAACATGTTATTATATTCCTCTTGTATCATCTAATATAAACCCTCATCTCTCAATTTGCTTACACATTTTGTAACTAACTGATCCAAATATTCTGCATTAAATCTTACTAGTTGCAAATTTTCTAGCCCAAATCTTTCATCAATTATAGTCCTAATATTTGATAATTTAGGTTTGATTTGTGGTGCTTTATTTAATGTTGGAAGTGGTGGATCAATTTTTCTACTACAACCTTCTTCCCATATTTTTTGAGATATTCCATATGGTGTAATAGTTCCTTCTAAATTATTTAGGATCTCCATTGCTTTAAATAACGATGAAAGTTTAATTGTTTTGGAGTGTTCATAATTCTAATAGTTCCTCATTAGATGCAACTATTGTAGTGTGCTCACCTCTTTCTACAAAATTATATAGACTTGGATTTTCTTGTTCATTCACAACCCCTCTAGAAACCCTTCTAGCATGCTCCAATTCCATTTCTTATGCCTTTTTCGTTCTCTTATAGTACCTTTATTATCTTTCTTTTGTTTTCTTTTGTCTCTTTTCTTCCATGTTAATCTTCATTGTTGATTGGATATTTTCTTTAATCACCCTTAATATCTTATTGTCTCCTTTCTCCATGGCTGTTTAGGATGTGGAATTTTGTTAGTCCATTTATGCATCCCATGGTGTTATGTTCAACCTACTTTGAATGGTGGCATCATTTCAGGGATCATTTCAAGATCTCCCTCTTTACATTTGACATCCTCTAGGTGACTAACCCCCTCTCAAAAGGTTAGGACCTCACAAAATCTATCATAGATCATAAAAAAATCTTACTTTTTATAATATTATTTCTAATAACTTATTTCACCCCATAATTCTTTATTTGGTATACAACTCTCTTCTTTACTGCTTACCAGGGTCCCAAGAGTGAAACCAAATGCTAGCAAGGAGAGAGGGATCACTGGCTAATGTTATGAGCCTAGGAGTCTTGCATGTTGTGTTTATACCCTAGTTATGACAGTAGGAGAAAGATGAGAGCATTTGCAATAGGAAATAACATTATGCAACATTATAATATAACAGATAACTCATCACATATAAATTATACATTCAATTTAAGCATCCCTCATCCTTTCTATTTATATAAACTACATGTATTACAGTGTCCACTATACATTATCTTCTCTACTTTTCTTTTTGTCCTATAATTCCTTCTATATTCCTTGCTATCTCTCTCCTTCTGACTTGTATCCATATGTTACTATATACATATGACTCTATTGGGGACGTGTCTCTTACAAAAGATGATTGTTCCTACTAGGCCTAGTAAGCCTGATGATAAGTGTCCTACTTGTGGACAAGTGCGGAGACCTCTCATAATTATACCAATTGATGCCAACAATCCCTATTGTTTACACATCAAACAACACAAATAAATTTCAAGGCATTTGGTCACAATCTTTGCTTGACCATTGATTTGAGGATGATAAATCAAAATCATGTTGAAGGTGATGCCTTGCAACTTGAACAACTCATGCCTTCATTTGCTAGTGAAGGATTGATCATGATCATTAACAATAGAGTGAGGCGTCCCATCAATTTTGAAGACTAAATCTAAGAAGTGTTCAGAAACCATAGTAGTAGTGTATGCCATCATTTGCTAGTGAAGGATTGATCATGATCATTAACAATAGAGCGAAGCATCCCAACAATTTTGAAGACTAAATCTAAGAAGTGTTGAGAAACCATAGTAATAGTTTAAGGATGAGGCAATGCACAAAATACACATGTTTGGTCAAGCGATCCACCAATATCAAGATAATCTATTTACCCCTAGAAAGTGGAATACCCAAAATGAAATCCATTAAAATATCAATCCAAGCCTAATTGGGAATAGGTAGTGGTTGCCATATTCATGGGGCTTTGATAGCCCATTTCCAATCCTTTGGCACATGTCACATTCAACTAAAAATGCATAAATATCCTTCTTAAGGCCACCCTAGAATTGTTAGACACACCAGGATACTAAGAGGGGGGAGTGAATCAATATCTAAACAATTATTCAATTGTAACAACTTCAACTTATCTAGAGCAAATCAAAACTTAAGCATCACAACATTAACATGAACATGAAAGATTAACACAATGCACAACAACACATAATAGTAGATATACCCTAGAAGGGAAAAACCATAGTGAGGATTAACTCACAATATATGAATCTCAAATAATAACTTTGTTTTAGGGGCTTTAACCCAAGGAAGCTGCTACTCCCTAAGTAACTTTGATTTAGGGCCACTCCCAAGGAAGCTTCTACCCCCTGATGACTTTGTTTTAGGGGCTTTCACCCAATGAAGCAACTATTCCCTAATCTGAGAACAAACTCAAAAATGATTACAGTATGACAATCTTTCAACTGTCTGAAAACTACCTTTGAATCTCATACATGATTATTGTATTTATATCTCTTCACACTTTATTCTAAAGATCTAATTAGTTAGGCACACTCTATACTTGATCACTATCATAAATATGTCTTCAAGAGGAATCGAGATAGCATCAACAGCATTTGCTCTTTCTCCCACAGTTGTACATCAATAATACCTTTATTATGCTTTTATTTGCTTGCGAACCCTTTGCGACAACTTGCAACTGTACCTTCTGTATCTAGGTTGATCTACTATTTATACATGATATTACATTGACTACATAGCTTGTTAGCTAGGTTAAACATGAAAAATACATTTGTAGGTCAGCCATACAATACACAATATGAAATGTGTAGAAGATAGGTCTAATTAGGACAACACATTACACCAGCAGAAGACTCAAGCCTTGCAGATCCCAACACTTTCTTAACCAGGTCCAAAACATCCTTCACAACTTCAAACATCAAGGAATTACCTCTGCACACTCCACTCATTTGAAAATTGGACAAATCTAAGGAAAGCTCATGAAAATATGAAGAGTAATGGCCATATCAACTAGAAAAACTTTTATGGTACTGGAAACAAGAAAGATCTTCTTGAAACTCTTCTAGATGAGTTCACATGGCTCATACAACATCCCCAAAAAAATCTTTTCTACTGGACATCAAAGAAATGTGTTGCACACCTTTAGTCATTAACTTTGAGAGCACATTGTTATCTAGAACACACTACAACATGCTATCAATTGAAAAAATGAGCTATGAACCACCAAGAAGCTTGAAATAGGAAAGAAACATGAAGTTCACATTCAAGAACATGTTCACAAAACCATAAGGGCAATCATTTACTTCCAGAGGAATGCAGAGCATTCCATTGAGTCTTTAATACTACTCCATTCTGCCAGAGCACATGTCAGTACTTTATCAATCATAACTTTCACTACTGATGGATTGATGATCTAGAACTTTGGAAACAACACATTTACCACTTTCTAAACACATATCCAGAACCATATAGCCATATCTACAAATTAACAGGAAGGTGGAGCATTCCATTCACCTTTCAACATCACTTTACACTATCAAAGCCTGAACAAGAACTTAGTCACTTATATCTTTCATTATGGAAGAGCAAACACTCTGAAAGTTAGGATTTCACATATTTACATCATGCTCAACTTAACTCTTGAACCACAAGACCATAGCTTCAAAGTTAGAGGAATGTGTATCATTCCATTGCCATGTTAGGAATATTTTCAGAGAACCCACACTATCTTCAACCTACTTCTAGAGGCTAAATGTTCTTTTCATCACCATATACTACTTAGGATTAGTAGGGATGATCATACAGTATGTTTCAAAACAATAGGAGCACATCCTTAGCATCAGCAACATAATTGATTCTCTTAATTGATATTGATTAGGCTTCAAACTCAACTTTTCTTTAATTCATTAGCAACCCAATTGATTCTTCTAATTATCCTTAGCATCAGCAAGATAATTGATTCTCTTAATTCATATTGATCGGGCTTCAAACTCAACTCTGCTTTGATTTATTAGGAACCCAACAGATTCTTCTAATTCGTATTAATCAAGCTTTAGACTCAACTCTGCTTTGATTAATTGGAAACACAACTAATTCTTCTAATTCATATTGTTCAGGCTTCCGACTCAACTTTGCTTTGATTAGGGATGTAACATTGAGCTTTCTCTTCCTTAGAAATATGACATCCAACCATGAACAGTCTCTTATTCTCATGATAGTATGTTAACATCAGTGTATCCAACTATGTTGAAATCAAAGACAACACATATGGCCAACAATATCCCCCTTTGTCATTGATGGAAACATATGCTCCCCCTTAGACTCTCTCCCCCTTTTACATCAAGGACAAAGGTATCCACTACCTAATTATTCTCCCCCTTTCATCAACAATCATTTTTCTTACAAGCTCTTGCTATCATCAGTCACCACTACCTTCTCCCCCTCAGAGGTAGCCATCATCAATCCAGGATCAAGATATGGCATGAACTCCCCCGAAAGAGATGCACCACTATGAATCTTTAGCAAGAAGAGGGAGAGGCAATTACCCCTAACCTCTACCGAAGATCCTCAAAGATGTCTTTCACAAGAGACTTTCTAAAGATATTTACAATTTGATCCTTGATTGGAACATTTTCCAACTTCACTTCCTTGTCTGCAACCTTCTCTCTCAAAAAGTGATACTTGATTGTTGTATGCTTGGTTCTTGAATGTGTCATTAGACTCTTCAAAATATTGATCGCACTTGTATTATCACACAAAATAGGAATAGGCTCATTATACACTTCCTTGATATGCTTCAGAGTTTTCTTCATCCATAATACTTGTGTACAACAGGAGGTTGATGTAATATATTCTATCTCTGCAATTGATAAAGACAATGAATCTTGCTTCTTATTCTACCATGAAACCAATCTTCTTCCTAGAAATAAAGCACCACCACTTGTCTTTCTATCATTAACACAACCAACCCAGCCAACATCATTGTATGCACTCAATTCAAAGTCATTACCTTTTGGATACCATAGACCATAGTCAGGAGTTCCTTTCAAGTATCTAAATATCCTTTTCACTACCTTCCCATGTGTTTTCTTATGATTGGCTTGATATCTAGCAACCACACACATTGCATGCATAATGTCAGGTCTGGAAGCAGTTAAGTACAATAGTACTCCAATAATAGACCTATAGAAAGTCTAATCTACCTTTGGAGACTCATCATCTTTGCTCAAGTGACATCTAGAGACCATGGGAGTACTCACTAGCCTTGATCCTCCATACCAAACTTCTTCAAAAATTCTATAACATACTTAGCTTGAGAAATAAAGACACCACCATCTAGCTGGTAAATTTTAAGACCAAGCAAGAATGACATATCACTAATCATGACCATTTCAAATTCTTTTTGCATATCCTCTGCAAACCTCTTACACATACCATCATTTCCTCCAAAAATAATATCATCAACATAAATTGCAACTATCAAGATCATGTCTCCTTCTTCCTTTATGCAAAGATAGCTATCTGTAGTACCTTTCCTAATGCCATACTGAAGTAAGTACTTGCCTAATCTTTCATACCAAGCCCTAGGTACTTGCTTGAGCTGATACAAAGATTTCTTGAGTCTGCATACCATGTCTAGATCTTCTGATACCTAAAACCATATGGTTGCTCAATGTACACCTCATCCTCTAGATCACCATTAAGAAATGATAATTTGACATCCATCTGATACACCTTGAAGTTCTTGTGAGCAGAAAGAGTTGAGGAACATTCTAATTGCCTCCATCCTATATAATAGATAAAAATTCTCCTCAAAATCAATGCCTTCTACTTGAGTATATCCTTTGCATACTAATCTTGCTTTATTCCTCACAACATCACCTTCTTCATTTAGATTGTTCTGGAACACCCACTTTGTTCCTATAACATTCTTATTGGCTCGTCTAGGAACCAATTCCCATGTCTAATTCTTTTCAATCTGATCTAGTTCTTCTTCCATTATTTTTATCCATCCATCATCTTTGTTGGCTTCATCAAAGGTCTTAGGTTCCACTTTTCATAATAAACACAAGTTTTCTTGCTCCTATGTCCTGGAAAATCTTCTCCTTGTCTACACACCTTCATTTTTGTTTCCAATGATCTATTCCATTGACTAGTTCTTCTAGGTATACTTTTCTAGGGTTTTAGGTATTTGTTCAATTTCCTATTCCTTTTCTTCTTTTACTTCTTCTACTTCTTCATCTTCAATGCAAGGAAATATATTAGATCTGGTATCCTCTGAATCTTGTGTGAACTGATACAAGTCTTCATTCTACTTTGGCATTTGTGCTTTCAATCATCTTTCCCAACCTTTTGTTGTAGCATCTATAGGCCTTGCTTCTGGTTGAGTAACCAAGAAATATTCCTTCATCACATCTTGAATCGAACTTTCCTAGATTTTCTTCATCTCTTCTAATATAACATCTACTACCAAATATCCTAAAGTATCTGACAGAGGGAGGTCTTCAATACCATAATTCATAAGGGGTCTTAGTGCTATTGACCCTCAACTATACTCTGTTAGTTAGATATACAGTAGTCTGAATTGCTTTCTTCCAGTATACATCAGGCAAATCTCCATCTTTTAACATTACCCTTGACATTTATTACATAGTCCTATTCTTCCTTTTCACTACCCCATTTTGATGAGGGTTTATAGGAGTAGACAAGTGCCTCCTAATACCATGATCTCCATAGAATTTTCCAAATTCATTTGAAATAAACTCACCTCCTCTATCTGACCTCAAGCATTTCCTTTTATCATCCATTTCATTTTCAATCAAGGCTCTGAAAACTTTAAAATTATTAAGAGCATCAGATTTTTCTCTTAAGAAAGTAACCCAAGTCATTCTAGAATAATTATCTATGAGCAACATAAAGTACATTTCACCTTGTTGACTTTTTACTCTTGTAGGTTAACATAGGTCTATGTGAATCAGCCCCAATGGATTTGAAGAAGAGTACTCCTTTCTTTTAAAACTCGTGTTTGTCTTCTTTCCCATCTGACATTTCTTGCATACAAAGTTTGCAGGCTTGATTATCTTAAGCATATCTCTCATTGCATGAGTAGAGCTAATTGTTACCATGTTATCAAAGTTGTTGTGTCCCATTCTTTTGTGCCATAGCCATCACTCCCTGGATTGTGTCAATAGACATGTTCTTCCATTTGCTTCTTTCAAGTGATAAATATCACCATATGTCTTGATACCTTTTGCAAAGAGATTTCTGGATCCTGCCTTTCTGATTTCACAACCATTAGCATGAAAAGTAAGACTGTAACCTTTTATGCACATCTAACTGACACTAAGAAGATTTTTCTATAATCCTTTGACATAGAGAACATCCTCAATCCTATTCTTTCCATCAATAGATATGACACCTTTTCCATAAATCTGAGCTAACTCATCTCCTCCACACTTAACAGCTCCACCATCCCACTTCTTAAGGCTTATGAACTTTTCTTTGTCAACAGTCATGTAATTTAAACAACCACTATCAATAACATAAGCTTTATATTATTCTTTTGCATGGAAGGTAGTCCATACAACCATTCATTTTTCATTATTTTGAACTGCTTGCAGGTTATCACATTCTCCAACCTCATTCTTTTTGTAACCAACAGTCATGGCCAAGAAAAGTTTTTCATCATTTGAATCATCATGATTCTCATCTTCTAAAGAACAACTATCTTCTATGGAAAATAGACTCCTTTTGAATTTACTATTTTTGTTACTTCTCTTAGTTTCTTTAAGAGGACATTTAGAAGCAAAGTGACCAACTTTTTTGCAATTGAAATATTTGAAGGGTAACTTAACTTTGTATTTTCTAGAGCCTTTCTTCAAAGTTATTAAAACATTTTCTTCAGCATCATCAGGACTTTCATCTTCATCTGCAGTCTCATCCTTTATCTTTTTACTGACTTTGATAGCAACTTCTTTATGGTGGATCCAATCTTGGATCATTTGAATTCCTATGCATGTCATGTTTTGTTTATGTTTTCAATAAGGCTTTTTAAGCCACATCATGTTTGTAATAAGGTTTTTATGTCAATTTGGTCACTAGACCTATGTAGGCCATGTTTTGGTCAAGTTTGATGTAATAACACAATGAAAACATGTAGTTTTCTTGTGAGAGGAGAAACCCAATGGCTAACTGACTTTCAAATCAATTTGTATAGTTGGGAGGGAGGTTAACTAATGTCTCAAGCCTTCTATAGGTGAAGTATGATGTAACTTGGAAGTATGAATGAAGATTTGGAGTTTTTGGGTGTGCTGAAAACACTATTTTTCTGAGTAATTTGCTGTAATAGTCATTCTGTACAGCCTGTACGGATAAGTGACCATCTGAAACCAATTGGAGATGTTCATACATTGAGGTAGCTTTCATTTGGAATTAGTTTTATGTCTTGAAGTGTTGTAGTCTATGAAATATTGTTATTTTTGCAAAGACTAGTCTGAAAACCTAGAAACTAGGGTTTGTAAATAAATGGAGTGTTATTCCTTTGTCTATTGAAAGCAACATTCTCATTTTTAGTGTGATTGAGGAATACAGTGTACATTTTGTGTTTTTTGTGGTTCTGGATCAAGCACTCAAGGATCCAAGGAGTTTAGCATGAGTTTGACTAAGCATCTCTATGTGACTAGTCATTGAAATGATAAGAAAAGTGTTGTTCTGTGAGAACAATTGGAGGAGTGACCAAATTGATGGGTGATCAATTGCTTGCAGAGGATTATAGACCCCCTTCCATTTTGTTGAGTTTTTGTTTTGTATATTGGTGTAGAGTCTACGTAGTTGCAGAGTTACCGAAGTTGTCATCGGTGTAATACAGCCCCTCGGGGAAGCTTTTGGAAGTTACACCGATCAACGGTGTTGGACCAATAGGAGGTGCGTCGGTGAAGAATGGCTTTAGTCTCGCTGAAGACAACATATATTGGCACATTGGGATAATGAACGAGTTCGCCAATGAAGGAAGTCTCACCAAAGTGTTAGGGGTAGTCGAGTGAAGTCAAATGTATCACCGTATTGGCCAATGTTCATAAGTGTTCACCAATGATCTAAGTCTTGCCGAAGGGTCACGACTAACCGGCGTTGAAGCCGTCATGGTTAAGGCGAGGGGAAACTTAACCTCCATCAAGGTATCGGCAGAAGGTTAGAAGATGCCGCTGATAGAAGATGTCTCACCGAAGATAAAGTGAAGTTGAGCTGTCGGGGAGAGTTGTGAGATCTAAGAGATAAGGTGTAAGGTGGCTAATGGGGGTATGTTTGGCCGATAAGAGTAAGTTGCTGAGACATAAGTCAGACTCTTGCTGATCAATTTTTGATCAGTTGTGCACTCTGCATCATATTGGTATCAGATGTAATATTTCAATTGGAGCAGTGTATGTCAGATGAGGAGATAGAAACTGAGGCTAGCACAATGCCTCCCAAGTCTATGAGCCAAGAAGCCATCAAGAAGATGGTAGAGGAGATGCTTGAAGCAAGGTTGAAACAAGAGACGTCCAAGGGTAAGAGTAAAGAGGATGGAAGTGCTTCTGATGTAGAAGAAGAAGAAGAAGAGGCAGAGGAGAGCCCTCAAGAACAAGATATGTCTGCAGACCAAAAGGTATTCTTGAATGCACTCAAAGGTGCTCATGGAGATAGTGGTGATCCAAATATGGAAGTTCCTACATTCAATGGGAAACTAGATGGAGATGCCCTAATGGATTGGATTGAAGCCATGTGCAACTATTTTGACTTCAAGGAGTATAGTGACAGCAAGAAAGTCAAGTTTGTTAAGACAAGATTGAGAGGTTCTGCCCTAGTTTGGTGGAGCTATATGCAAGGTGAAAGAGAGAAAGTTGGAAAGAACCCTATCACCAAATGGAGTAGAATGGTGGACATGCTAAGAGACAAGTTCATGCCATCTGATTCTGAGTTGCAGACCATTAGGAAGTTTAATCATCCCAGACAAAAGGATATGGATGTGGCTACATATACTGAAGAATTTCATAGATTGAGCATGAGAACCAATCACAAGGAGGAGGAGAAAGAGATGGTGGCTAGATACTTCAATGGCTTGAGGTATAACATACAAGATGAATTTAGTATGGTGGTTCCAAAAATAGTGGATGAGTGTTTTCAATTAGCCTCTAGGGTAGAGGAGAAGTTGAAAAGAAAGAGTGATCAAAACACTAGAGGAAGAAGTGGTAGAAATAATAGGGGAAGAGGCAGTTTTTGTAGAGGACAGTCAAGTAGAAATGAAAACCCAAGTCAACAAGAGTCTCATTCTGATGTAGACCATAGAGCTGGTGGTTTCAGAGGTTGGAGAAGACCAAATGGTAGAGGTAGAAGTGGTGGTGCAAGCAGAGGACCTAGAGTTTTCACTGGTAGATGCTATGGCTGTAATCAAGTAGGCCATACTATGAGCAAATGCCCTGAGAAGGCAACTAGTTCCCATGATGGTGGAAGAAGGAATCAGTTGTTGAAAGATGATGATTGCCAAAGTATGAATTCACACCCATTGGTAGTGATGCACCATTCCTTGAAGGAGAGAACATGATGATCAAGAGGACCTTGTTGAAGATGCCATTGAAACAAGAGCCCCCACAAAGGAAGACTCTCTTCAGAACCCAAGGTATAGCATATGGTAAACTTTGTAAAATCATTGTTGATTTAGGTTCTACTAAGAATGTAGTGTCTACTGAAATGGCAGAGAAGTGTAAGTTGAAAAGGCTGCCCCATGTTAATCCTCATAAGATCTCTTGGTTGAATAAGAGTCAAAATTACATGGTAGAAGAACAAACTTGGGTTGAGTTTGAGATAGGTGATTATAAGGACAAGGTACTATGTGAGATTATTCCTATGGATGTTTTTCACCTTCTTCTTGGATGTCCATGAAAGTATGATGTGAAGGCACAACATGATGGTGAGAAGAACACATAGCTCATCACCAAGAATGGAAGGAAGTTTAGGATGGATCCTATACAAGAGCAGATTGGAGAGAAGAGTAATGACACTAATGTCATGATGGTTTGTGGCAAAGAGTTCTTACACCTCATGAAGGAGAAGGATACCCAAGGGTATGCCTTGGTAATGAAGCCTAAAGATGAATCAGGTCAGCAAGACAAAAGGCAGAAAGAGATTCCACTAGAAGTGCATCAATTGTTGGATAAGTACCATGATCTTGTGGTAGAGGATACTCCTAACTCCTTACCACCCATGAGAGATATAAGTCATCAAATTGACTTGATCCCAGGCACCACATTGCCCAATAAGGCTGCCTATAAATTGACACCACAGCAGAATAAAGAGGTGAGTAGACAAATTCAAGAACTCTTAGAGAAAGGACTGATTAGAAAGAGTCTTAGTCCATGTGCAGTCCCTAGTGTACTTGCTCCAAAAAAATATGGGAAGTGGAGACTGTTAGCACTCATTTTGACCTGGGGTTGATTTGTCATGATCAGGAGGTTTCTTCATTTGAAGCCTTTATCTTCTTGCCCATTTTTTCTAAGTGTTGGACCTCCTCAGCATTTTTCAACTGCAGCATCATATTTTCCTGAGGAGGAGGTCATCATATTCATATTTGGTTCGATGGTGGTCTGCATCATCATGTTCTTCATCGACTGTTTTTTCATCGTCATCATCATATTCAGTTATCGGGTGATGTTTGGTTATTATCCTGATGATGCTGACGAGCTACAGTGCACCCTGATCTGCTTGCGAGGGTGATTTTTCAAAGTATCCGGTGATCTTCCATTTATCACCTTGCCCAAACATGATGATGATGTTGCCCCATTATCTTGAAGAGGTTATTCTCTAAGTTGTTCGACCTAACTTGTTTTTTCTTAAGGGCCGTCGTCATCATCATCATATTTCCAGTTATTATCCTGCTGCTTGCGGAGGTCATCATATTTTCTGCCTTCATGATATTTCGCCGGGGTGATATTTTTATCATCGGGTGATCTTGGTTATGATCATCCTGATGATGTTGTTGAAGAGTTCTAAGTGCGACCCGATATTCACTAGGGTCATCATATTTTGAACGTCAGGATGATCTTAGTCAATATCATCCTGATGATGTTGTATCACTTCTTGTTCATTGTTTTGTCATCCTGATGATGCTGACGTCATCCTTATATCAGGGTGATATTTGTTTCTCTGCCTATCTGCATCATGATATTTCCGAAGGAGGGGGTGATATTTTCATATCACCCGGATATATGTTTGTTCGAGCATCATGATGATGCTGATATCAAGGAGATATCCGCCTGCCGGCTTCGTGCGCTATCTAGAGGGGGTGATCTTTTCGAGCATCATCATATTCAGTTATCGCCCCGATCTTATAGTGGAGCTACAGTGCAACCTGATATTTGAACATCAGGAGGATATTTCCAAATATCCGGTTGTCTTCCGAATATCATGATGATGTTAATATGATGATGACGTCATCAAGGTCCCGGGGGGGTCATATTTCTAACACTGATCATTTTGAGGAGATCTCCCGATATTTGCAAATATGATGATGATGTCAGCAGGATATGATGATGACGTCATCAGGATGTTCATCGGCCAGACTTTCGGTTTAAGCTCAGCAGGAGGATATTCCTCCGATGGATCAGGTTGTGCCGATTATCATGAAGGTTATATTTCAAATATCATGATGACGTCAGGGTGATATTTCGAACAACAGGATATCATGCTGCTGGAGGATGATGATGATGAAGTCCTATACTAGTGTCGTCAGGAGCAAAAGCACCGACATGATATATGCTCATGACCTAGTATATAAAGTGTCAAAGAGGTCATCGCGGGGTGCATGTGGGATAATGTTATCCTGCATATTCAAAATATCATGATGATGAATCTCGGCGGGAAATGCGTGCGATGCAGAATTGTTGTTCTTCCCAAGGCCGCGGGTTGGTGCGCCATCAATGGCGATTGTTGTAGAGGTATGGGCGATGGCGTGGGTGGATCCTGTACCCGATTGAAGGTGTACATCAGCGGACAGTGGCGCAGGGCTCAAGAAATCTTCCTGTCTCCTCCCCTACCTGCTGCATTCAAGTTTGGGCGCCAATCTGGTTGTGTTTTAGCGCCATTTTCATGATACTGTGTATCTGGTGGGATTTTTGGGTCAACCATGTAATTAATTGCTGAGCACCTACCTGGCTGTTATAAGTAGGTGGTGTTGCTCATTTGAAAGGTTGTTGAAAGTTGAAGATTTTGGCTCTGTAATGCATAACAAGCTGATCTGGTTGTTCTGTACAGCTTACCTATGAGTTTATGTATCTCTTGTTGTTTGTTTTTGGCATGAACCCACTGATTTCATGATTAAACTTATATGAGAAATGCTATCTTGGCATGTGTTATGTTAATTCTGTCTCCAATATTGCATGTATTCTTCTTCTGAATCTGGATATTTGAGTGATGTTTAGATTCTAGAGCATAGAATTCCTATGTTGAATGTCTGATCTTTTAACTTCTGCTCAAGGGGTAGATTAAACTGTTTTCAGGTTGAACATTGGGAAGGGTATACTGCAGTAGGGATACCATAAGTAGAGATAACCTAACACTTTGTATTGGGAGATACCTGTAAGGCAGGTATCACATATATCCCCTTGAAATCCAGTTTTAGTTGTTTATGCTGATCATTCACAGGTGTATGTCTACTGACTCCAGGCCCTGGATAGGCACCAATCATGCTTTGTTCTTGTGTTATAACCATGTCCAGCTTTGCATCCACACTTAAACTTCAAATCAAAATCTAAAACAACCATTAGGACTTTAGAATTAGTTTAGGATCCTCAGTCCTCTGTCTACAACTGCTAATAGGCCCAAAGCTAGCCCCTTTGCTCTTATCATTCAGTTTTGGTCTACTTACAGGAGGACTATCTGCTTTCTTTCAGCATCCCAGCCTTGTATGCATATCCTCATGGATGTTGAGTAGGGAATACCCCCCTAGGTCTTGCAGAGCCTGAAGAAGAAGAGGAGATAAAATATAGAGTCTATCTCCTACACTGTTGACCCCCTGGCCCAGAGATCCTGTTGATCATTGATGGCTACCTTGTAGGGAAATCTGGGAATAAGCATCCAGTCTGGGAAAAAGTCAACAGAAATTGGCGACTCCGCTGGGGAACCTTGTGAAAGAACCCTGGTTTTCAGAAGAAAACAGTTCCTAGTAATAGGTGGCGACTCCGAAGTAATCTCCCAATCGGTCAAAGTAAAATTTATATGCAGGGGAGAAGATCCCAACAAAATCCTCTATTTGAAGAGTTACCATTAACAAAAAGAATGATGTATAGAAGAAAGGGAACTGTCTTAGTTAGTCATGAGAGCTCCCCCAGAAAAAGTGATGATACACAAGATAACCCTAGGCCATCAGGACAGCATGCGCCTTATTTTTCAAGTGCAGAAGCTGATATTCAAGGTGCATATGAGAGGCAACAGGGTGGTAGCATGAGAATGAGGTCAGAGGTGTTCCAAGAACGCCCTTTTCTAGACCCAAGTGAGAGGTTTGAAGAGGCAGAGTCTCTGAGGGATGATGAAGATGATGACCAGAATGGTATGAGACCATCTACCTCCAGACCTAAGGATGAACAATTGGCTGAAGAAATCAAAAGTCTAAGAGCAGAATTAGAATACCTACAAGCCATGAAAATCAGAGATGATATAAGGCAGAAAGTGCAAGCCTTGAGAACTGCCCAAAATGATTCAGTTCCTACTCTAGAGAATGCAAATATGCAAAGACATCAGCAAAGATATGAAATGCAACATCAGCATCATGATGACAGACAAAATGTGAATGATGCTAGGATACCACTGAACCATACAGGAAACTAGAATGCAAATAGAAATGTTAATGTTAATCAGCCAAACAGACAGCCCATGCAGCTAGATAGATTCAGGCAGCTGGTGTTTGATGGTATTCCAGGGTATCCTAACCCCATTGACAAGCATCTGAGGCTGCAAGTGCCTAAATTTTCAGGAAACAACATAGTGTCAGGAGAAGATCATCTAAAGGCCTTCCAAAATGTCATGGATAATTTTGAGGTTGAGCATGAGGATGTTTTCATGAAGTCATTCATGCAATCCTTAATAGATGAGGCAAGAGAATGGTACAGGAATCTGCCTGACCGGAGTATTTCATCATGGGATGATTTTAAAAGGATATTCAAGGAGCAATATGGTGATAAAACTGACCCTAGCTTCTTTGTAAATGAGTTCACCAGTATCACTAAAGGGTCAAATGAGCAGGCTGCTGACTTCAATGCAAGATTTACTAAAGTGTTGAACAAATTGCCACATCACATGAGGCCAAATGAACCAATGTGCATAATTTTGTATATCAATGCCTTTGATGCAAAGACTGCATATGGACTGAGAGATAAAGGTCCTGCCACTCTCAGGGATGCTTTCAGAATTGCAGTAAATATTGAAAACAATAGGAAGGCATCAGGCAAGACAAATAGAAGGGATGATATAAAGATTCTGCAGAATCCAAACAAGCCTCAGAACACTCAAGGTAGTACATCTGCTCCTGAAGATAAGATAGACAAACTGGCAAATGTTGTTAAGGACCTAAGCTATAGATTAGCTAGAAGTGAAAAAGGGATGGGTCCTGATAGGCAAGTCTATCAAAGGCAGGAAAAGAGGCCATCATTACATGATATGCCTTATAACACCAATTGGCATGATGGTAAGCCTGTATTCCCACGTAACAACACAAATCAGAGGGCTCAACATGTCAAGGAAACTCCTGATCCCCTGAAGAAAACTATAAATATTGCTGATGATGCTCCGTGGTGTATAATTTGTCAGATGCCACATTCACAGTCACAGTGCATGATTGCCCAATCTTTGTATGATAATGCTACATCTTGTAATGAATGCAATGAGCCACATCATGTGCAGGATGATGATGTTAATATGATGTCTGTAGGCAATGGATATACTCTTTATGATGCTGATGAGAAGACAGATCATCAAAGTCAGGCCTGCCAACAGTCCCCATATGATGAAGATGATGAAGATAACTATGTGTATGCTCAGAACTCACACAATTTTCTGAGTAACCTACAACGACCTTCTGATGAGGAAATTAGAGCCTTCACAGCTGCGGCAGTTGCTCAGGTCAAAAGCAACTACAATCTCAGAGGTAGAAATCAAGTTGGCAGCCCACATCAGCCAGAGGATATTTCTGCAGGTCAGCTGGTGCATGGTCATAAAGGAACTGAACCACAAAAAAGGCAGTGGGTAAATAATAAATAGAACTTTAGATACAGAACAGGTCATGAATCTCAAGGACCAGAAAACAAAACCCCTCAGGCTGAAGATCAAAGTAGAGGTTCCCAAGACAAGAATGATGATCAGGGAACTATGAAAATGAAAACTAAATCAGCTCAGGATAAAAGCAAGATTGTGGAGCAAGCTACAACTGTTGTACAAAACTATGCTCCATTTGATATAGCCCAGGTCCTCTCTCAGGTAAAGGTCTCTGTTCCACTTATGGAACTCATGAAAGTGGAAGAGATCAAGAATAGGACAATATCCCTAATCTCAGGGGTACCTTTTCAAGCTAAACAGAATGATCAGACCCAGGGTGAGAAACATGTCATGTGTAATGAAGAAGATGAGACTCCTGAAGTCTATTTAGGAATGACCATGACAAAGTGTCCTTCACAGGTGGAACCATTTTATGTTTCCCTAGTTATAAATGGTAAAATAATTAGAAATTGTATGCTTGACTCTGGAGCATCTACAAATGTCATGCCTTTGGCCATCATGCAACAAACTGGATTAAAAATTGACAAGGCATGTGGAAAATGTTATGCAATGGATGCCAGAGAGGTACCAGTTATTGGAATCATGAAGGATGTAGATTTCAAACTGGCAGCATTTCCTGAAAAAAGATACAAAATGAACATAACAGTGGTTGACATCAAGCCACAGTATGGTATGCTGTTGTCAAGAAGATGGGCAGCACTAATTGGTGGAAGTATGCAGCTGGACCTGTCATATGCCATGATTCCAATGAATGGTAGGGATGTCAAGTTAATCAGAGAGCAGAGATCATCAGAGACAGTGGAAGACCAAGAAGCAAATGAACAGGTATGCTTTGTAGACACTGACTGTGATAACTTCAAGGTTGTCTCAGATGATACAGAAGATAAAAAGAAAAATGTCTGCATTGAAGAGCTGGATCAGCAAGGCTTATGGACCATGTTTTTTGATGGAGCTTGTGCAAAAGAAGGCTCTGGAGCTGGAGTTGTTTTCCTGTCTCCAACTGGTAAGCTCCTCAAATTCTCTTTCTTGCTGAGGTTTGATTGCACAAACAATATTGCAGAATATGAGGCTTTACTCTTAGGCCTAAATATTGCTCTCAAACATGGAATTAAGATGTTAAGAGTATTTGGGGATTCTGAGCTGATTGTATCCCAAATCAGAAATAAGTATGCTGCAAAAAATAAAAGATTGAAACAATACAAGCATGCTGTTTGGGATACTATTGAATTATTTGATGCATTTTCAATTGGCTGGGTAGAAAGGTCAAAAAATGTTATGGCTGATTTCTTAGCCAATGTTGCAATAAGGCTAGATGACATCACTCTGTCAGGTGTCACAGATATAGAAGTTAAAATTAGGCCTGCCATACCAAAAAATATATGCAGTTGGCAAGTTTTTAATGATGATAGGGATTTGTTGAAATTTTTGCACTGCATAGATGAGTATGAGAACCAACAGATTGATTTCCAAGCTTTTGTAGAGACTGTAAATGGAAAAGAAACTCTTGTGGGAAAAGAGATCATTCAGTTGAGGACTAATAAAATCCCTAGAGGGTTGGTAGCTTTGGAAAGAGTTTTTGACAGTAGAGACAAAATGGTCACAAAGACATCCCCCACAAATAAGGAGGATTTAGAAGAAATAAATTTGGGGACATCTCAGGCCCCTCAGAAAGTATATATTGGTAAACAGCTCAAACCACACATTAGAAGTATGCTGATTGCATTACTGAGAAAGTATAAACATGTTTTTGCTTGGTCATATGAGGACCTAAAAGCTTATAGGGAAGACTTATTCCAGCATGAGATCCCATTGAAGCCTGAAGCTAAGCCATTCAGACAAAGGCAGAGGCCTATTAACCCTACCTTAGCTCCCAAGATGCAGGAAGAACTCAAAAGGCTCAGGGAAGCTGGAATAATTGTGCCAATCAGACATTCAACTTGGGTGTCTAACCTTGTCCCAGTCAGAAAAAAGAATGGTGATATTAGGCTTTGTGTTGATTTCAGGAACTTGAATGTATCCTCTTTGAAGGATAACTATCCACTGCCTAATATGGAAGCTATGTTGCAGAGAGTGACTGGTTGTGAACTCCTATCCATGATGGATGGATTTTCAGGATATAATCAGGTAAAGGTAAAGGAATCAGAACAGTATAAGACTGCCTTTACCACTCCATGGGGAACGTATGTGTATGTTAGAATGCCATTTGGACTAACAAATGCAGGTGCTACATTTCAAAGAGCAATGGATGTTGCTTTTGCAGGGCTGATTGATTCAATCCTGGCTATGTATCAGGATGACCTGACTGCCTACTCAAAGAAAGAGGAGCAGCATTGTATGCATCTGGAGCAGATTTTCATAAGAGCACTAGAATATGGTATTTCTTTAAACCCAAAGAAGTGTGCCTTTGGAGTAGTTGAAGGAAAGCTTCTGGGACATATTGTTTCCAAGGATGGAGTCAGGATAGATCCAGAGAGAGTGGCAGCTATTGACAGGATTCAAATGCCAAAAACTGTGAAAGGAGTTCAGTCCTTCTTTGGACAAATAAATTTTGTTAGAAGATTTGTTCCTAACTTTGCAGAAACTACAAGGAACATTTCCAAGATGATGAAGAAGGATGCAACTATCAACTGGGAAAGGGAAGCAACAGAATCATTTCAGAATATCAAAGAGGCAATAAAGATGGCCCCTGTTCTTAAATCTCCTGATTTTTCTAGGCCATTCCAAGTGTTCTCATTTGCTTCCTTTCATACTGTTGCTGCATGTTTGTTACAGAAAAATGAAGATGGTTTTGAACAGCCCATCGCTTTCTTCAGTATGTCCCTGCAGGCCTCTGAGTTGAAGTATGACATTATGGAAAAGCAGGCATATGCACTAGTTAGAGCCATCAAAAGCTTCAGACCATACTTGGTAGGGTCATATATAATTGCATATGTACCTCATGCAGCAGTCAAAGACATATTCACTCAGCAGGAGGTGACTGGAAGAAGGTGCAGATGGATAAACAAACTGCAGGAGTTCAACATAGACATACAGGTTACTAAGTTGATAAGAGGACAAGGATTAGCCAAGATGATGGCACAGTCAAACTTGGAAGCATGCCAAGTTAATGCAGTCCAAGATGAGAGTGTAAATGTATCAGGATCTGAATGGTACAAGGATATTGTCTATTATTTGCAAAATCTGAATTGTCCTTCCCATTTCAGTGACAATCAAAAGAGGACTCTGAAGCTACATGCAATCAGGTATGTTATTGTTCAAGGTGAGCTGTACTGGAAAAACCCTGATGGTGTGCTGCTGAGATGTGTGGATGAGGATATGGCTAATAATGTTTTGATTGATATGCATAAAGGATTGTGTGGTGGACATTATACTGCCCAAACAACAGCTCATAAAATTCTCAGGGCAGGATATTGGTGGCCCACTCTCTTTTCAGATGCACAAAAGTTAGTAAGGAAGTGTGACCCTTGCCAGAGATTCTCAGGAAAGCTGAAATATGATGGTGCTTTACCCCTCAGAACTGTACCTGTGGATGCTCCATTCCAGCAATGGGGAATTGACTTCATAGGGGAAATTGCAGACAAATCAAGTGGGGGACACAGTTGGATTTTGGTGGCAACTGATTACTTTACCAAATGGATTGAGGCCATTCCAACTAAGAGAGCTACAAGTAAGGTGGTGACAGATTTCATACTAGAGAACATCATCATCAGGTTTGGAGTACCATTTAAGATAATCACTGATAATGCTATGTGCTTCAGATCAGGTGAATTTGTTGATTTTTGCAACAGGTATGGGATAAATCTGTCATATACATCACCATATCACCCACAAGGAAATGGTCAAGCAGAATCAAGCAATAAGAGCATCATGAAAATTGTCAAGAGGATACTGGACAAGAACAAGAGAGCTTGGGACTCAAAGTTGAACTTAGCAGTATGGGCTGACAGAGTGACTGTGAAAAGGGCTATTGGGAAGTCACCTTTTGAGCTAGTATATGGTGCATCACCTAGACTGCCCATAAACAATCTCCTACCAGTTTACAGATTCATTCAGGAAAATGATGAGGACATTGAAGATCCCATGACAGAAAGAGTGAATCAGCTGGTTGCATTGGATGAAGACAGAAGGAGAGCCCACCAGATCAATCTCAAAAGACAACAAGATATGAAATATCAGTTTGACAGGAGAACTACAAAAAGGAAGTTTCAAGTCAATGATCTGGTGCTTATTTGGAATGCTAAAGATCAGGAAAAGGGTAAACATGGTAAATTTCAACCCTTATGGATGGGCCCATATCAGGTTTGCAATACTCATGGGGAGGATTCTTATTTCCTCCAGGCCCTAGATGGTGAAATTCTAGAATTGCCTGTGCATGGCCAATTCCTTAAGTTCTATTTTGCATAAATGACTGGTTGCTGTGCACATTTGTAAAAATATGTATGTAGTGTAAATGCCTTGTACAGCTCGCGTTTTTTGGCTTTTTGTCTGGTCTGCCCGGAGATCTGGTTCTCGCTGCAGGTTTTCACCTGCATGTCCCCATTCGGAGCCACTGTTAGCACTCATTTTGACCTGGGGTTGATTTGTCATGATCAGGAGGTTTCTTCATTTGAAGCCTTTATCTTCTTGCCCATTTTTTCTAAGTGTTGGACCTCCTCAGCATTTTTCAACTGCAGCATCATATTTTCCTGAGGAGGAGGTCATCATATTCATATTTGGTTCGATGGTGGTCTGCATCATCATGTTCTTCGTCGACTGTTTTTTCATCGTCATCATCATATTCAGTTATCGGGTGATGTTTGGTTATTATCCTGATGATGCTGACGAGCTACAGTGCACCCTGATCTGCTTGCGAGGGTGATTTTTCAAAGTATCCGGTGATCTTCCATTTATCACCTTGCCCAAACATGATGATGATGTTGCCCCATTATCTTGAAGGGGTTATTCTCTAAGTTGTTCGACCTAACTTGTTTTTTCTTAAGGGCCGTCGTCATCATCATCATATTTCCAGTTATTATCCTGCTGCTTGCGGAGGTCATCATATTTTCTGCCTTCATGATATTTCGCCGGGGTGATATTTTTATCATCGGGTGATCTTGGTTATGATCATCCTGATGATGTTGTTGAAGAGTTCTAAGTGCGACCCGATATTCACTAGGGTCATCATATTTTGAACGTCAGGATGATCTTAGTCAATATCATCCTGATGATGTTGTATCACTTCTTGTTCGTTGTTTTGTCATCCTGATGATGCTGACATCATCCTTATATCATGGTGATATTTGTTTCTCTGCCTATCTGCATCATGATATTTCCGAAGGAGGGGGTGATATTTTCATATCACCCGGATATATGTTTGTTCGAGCATCATGATGATGCTGATATCAAGGAGATATCCGCCTGCCGGCTTCGTGCGCTATCTAGAGGGGGTGATCTTTTCGAGCATCATCATATTCAGTTATCGCCCCGATCTTATAGTGGAGCTACAGTGCAACCTGATATTTGAACATCAGGAGGATATTTCCAAATATCCGGTTGTCTTCTGAATATCATGATGATGTTAATATGATGATGACGTCATCAAGGTCCCGGGGGGGTCATATTTCTAACACTGATCATCTTGAGGAGATCTCCCGATATTTGCAAATATGATGATGACGTCAGTAGGATATGATGATGATGTCATCAGGATGTTCATCGGCCAGACTTTCAGTTTAAGCTCAGCAGGAGGATATTCCTCCGATGGATCAGGTTGTGCCGATTATCATGAAGGTTATATTTCAAATATCATGATGACGTCAGGGTGATATTTTGAACAACAGGATATCATGCTGCTGGAGGATGATGATGATGAAGTCCTATACTAGTGTCGTCAGGAGCAAAAGCACTGACATGATATATGCTCATGACCTAGTATATAAAGTGTCAAAGAGGTCATCGCGGGGTGCATGTGGGATAATGTTATCCTGCATATTCAAAATATCACGATGATGAATCTCGGCGGGAAATGCGTGCGATGCAGAATTGTTGTTCTTCCCAAGGCCGCGGGTTGGTGCGCCATCAATGGCGATTGTTGCAGAGGTATGGGCGATGGCGTGGGTGGATCCTGTACCCGATTGAAGGTGTACATCAGCGGACAGTGGCGCAGGGCTCAAGAAATATTCCTGTCTCCTCCCCTACCTGCTGCATTCAAGTTTGGGTGCCAATCTGGTTGTGTTTGAGCGCCATTTTCATGATACTGTGTATCTGGTGGGATTTTTGGGTCAACCATGTAATTAATTGCTGAGCACCTACCTGGCTGTTATAAGCAGGTGGTGTTGTTCATTTGAAAGGTTGTTGAAAGTTGAAGATTTTGGCTCTGTAATGCGTAACAAGCTGATCTGGTTGTTCTGTACAGCTTACCTGTGAGTTTATGTATCTCTTGTTGTTTGTTTTTGGCATGAACCCACTGATTTCATGATTAAACTTATATGAGAAATACTATCTTGGCATGTGTTATGTTAATTCTGTCTCCAGTATTGCATGTATTCTTCTTCTGAATCTGGATATTTGAGTGATGTTTAGATTCTAGAGCATAGAATTCCTATGTTGAATGTCTGATCTTTTAACTTCTGCTCAAGGGGTAGATTAAACTGTTTTCAGGTTGAACATTGGGAAGGGTATACTGCAGTAGGGATACCATAAGTAGAGATAACCTAACACTTTGTATTGGGAGATACATGTAAGGCAGGTATCACATATATCCCCTTGAAATCCAGTTTTAGTTGTTTATGCTGATCATTCACAGGTGTATGTCTACTGACTCCAGGCCCTGGATAGGCACCAATCATGCTTTGTTCTTGTGTTATAACCATGTCCAGCTTTGCATCCACACTTAAACTTCAAATCAAAATCTAAAACAACCATTAGGACTTTAGAATTAGTTTAGGATCCTCAGTCCTCTGTCTACAACTGCTAATAGGCCCAAAGCTAGCCCCTTTGCTCTTATCATTCAGTTTTGGTCTACTTACAGGAGGACTATCTACTTTCTGTCAGCATCCCAGCCTTGTATGCATATCCTCATGGATGTTGAGTAGGGAATACCCCCCTAGGTCTTGCAGAGCCTGAAGAAGAAGAGGAGATAAAATATAGAGTCTATCTCCTACACTGTTGACCCCCTGGCCCAGAGATCCTGTTGATCACTAATGGCTACCTTGTAGGGAAATCTGGGAATAAGCATCCAGTCTGGGAAAAAGTCAACAGAGACTATGTACGGATTCAAGGGCCATAAATAATATCACAATAAGGTATAAATTCCCTATGCCAAGGATTGAGGGTCTTTTGGACTATCTTGGAGGGTCATGTTATTATTCAAAGATTGATTTGAAATCTAGTTATCATCAAATCAGAATTAGGTAGGGAGATGAATGGAAGACTACCTTCAAGACAAATGAGGGTCTCTATGAGTGGTTTGTCATGCCATTTGGCCTTAGCAATACCCCTAGCACATTCATGTGTTTGATGAATGAGGTACTTGTTGAATTCATTAGCAAATTTATAATTGTTTATCTTGATGACATCCTTGTTTTCAGTAGGATAAAAGAAGAACATGTGAAGCATCTTAGACAAGTGATGAAGAAGTTGCATGAGAATAAGTTGATGATCAACTTGGATAAGTGTGAGCTCATGAAAACTGAACTTGTGTACCTAGGTTTTGTGAGTTCTAATGGTTGTTTGAAGATGGACCCCACAAAGGTTGAGGCCATTCTCAATTGGCCTACTCCTAGGACAATGGGAGATGTTAGAAGCTTCCATGGCTTGGCAACTTTTTATAGGAAGTTCATTAGAGGATTCAGTCACGTAAGTGCTCCTATACTTAACACCATCAAGGGTGGAATGAAGTGCAAATTTCAATGGACAAAGCAAGTGGATGATAGATTTGAATTGTTAAAGAAGAAAGTGGTTGAATTACCTACATTGGTACTCCCTAATTTTGACAAATTTTTTGTAGTGGAATGTGATGCAAGTCAGCAAGCAATAGGTGCTGTTCTTAGTCAATATGGACATCTAGTGGCCTTTTTTCAGAGAAGTTGAATGAGGCTAAACAAAGGTACTCTACCTATGACCTAGAGCTTTATGCAATGGTGCAAGCTCTCAAAAAGTGGAGACACTATTTTCTGCCCAAAGAATTCATTATTTTTACTAATAACCATGCTCTTAGCTTTCTAAATAGTCAAGAAAAGTTGAATCATAGGCATGTTAAGTGGATGGAACAATTGCATGCCTATACCTTCACTATTAAGCATAAAAAAGGTGTTGCCAACAAAGTGGTTGATGCTTTAAGTAGAAGGATGCTTGTCATACATGAAGTACAAATGGAAAGCATGGGGATAGATTGTTTGAAGGGGTTATACAAGGAGGATGCAGATTTCAAGGCTACTTATGAAGTTTGTACTAGTTTGGCTAACACTTTTCATGGTGAATATTCAGATTTTTGTGTTGTAGGAAGGTCTCTTATTCAAGGGCAATTTGCTATGTGTTCCTAAATGTTCAATGAGGCATAACATCATTAAAGAGAAGCACAATGGAACTTTAGGAGGACACTTTGGGTTGGACAAGACTTTGGAACAAGTCACTAGATTCTACTATTGGCCAAAAGTACAATCGGATGTAAGGAGATATGTTGCAAGTCGTACCATATGTCAAAAGGCCAAAGGTATGTCTTCTAATGCTAGTTTGTACCAACCACTTCCTATTCCCAATAGGCCTTGGGAGAGCATTAGTATGGATTTTATACTTGGTCTTCCTAAGATAGCAAGGGGTGTGGATAGCATTTTTGTCATTGTCAATAGATTTAGTAAGATGGCTCATTTTGTGCCATGCAAATGCACAAATGATGCATCTCACATTGCTGGTCTCTTTTTTAGAGAAGTGGTTAGAATCCATGGTTTGCCTCTTTCAATTGTCATTGATAGAGACTCCAAGTTTGTTGGTCATTTTTGGAGGACCTTATGGAGAAAATTGGGAACACAATTGTCTTTCTCATCAGCCTACCATCCTCAAACTGATGGTCAAACTAAGGTTGTTAATAGGTCCCTAGGAAACCTTCTAAGATGCCTTACCAAGCAGCATGGGTTGGCATGGGACTTGGTTATCAGTCACGCTGAGTATGCTTACAATGATTCAGTGAATAGAAGCACTGGGAAGAGTCCATTTGAAATTGTTTATGGTTTTCATCTAATAGGACCACTTGAACTCAAAGACCTACAAGGTTGGGATAAGAGGAGTGCTCTAGGAGAAGATTTTGTTGCCACCATGAAGGCAGTTCATGATCAAGTCAAAGTTCAGTTGGAAAAATAGTCTCTAAATACAAAGATAGCGCAGATCTCAAAAGGAGAGATGTACAGTTCAAGGTGGGAGATTTGGTGATGGCCTATCTAAGGAATGAAAGGATACCTAAAGGACATCCAACCAAGCTTTTGATGAAGAAAATAGCACCATGCAAGGTAGTGCATAAGTTTGCTCCAAATGCCTATGAAATAGAATTGCCATCCGGTCTTTGTATTTCTCCCATATTCAATGTTTTAGACATCTTTCCATTCAAACCTCCATTGAATGCTGAAGATGGATTAGATGTTGTGATTGAAAATGAAGATTGGGTCAGAGATCTACCTTCAAGTAAGCCTTTACAATTGGAATGCATCTTAGATTCCAAGGTTGTCAAAAAGACAAGGAAGGGTGTGTACAAGGAGTACTTCATCAAGTGGCAGGATCTTCCTAATTCAGAGGCTACATGGATGGGTGAGGTAGACATTTTGAAGCATGGGAAGACACTCCAACAGATGGCAACTCAAGGGACTTGAGTTTTTCTTGCAGGGGGAGTATGGTGCAGGAGCACCTTCTCTATGGTGGATCCAATCTTGGATCATTTGAATTCCTATGCATGTCATGTTTTGTTTATGTTTTCAATAAATCTTTTTAAGCCACATCATGTTTGTAATAAGGTTTTTATGTCAATTTGGTCACTAGACCTATGTAGGCCATGTTTTGGTCAAGTTCGATGTAATAACACAATGAAAACATGTAGTTTTCTTGTGAGAGGAGAAACCCAACGACTAACTGACTTTCAAAATCAGTTTGTATGGTTGGGAGGAAGGTTAACTAATGTCTCAAGCCTTCTATAGGTGAAGTATTATGTAACTTGAAAGTATGAATGAAGATTTAGAGTTTTTGGGTGTGCTGAAAACACTATTTTTCTAAGTAATTCGTTGTAACAGTCATTCTGTACAGCCTGTAGAGATAAGTGACCATCTAAAACTAATTGGAGATGTTCATGCATTAAGGTATCTTTCATTTGGAAGTAGTTTGGTGTCTTGAAGTGTTGTATTATGTGAAATATTGTTATTTTTCCAAATACTAGTCTGAAAACCTATAAACTAGGGTTTGTGAATAAATGGAGTGTTATTCCTCTGTCCGCTGAAAGAAAGATTCTCATTTTTAGTGTGATGGAGGAATATAGTGTACATTTTGTGGTTTTTATGGTTCTGGATCAAGCACTCAAGGATCCAAGGAGTTTAGCATGAGTTTGACTAGGCATCTCTATGTAACTAGTCATTGAAACGAGAGGAAAAGTGTTGTTCTATGAGAACAATCGGAGGAGTGACCAAATTGATGGGTGATCAAGTGTTTGCAAAGGATTATAGACCCCCTTCAATTTTGTTGAGTTTTTGTTTTGTATATTGGTTTAGAGTCTGCATAGTTGTAGAGTTACCGAACTTGTCATTGGTGTAATATAGCCCCTCGGGGAAGCTTTTGGAAGTTACACCGATTAACGGTGTTGGACTGATAGGAGGTGCAACGGTGAAGAATGGCTTTAGTCTCACTAAAGACAACATATATTGGCACATTGGGATAATGAACAAGGAGTTCATCGATAAAGGAAGTCTCACTGAAGTGTCGGGGGTAGTCGAGTGAAGTCAAATGTATTAGGACATCGGCCAATGTTCATAAGTGTTCACCGATGACCTAAGTCTTGCCAAAGGGTCATGACTAACCGGTGTTGAAACCATCATAGTTAAGGCAAGGGGAAACTTAACCTCCATTAGGGTATCGGTAGAAGGTTAGAAGATGTCGCTGATAGAAGAAGTCTCGCTGAAGATAAAGTGAAGTTAAGCTTTCGGGGAGAGTTGTGAGATCATAGAGATAAGGTGCAAGGTGGCTGATGGGCATATGTTTGGCTGATAAGAGTAAGTCACTGAGACATAAGTCAGACTCTCACCGATCAATTTTTGATCAGTTGTATGCTTCCTCTGTGCACTCTACATCACTTTGGAACATCACTACCAAACTTTCTCATTTCAAAGGCAGTGTGGGTCCCAAACATTTGATCTAAGGTGTATGTATCTAGGTTAGCAGTCTCCTTAATAGAGAATACTTTGGAATTGTATGATTTGGGAAGAGATCTCAGAACCTTTTTCACAATCTCATCTTATTTTAATCCTCCATCAAGACCTTTGATACCATTGACTACTTCATTCACCCAGAGCATTAAAACTGCAATATTTTCATCTTCTAACATCTTTAGCAATTCAAATCTATTCTTGAGTATTTGCATCTTTTCTTGCTTCACTTTCTTATCTCCTTCATAAATAGTTTCAAGTTTTTTCCAACCTTCTTGAGCTAAGCTACAACTTATCACCTTTGAAAATTCTAAAATAGTTAATCCACTCATGATAGAAAATTTGGCCTTGGCATTATTATCATACTTCTTGATTCCATCTCCATCTTTTGGAATAGAAGCAGGGACAGTATACCCTTTCTCGATAGAATTCCAAACTCAACAGCCTCTAGTGAATTGATGTAGCCTTCCATTCTTACCTTCCAAAAAGCATAAATTGTTACATCAAACCTGGGAATCTTGTTGGATCATCGTGATGCCATCCTAAACCTTCCTCAAGCGGTTAAGCTTCCTTCAAAGGAAGTTGGCTTTGATATCCATTGTTAGACACACTAGGATACTAAGATGAGGGGATGGGGTGAATCAGTATCTAAATAATTATTCAAATTTAACAACTTCAACTTATCCAGAGTAGATCAGAACTTAAATACAACAACATTAACATGAATATGAAAGATTAACACAATGCACAGTAACACATAACACCGGATATACATGGCAAACCATAGAAGGGAAAAACCATGGTCAAGATTAACTCACAATATATGAAGCTCAAATAATAACTTTCTTTTAGGGGCTTTAAACCAAGGAAGATGCTACTCCTTAAGTAACTTTGATTTAGGGTCACTCCCAAGGAAGATTCTACTCCCTAATGACTTTGTTTTAGGGGCTTTAACAAAAGGAAGCAACTACTCCCTAATCTAAGAATAAACTTAGAAATGATTACAATATGACAATCTTTCAACTATCTAAAAACTATCTTTGAATCTCACACATGATGATTGTATTTCTATCTCTTCACACTTTCTTCTGAAGATCTGATCAGTTAGGCACACTCTATACTTGATCATTTTCATAAATATGTCTTCAAGAGGAATTCAAATAGCATTTTAACAACATCTTATCTTTCTCCCACAGTCACACATCAATAATACCTTTATTCTGTGTTTATTTTCTTGTGAACCCTTTTCATCGACTTGCAATCATACCTTCCACATTCAGGTTGATCTAGTATTTATGCATGATATTAAATTGATTACATAGATTGTTATCTAGATTAAACATGACAAATACATTTACAGGTTGGCCATACAATACATAATATGAAAATTGTAGAAGATAGGTCTAATTAAGGTAACACGTTACACCAGCAAAAGGCTCAAGCCTTGTAGATCCCAACACTTGCTTAACTAGGTCCAAAACATCATTCATAGCTTCAAACATCAAGGAATTACCTCTGGAAAATCTAATCATTTGAAAATAGGACAACATTAAGGAAATCTCATGATAACTTGAAGAGTAATGGCCATATCAACTAGAAAACCTTGTGCGGTATTGGAAACAAGAAAGATCTTTGTGAAACTCTTCCAGATGACTCCACATGACTCATATACCATCCCCAAACACTTCTTTTCCATAGAACATCAAAGACTTATGCCACACACCTTCAATCATTAACTCTGAGAGAACACTATTATTCAGAATACATTACAACATGTTGTCAATTGAAAAACTGAGTTGAGGACCACCAAGAAGCTTGAAACAGGAAAGAAACATGAAGTGCACATTGAATAACATGTTCACAAAACATCAAGTTCAATCATTTACTTTTGGAGGAATACAAAGCATTCCAATGAGTCTTCAATACTACTCCATTCTGCCATAGTACATACTGGTACTTTATCAATCATAGCTTTCACTGCAGAGGGAATAATGATCTGGAACTTTGGAAACAATACATTTACCACCTAATTAACACATATCAAGAACTGCATAGTCATATTTGCAAATGCAGAGGAATGAAGAGCATTCCACTCACCTTTCAACATCACATTAGACTGTCAGATTCTGAACGAGAACTCAGTCACTTATATCTTTCACTATAGAGGAGCAAACACTTTAAAACTTAGGATTTAGCATATTTACATTATGCTCAACTTAACTTTTGAATTGGAACACCATAGCTTCAAAATTAGAGCAATGCAAGGAATTCCATTTCCATTCTAGGAACATTTTCATAGAACCCACACTATCTTCAACCTGCTTCTAGAGGCCAAATCTTCTTTGCACAACCATATACAGCTCAAGATCAGTAGGGGTGATCATACAACATGATTTAAAACAACAAGAGCACATCCTCAACATCAATAACACAATTGATTCTCTTAATTCATATTGATCAGGATTCAAACTTAACTCTACTTTGATTCATTAGCAACCCAACTGATTCTTCCAATTCATATTGATCAGACTTCAAACTTAACTCTACTTTGATTCATTGACAACACAATTGATTCTACTAATTCATATTGGTCAGGCTTCAAACTCAACACTACTTTGATTAGGTATGTAACATTGAGCTTTCGCTTTCTTAGGAATATGACATCCAACCATGAACAATCATTAATTCTCATGATATTATGTTGACATCAATGACAACACATATGGCCAACAAGAATAAATTCTACTTCATGCATTTATAGGTCTTGAAGAAACTTGAGTGTCTAGAGGTAGATGAGGAGTGCAATGCTTAGTGTAACTTACACCTGAGTGCCAAATGAAGGGGTAAATAAATTTATTTGCAATAGGTAAGGATTTGGCTTGTCCAACAAAAACATGGAACCAATTATGGATCCTATTCCAATTTAACCAAATGATATCTTGAACTATAGGGGTAGTAGGCCATTCATTTTAGATTTCATCTATTTAATGGGGAATCAATACAAATGAAAAAAAAAACATTGAAATTTATTCTCCATATTGGTGTGAGAGTGCATTGATTACCACATTTTTCTTACCCTTCTTGTAGAAAATATCATAGTCATATATTTGTACCATGGATAGTTATTTTTGTTGTTCTATGTAGGACATTAATTGTTGTAAGAAATATTTTAGGGTATGATGATTTATTTTTATCCAAAATTTGTATCCCAGTATGTAAGGATGCCATTATCAAACAACATAGAGGACAACTAGAATTTATTTTCATATGCCAATTTATCAAGATTTTACCCCATGAGTTGCTTGTTGTTGAAGGCTAGGGATCATGTTTCTTGCATTGACACTTCACTTATGCCCATGTTAGATGTGTCACATTCCAAAGTGAAAAGGTCTATTAAAACTAAGTATGACCACAATTAAAGTAGTATGTATGGTAGTTTTGAGTGCATTAAATATCAGTTATTTACTAATTTTGACTAATGGAAGGAGTTATTATAAAGAAAAGCTATCAAGGATCCAATAATTTACTGCAATTATTCAAAAACCTGTGATATTACCTTGTCAAGACTAAGAATCCATGTAAACCTTTGAGGGCCTTAGGGCATTCCACTCTTGGCTTTTGGAAATCTTCTTGGGGTAAACCAAGACACTTGTTGGTTAAATAATATGGCCCAAGTACTCTACATATCAGATGTTAGAGGAACAATTCAAGTGCTTAGCAAAGAGAGAATGCTCCTATAAAATGCTAAGGGAAATCTCCACGAGATAAATATGACCAATCTAGGTTTGACTATAGATGAGTATAAAATCAAAGAAGATCAAGATGAATTTATATTCATAAGGCTCTAAAATATTGAGAGGAAATTCTATAATCCAAAGGGCATGACCAAAAATTCATAATGGCCTTCATGAGTTTTGAATGAACTTTTAGGAATATTAGTTTCTTTGACCTTGATTTGGTGATACCCTAAATTAATATCCAACATAGTGAAAGATTTAACCTTTAAAAGATAATATAACAAATCATAATTAACAAGAATAGGAAAGTTATACTTGATTATCCATTATTGAGATCATGAAAATTAGGGCCTATTTGCCAACCCCAATCTTTCTTAAGAACCATAAGTATTAGACAGGTGTAATGACTGGTACTAGGGAGGATGATACAAAACTATTGGAGTTCCTTCACAATCTTCTTAATATCATTATTCTACTCTAAAGTGTAGCAATAGGTCCAAATATTAGGAGGATGGCCATGAGATATGAGGGAAATGTAGTGGTCATGGCACCTGGGATGGGGTAGGCTTCGAGTTTCCTCAAATATTCATTGATACTTATCAAGGAAGCCATACAAATATTGCAAATGAGAAGGATTTTGATCCTTGAGAGAGTAGTATTGTGCAAGAATACTAGAACACATTTTCTCTAATAATTTTTTCATATGATGGGGGATAACCATCCAAACATCATCTACTTTCAACCCTTCTAATGTATACTCATAGCCATCATGATGAAATCTTTGCCAAAGTTGGGTGTACTCAAGAGTGATTGGGCCTAAGCTTTGTAAGCACTATAAACCCAATACCACATTTGTACCCTCTAAGGAGAGATCAAGCATTGTGGCACTTGCCCCCACAATACATAGTATTACTATTAGACACTAGAATTTAAAAAATTATTGTAGGCATGGACATAATAGTGGATTTGGTTAGCTAGTTTTCTACTAATAAAATATGAGTACTACCACCATCTATCAAGACCACTATGCATTGTCTATTAGTATAGCCAATGACATTAAAAATTTGTGGATAAGACAAAATAGCCAAAGAATGAACAAAAATATAAGAATCTAGTGTGGATTGTTGTTATAGGGAAACTAACTCATCTTGTGCATCAAATTTTTCCTCAGAATCAAACTTCAAATCTCTTATTGATGTGTTTTAGAGGGTGGTCCGAGAGCCCCAAAATTTTTGTTACTCATTAGATCTCTATGTTGGACTATTTGGTTTTCTTTAGGATGACTTGAAGAAGCCAAAAAAAGTTGGAATTCCCTAGACATATTTCCAACATACAAATAGTAGATAGTCTATAGGTTGAGGTAGATAGTTTGAGGTCTTAAAACTTGAGTTGTGTCTCTAAAAGGCAAAGTTGTAATACAAAAATTTGATTGCTAATGGAAGCTTGTTGTTTGAGTTCAACATTGTGTTACAATTTGTCTATATGTGTTCTATGTTTTTCTTGTATGAATTGAGACCATGTGTATGATGTTGAGGTTTGTATATCCCTAAACTATGACCTCCATCCTTGACTATGTCATATCCTCTTTAACAACAAATTTATTTTCCTTGATTCATATAAATCCAACTATTTCATATTGTTTTGACATTTTGAGGATGCAAGATCATAATATAAATCTTTTGAAATTTGTGAAGAAAGAAATACTTAATATAGGATTGAAGTACAACTAGCTTGTTTCAACAGAATGATCAAAATTACAACACAATCTATTTATGATGACCTCATTACTAATTATTTGTCACTGCCATGACTAGGTTCGTAACAAATATTTTAGGGATGAGTTATAAACCTTTCATCAATATTAAGGTATGTGTTATTAATTTTTATAAGTCTAGTAAGATATAGACTATTATATTGTTCTTCTCATCAAGTCAATAACTCTAGCTATATAAGATCCAAATCTATGAAAATCAATGGTAGAACAATTGCTAATGTCTTAACTATTTAGTAAACATTTCTAGAGTTATTCTAGATTGTAAACAACAAACCTTATGATAAGAGTGATGGAAAAAATTGAATGGCATGAACATATTTTTCCACCAACCATAAATCTATTTGATTCCACCTCCAACCATCCATGATACATAGCTAAGCCTTCCTTTCATAAAGGCAATTAACATGGTAAACTATAGTTGAGACATGTCTTGAGAATGATGGGTCATTGCAAAATAAAAAATGCACAAAATAAACATTAAAGAACCCAAACATTTAAATAACTAACTCAAATACAAATTCTTTGGCTAAAGTCTTTAGAACAAGAGTGACCCAAGATAAGAGACTACTACATTGTTTATATTTATCCTACGAGTATTTACTAGTCATTGCTCTATTTGTGTTCCATCTTCACCCATATCTACACAACATCTTAAGTGAGATCATTCATGGCTAGAAAGAGGAGTGGGGCTTTACGTGCTTGAGGTGTCAATTGTTAATGTCAATAAGTAGATGAAATGAGGATAATTGACCATGATCTAACACCATAATGTCTACTAAGGAGGCGTGATAAATGAGCTATGCTCCATAAGATATTGTCTAACTATAACTTTGAGTAAAAATATCTTTGGGACTAAATTTGTCTTTAAACATTGGTGTTGAAGACGTCTTCTTCAACACAAATGCCTCATCAACATGTGTTTTCATCCCCTTATGGGCAATTTCATCTCCTTTAGAAAATTGTGGTTAGTGTTAAAATAATTCCACCAATATATCTACTACAACTCAAAAAAAGAGAAAAAGAGAAGGAAAAAAAAGCTCCGCACTAAAATAAATAAGATTATTTATCTCCCTAACTAATCGAGTAAATAAAAAGGTCAAAGGGACACGAGAATGGAGAGAAGTTGCTTGGCTATTAATGGCGGCTGAAATATTCTCTTCTCATTTGAATCATGACCAAGTGGCGTCCACTAAAGATCCTTGGTGGAGGGATCAGCAATGGGCATACACTTATTCTGATCGAACACAAAGACTGTTGGAATCTTCCTTAGCCACAGATGTCGTAAGTGGTATCTATGAATTCGGGTGGGTTGGTCAATATACCCTCATTGTATGAGTTTATTTAAATTCAGTTTGATCTTACGTATGGTCATTCTCAATACTAGTCTCTAAGAAAATCTATAATACTAATAGGAAGCCATGTTGTGACAGGTGCTTTGCACTTCTAGCTGATTATTTTAATGGGTTCGTCCACGCTTGTATTATAACCGTCAAAACAACTTCAAATTGGTAATGAAATCATGAACTGCTTTTTTATAATGTTTTTGTATTTCATTCTACTTTAGAAAGCACTCAACTATAGACCTGGGCAACTTTAAATACCCCTGCTTGACAACTTATTTTCAATCAACGGGAAGTCTTGCTTTGTAGCAACTCATCTTATTTCATTTCCTCCCTCTTATGGCCTCTTCTGCTATCTAGATTCTGCAGACAGAAAAGTGTTTCTTACTCTATCTCAATACTTGTTAAGTAGGTCTAGGAGCTTGGTTTCTGTTGTGAGTAATATTGTGTCCCTGTAATACCATTGGAGTTAGGTAATAATAATGAAGCCTGTCTGTGCTTTCATTGTGCTAGTGTTTTTCTGGTTGCTTATATCCTCCATTGGCCTAGCTGCTCGGCCTACCCCTGATGTCAAGGTTGTGAGCTATAAACCCACTTCTCAGAAAGGAGTTATGGGACTTAAAAATGATGTCAGTGTAAGCCTTGGGCTTGACGACGATTCAATGGCCATTATACCTGCAAGCTCTAAGGTTTTATATGGCCATGATAATAATTCTAGGATGGTGAAAGGTTTTTCTTCACCAATTAGAGTGGGTAAGATGGTTAGAAAAGTAGAAGAAAATAGTACTGCAATTCAGCCATCAGGACACAGCCCTGGAATTGGCCACAACAATCCTCCAGGAGATAAGGCCTTAAATCCATAGAGTAACAAAGTCGAAGCTATGTATCATTAAGTCCGTAGAGTTCTGAGTAATAATACGCTATTTTATACACCTGTAATTATCCATTGCATTCGCCCTTCAATCGTTATTTACTTAAGCTAGTTACGATGTAGGGACATGTCAGGTTTGAATAAAATAGGTGAAGAAGAATAAACTTAGGTCTGGGAGACTTAAGATTCAGAATGGAAATTATCAAATGGTTACATTCCACAGAATGGTTGAGTTCCTCTGTTACTATCCAAGTCAAGGCAGCAAGATACCTACCGTCCTTGAGCTTTAAAGTATTCCGGAACAGGAAATGCTATAAATGTGTACAATCTTCTTTGTGTTTTTACTTATAAATGTATAGAAGTATTAAAGCCATGCATACAACTTCAGAAGAATATATTGTCAAATGTAAAGAAGAATTTCCGTTAATATTGTTTGTTTCTTCCTCCAAAATATTCAGTTGCTTATGGCGGAGACGTAAATCCCTGCAAAGGGTCGTGCCATCATATCATACGTAATTCAAATATATACGAAAATGGTTATATGATCCATACAAAATATGAATACTTTTTATTAACATTTTATGGGTGTTTTTTAAACAAAGCTATTTTTTTTTTATGAATATTTCCTATTTAATTTTATATTAAAGAAACAATAATACAATATTCACAAAAAATGGTAGCGTGGTAAAACGGTACACCCACAAAGTCAAACTTGACTATGTCCAAAACAATGATGACAAAATATAAGGGCCAAACCTAAACAACACTGAGGAGGTAAAGTAATGTCAAAAGCAGGAGGGTGGTTATTATCATGTTTCCCCCAAACAACATCATCAGTAGGCTCCCACCTAGTGAGAGCAACTTCCTCTTCAAGAGTATCATTCAAAGGTTGTTGATCATGGACTGGAGAAATTGCTAGCTCCAAGCAAGGAAACTTACGATGGTTTGGCCAACCAGGGGCACAACACCCATTAGAATAGGTAGAGGGTAGCTTGGAAGTCTAAGACCAAATGTGAGTAGCATTATCTCTGGAATCTAGAGGCTGAGATCTATGGGAGCAGGAGCCTTTGTCTCTCCTAGCAGACTAGCTACAACCACATTGATGCCCTCAAGAAGGAGAAGAGGAAGCATACAGAACCTCGGCGATAGTGTAGGGATTCCCCTAGTGGTCGAGCACCGGTTGAAGGTAAGTGACCTCAAGTGCAATGTTACTAGCTTGCACCTAAATCTGCATAAGCACATTAGAGCAAACCATGGCTTTAGTGTATAAAATGAAATGAATATTAGCAATGCAACTAGAAAAGAGAGTTGCATTTCTATTTTTCCAAATATTGACGAGAATTTCTACCCTAAAAGCATACCAAATTTGTGTATACATGAGCCGGAGAAAAGGTTAATCCCTAAGGAAAACTATTGTCAATCAGGATTGCACCCTAGTTGAGTTCGACTCAACTATCCTGTTGAAACATGGAAACATTCTCAAGATGTAGGTAACTTATGATGAGAATGAATCTCCAGAGAGGGCTGGTTCCCCTGGCAAATCACCTAAACTACAGATCGTTCTGAGGAAAATAGTTTAGAAAGATGACTAAAAATGAAAATCCTAAACTGTAACAGGTGATACACCAGCACTTTACTTATTTTAATGCCTTCACTCACAATTGATTTCTCAAAAAAATAATCTTCACAATTTCATTTAAAACATATAACTCAATAGTGATTTGCATGAAGGCTCAAAATGAACACAATATTCAACCTAAATTATATGGAATTTTTGCACACAGATTCACAAGAATGAAACATAACAAAGGAACTTATTTTATGATCACAATGAAATATCAAACTAATACTATAAATATGAGACAAAATATGAAATAAGAATATTCTGCTGCTTTATTAAAGCTGAAAGGAGTAGGTAAAAATGAAGGATTTGACTACAAATCAAGGCTTATAGACCTTTCTACAGTGTGTAAGAAAGAAAGAAGCAAATCTGAACTTCTTAAACTGAGTTTTTCTCCTCATATATATAACCAAAAGTCTTTCTAAAAACCCAGTGAGTTGTCTTACCCAAAAGAAGAAACTAAAATCACATTTTTGAGCAAGGGAAAAATGCCACAAAAATAGGGCCTAAAACTGATCCAAACTGAGCAATAATAAGTGGAAACTTTCCCTCCCAAGTGGGCCCCCCTAAAATGGCTCAAAAATCAGGCTCTAACTGACTGGAAACTGAAATAGAAACTTCAGTTTGTCTAGTTTTTTCCAATTTTGCCCAAAAAACTTAAACTCAAAATAGGAAAGCTTATCCATACTTGCTTTAATTTAATTGCATTTTAATAACAATTATTAAAGCAATTTATAAGAACATTGCTTTTAATAATGTTTTACAATGCTTGCAGTTTTCAACTCTGATTTTTCCACAAAGAAGGGAAAAAAGATTTGATGTGTTTGATTTTGCAAAAATATATAAGGCCTACATTCTGATTTTCTAGCCTAAGTTTTTCCCTCCAAAGGTTGTGAAATAAACCTAAGGCATAATCCTAGGTATCATATAAGCAAAGATAAATATAATACCATGAAGGTATTAGTGAAGGCATAAAAAATTAAATCAATGTGAAAAAAATATCAGGTTGAATTAGGGCAAAAGAAACCCTAGAGAAAAACCATCAAGCCCTATCTCATTTTACATCATTTGCACTTTGACTTTTGAGAACTCAGCTCTGCACACCGCCGCCACCATTGCTAGGGTTTGAGCTTGGAAACTTTGACTAATTGCTACTTCTGATAGATTTCCATTAAGATTTACACATGAAATAATATGGTAAGTCATTCTCAGTCACAAATATAATATTGTGCTCCATTTTTGAAGCATTTTTGAGCATTTGTGGCCATAGTCATGACTACTTTCTAATGTATTTCATTTTTGTTTATCTTCTGTTGATATCTCTTCTGTATTTGAGGCCACCACTAGTTATATTTATGAACCTTGATAGTAAGGGTTCGAATGTATCTTTCCACAACAAATAGTGGGTAAGTTTTTCACCTTTCAAACTCTATACTCTCTTTCATCTTTGTTAATAGAATGCTTGATTCGAACTCACAAAACTGCAAAAAAATGAACTCTTTGTTTGTTCAATACTCCTTTATTTTCTACAATTCAAGGAGACAATGCTTCTCATTTTTTTAAAGAGACAAAAGAAGTTACTTTTCTTATGCAAGATCGCAGCTATATATTATCTATTTCACTCAGCATGATGCATATTTATCTCTATAGCCCATGATTTGGCATTGCTCAACCATAATTTTATTTCTGAGAAAGATGAAAGCAAAACTCCTTACAGCTTTTCCTTGTTTCAGAAGCATTCCCTTTGTTCAATGTAATAGGTCGTAGGCTTTAAATTTGAAATGTAGGTCGTGGCTTTCCAGTTTGTTGTCTTGACCAAGGGTTTCATTTTGTTTCTGAGTAGAGTGCATCAAAACCCAAGCTCTTACATCTATTTTCTACATATATGTAAAATTCCTTAATAAACCCCTTGTGGGTTCAGTTGCAATTTGTGAAACTCCAGAAGAGAAATTCCTAGGCCACGGCCTTACTCTTTTCTTCTTGAAATCCTCACTCCATTACAAGGCTTTGTTTGACACCTTTAAGAAATGCATTCTAGCCTCAGAATATTGTAGATAGATGACAACAATGTTTTCTTTTCTAATAGAAATGAAAGGCATCTCTATTCCATTTTGGGTTTCTCTCTGCACCTTCTAAAACCTTCCTCATGGAGCGCATACACTTCTCTCTATATATTTTATTTTGCATAGCCTTATGATGATGTGTGGGTATCTTTGCTTATCTTGGCCAGCCTTGGTTTTCTATAGTACAGTGCCATGATAGTATGGGTATTGAGCAATAGATTTGCATCTTGATCATTCGAATCCTCTATCATAGACTTGTACCCTGCTTCTCCCTTGTATATTAGACAACTGAAATGGCATTATACTGTAGGTATCAATCATGACTCAACTCTTCTAGTTTATGTGGACTGTGTATGTTGTACTTCACTTCGTGGATATAGATATAGGACTATTTTTTCATTATCTAACTATGATCTATCTTCTTTAGTTGATAATATGCTTCTGGGTTGATGGGAGAGTCATGACCATGACTGAATTTTTGTCCTTTATGGTTGTTTCATGCATTGAATAGAAAATTTACACCTCATTCACAACAAAAGGTGGTAAATACCTATTCTATTGTTGTATTTGACTGCTGCTCCATCATGCATGCCTGGTTGTCATGCTCTTGATGTGGTATTAAATGTTGTTCATATTGACAAAGTAGGCATTTGTTGTCAAGATGACTGTATCCAAGATGCTTGTGGTGTCCATTGTTTATATTCTTGTAGATCATATACATCCATGCACTGTGTGTTCACTTGATAGCATCAATATGTCTTTGCATGATGTTTAGATAGTAAAGAGACTTGTTCTTGTACTTTATCATTATGAATGGTATTTATGAATACTCTACTTCATTGGCTATCCATGATGTATTGGTGTTGTCATTGACTTTCAATCAAAATATGCTTTTATTTATTGATCTGAAAGTTTCTTTGCTTATCTTATATTTCTCTTAAGATCAAGGGGCGGCATGCTAGGCTCAACCCTTGTGGGAGCCCATTTTTGCACCACATGCTATGATGTCTTCAGAAATGGATCAACAACATAATTTCTCCTATACCTATACAATGAACAAACATGTTAGATAAAACAGTAATGAAGTTCAATGCTCTTCCTGATGATAGTGCAACATAAGCAATGTATTATACTTTTGTTGATAGGCACATAGGAAGACTCATGTCCAGAGCTCTAACAACTCCTCTCATCATGATATAGGTTCACTCAAAGATCAGGAGTGAGGAGGAGCAAGATGCCATGAAGACCAACTCATGACCTTAAATAGGCAATGATGGATATGCCTCTTCTTATATGCTTCGTTTCCTTTCTTTATTTTCAGATGCATAGTATATTTCTTATGTTGTATTGGTTCATCTATTCCCATAGCTTATGTGGGACAATTGATCAATTCTTTCTTTCCAATGAATACAAATACAACATTTATGTAGTCTTATTTATACCTCCTTTGTAAAATGAATGAAACACTGTAATCTAAAATGAAGCAACTCTTTATAATCCATGAAATCTCCTTTGTGGTGCAAAGCATTTAATGAAAAATTGAAGGCTTTCCTTTTTGTTATGATACATGGCATCATAAAACTAAACTCTTTCGTTTTCAAGAACTTTAAACTATGCAATGATTAAACATAGTAGAAGTATGTTAAGAACTTTTCACCTTACAATGGAAACAACTGCTTCAGCTCTGCCAATTTCAGTTGTAGGTGAGAAATTGGTAACATTTCTGGTGATATTTGCTAAATGCTTGCATGCTAAGCATATAGACCAGTTGCCTTGAATAATCCATTGGGTGTGGAGTCAAATCCACCCCTTCTCAAACTCAGAAAACCATGAAACTAGACTGCAAACTACTCCAAATAGTAGCAGAAAACTAAACAGAACCAAACTGAAAGCAAACTAAAAGGCCCTGGTGGCTAGAAAACATGCAAAACAACACTTAGGGAAAGAAAATAACTAAAATAAATGTGCCTTAGGCACTTATTAGCAGCAAACACTAATCTACTATCGTACAAATACAGATGTTATCTTTAGAGGCAATGTTTGAGGTGGATCCCATTTACTAGGATAGGCAACACCTCTCCACTTAACTTGTAAATCTTGAAGGCATTTTGATCCACGCACTATGTGATGACATAAGGTCCATAAAAAATTGCATCAAACTTGGAATGTTTACTAGGTTTGCTTCTTAGTTCATCCCACTTGAAGACTAAATCACTGACAATGAAATCCCTTGGCCTTGCCCTTTTTATCAAAATAACTCTCCATATGAGCTTGATGGCTTTCAAGCTTTCTCCATGCTTCTTTTCTAGTTTCCTCTAACTCCATCAACTATGCAAGCCTTACCTCTATAGGCTTCTCCTCTAATAGCTCAAGTTCCTTATTGAAATTCAAAGTTTGTAATTCCATAGAAATGGGTAGCTTGGCTTCCTTACCATGAGTGAGAACATAAGGAGGGTAACCAGTAATTCTCTTAGGAGTAATCCTGTCAGCCTAAAGGGATAAATTCAACTTGTCATGCCATGTCCTCTAGTTATCCTCAATGGCTTTCTTAATGATCTTAATCAGATTTTTGTTGGTGGATTCTGCCTGCCCATTACCCTGTAGGTAATAATTAGATGATGTATTCAGAAAGATATTATTCTTTACAGACCAATCTGAAATCCTCAAATCAATAAAAGCTAATCCATTACCAGAAATAATAGAGTCAAGAGTGCCAAATCTAGATAACAAATCTTGATAGAAACTGAGAACATAAGTTTCATTTTCTTCCTTTAAAGCAATAGCCTTAGTCCACTTTGTAAAGTAGTCAATTGTAGTTAGAATCCATTTGTGCAATGCACTTGAAGGTAGGTTGATGGGTCCAATGAATTCAAGACCCCATTTAGCAAAAGGCTGCTTTACTTGAATGGGGTGAAGAGGCAAGGCTGCAAGCCATTGCTTACCTGTAAATAATCAACACTTTTAACACTTTCTAACCCAAGAAAATGAATCCTTGAATAGATCTAGCCAATAATAACTAGCTCTCATAATTTTTAGGGATGTTGTCCTTGTAGCAAAATGGCCTCCTGAAGGCCCATCATGAAACTCTTCCAGCAGCTTGTTAATCTGATCTAGCTCAATGCACCTTAGGAGAACACCATGATATTATCTCCTATACAAGACACCATCAATAATAGCATAGAGAATGACTTGTAGCCTATAGTACCCTTTTTTTCCCTATCCAAACCTTTGGGGCATTCACCAGTTTGCAAATAGTGGCTCATTTGCTGCACCCAGCTTACAGTAGGAGCTGAACCAATAGCTTCTTCTTCATTGTTAAACACTATTTCAACATTTTCCTCCTTTTCTTAGTTGTCTTCCCTATTTCCAGCAAATTGTTCACACAAACCTTTGCCCCTAACAAGCTTAGTAACTTTGATGTTAACATTAAATTCCATCACCTTAGTTATCCAACTAGCCCTTTTGTCATTTATCTCCCTATTAAGAGAGAAATCATTAATAGTTGGATGGTCAACCAATAACTAAATTCTATTGTTAGAGAGCATATGTCTAAATTTTTTAAGAATTCTAACAATAGCAAATACATGTTTCTCAATAAAGGAGTACTTTACCTCATAGTCATGCAGTACTTGGCTAAAAAATAACACAAACTACTCCAACCCTTCGTCATTCTATTGGCACAACATAGATGAAATGGTGTGAACACCTCCAAAAGTATATAAAATGAAATCTCTTTCATATTTAGGATTAATGAGGGTTGGGGCAGCTACGAGGGCTTCTTTAATCTGTTTGAAGCTTCTCTTAACCTCTTTAGTCCAACTAAAAGACATTTTTTTCTTGAGCATAGATGTAAGAGGTTGCAATAGTGCTATAGTGTTAGGGATGAATCTTCTCACAAAGTTGATCCTACCTAGAAAGCTTTGTAAGCCTTTCTTTTGTGCTGGTAGTGGTGAATCAAGAATAGCAAAATCTCTTTCTAGATCAATGGAAATACCATGTTTTGAGACAATGTGTCCCAAAAGCTTACCTTTATAGACATAAAATATGCACTTCTTTGGGTTAAGAGAAACCCCAAACTCTCTATATCTCTGAAAAATCTGCCTCAAATGACCAAAATGTTCATTAACATTTTTTGAGAAAACTATAATGTCATATAGATACACTAAAACAATTTTGTTCATGAGGCCGTGAAAGGCCATGTCCATTGCTCTTTGAAATGTTGCCCATGCATTGGACAAACTCAAGGGCATTTTTTTGTAAGCCATGGTACCCCACTTGGTTGTAAACGTAATTTTATACTGATCCTCCTCTTTCACCAAAATCTAGTTATAGCCTGAATATCCATCCAACAAGGAAAATATGTCAGAACCAGAAACAACTTGCAAGATTTGTCCCATTGAAGGGAGTGAATAGTAATCCTTGAGAAAGGCTTTATTCAAATCATGAAAATCAACACAAAGCCTAATCCCCCCTTTCTTCTTTCTAACTGGAACCAAGTTAGAAACCCAAGAGGTATGCTTAATAGGGAGGATTATATTTCTCTCAATCAACTTATTCAATTAAGCTTTCATAAGATGCTCAAGCTTAGGGTTAAGAGGCCTTTGCTTTTGCCTCACTGGCTTTGCATCGGGCTCTAGCTCAATGGTGTGTTGAGCTAATTCAAGATCAAAACCTTTTAGGTCTTTATACTCTGAAGCAAAAACATCACTAAATTCTTGACATGACAAAATGAAAGCTTGTTGTTCCTCCTTAGTATATACCTTTCCCAACTTAAGCATCTTACCCTTGAATATCTCAACTACCTCATAGTGTTCTTGCTTAATGGTTATGCTACATTTGTCCTTTCTGACTTCATCATCTAAATTAAAAATAGATTCCAATGTTACCAATCCATTGGGCAACTTGTTTGACTTCAGCTGCATAATCTGATTGTCATATTGGTGCTGCCACTTTTGCTAGTTTACAGCTGCAAACTCAGCTTCTGCAATCAGAAAACTTATAATTTGCTTGTCACTATAAAAAACCTACCAACTTACATTGTTATCAGGTATAGATGCTCTTACAACCTATAACTTCAGAAAATTTCCCCTTGGGGGCTTTTCCCTCTTTAGGTTTAGCTCACAGGTCTTTAGTGTACATTTAGGACATCTTGCATCATAATTTGGCATCCTAATGGAATGAACCCTGCGTATCATGACAAATGGGGCCTAGGGGACCCCTTAAACCTAACCTTGCCCAAAACAGGGGGGAGGACTTGAGCGCCCACATCCTAGCCCTACCCTATTTAGGGTAAGGTCCAAATTTCTAGTGTTAGTTTATGACGATTATTTGGTCCCTAGGCCGACACGGTAAGTTTAAATTTACAAAATCTTGGTGGGAATGTTTGTAGTTTAATATAAAAGCATGTTTAGGTATTGATTTGTAAACTAGATGGCAATTGTGATGCTCATGCATTCTCAAGGTGATTCAAGGCTTTCATTGTGTTGCAAGAGAATATTTGTGTTGTCTATGTGTTTGTGATTGCAGATTTGAGCATCCATTTCCTTATGGAATGAAGAACTTTTTCCTCTCATGAGACATTCACTACAAGGTGACTATTGTGTTTGTGATCATTTATATTCATTTGGATTTTACCTCTGCCTCACAAGGGCACACACTCTCTATCTAACAAAGGTGCTTGGAAGACTTAAATATCCTTTCGGGGCTTGACTGAGGCAAGGTCTTAAATAGCACAACCCCCTCCCAAATTTTTTATGGTTATAGGTTACAGGTTGATGATATAGACAAAGTGAAGTTGCATGAGGACATATTGGAGTATTAGAATTGCAAATTAGAGAAGAAAAGAGCACCCTAGACTTGGGTGCTTGCTCATTAGTCCTCAAAGTCTGATGACAGGAAAATCTATGAAAAAGTAGAAAAAAATTACAGACTAAGTTTCTAGATCCTGACAAAAAGTAGGGCCTTGGACTTGATCACCTGCTCTTTTGTCCCTGACTTTTCTGCCTTAGAACCCCAAAAATAGGTCCATAGTTATTTGTTAGTTTACAACTTTCTGCAGAAGCATTTTCTGTTATTCATTTGTTTACTGCAGTATTTGCATAATTAGGGTTTTGATGGATAATTGAGCATAAGAGAAGGAAAATTGATAATAAAATACCCTAATCCAAGTTTCCCTACATTTGTAAGCAAGAAAGGACCTGATAGCACTCTGCCACTCGATCTGAAGGTCCTTGAATGTAATTGGTGAAAGGAGGATTCAAAAACAAAATTAAATAATCCAAATTTTATCCTTTACATTTTGGTGAACCCACATTTTAATTGAATTTTGCACCTTTCTAAGTGTTTTGCCTCATATTTGGGTTTATTTAATTCATTTATATAGTCATTCATCTTATTGCATTGAGAAAATTTCAAAAAAATTGAAAATTTTGAAAAATTTGAAAAAAAATGCATTTTAGGGTTACTATTGTGCATCAATTCATTCTAATTTCATCTAATTTCTGATTTTTGCATTACATCTGAGATAAATTACATAAAATTACAAAATTCAATCACTTTCATTGCATTTTCATGATATAATTGCTATGGTTTTGTAGAAATTTTGACAATTTTCATATAACCTAGTAATTCCAAAATCTAGGGTTTGTAGGCAAAATCTTCTTTTAGATTTTTGTACTGACTTTAGAGACTCATTCAAATTTTAATCTGGCTTTATTCTTGCATTTTGGTGTAAATTTTCATTTGGATTTAAAAAAATTGAATTTTTGCATAGAAAATTTCGACAAAAAACTGGCAATTTTCATGCATTTTCATTAGATTTGCACTTGCATTTTGCATCCTAGAGTGTGGAATTCATTTTCAGATCTGATTATATTTCATTTTCATAATAAATCAAATTTTGAAACATTCATATAGCATTTTGTGTCAAGATCTCAAACCTAGGGCTTGAAAAACATTGATTTTCACTAGATTTGGCCTTATCGACCCCTTCGATTTACACTATAGGTGAGTTGTGAAGAATATTTTTACATTAATTTGTTTTTATTATGGTAATTATCTTCTTCCCTTCCTAAAAATATTCACAACACCTTTTTATTGGACTCTTGTATTGAAATTTTGGTGAAAAACTACACATTTTTGCTATTTTTGCCCTAGGGTTTGGCCTAGTTTGCACTCAAAGTGTGTTTTAATAATTTTATGGATTAAGGTAACTGATATCACTACTATTATTTTCTATGCCTCCTAAAATTCTTTATAACACCCCTTTTTCTATGTCTTGGAGTTGAAAAATCGTGAAAAACTGCATATTTTGCTATATTTTCACTAGGGTTTGACCTTCAGTCACACTACAAGTGTGTTGTGATGGATATTTTGGCATTAAGTGGCTGTTATTACTGATATAATTTTCTTTTTATCATCATTTTCCTCAAAACACCCTTTTTCATGTTCTTTTGCATTGAGATTTGGTGAAAAAATTACATATTTTAGCATATTTTCACTATATTTTGACTTATCATCATAGATTTGCATCAAGAGTGTGTTGTGAAGGATCTTATTGGTGTATTGGACTAATATCAGACATATAATTTTCTGCCCCTGATCAAAATCCTTACAACACCTTTGCTTCCATTTATTTTGTTATGCCCACATTTCCCATGCGGTCACAACACGCATCTCACGTGTCATGTCCACATGTGTCATCTCATCATGACAAGAAAGATAAAAAATTTTCCCATGCTTCCCTAGAAACCCCCTCGCATGCGTAAGCATTCTTGGTGGCGTACGCTTAAGGCGTAAACAAAATAGTTGTCAGTGGGGTAACACGCACACATGCGCACACCCAAACGCAAGAAGGCCAACAAGGGGGTCTTTGCGACACGGTTGACGTCACTACTAGGGTTGAACTTACTAAACTCCTAAACCCTAGATTCTGGAAAAATCTAGCAGCATACGCCTCACGGGCGTGAGGGGGATTTATTACACTAACACTACTCTTAACACGGGGTTTCCTGATAGGGTTAACAAATTTCCTACGACTCCCTAATTATAATCAATTTACAGTTGATCTCATTAATGGATCATTTTTCAACAAAGCTCGATCATTTGTTCTCTTTCCCATTTTCTAAAATTTAATATTAAATTTCTCCTCCTTCTAAACTTAGCATTTTCAACAAAGCCTGTTCATTTGCCCTCTTCCGTTTCTCTGAAATTTGATTTTGATTGTATTTCTATCGCATTCTCCTTCTCGTTTTGTAAGGTTTTTTTATGTTTATCCTGCTTTTCTTCACATTCTCTATCAATCAGAGTTATCACTGCATCCTTTACATTATTCCTAATTTCTTGGTAGACCAGGTCACTTAAATGGGGTTTACTAACTTCGCTTGACACAGTCTCCTAGGTTTCCGCTCTAGGTTTCATCAAAACGTTTGAATTAATTTTGATAATTAACTTGTCCCTAATCAGGATTAACGATAGGTCAAACTTACTTAGTTCTCTTAGCCCATTTCAGAAATGTCACGCATTTTCTCCTCTTTGTTTTCACTTTTATCTTTCTTTCTCTTTGTCTCTCTTTTTCTCAATTGGACGTTTACTCAAACTGACATTTTCTCAATCTTCAGGGTTGGTTTGCAACAACCTCATATGAAATGCATGTGATGGCTTATTTGCATTTATACAGATATGCATATCTATATAAATGCAAATAAGCATATATATATATATATATATATATGCTTATTTGCATTTATATTTCTAGGTGCCTTTTGTTAAAATGAAAGAACATATTTTTCTTTTCGTTTTCTTGATATTTTTAAATGAAAATTATTAAATTTCGAAAGCGCAATTCCCTCACAGCTTGAATTAATATAAATATATATATATCATCATCGAAATATGGGCCCTAATTTATTTATTCTTTTTTTACGAAATTATCATTAGATAATATAAATATATAAATAAATAAATAAATATATATATATTTATATATATATATTATTTAAATGATACTACAAAATTATTAGCAAAATATATATATATTATTTATTTTAATCTTATATTTTATTTTATATTTTTCTTTATATAACATGGGATATTGTGAAAGTTCATATTTTATTTCCTTTGGATTTCATTGGAGAAACCCTAACCTAATTTTTTGTTTGCACTGGCTGTGGCAGGGTCCAATACATGGTGGTGGCAGATTGGTGAAGGGTCACTGTGTGTTTGGCACAGAGAGGGAGAAAGGTGGAGGAATGGTGGCGGAGTGAGGGAGGCCACAGAGGTGGAGATAGGGCCACGGAGTTTGGGGCACAGAGGAGGGGACCGTGGGCAGAGGTGGTCGCAAAGGGCCGCGAATGAGAGGGAGGTTAGGTGGAAGGAGGTCGCAGTAGGAATATGACTGCAGGGGGGCTTAGCAGAGGGGGTGTAACCATAGAGGTATAGCAGGGAAGGAAGGTAGCCGCAGGACTTCAGGGTTATGGGGGGTTGTGGGGAGGGGGGCAGAGCTCCCACCCACAACCCACTCAGTGGGGTGTGGGTGGGGGCTCTGCCCCTCCCCACACCCGTGGTCAAACTTACGATGGGGGTTCAAACCCCCACCACTTTGTAACAACTTTCTTTTGTCTGTATTTTTTTTATCAAAAAGAAAACAACGAATAATTCAATTTTATTTCCCATTTAAAAATTGTTTATAACCAGTTTAGAATATATATACTCCTCAATTCTCACAGTGATTAAAATTCTCAGTTTCATTAACTAATTACTTAACTATAAAAAAAATGGAATATATATATATATATATATATATATATATATATATATATATATATATATATATATATATATATATATATATATATATATATATATATATATAAGGATTACTATCAATAAGTTGTTAAAAAATAGAATAATGAATTTAATTTATATTGCATTTATAAACAATGTAATTTCAATTACAACTCTAAAATTAAACTTCATACAAAATAGTATTATACAATAGATAATAAAAATCTATTTTCCCTTTAATTTAATGTCAATTTCCAATACAAATGATGCAATTTAAAATATGGTAAGCATGAGATTAACTTCAATTAAACTCTAATGCATAACTTTATTCAAATTTCATTTTCTTTTCAAATGGCAATTTTCAACTTTCTTATTTTAAAATTAATATTTCCACTAACACTTTCAATGAAATAATTTTTAACAAACTTAGTATTATTTTTTTTCACAACAACTAACTCACAACTTTGCAAATAGGATTATAAGGAAATAGACAATTCTAATATCCTTTTGAAAACAAATTTCTTTTCTTCTTTCTCACACAAATGGTAAAATTTAATAAACAATAAAATTACAACTATCAACACAATAAGGTAAGATTTTCTCATAGCTCCAAAATACCAAACTTTACAACAATAGAGAGAGAATTCTCTCCTCTTAAAATCAACAAGGATGTAGACAATAACAAGCCCAAGCTCTTCTATAGAGCCTTAAGAGTAAAGGAAAATAAAATATTTTCCAAGTTTCAAGTAATCTTCTCCAAGCTTGACAATAAGCTCCAAGAACTTGAATATCACACAAGGGGAGAAAATACCACTCAACTTGCTCTCCTCCCTACCGTAGACCTGCTAGAGGGTCACCCCCGAGCTAGGGAGATCATCCTCACACCTAGGGTATTCCAAAATCCACTTCATAGCATAGCAATACAACATCCCAAAAACACAATTACACCCATGGCTATTTACACAACACAAACTCAACCACAGTGAGTTTAACAAGGGGTAGGAGAGTGGACACACTCAACTCTAGAGTGCCACCCTTCAACAATATTTCAACACAATTTTTCTCATGGCCTCAAGCCAACAAGTTAACCAAAATTTCAAAGGAGATCATATTTTGGCTCCCAAGCCATGTGACAAATTTACTCAAATTTACTACAAATGCCCTCAAGGCTTTCAACATCCCAAAACAAGGCAATGACCTCGAGGAGGATCACTCCTCCCCTACTCCACACTTGATGAGCATTTCTCCCAAGTGGAAGAAACTCTATCAACACCCCAAAAAAAATTCCCCACAATAACAAAATTTACAACACAAGCAAAATAAACATTTTCACACATCCTTCATGCAACAAATAGAAAATACAAAGGAAAGGCCTTGAAATCTAACCTTAAAAAGCTTTTAATGGAAGTAGTTGATGTAGAGCTCCTCTAAAATCTCCTCCAACCTAAGTCACCAAACTCCCTCTATCCTTCTCTTTTTTCCCAAAAACAATTTACAAAAATCAAAATCTCCAAAATTCAACAACCTTTCTCCTTATCACAAGTGGGATTAAAATAACCCCAATTCCATGAGTATAGAGGAAATGGGGAGGTGACAGTTGTCACCTCCTCACTCTTCCTCTCAAACACTATTGTGTCCCAAGGGATGGGTGTTGACACATGTCACTCACCAATCCCTAAAGTCTTCCTTACCCATACCACAAGTCCTCTCTTCAACACATGGGAGAAAAAAGGGGAGTTGAAGAGGGAAAGGATGACACATGTCTTCCCCTCCTTCCCTCTCATGAAGGACCACACAACACCATGGGGACTCTCACAAGCCTTGGGAATTGAAAAGGGATGGGCTTGAGTGTTGGTACCACTCATCCCATCCCTCCCATACCTCCAAATTCGTCACTTAACTTCACTGTGAAGTTAAGGTGACCATACAGAGGTTAACCAAGGGTTACCCAAGTCAAAAGGGACCCTAGACCCATGGGGTATAACCCAGGGTCAATTTCAACCTAGTTAGGACACCCAGGGTCAAGTTAAGACACAAGAAAAGGGTCTCAAAAATTTAAAATTTAAAAATAAAATTCAAATACAATTCTTACAACACAAATCATAATTCAAATTTACAAGAGGGTAGACCTAACCCATTCAACTTCATGCAAGACAACATTACAACGTTAAATCAAACACATAGTTGATCTTAGTTCCTAGTGGAACTAGATCGGCTTCACAAGGGATTACAACATAAGGTGTGGAATAATCTCCTATATCTATGGTTTTGTTAGAAATACCTGCACACTCAATCTCAAAGTTAATTCCACATATAAATAACATAGCTGAAGCAAATTTAATACATGCATTCCTAAAACATACCACAGTTCTCATAAACATAATGAAATCACATTATAATTTTCTCTCTAACATCACCCAATTAGTTTTCCTGTAATGTAAACATTAATCAGACATCACCCAATTAGTTTTCCTATAATGTAAACATTAATCAGACATCACCCAATTAGTTTTCCTATAAAATAAACATCTATCTAACATCACCCAATTTGTTTTCTCTTAAAGAAAACATTTATCTAACATTACCCAATTAGTTTTCCTTTAACATAATAAGGTTTAATAGTTCGAAAATCTGGGATCAACAGTCCCACAAAATATAAAAGTATCAGCAACAGTAAGGTAAATAGTCACATGAACATAATAAAAAATGGTAGGCCTCACACATTTGTATTGAAAAAGTATAAAAAATCAAGCATTTTTAACATTCAAAGATATCATTCTCTTAGCATTTGTTCTCTTAGTTTGTGCATTGTGTATTGTGTACTTTTGTATAATCTTTATGACCTGCTGTCCAAAAATCAACATCCCTTTAAGAGGAAGTAAAAGGTTAATGGGATCTAGTGCTCTTGAAGAAAATGACATTCCTACCTCTAATAGTCCTATGAACACCTTCTTTACAAGGGAGAAACTCAAATTGTGCAAGATATTATACATCCTCCAACCATTATGGAAGATCAAATATTTCATGATGTTGAGGATACTATTGAGATAGTAGTGCATGTACCTATGGAACAAGTAATCTTGATAAAGACCTTGCTGAATTTTAAGAATATGTGCAAACTAAGAGGATAGATGAAGAGGCCTTACCTATGATTCACCATGTAGGAGAATTGATAAAAGAAGGAGAAGATGGAATTTATGTTATTCATGGTTTAACACATATTGTGCAAACTAATTTAATGTCGGTGAGTGAATGTGCAAAATTTATTAACAACATGTCATCACCGTCACATACTCAAATTTTGGCACCTATACTGACTACTAGAAAATAGACCTTTACATCAATGATCTTAACAACTGATGCGAATGCTTGTAGTAATACTACCACTGGTATTGGAGTATCTAATGGTACTAATTACAAAGCTGTGGGATTTGATTATCAGAACTTGGTCCATAATGTGACCATTCCTATGAATAATTGTTCTCAACCTCCCATCACATATAGTTATTCCCAACCATCTTCCACCTCCTAGTATGTCCAACCACCATTGACCTATTCCCAGCCTCCACCTGTCATATCTCAATTTCAATCACCTCCTCACTTTGGTTCCAATTCCTCACAACAAATCGTATCTCCAAATTATATCATCCTAAACCAACTTTTATAGGGCATGAATGCTTTACAACAAAAGGTAACAAATTTGACAAATTCTTCGCACCCTAATATACCAACATAACATGCCCGTAATCCCCTTTCCTATGAAATCTTGAGAACTCCTATGTCCGAGAGGTTTGAGACTCCCCGCTTTGAAAAATATGGTGGAAAAGGTGATCCTAATACTCATGTGGCAGCATTTACAGCTATGTGTAGTGGTTTCTATTTTGAAGAGGATTTGTTGGAAAAACTTTTCCTATGATATTTCAAAGATACTTCTTTAGAATGGTTTTTCTCTTTGCCTCCGAATTCAATACACTCCTTTTTACATTTGATTGATCAATTTTTACAACATTTTCAAGAAAATATCAGATCCTAAGTCACTCTTATTGACTTAGTTCAATGCAAACAAGGTCCGAGAGAAAAGTTGACTGAATTCATTAGTCAGTATCAAGGGCTTTATGTATAGATTCAGCATTAGATGAAAGATGATAATGTTCAGAAGATATTTATTACAAATCTACAACCTAATATTCGTGATAAGATCCTCTTGATGAAGTATAACTCCTTTCAACATTTATGCACCGCCCTTCGTGATTATGAACTTTCGTCTAGTCAGTATGAAAACCAAAACTCATCGGCTCAAGTTGTTCAATCCATGGGTGGATCATCACAAAACAACTTTAAGAGGAACAATAATAATAGGAGCTTCATCAAGATGAATGACTAAATACGAACAACTTTTCGAATGTTTCAACTATCACTAATATAAAGAAAGCATCATATCAACCAAGAAAGTTTACTCCGATATCTGAGTCTTATCATTCCATCATGAACCAAGATGTCAGTAATAACTTCTGAAGCTTCCCCTGATCAAACCTGTCGATCCTAGTAAACAAGCACCTTACTTCGATGCTAATGCCTTTTTTCATTATCATTGAACGCAAGGATATGACACTAAACAATGTATGCATCTTAAACATGAGACAAAGGACCTTATTGATTCAAATGTCATTTAGGTATCGGGTGTGAATGATAATGGAAACATGTCAGTTGCTTTACTAAATTAGAACTTACAAATCTTCACTAATCCTTTCCCTAAGCATACTGAAACCAATATGTTGGAATAGGGTTTAGTGGAAGTAGAGGAGGATGATTACTTGGACTATGATAATATCATAGGAATGATTGAAGTGGATAACAAGCAAGTGGACAATCCACCTCATCCACAAAGAAATGGAATTTATGCTGAGGTTCCTCCTTTGTTATCCTTATATGGATTAGGAGATAATTAAAATGCATCAGAAAAATAAATACAACAATTGATAAAGATGAGTGAGATGGTACAAGATGATTCCTATTACCATGTTAGAAAGATTCAATAATGAAAACTTCCTAAAAATTGAAAAAGAGTAAGATGACTATCAACATTTGGAGAAAATAGTGCTTCCCCTCCTCATAAGCATCAAAAAGTTACATTTACACAAGGAGTGACAAAGTAAGTATCATATGATAATAAACAAAATTTTCATAAGAACCACTCAAATTTTTCACTCAACATGATCGAGTACCTCTCCAAGAGGTTCACAAATTCAAAAATCTGATACGAAGATCCTACAGGTAAGTATCTCTAACTCTTTACCTCTCTCATGATGTGCTTTCCCTGTGATGTGTTATGTGTTGTTTAGGCCTCTTGGGATGACCCCTGATTCTCTTGTAAGGCCTGAGATACCAGGAGACTGCCTCTATTGTGACCTTCTTCTATTTGTATAACCATTCTTCTATATTGCCTCTCTATCTGATTTCATTGTTGTGTGTTGTGTCTTATAGACATAGCATTGCAGTTAGTGACTTGAGGGCACCCTCCTACATGACTATCCCTAAGACACTTGTTTCTCCTCTCTTATTTATTGTTTCCCTTCCTCTAGTGTTTCTATCTAGTGGGTGGATGATGAAAAATATTTATACTGATGTGGACCTAGTGTCCCTTTCGAGAGCAATCAAAAAATGGACTTAGTTCCCAATATGACGATGGGGTTCTAATAAATTATCTGACGCTTGGCTACTAGAAGCACTCCATGCTTTCTTAGTAGTGATTTTAATGGTGTACTATCTCATTTACAAACCTTAACAATACTGCTACTTTGTGCACCTTTGTCTGTCTTTGAATCTAGCCTTGGTGGTACTCGATTCAAAGAGCTTCATGATGTAGCCCCACAGTTATCCTCGAACTCCAAATTCCTGGTATAACCTTGGCTCTTTGTGTGGTTAATCATATGCATTGTTGTTATTTATCATGATTTCATAGACACTAATATGTTTCTTGTAGGGATGTGTTTGTGGGAACATTTGGCGATCATGAAGTACATGTCACCTCTGGGGGGCATGGGCTTTGCAAAAGTCTATGTTCCCTTATGTGTTTTCTTCCTACCTTAACATGCTTGATATCGATACATGATATCAACCACCTTAAGGTGGGGGCATATATAAGGTAAGCTATCTATTGTAGATGTTAGCAATGTGTTTGTCCTCATGTGCAGTTTAAAGACCTACATAATGAGTGCATCCTGCATCCTAAGTTTGTTTGCAATCAATCAATCAATCATGTAAGCCATCTACAGAGGTGGGATATCGAGCATATCCTTTTTCTTAAGCCCTCTTCAAAGGTGGGAATGGTGTATTTCTCAAAGTAGATTGCATCATTGTGTCATTTTCAAAAGTCCTCTGTAGAGGTGGGGAGCGGTTCTGTGACTAACTCAACCCTTAACCATGTCTTCAGTGATTGTTGTGGTGAAGCCCAATTGTCAGTGTGTGCCTATAACATGCCTGAGATGGTGATGATCCTAGAAATAGGGAACACATCATTGCTTGTTTGTCATGTTTTCTCCGTGTCTTCAAAGTGTGTGTGTTTGGTAGGTTTTCTTTGTGTGGCATGTTTGTTGCCCCATATACAGTTTAAAGACCTGCGTGATGAGTGCATCCTGCATTTTGGGAGGTTTTGCATGTCTTGCATGTGTGTTGCCCCATATATATAGTTTAAAGACCTACGCAATGAGTGCATCCTGTATTACGAGAGGTTTGTTTACTTTCTAGTACTTGCATTTGCATTTCATATATATGAGAAAAAAGAAAAGAAAAGAATCATGCCTATCTTCTATGCATTAATGTGTCTTCTATGCATTTGTCATCTTCTCCATGTTTTGTGTGACTGTAACTGTCTTCTCCATGTTTTGCATGCATGTTACTATTTTCTATGTTATTGGTGTGTCTTCTCCGTGCTTGGCATGTTTGTTGTGTTTGTGACCGTACTTTAATGCATGTATTGGCCTTGCTTTTATACATAAATTAAAGTGGGGGCTAAATGTAACATCAGAAAATTTCCCCTTGGGAGATTTTCTCTCTTTAGGTTTAGCTCCCAGGTCTTTAGTGTGCATTTAGGACATCTTGCATCAAAATTTGGCATCCTGATGGAATGAACCCTTGGTATCATGACAAATGGGGCCTAGGGGGACCCCTTTAACCTAACCCTACCCAAAATAGGGGGAGGACTTGGATGCCCGCGCCCTAGTCTTACCCTATTTTGGGTCAGGCTCAAATTTCTATTACTGGTTTATCATCGTTATTTGGTCCCTAGGCCGACATGGTAAGTTTGAATTTATGAAATCTTGGCACGAATGTTTGTAGTTGCATATAAAAGCATGTTTAGGAATTCATTTATAAACTAGATGGCGATTGTGATGTTCATGCATTCTCAAGGTGATTCAAGGCTTTCATTGTGTTGCAAGAGAAGATTTGTGTTGTCTATGTGTTTGTATTTGCATATTTAAGCATCCATTTCCTCATGGGATGAAGAGCTTATTCCTCTCATGAGATCTTCACTACAAGGTGACATTTATTGTGTTTGTGATCATTTATTCTTTTGGATTTTTCCTCTGCCTCACAAGGGTACACATTGTCTATCTGACAAAGGTGTTTGGAAAACTTAAGTGTCCTTCCAGGGCTTGACTGAGGAAAGCTCCTAAACACCACAACCCCTTCCCAAAGTTTGTATTGTTGTACATTGCATGTTGATGATGCAAATAAAGTGAAGTTGCAGGAGGGCATATTGGAGTGTTAGAATTGCATATTAGAGAAGAAAAGAGCACCCTAGACTTGGGCACCCACTCATTAGTCCTCAAAGGTCCGTGACAAGAAAATCTCTGAAACAACATAAACAAGTTATAGATTGAGTTTCCATATCCTAACAAAAGCAGGGCCTTGGACATGGGTGCCCACTCTTTTGTCCCGACTTTTCCACCTCGGAACCCCAAAAATAGGTACATAGTTATTTGTTATTTTATAGCTTTCTACAAAAGCATTTTCTATTATTCATCTATTTACTGCCATATTTGCATAATTAGGGTTTTGGTGGATAATTGAGCATAAGAGATGGAAAATTGATAATCAAATACCCTAATCCAAGTTTCCCTACATTTGTAAGCGACCAAGGACCTGATAGTGCTCTACCACTCGATCTGAAGGTCCTTGAATATAATTGGTGAAAGGAGGATTCAAACACAAAAACTAAACAATCCAAATTTTATCCTTTACAAAACCAATTTTACATACTGTTGTACCTCTATACTATGAATATCAATTGGAATGTCAAACTGAGATCCTATGGCAATAAGCTTATCTACATGTTTATTTTGATTTCTCAGAATAGAAAGTAGATTGAAAGCATCAAAATCCTCAATTAGATCCTAAACTCGATGGTTATAGTTCTTGAGCAAATAATTTTTGGTAACATTTAAGTTTCTAACATAATTTACTATTAACTCAGAATCACTATAAACTTGTAAGCACTCAATACCTTTCTTTCTAGCCCATTCTAGGCCATGGATAAGTGCTTCATATTTAGCTATATTATTTATACAGCTAAAAGCAAACCTTAATGCTGAATAATACTTATCTCCATCTGGTGAAACCTACATGGCTCCTCTACCAGCACCCATTTTGCTTCTAGTGCCATCAAAATATAGCTTCCAAAGCTGATTATATTGTTGTTTAGACTGAGTTTGATCCTTAACCAGATTTGGAATCAGTACATCAGCCTCATGAATCATATAAATGCCTAACCCTACCTCATTAGTGTGACTGAAAGGGTCATCTTCATGATCATCTGCTGCCTACTCAGCTAGATTTACATTTTCAATAGGTGTTCTGGGGTCTAGGGTCATGGATTGATCCTCTATCCCATGGGTGATGTAGAGGTTAGCATTTATAGGGCTAGGGACATACTATTCAATATGATCCTTAGCTAGAGGCTCAGATTATATGGTTATTTTCGTACCATACCCAACTTGGCAGTGAAATCCTAAGAAAGACATATGGAAAAATGAGGTGGTAGGTCAATAATATGGAATCTTGAGGGATTCTAAAATTGGGGTAGGCATGCAAGGTAAGAGGTATATTTTTAATCACCCCTACAATCTTGACAACAGATCCATCTAGTTGAACTACTCCCTTTGAAAGAGGCTCATAAACTAGTCCTATCTTATCAGCTAGACTCTTGGGCATTACTAAACTTCTTGTACCTGAATCGATCATGAAATTGTGAACAAGCTTATCACCAATGATTAGACTCAGGTAAAAAGGAGGAGGCTTTACCTCTTGGGCTTGCTGCTCATTTTTTACTTATGGGTTGTTTACAAGTACAACTTTACTCTTTTCCTCGTTAGCAACATCAGAAATAGAAAGTTTAGCCAAATCATCTTGTAGAAAATCTTTTTGACTAGGCATATGCAATGCATCCATTATTGGCATGCTAACAATAGCCTTCTTAAGGTGTTTAACAACATTAAATGAAATGGGACTCACCTTTTGCTGTCCCTTAAGAGCAACAACATCATTTTGCCTTTGTGAAGGCTATGATTGCACCTTAGGCTGCTCCTTCCTAGGTACAATTTGTCCTCTTTGTAGAATCTTCATCTTTTATTGTGTTGTGGGGACAACTTGAGATGAAGAAGCATGAAATTTGTCCTTGGCAGGCTGTTGTTGAACATTTCCATCTTACTGCTGCACACTAACAACCCTCTTTTTTATCTTGTATTGGCTGCAATAGGTGTATCTGATTGATTTTGGCCTTAGGGATAGTTCACACCACAAATTTTAGTGCCTTGCCAATTCATCAAGGCAACATCAAGGTTATCTTGCTGAATTATATTCTCATTCAAGACACCTTCCGAACCACCATAACTATTTTTCACCATCAGAACTTGATTTCTCATACTGTTTGCACATGCAACTTGGTTATGAGACTAGTTGCATTGATAACACCAATCACACTCTTGCGCCATTTTGTTCTGAGTGGGCATGAGCTCTTTTGAAGAGTTGGCAGCAGTAGGATTGTAAGACTGAAAGGGTCTAGGATTGAAGTTTCTCCTTTGACCTTGAGCATTAGCTTGAAAGGGTGGTCTATTGGACTGATTAGACTGATATGGAGCCTAGTATGGTCTAGTATTTTGGCTAACTTGATTCTTAATACTCACTAAATCATTCGGGTCTTAATCTCTTGAAACTCTTGAGATTGTGTTGGAACAACAGTTTCTTGGGCTACAACTTGATATCATATTGCTGGAACTTGCAGGACAACAACTAAAGGGGGTAAAGACATAGGTACAGGCAACTGTACTTCAAGAAAAATGGGCATAGGAGACCTTGGGGATATCTTACCCACTTGAATAAGGTAGTTTTTTGCTCTAACAACTATATCAAAAGTATTAGGAAGAGTAGACCCACCCATAGATTGAATCATTCCAGAAATTTCACTATTTAAAGCTTTAAGGAAGAAAAAAAAAGCATGTTGTGGTGAAGGCTTTACTATTGTAGCTAAAATATGCCATGTGCTCATGAGGATCTCTCTTGATGGTACTTAACTACTCCAACAAAAGACAAATGATCGGATTTGTCCTCAAAATGCCTATGCAAGCCATCACCCAATTCATCCCATGTTGTTATTGAATTCACTATAAGAACTCTAAACCATTGCAAAGCTTTTCCCTTTAGTGAGGCACCCAATAGTCTAAGTGCTACATTCTCTTGAGTGATATTATGTACCGAACACAATGTTGAGACGTCTCGAATGTGCTCAATAGAAGTGGTTTGATCTTCTCTCGTAATGTATGACAAAGTTTTGAGGGCTGCAATAGGAATGTCATCATGCTGGGCAATGTTTAATGGGTTGCCCCCATTAAAAGGTGCAAATGCAAACTACCTAGAAATCATTGGTATTTGTACTACTAGCACAAGACTTCTCTGTATTGGAGTTGTAGGGCTGAGGCTTTGAGGTGTAGATCTTGACCTCCTTGATGAGTCAAAAATTCTTCTTGTTGTCCTACCCCTCCTTCTTGGGGGAGATAAATGCAAATACTCGAATGGAGCAGGACTTGATCTAGTCTGCACTTTTCTCATACGCTGGTTACACTAGATCTACACACAAAACTAGAAAAATAGAGTCACCAAGTATATCTTGAAACCTCCAAAGGCTAGAAAAACTACTGCATATACTAGAACAATGGCTTAAAATTTGAAGAACTTCTCTAAAAATAAGTTTCAGAGTCCCACTAGGCGTGCCAAAAACTATTGTCAATTAGGATTGCACCCTAGTTGAGTTTGACTCAACTATCCTATTGAAACATGGAAACGTTCTCAAGCTATGGGTAACTTATGATGAGAACAAATCTCTAGAGAGGGCTGGTTCCCTTGGAAAATCACCTAAACTACATAACTTTCTAAGGAAAAGGGTTTAGAAAGATGAGTCAAAATGAAAATCCTAAAATCTAATAGGTAGCACTTTACTTATTTTAATGCCTTCACTCACAATTAGTTTCTTGAAACATTAATCTTCAGAATCTCATTGAAAACATATAACTCAATAGTGATTTACATGAAGGCTTGAAATGAACACAACATGCAACCTGAATTATATGAATTTTTTGCAGACAAATTCACAACAATGAAACATAACAAAGGACCTAATTTTATTATCACAATGAAATATCAAACCAATACTATAAATATGAGACAAAATGTGAAATATGAACATTCTGCTACTTTGTTAAAGATGAAAGGAGTATGTAGAAATGAAGGATCTGAGTTCAAATCAAGGCTTACAGAACTTTTTGCAGTGTGCAAGAAAGAAAGAATTAAATCTGAACTACCTAAACTGAGTTTTTCTCCTCATATATATAGTCAAAAGTCTTTCTAAAAACCTAGCCAACTGTCTTACCCAAAAGAAGAAACTAAAATCCCATTTTTAAGAAAGGGAAAAAGGCCACAAAAATAGGGCCTAAAACTAATCCAAACTGAGCAATAATAGGTGGAAACTTTCCCTCCGAAGTGGGCCCCATAAAAAGACTCAAAAATTAGGATCTAACTAAATGGAAACTAAAATAGAAATTTTAATTTGCACATTTTTTTCTAATTTTTCCCAAAAGACTTAAACTCAAAATAGGAAAGCTTATCCATACTTACTTTGCTTTAACTACATTTTAATAACAATTATTAAAGAAATTTATAAGAACATTCCTTTTAATAATGGTTTACAATGGTTGTAGTTTTCAAATTCTAATTTTTTCACAAAGGAGGGAAATTTTTTTTGATTTGTCTGATTTTGCAAAAATATACAAGGCCTACATTTTGATTTTCTAGCTTAAATTTTTTCCTCAAAAGGTTGTGAAATAAACCTAAGGCATAAGCCTAGGTATCATATATGCAAAGGTAAATATAATACCACAAAGGTATTAGTGAAGGCATAAAAAATTAAATCAATGTGACAAAAATGTTAGGTTGAATTAGGGCAAAAGAAACCCTAAAGAAAAACCATTGATCCCTATCTAATTTTGTATCATTTGCACTTTGACTTTTAAGAACTCAGCTCTGCACACCACCACCACCATTGCTAGGGTTTGAGCTTAGAAACTTCGACTGAATTCTGCTTCTAAGAGATTTCCATGAAGATTTACACAAGAAATCATATGGTGAGTCATTCTCAGTCACAAATATGATATTATTCTCCATTTTTTAAGCATTCTTGGGCATTCATGGCTGTAGTCATGACTGCTTTCTAACATATGTCATTTTTATTTATCTTTTGTTGATATCTCCTCTATATTTGAGGCTACCACTGGTTATATTTCTGAAGCTTAATAGCAAGGGTTCGAATGTATCTTTCCATAGAAAATAGTGGGTAAGCTTTTCAACTTTTGAGCTATGTATTCTCTGTCATTTTTGCTAATATAATGCTCTATTTGAGGTCAAAAAACTGCAAAAAAAAAGAACTCTTTGTTTGTTCAATAGTCCTTTATTTCTTACAATTCAAAGAGAATGCTTCTCATTTTCTGAAAGAGACAAAAGAAGTTACTTTTCTTATGTAAGGTCACAGTTATATATTATCTATTTCACTCAGTATGATGCATATTTATCTCTATAGTGTTGATAACTAAGAGGAGGGGGGGGGTGAATCAGTTATCCTAATTATTTCTTCTTTTGAACTTTCTTATTAATCAAAGCATCATTGAATCAAACAAACAAACATTACCATGAAATGAGAAACACATGACACAGTATTTTTGATGTGGAAACCCGGTTAAGGGAGAAAACCACGGGGTGATTAACCCAAAGATTATTCTCTGTTAGAAGAATAAGGAATTACAAAAATGGCACTTGCCAATTAGGGCTCACTACCCGAGCACACTGCTCACAAAGAGGCACACTGCCTACAAGGAGACACACTGTCTACAAAAGAATGTTTATACAATACTTGAACTGATTGGAAGCATCTACATATGCTAGAGTTAAGTTTCGATTAGGCTCGGTATACTGATCTGCTGCATTTCATCTTCCCTCTGCTCTTTATTCTGCTTTCCTTTCACATACCGGATCTTTCTTATTACTGCTGCTCTGCTCTGCACTTATTCACATATATGACATCTCTCTTCATACCTTCTCACAACAAAATCCATCCTCTAATTATATCCGCACTAGTGATTTCATTATCTTTCTAGTCGGCACCCGGAATAGTCTATCTTCTCACAAACTCTGTTCTGTCGGTTGAATCCTTGCATATCAAGTAATGTGGATCAAGCATATACTTGTAGATGTCATTAGTCATGTCAGCCAAACATGATTGATGCCTTCCTAACCTTTACCATCAACAGTAGCACATCCGGAAAATAGTCTGATACTCTGTCTGTCAGTTCTTTCTCTGTTCTCACTGTCTTTCAGGAATCTGGTACTCAACTATTCATATCTTCTTCCTTGTCCATTATTGGAGGCTAAATCCTTGGAATACACTACTCAAGGTAGTCCTCTTGACTTCCCCAAATCCACATTGCACCAAGACACTTCCTCTGAGAGATCCGGACCAATCTGTCGGACCTTGCCACATGCTCTGTTCTTGTTCACTAAACCACAACAATCTTTATTCAGACTTCCGGTAGGGACACATCATGACTTACGGATATGTGGGATGACCTTTGTTTCCATCAATGACAACAACCATGAATCCATATAGTGTCTCTTGCCAACAATCTTCCCCTTTGGCATTGATGGCAACACTTAGTGAAAAAATGACTAAGTGTTTACACTATGCTCCCCCTTGGCTGATGCTCTAACTTTATATACAATTTTTGGAACTCCCCCTTAGCTGGATTCCTCATTTTTCACTGGTCCTCACTCCCCCTTTGACATCAATGGCAAAGGGTAGGGTCCGCACACCAAAATTTTCAAAAATTTACTATACATAGCCGCATATTTACATACTGACATAAACTGAAGAATGTCTGCAAAGGATGTCTTCAATTGGACCAGTTCTGTAGCCCAACTTTGCTTCATTCTATCCAAAATGGAAATGTGACCACTTAACAAAAATGTAAAGGCTTCTACCCTTTTGATATCTGTCAGATCATTTGTTTGGGCGGTAGTCTGAGCATCACTGATGGCCTCATGCATAGTTTCTAACTTAGGGATTATAATCCTTCTAAGTTCTCCCATCTGGTTAGTTATATTCTTCCTTTCCTTCTCAAAGTTCTTTATTGCATTTGTGATTGCAATAGTTTGACATTCTTGATTTACTATGGAGGAAGAAAGAGGATCAAAACTTTGAGACAAACTTTGTAGTTTGTCCTATTTCGCTTTTATTTTCTTATCAATTTCTACTGTTGCCTTTGACCAGGAGATACAAAATTTGTAAATGTCACCGCCATCCTTAAGAGCATTTTCTAAGCTCTTTATTCCAATACTCATATTTCTCCTATCATTAGAGATTAATCCTAGTACTTCTGAAAATATTTTGTCCAAAAATTCCTTCCGAACCTTTTCTTCAGCTGATTTTTCTAGAGAATCAAAATGTGTATCAACACTGCTGACTAAGGTTTTGAGATTACCGGAAGAGGAGGCTGTCGGATCTATCTCGACTAATGGCATAATCTTTTCAAGCACTCCAGAAGCAGCCTCTATCAACTCACAGTCTTCCATATGAGACTATAGGAGTTTTTCATTTGCCTTAGCATTTGCAAATGTAGCTACCTTCATTGTCTGTACCGGAGAGAGGGAGTCAAAGTTGAATGGACCTTTTAGAAGCTCCGGTTCATCAATCTCTATTGTTTCTTGGCTCAGAAACTTTTGAACAGTTTGTGCAGTGTCTCTTGCCAAAGACAGATGTTTCTTCTCTTCTGCAGTTTTGTCCTTTGGAGTCTTTACATTCTTCCCACTTCCAGTTGTGGTTTTCTCTGTTGGAATCTTCTCTTTCTCTGCATCCTTGGTGCTGTCAACCTCTTTTTCTTTTACTGCTACTTCTTTCTCCTGTAATTTCTCTTCTTCTTGGGATCCGAAGACTGTAGGAGAAGTTGAAGAAGAGATGTTAGTCTGTTCAAGGGGCACTTCTTCCGGAGCAGATGATTCCAAGTCCACAGCTGTTTCTGCACCTAAGTCCTCTACAACAGGAAGATTAAACCTTTTGAAGGCCTTCTGGAGGATCTCTTCTGTCTCTATGGCCACCTTGTCAGTCTCACCAATCATGAGTTGATTCATTCTTGCTTTACTCCTGAACTCATCTTTGCAGTCTTTGAATATTATGTTCATTGTCTTGGGATCAATTTGTGGATATAGCTGAATAGCTATCTGTTCCTGGATCTCAAGATCTTTTGCCTGAGCATTATTCTTTCTTATTTCTAATTCCTTTTCTAGGCTTTTAGGAATTAGAGATATGATCTCAATGAAAGCCTTATTGTATATGTTCAGATACTTGACTGTGGCTTCTTGCAGAATCTTTTGGTCAGCCTCATTGTAGTCATCATAGAATTCAGTCATTGGTTGAAGGTTTCCATCCATCGTGACTGACTTGATTACACTCTCTAGAGATAGAGTGGGCTTTTCAACAAATACCTCTACCATTTCTTCCTTGTCTTGGCCTGTGGAGGGTTTACCAGATCCTTTCTTCTTCTGCTTCTTTATTTCTTTTACTCCCTCATCTGACTCAGTTTCCTCTTCATCCTTTTGGCTTTCATAAGCTCTTGAGGCTTTTGTCTTAGATCTTTTACCAGATGCCTGGACTTCTAGTTTTGAGCTTTTGGTTCTGACAGGTGTAGATCTTTTTGATGACTTGGTCAGGGTTGAGGTTTCCACCGGAGCACTTTTCTTGCTTTTCTTTTCTACCTCTTTCTTTTCTTCCTCATCCTTTCTTCTCTTTTCCCAGTGGGCATCAAGTGCCTCCTTTGGAATGCCTAGGCCTTGAGCAATATGCTCTACTTCTTTTCTCACTTTCCTCTTTATCTCAAGTTCCCTAAGTTCCACATGGATCTTCACACTCAACTCCTCAAAGGTTCCGAACCTTTCTGCCTTTGGATCTTTGGGCTGACTAAGCATGTGTTGAACATGCAGTTCTACAATCTGTTTATCAACCTCATACCCCATGGGCATGATCCAGACAGTCCTTGGCTCCACTGCCTCCATTAGGCACTGATCAGTATCCACCATAAAGCAAACTGAGTCTTTGTATTTTTCAACAAGAGACTGGGGAATTCTTTCTCTTGCTTGCATCGTGCTCTGGAAGTTTTTGAAGTATCCCCGTAGGGCTGTATTTCTTGATTTGGCATCCCCAAGCCCATGTAAATAATCTCTTATCTGGACTGCAACAGGTTTGTCATTTTGCCATGCCCATCCACTTGATCCGAGCAGCTCATTCATGAAGTAGAAAAATAGACATAATATAAGAGTACCATACTTAAAAGAATTCTTTTTATCCTTCTTGATTTTCTGTATATTTTCCATTAATTGGCTTAAGAGAAGTTCACAGAGATCATAATCTGCATTCTTCCTTAGCATTTCATAGGCAGTATATACTGCAGTTCCGGATACAAAATTCTCCATGCTGGAGTGATAGATCTTGTATCCTATTATCATGGATGCATACTTGATATCCGGATCAGAAATATCTTCAATGGTCATTGCCCTCTTATCAAATTTTGATCTGGTGGCCTCAGTTACAATTTTATTTTTGACAGATTTGAGGATAGGTATCCCTCTGGAAGAGTATAGACCAGTTACTACCCTAATTGCCTCTTTTGTGATCTTGCAAGGTCTATCCAGCCATAGGAAGTTGTCATGCATCCTACTCAATACATACCGGACCCATTCATCTTCTTCAAAGCAGGGGAAATGAATGAATTGATCAAACTGTTTCTTCTGGATGCCCTTATACTCTGGTTTAAGCTCAAAAGCATTTTCTATCAGTTGTTTGTGATAGAGATCTCTCAATTTGAATTCCCCGAATTCCTCAATGCTTGCATGTATGTAAACCCTAACGTCTTATGTATGTAAAACGTCATGAGGAACACTAGAGAATGTTCCTAAGGGATCTACCTCCAATGACTTGTATGGATGTTTCTTAAATTCAGGTCGGGGCCTATCTGAGATTTTTACTATATTTGGAGTAGCCATTTCTCAAAAGATTTGTAGCAAGATATCGAAAATGGAAAATACCTTATGCGTCTTTAGTTACACGGAGTGGTTGGATTGATTTCTGTATGTAATGACTTCGGCAGGAGATCTTTGGTGAGCTTGATGAATCTTCTTACAGAGCTCCACTTTTCACTTCTTCTTGACTGCAGAATGAGCAAGTGATTTTATGAGAAATCCCTTATATTGCTCCGCAAACCCTAATATCTGATGGCAATAAATGCTTGACCTACATTATTTCAGTTTGCCTTATATGGATAGCTTGGAGTACCGGATCAGTCCTGATCTATGAACATCATGCAGATCTTCCAATCATGAACAAATCAAGATGACACATTACAAGAATATCTCAAACACTCTATCCAATCCGCAGAATAAGACAATGCACTTCCGGATCTCTCCGGATCCTTTTGTAATCCTCTGTCATTCCAGAGCATCTCCCGGAACAGGTCTTACTTGATCGATCACAACTTCTTTACATCTTCATGCGGACCTCTAAAATCTTATCTGGATCATCTCAAGACATGTATCTTTAAACCCTTTACTCCGCATCTTGTACCACATCCGGCACCACTTGATTGGCTGGGGGAACAGGATTTTCTTTGAGTCTCCCCCTGAGCCAGAGCTCACTTTTTAATTTTTGGAAGAAATATCAGCACCAGAGTCTGGTGCGGATCCAACCTCTACATTCTCTGAACTTTTCTTCACCCAAATCTTGTTCGTCTGATTCCTAACTTCATCCACATTCATCTTTTGTTTACCCTTGTCTTGATTTTGATTATATACCGGACCTCTTTTGTCCTGATTCTTGCTTCTGTAGACTTTTACATTATGACTGGACCTATTACAGATTTGGCAAATAACATTTCTTTGCATATTTGACTGATAACCTCTTGATATGCATTGATTAGCCATATGACCTACTCTATTGCATGCAAAGCATCTACCATTAAATGATTTGTTTATTTGCATATTTCTACATTCATGAGACTTGTGTCCATACCTTTTGCAGTTAAAGCATTGTCCGGAGAGGGATGAATTAGTCTGATTCATTCTCTTCCTACACTAATTAGCTTTGTGACCAAAATGATTGCAGCTGTGGCAGTATCCATTAAAGGATGGATATCTTTGAGCATTGGGCTATCTCACCGGAAGTCTTCTAGGCCTATTTCTTTGGATTTTCTGATCCAAAATTCTATTGACCGGATCCAGAGCTTTCTCCTTTCTCATATCCCAAACCATACTTGTCATCTGTCCTCTTTTGACTTCCAAGAAGTACTTCAAGTTGGGCAGAACTTATCTTGAATTTTTCTTTATATTCATTTGTTGTTTGAAGATCTCTTTTGAGAGAGATAATTTGATCCTCAAGTTTTTCTTCATTATCTTTGGCATCTTCAAGATCAGATTCAAGATGTCTGATAATCCTGTCCATCTGGTGGCATTCTTCTGATTTCTCTTTAAGAGATTGTCTTAGATTGTCTTCAGCTTTTCTTTTTTCTTCAATCTCTTGAGTAAACTTTATAGTTCCTGATTCCATTTCATGTCTTAACATAATGACTTCTTTTGATAACTTTTCACGTAACTTGGTTTTCTCAGTCAATTCTTCATTTGTATTGCTTTCTTCACTTTGTCTTGCCAATTGTTGGAGCAGCTCCTTTCTCTTTTTCATAGAGAGACTTAATTTGTCCTTTAGTTCTCTCATGAATTCATCAGCCTATTTGAGTCTTTCCTTTAATTCATTGACTTCAGAGTTTGACTGTTCAAGATCCTCAAGGGTAGTCTTGAGTTACTCCCTTAAACCATATGCATCCATTTGAACTCCCAGATCTTCCTCAAGTTGTTAGGCTCTATTAGGAGGAACTTAGCTCTGATACCAATTGTTGATAACTGAGAGGGGGGGTGAATCAGTTATCCTAATTATTTCTTCTTTTGAACTTTCTTATTAATCAAAGCATCATTGAATCAAACAAACAAACATTACCATGAAATGAGAAACACATGACATAGTATTTTTGACGTGGAAACCTGGTTAAGGGAGAAAACCACAGGGTGATTAACCCAAAGATTATTCTCTGTTAGAAGAATAAGGAATTACAAAAATGGCACTTGCCAATTAAGGCTCACTGCCCAAGCACACTGCTCACAAAGAGGCACACTGCCTACAAGGAGACACACTGTCTACAAAAGAATGTTTATACAATACTTGAACTGATTGGAAGCATCTACATATGCTGGAGTTAAGTTCTGGTTAGGCTCAGTATACTGATCTGCTGCATTTCATCTTCCCTCTGCTCTTTATTCTGCTTTCCTTTCACATACTGGATCTTTCTTATTACTTCTGCTCTGCTATGCACTTATTCACATATATGACATCTCTCTTCACACCTTCTCACAACAAAATCCATCCTCTATTTATATCTACACTAGTGATTTCATTATCTTTCTAGTCGGCACCCGGAATAGTCTATCTTCTCACAAACTCTGTTTTGTCGGCTGAATCCTTGCATATCAAGTAATGTGGATCAAGCATATACTTGTAGATGTCATTAATCATGTCGGCCAAACATGATTGATGCCTTCCTAACCTTTACCATCAACAGTAGCACATCTAGAAAATAGTCTGATACTCTGTCTGTCAGTTCTTTCTCTATTCTCACTGTCTTTCAGGAATCCGGTACTCAACTATTCATATCTTCTTCCTTGTCCATTATCAGAGGCTAAATCCTTGGAATATACTACTCAAGGTAGTCCTCTTGACTTCCCCAAATCCGCATTGCACCAAGACACTTCCTCTGAGAGATCCGGACCAATCTGTCGGACCTTGCCACATGCTCTGTTCTTGTTCACCAGACCACAACAATCTTTATTTAGACTTCCGGTAGGGACACATCATGACTTGCGGATATGTGGGATGACCTTTGTTGCCATCAATGACAACAACCATGAATCCATATAGTGTCTCTTGCTAACATATAGCCCATGATTTCATGTTGCTCAACCATAATTTTCTTTCTAAGAAAGATGAAAGCAAAACTCCTCACAACTTTTCCTTGTTTCAGAAGCATTCCCTTTGTTCAATGTAACAGGCCATGGGCTTTAAATTTGAAATACAGGCCCTGGCTTTCTAGTTTGTGCTCTTGACCAAGGGTTTCATTTTGTTTCTGAGTAGAGTGCATCAAAACCCAAGCTCTTACATCTATTTTCTACATATATGCAAAATTCCTTCATAAAACCCTTGTGGGTTCAATTGCAATTTGTGAAACTCTAGAAGAGAAATTCCCAGGCGGCGGCCTTACTCTTTTCTTCTTGAAATCCTCTCTCCATTACAAGGCTTTGTTTGACACCTTCAAGAAATGGATTCTAGCCTCAGAATATCATAGATAGATGACAACAGTGTTTACTTTTCTAATAGAAATGAAAGGCATCTCTATTCCATTTTGGGTTTATCTCTCCACCTTCTAAAACCTTCCTCATGGATCACATACACTTTTCTCAGTATATTTTATCCTGCGCAGCCTTATGATGATGCACGGGAATCTTTGCTTATGTTGGGAAGCCTTGATTTTTTGTAGTATAGTGCCATGACAGTATGGCTACTAAGCAATAGATTTGAATCTTGATCATTCTAATCCTCCATCATAGACTTGTACCCTATTACTCCCTTGTATATCAGATAGCTGACATGACATTATACTGTAGGTATCAATCATGACTTAGTTGTTCTAGTCTATGTTGACTGTGTATGTTGCACTTCACTTTGTTGATACAGATATAGGGCTATTTTTTCATTATGCAATTGTTATCTATCTTGTTTAGTTGATAATATGCTTCTTGGTTGATGGGACAGTCATGATCATGATTATTTTTTTGTCCTTTATAGTTGTTTCATGCATTGAATAGAAAATTTACACCTCATTCACAACAAAAGGAGGTAAATACCTATTCTATTGTTATCTTTGACTATGCTCTCGATGTGGTATTAAATGTTGTTCCTAATGACAAAGTAGGCATTTATTGTCAAGATGACTATGGTGTCCATTGTTTATATTCTTGTAGATTATATACATCCATGCACTGTGTGTTCACTTGATGGCATTAGTATGTCTTTGCATGATGTCTAGATAGTAAAGAGACTTGTTCTTGTACTTTGTCATTATGAACGGTATTTATGACTGCAATACTTCATTAGTTGTCCATGATGTATTGGTATTGTCATTGACTGTCAATCAGAATATGCTTTTATTTAGTGATCTAAAAGTTTCTTTTCTTATGTTGTATTCCCCTTAAGATCAAGGAGCAACATGCTGGGCTTAACCCTTGTGGGAGCACATTTTTGCACCACATGCTATGATGTCTTCAGAAATGGATCAACAACATAATTTCTCCTATACCTGCATAGTGAAAAAACATGTTAGATAAAATAATAATGAAGTTCAATGGTCTTCTTGATGTTGTTTTACTTTTTGGGCCCTCTTGCATAAATGTGATGTTTGTCAACTGATTCAGTGCAACATAGGCAATGTATTATACTTCTTTTGATAGGCACATAGGAAAAGTCATGTTTGGAGCTCTAACAACTCCTCTCATCATGACATAGGTTCACTCAAAGATCAGGAGCAAGGAGGAGAAAGCTAGCATGAAGACCAACTCAGGACCTTAAATAGGCAATGATGGATATGCCTCTTCTTATATGCTTCTTTTTCTCTCTATATCTTAAGATGCATGGTATATTTCTTATGTTGTATTGGTTTAGCTATTCCCATGGCTTGTGTGGGACAACTGATCAATTCTTTCATTCCAATGAATACAAATACAACATTTATGTAGTCTTCTGTATACCTCCCTAGTAAAATGAATGAAACATTACAATATGAAATGAAGCAACTCTTTATAATCCATGAAATCTCCTTTGTGTTCCAAAGCATTGAATGACAAGCTGAATGCTTTCCTTTCTATTATGACACATGGTATCATAAAACTGAACTCTTTCTTTTTCAAGCACTTTAAACTATGCAATCATCAAACATAGTAGAAGTATGTTAAGAACTGTTCACCTTATAATGGAAACAACTACTTCAACTCTGCCAATTTGAGCTGTAGATAAAAATTGGTAACAAAAACCATTGGCCAAGAAAAGGGAGTAGGTTAAAAAGTTCTACAAAATCATGAGTCCAATTCCAAGCTTCCTGAGCATTGGGAAAAAATTAGAAAAGATGCTTGATATTCTTAATTTGTCCATATAATAGATAATGGGGATTGAGAATACCAATATGTGCCAAACAAGCACCAAGAGGAAGGACTTGATAAAGAATGCACTAGGTAAAATAAGCTAACTTGGGATCCAGAATAGTCAGCCAGATATATTAGAACTATGTGTGCCAAGTCCAAAGAGAGGATGGAAGTTGTCAATGATGATTCAACTAATCCACCTTAAGAAGTTGTTGAGACAAAAATAAATAACCTTTTTTTGGGTTTGTTGTTGCACCTAGGAGCCTGTGTTGTAAACCAAAACAACCTTCACCAAACACTAAGAAGCAACACAAGAAAATCTATTTCACCAGCATAAAATATATTGAGATGAGATATGTTACAATGTACAAACCTAGAAATAAATAGCTGGGTGAAATGAGGTATGGGAATAATAAGCTCCAACTACCTCAATGGAAAAAGAAATAAATGCACCTAAACATTAGTCTAAGTAAACTAAAAGCCTACTCTAACACCCCCCTTAAGTTTAACATAGGGAGATTATTATGCAATATGAGGTGCATAATGTATCTTGGCAACAAGGCCATATTAGGTACCCATGTACAACTACAATGCAATGAAATGCAATCTCTCACAACTGGATAAAAGGAGAAAAACCCTATGGGAGAAAACTCCTCTCTGAAAGAGAGAAAAACAAAATTATTGAAAAGCAAAAAGTGAAAGGAAAGAAGACTCCTCAAGACCCTCCCCCCCCAAGGACAAATTCCTTCATCCCTAACATCGATCACACCAAAAGATAGCGAGGAGATGCCAAAGGTTTAGTGAAGATGTCTACAACTTACTACTCTATAGGCAAATTCTCTAAACTAAGAACACCCTCCTGAATGAGCTGCCAAATGAAGTGCATGTGGATCTCAATATGCTTAGTGTGTTGATGCTCCACTAAGTTGTGAGAAATATGAATGGCCCTCTGATTGTTGTAGAAAAGAGTAGTGGGATGATCAACAAGAAAGCCAAACTCAGTCATCAACTGTCGAAGCCAAAGAACCTCCTAACTAGCGATGACTACTCCTCGATACTCAACCTCAATTGATGATAATGCAATAGCAGTTTGCTTCTTGCAAGACCAACTAATTGGACTAGAACCAAGACAAAAAAACAAAGCCAAAAGTGGACTTTCAATCATTAACATCACTAGCCTAATATGAGTTAGTGAAACCCACAATCTCAGTAGCTCCTGGTGTGTAGTGGATGCCAAACTGTGTAGTACCCTGAATGTATGACAAGATACATTTGGCTACCTTCCAATGACTATCATGAGGATCTTGAGAGAAATGGGAGACAAACTACAAAGGAAATATCAAGATGACTATGTGTCAAGTATAGAAGGCTTCCAACCAACTACCAATATAAGGTAGCATCAATTGATGGATTAGCACAAGTTGTAAACAACACTTGACACCTGACTAAAAAGGTGTAGGGGCTAGCTTATAGTCAGCCATCCCAAATCATAAAAGCAAATCAAGAGCATACTTGTGCTAAAAGATAGATATACCATAGGAAGACTAATGAATCTGAAGACCAAGTAGGTAATACAATAGACCAAGGTCAGTCATATCAAAACACTCTGGGAGTATCCTTAATCATTGCAAGTGAACTCCTTGTGAAAATCAAGTCATCCACATAAAGAACAAGAATGAGTAGATCCCCCATGTCTCTAAATATAAATTGTAGGATCAGAGTGACATCTAGTGAATCCAGAAGCAAGTAGAAAACTATCCATCTTCTCATGCCAAGCTCGAGGAGCTTGTTTGAGACCATACAATGAATGTTGCAAACTACAAACAAGTGAAGGGTCCTACACAAAGCCTAGTGGTTGCTCCATGTATATCTCCTTTTGAAGATCACCTTGTAGGAAAGTACTCTTCACATCCATCTAATAAACTGACCAACCCAGAGATGTAGTAATAGAAAGTACAAGACAAACAAAATCCATCTTGGCTAGAGAAGCAAAAGTCTCAGAATAGTTAGTATGAGAAAGGCCCTTAGCCACTAGACAAGCCTTATACTTATCAATAGAACCATCAGTTACAAACCTGGTATGATAGACCCACTTGCATCAAACTAACTTTCTTCCCTTAAGAAGAGGAACTATATCCAAAGTATGATTCTTCGTTAAAGAAGAATACCCATTGATCATACCACTTTCCCATTTTCGAACACCTGAAGCATCTGAAAGCTTCTGAGGATCAGTAGAAACTACATGACTCAAAAGACTAATACCTGAAGTTTAGGAATGAGTGTAGTGTGTAGCTCTAGGATCACCTGTAAGAGAACTAGCATCCTCAAGAAGTGTACGATCCCATAATGATCTTTTGGGTGTAGGTGGAGAGATGGAGAAATGTCAACAACAAGATCAATACCATCATCAAGAACATCATCATCTATAGGAAGCAAAACATCATCTAAAGAAGAACTAGAAATAAGAGAGGAAGGGGCCTATGATGGAGAATATTTCAAAGTGAAAGACTCATCAAAATTCAAACATCATGATGAAAATGTACCTCTCGAGTGATAGGATCAAACAAATGATAACCCTTCACATCCTCATAGTAGCTGACAAAAATGACTCACTGACTTTTCTTCTCCATTGCTTTGTGCCTCCAATCTAGAATGAATGTCCATGCATCACTACCAAATACTATGAAAAAGGACACTTTGGGTTTGACATGAGACCAAGCCTCCTCAGGTGTCATATTCTGCACTGCCTTGCGAGGCATACGGTTCTAAATGTAGTTGGCACAATTGACAGCATATGCCCAAAATGTTGTAACCATGGACCTAGACTGAAACATACAATTGGCCATCTCTCATAAGGTTCTATTCTTGTGCTTGGCCACACCATTTTTCTAAGGAGTGTATGGTATTGTGTGCTAATGAAGAATACCTCGAGCATGGCAAAAATATTGAATTACCTGATTGACATATTCTCTCTCATTATTTATATGAATCTTCTCAAGGGAATGCACTGACTACTTCTCCACAAATGCAAGCAAGGTCATGAAAAATCAAAGAACCTTATCCTTGTACTTCAAAAAGTACACCCATGTGCACCAAGAGAAGTTGCCAATAAAGGTGAGCACATAATTAGCCCATGAAAATGAAGGAGTTGGGAATGACATAAGGTCACTATCCACCAACTCAAGAAGTGTTGAAGCACGTGTGGTCATAACCTTTGGAAAAGGATCCCTATGATGTTTTCCAAGAACACAACCTTGACAAACTCCATCAGAACAAGAGATCTTAGGTAGACCAATCACCAAATTCTGTGTGCTCATATGTTGAGGATATTTGTAATTCAGGTGCCCAAACCATTCATGCCAAAGCTTTCTCATAGAAACTATATGAGCAATAAGGGATGATCTTGATGAAGACTCAAATCCATCAAACCTATACAAATGGGCCACATCATCAACTATACCTATAGAAACAACCTTCTCGAGATCCTACAACTCTTGAATAATCAAATCAATGGGAGGAAACTCAACTACCTTCCCATCACCATGATGAGAAATTTGATAGACGGAAAACAAATTTTTGTGAAATATCAGGAACAAGAACATAATCAATGCAACCATCCTGCATCTAAACTGGGCCTATTCCTACAAAGTCCAAAATTTGTGAAGAGTTTCCAACTATATAATGAGAAGTACTACAAGAGGAAATAGAATCAAGATCCTTAGCATGAGTCATGTGATGTGAAACACCAGAATCAAGAATCCAACTATTACTACTAGAGGACGAAGCCCTTGCTATGAGTGTTTACTCTTTTCCCAAGGAAGAAGACTTAGGCATGGCAATATTGTGTTTCTTCTTAGCTTCCTCCAATGCTGCTAACCTCTCAAAACAATGTGAGTCATCATGCCCTGACTTTCCACAAAAGGAACAATTTTCCTTCTTCTTCTTAGACTTAAAGGATGACTCCCCAGAGTTAGGAGGAGGAGGTGGAGGATTAGTCTTCTGATCATTCTTTGCCTTAGGCTTGGAGGGAGGCTCACCACCTATAGATGAATCTATCTTGAGATTCTTCTTGTTCTTACCCTTTCCCTTGGAAGATTGATCCATCAAAGCGTGACTCTTAGGAAGGGCATCCATCTGAATCAACTTGGCCTCCCCCCTAGTCAATCGATCACAAAATACCTCAAACGAAGGCATCTTATGGCTTTCTCCCATAGCATCCATAGTAGAATAGAAGGTAGAGGCAAAAACTTGGAAAGGACCTCTCAGCTTAGACAAGATCAAGAAAATACACTCCTTATCATATTTGGCATGACCACATCCTTTTAATTGAGACAAAATCAACTTGAACTGGGCAAGGAAATCCTGAATAGTGGGGAAGGCATTTGGAGAGAGAGAGAGAGAGAGAGAGATCGGCTTCAAGCTACAAGATCTTGAACTAATTGACCTTATCATACATCTCAAAAATCTTAGCCCACATAGCTTTAGGCATCTTATACTCTACAATGTGAAACAACAAATTATCAAACACATGGAGACCTATGAGTCCTCTTGCCTCATCCATTTTGTTTCTATGAACAAATTGCTCAAATGGTTTAGTGAACTCAGGTTGATTGACATCTAACATTTTTCAAAGACCCCTAGATTGCAACAAATGTGACATTTTGAGCTTCCATGTGTGATAGTTATGTGGAGTGAGCAATTCAATTCTTGGGTCTGACATGATAAACAAGGGAACACAAAGGGACAAAAATGCAGTGTACACCCCCACAATGAACAAAAACTAAGTTTGCAACTTCCAACACCAAATTTGCCAAGTAACACTAACATAAGTAACTGAAACAACTTGTAGCTTCAAGCTACTTAAACTATCAAAAAATGGCAATTTTTTTTAAAAATACCTCATCCACAGTGAAGTTTGTTTTAGTAGCTTTTTGACAATATATCCACAAAATATGAAGAGGCAAATAAATATCTTGATAGATGATAGGTGGTGGGTGACCTGTGCCACAAGGATGTCACATCACCATAAGTATGAGTGCTAAATCAGACCATACAACAAGTACTAAGTCTCCTTAGTTATACAAATCACTAGTCGTCCAAAGCACAAGGTTCCACATGGGGGAGATGCTATCCACAGCCTCATGAGCCTTGCTCATAGTGAAAAAGAGAGTAAACAACTATTTCAATAGCTAAAAAAAGTGTCTCACCTCCAATCTTGGACTAAAGTCCCTGTTGAAATGCCAAATCACTGTTCAAATGGGCCCACAACACTTCTCTTATGCAGCAACAAACCCTAAATATTTGTTCCAAACTTTAAAATATATAAAGTTTGTTCAATATATCGACCAATATTTGAAACTTGTTTTGTATGTGTTGCAGTGAGGCTACGAAGTCATGTTTAGTTCCCCATAGAAATGGAAATATGCATCAATAGAGTAGTTTGAGGGGTATGTCCAGAGAAACCATCAATAAATATTTCTTTCCAGACATTAAAATGTATAAACTTTGATAATATATATCTTGGCCAAAAGGGACCAATTTGATTTTGTATACGCCTAAAGTACCACCCAGAACACTACCCCTGCCAATGCCCATAACGTTTCCATTCACACCATCAATGAATCAGGTCTCTCATCTGACTCCCTTCCCCTCTTACACCCTGAGCTTATTGACTGGGATCTGCAAGGAACCCCCCAATTAGATATGTTCTAGAACGATGATGCTTACATTGATTACATGGAACTTAGGGACCACTTGCCAAAAGGAGATCATAAAGCTGGTTTTGCTATAGAATTGAATACTGTGGCTTACTTTGGGGAGGGTGCCAAGCCTTCCAGTCACAAAAACATCAAGATCAAAAATGGATCTGATAGTGAAAACCACCTTGCGGCAGTGTCAGATCATAAAATAGTAAAAAGAAAGGACGCATCTGACGGTGAAAACCCAACTATGGTACCCGACGATGGAATGCTTGACACCCTCCCTAGTGATATGTATCAGGAAAGGTCATAGATTGTGGTGGAGCCGACCAAGCTCGTGAACATTGGAACCAAAGAGCAGCCCAAGATTATCCACTTTGCCAAATCTCTCACACCACCAGAGAAAACCAGGTTTGTACCATTCTTTAAGAAGAAGAGAGGCAGCTTTGCTTGGTCATATGCAGACATGCCAAGTTTGGACCCAAACCTGATTCTACATCATTTGCCATTGGATCCAGGGGTGAAGCCCGTAAAGTAGAAATTGAGAAAGATGCATCCTCATATAGCCCTTTTGGTCAAGGAAGAACTCAAGAAATTGCTAGATGTGGGATTCATTAGAGCCATCAATTACCCGGAATGGATATCTAATATTGTGCCAGTGTCTAAACCAGATGGCCGGGTTCGACTATGTAATGATTTTTGAGACTTAAACAAAGCACGCCACAAGGATGAATTTCCATTGCCAAACATTGACATCATAGTCAACCTGATCGTAGGACATACAATGCTATCACTCATGGATGGATTCTTAGGGTACAATCAAATCAAAATAGCACCAGAGGATCAACACAAAACAACTTTCACTTGCCCATGGGGTACCTTTTGCTGGAATGTCATGCCTTTTGGGCTGAAAAATGCAGGTGCTACATATCAGCGAGCCATGACAACTATATTCCATGACATGATGCATGTAACTATGGAAGACTATGTTGATGATATCTTGGCAAAATCTCTCACAAGGGACTCACACTTGGACATATTAGAAAAAGTCTTTCAGAGATTGGACCAATTCCAAGTCAAACTGAACCTGAAGAAATGTGTGTTTGGGGTAACATAAGGCAAGCTGCTAGGCTTCATCGTGTCGGCAAACGGAATAGAAGTAGACCTGGCCAAGGTCAAAGATATAATGGACATGCCACCACCCAAGACTCTAACACAGTTGAGATCCTTACAGGGCAAGCTGCAGGCCATCCGTAGGTTCATCTCACAGCTGGCAGACAAGTGCCAACCTTTCAGCCACCTCCTACATAAGAACATACCATTTAAATGGGATGAGCGGTGTGAAGAGGCATTCAACAAGCTAAAGGAGTATCTTATGAATCCCCCCATACTCATGCCTCCGATCCAAGGAAAACCTTTAATTCTTGTTGTGTGGTTACACAACACACCCCATTTTGTCTTGGCAAAACAGGGACCCAACTTTTGCTTGGCTTGTTTTTGTGCTTCCTGGCAGTTTTGGTAAAAGTAAGTCATGCAGATCATCATGCATGGGAGGCTGGGTAAGTCATCATCATGAGGTTAGTTTGTCAAAGTTCATATTTCATTCCAGTAACCTCACATTTAGAAAGAGCATCAAATTTCATGCAGGTTTGCCTTTTGCATCACCCTGATATTTGCTAGGGTGTGAAAGTTATGAATGGTCAAAGTTTGAGTCAAACCTGATAGTCACAGCAAGAGGATCATATTTCTTAACATCAATCATATTACAGAAGGTCATCCTGATCTAATTTATCACCCGATAAATCATGCGGTCCAAATATCCGGACGTCAATTTTAAGTGATAGTGCCCTTTACCCGTCAAACAGCCTTGTATTTCGCGAGGATCATATTTCTCAATGTAACCCGATATTTAAATATCCTCCTGCCATGAAATATCTCCCTAAGCCAATATCCTGATGATGTCATTCAAGTCTGATAAACGAAGAAACGATATGAAGATGACATCATCATCACATTTACCTCTCAGCAGGATATTTCATAAACATGATCTTGTTCGCATAACATGACGATGACGTCATCATACCTCAACGATATAGTGAATGAATATCCGGATGACGTCACCCCGATATCCTCAGAATAAGAAAAGGAATGACTTCGGTCATCATCACCATGTCAACGCGACCTGATATTTTCTAATATCCTCCTGACCTATAAAGCACGACTTAAGGGTGCGTTTATCACCCGATATTGTCAGGATGGTTTTTCCTCTCAAGGAGGATGATCATGATCCTGCTCACATAATATGATGATGACATCATAAGTGCCATAACGCTGAACCAAGTCGATATCCTGATGACATCATCATGATATTTCGACACTGGGTCATTTTTGTTGCGGGGGTCATATTTCTTAACGTCCCGATTTCCTTCAGTATGACCATGACGTCAGCCTTTCACATTTTAACGAAGCCCGTCCATGATGATGACATCATCATCATATCCTGATCTATGAAGAGAGTCATATTAGTTAATATCCCTCATATTAGCTAATGTGCATACCCAGACCCGATAGTTTTATTCAATGGAATTTAGTGAACAGAAGCGCATGTATTGCATATGCATGATCTTATGCATGCGATAACTGAAAATGTAAGGCTTGCAGATCATATGAAAGGTCCCCATCACCCTTGGAATACAAAAAAGGCTACTGGAAGGTGAAACTATTTGCAAAAAATTTAGAGAAACTCAAAAATTAGGAAATTTTTGACCTTCCCCTTGGCAGGGTCATAACTCCTAGCCATGTTATCAGAATTTGAACATTTTGGACTCATTGGAAAGATAAACCACTTATCTATTTTGAATTTCCTGGTCACTTAGGCTTAACGCCGAATGTGTTGAGCCCTAATTTCGCTCCGAAGGCCTCCGAAAATGCAATTTACTAATATGTAGAAAATACGAAAAAATTACATTTTTGATATTTTTATCAAAAATTGCTCAAATGACCCTGGCTGGACCTGATCAGATATTGACACTATTTTAGGGCCTAACAGCATGTTTTCCAGTCAAAGATAGTCACCCAGACCCTCTTGACCACCTATGGGCATTTAGTTGCGCGAATTTCTCATATGCTCAATATTCATAACTCGATATATATAGGTTTGCACATTCACAGCCTGATAAAATGTAAATGCTTATTTTCCTGCTAGTTATTAAATGATGATGCTTAATTCTTGTCTGTTTATTGCAGGATGTTGGAGCTGTATGAAGTGGCTGAAAATTGCCAACTGGCAGGCAACATGACGCTGAGCAATGGGGAAGATATTGTCAAATATGCTGTCTGCCAGCTGGAGACCGAATCAAATCAAAGATGCTGGAATATTTTGTGCCAGCTATACATTTGCCAACTGGCAAAGCACGTGCTATTCATCTGGACCATTGATTGTTCTAGGAGGATCCTGATCCTTTGATCATTGTAACTATTTTCTGGCATTTGTTCTATATATGGGCTAGAACTTGTCATAAAAGGATATACATTGGAACATCTGGCACAATAAGGCCAGTTACTGTAGAATCAAATACGAGGTCGAATTGCTGAGACTAATGAGGATTGAATTGTTGAAATGTCAAGGTTCTTTCTTCAGATCACTGTAAATGTACCTGTTCTTGAGCATACTGAATGGATATGAAGTTTCAGATTACATCCTGATTGTAAATTTTACGTAATCTTCATGTTGATTTCTGGATATGTACTGGTGAATGCTATGTTCAACTAGAAGCGCTTTCACTTCATTACATGTTGTTGTCAACTTTTCCTTTGAAGATTTGCACTGGATCATGCGGATTTGTGGAATGTCCTGGTGAAGTATGATTCTAGTTTCCTTCTTTTCATTGCATGTATGGGAGCTTGTATGTGGATCAGTGATCTCAGTCAAGTAGTTTTGGGAATCTCATTCTTTAACCTTTTTCCTTTTTTTAATTTCATAAATTCATCACATAACTGCAAGTCATGACAAACAATAAGCAGAAATGGAGAGGTATGCTGACATCCCGTAGGTAACTGAAAATCATTAGCATATTTGAGTTAAATGCATGTAGTATTGAAAATATCATGCAAAGAATTGCAAATAATGGTAAAATTCATGCAAATATCAGCCTGTAGGCACATTATTTGAGTGAATTCATAGTGCAGAGGTAAAATAATTTGGAGATTTATGCAGGGCAGATATAAAGAATAGGATATTTAGATAAATATTGATGAACTTTACAGAAATTACTAAAGAACGTAAGGCCCCTGAATGATTAACAACAACACACATCAACCACTGAGTAACGTCAGTAGATTAAGACCTAATCAATGGAGACTTAGGATCATGAATTCTCTAAATTCATCATATCTTTCAAGATGAATAAGGGTTAATGTGTAACTTTTAGTCTATGTTTGTTTATGACTAACATCATGACCAACAATTCTCTACATATCTACTACACCCACTGCTCTTGGGGCTCTTCTAGCGTAGCAAGATTACGAGAACAAGGAGAGAGCTATATACTACATCAGTCGAACCCTAGTGGGATACGAGTTGCAATACTCACAGGTCGAATGGTCATGCCTTGCGGTGGTTTTTGCTTCACAAAAACTCTGACATTACATGTTGGCACATCCTATCAAACTCATTGCCAAGATTGACCCACTGAAATATCTTCTCAGCAAAGCAGCTCTCACAGGTCGACTAGCAAAGTGGGTTATGCTCCTTAGTGAATATGATATAGAATATGTAGACAGAAAAGCCATTAAAGGACAAATCATCGCTGACCAACTGGCCGAGGCACCATTACAAGACACTTCACCAATGCAGTTTGAGTTTCCCGATGAGTCTTTATTCACTTTGTCAACATCTCCTTGGAAACTCTACTTTGACGGATCTTACACCAACCATGCATCGGGGGCGGGTATCCTGTTTATCACCCCCCAAGGTGACACAATCTTGAAGTCCTATAGGTTGTTATTTCCATGCACTAATAACATAGCGGAGTATGAAGCCTTGGTGATTGGTCTCAAGATGGCCACTGAGTGGAAAATCCAAGAACTACATGTCCACGGTAATTCTCAGCTTATCATAAATCAGGTCAACGATGAGTATCAAACCAAAGACGAGAAGCTCATCCCATACAAACGGATGGTTGACGACCTCAAAGAACACTTTGGGACCATCTCCTTCGAACCAATACCCAGGATAGAGAACAAAGTAGCAGATGCAATGGCTACCATAGCCTCTCTTCTAGAAATTCCTGAATATGAGTCACGGTATGAATTCTTAGTGGAAACCATCCAGCAACCGGCTTATGATCTCCTTGAAACCCATTCCATTTGTCTCCTAGTCGGATCTGATTCACCTTGGTACAATAGGACTTACACTTACCTCAAGGACAATATTCTCCCACCAGACCTCTCTTCCAACCAAAAATGAACTTTCATCTAACAAGCCTCTCATTACACAATCATAGCCGATACCCTTTACCGACGTGGTCTGGATGGTACTCTACTCCGTTCTTTGGAACAAGAAGAATCTATAACTACCTTGCGAGACGTACACAAAGGGATATGTGGAACACAGTCCAGCGGCCCTTCCCTAGCCAAGAAACTCATGCGTTTGGGTTATTACTGGCCAAATATTGAAATGGATTCATATCAGTTCGTCAAAAAGTACAAATAGTGCCAAATACACGGGAACCTGATCCATGCACCTGCTCAAGAATTGAGACCATTAACAACACCCTGGCCCTTTTGTCAGTGGGGACTCGACCTTATGGGAAAGATTCATCCAGCCTCTTCCAACGGCCACAAATTCATCATAACCGCCACTGAGTATTTCACAAAGTGGATTGAAGCCGTTCCCCTAACCACCGTCATAGGAAAACAAATTTCCTCTTTCATTCTGAATTACATTATTTGTAGATATGGCATCCCTTCATCCATCATAACGGATAATGGACGACCATTCAAAAATTAGGATGTTCAGGAACTCTGTGAGCATTTCAAAATCCAACATCGTTTCTCCACTCCATACTACCCCCAAGGTAACGGCCAAGCTGAGGCATCGAATAAAACCATTCTGAAAATCCTAAAGAAAACTGTCAATGAGGCTGGTCGCGATTGGCATGTCCAACTCAACCCTGCTCTATGGGCCTACCAAACCAGTATATGCACTCCCGCAGGTGCTACACCCTATGCCCTTGTCTATGGTTTAGAAGCCATCCTCCCCATTGAGGTCGAACTACCATCCCTCAGGGTGTCATTGAAAGGTCTTATATTAGATGAAGAATACAGAGTCTCCAGGTTACAAGAGCTAGAGCTATTGGAAGAAAGGCACCAGAAAGCCTTCGATCATCTTAAAGCATATCAACAGATGATGTCAAGGAGCTACAACCACAAGGTTCACCCATGATGTTTCAAGGTTGGGGACCTCGTCCTCAGAGAAAACCCTCGCTATCAACAAGACAGAGAAAAGAAAGGTAAGTTCGAGCCTAACTGGCTTGGACCCTATGTGATTATAGCTGCTTACGGATTGGGGGCATATCAGTTGGCCACTTCAGAGGGTGAGTTGTTGGATGATCCAATCAACAGCATGCACCTTCGCTGGTTCTATACTTAGGGGAACCCCAATGCAAGGGAGCACAATAAAATTAAAAAAATAAAAAAAATAAAAAAAAAAAGTTGAAAAGAGAAAGTACCAAAAAAAATCTGAAAAAAAATAGAAAGCATACAAAAAAAATTGTCCTTTGGTGAAAACCTGGCAAACAGGCGCCTTGGATAGGTATCATGATGAAAACCTGGCAAACAGGCATCATGTTTACTTTCTAGCTTCTCGTGCAAATAAAAGCAAGTGATGAAAACCTGGTAAATAGGCATTACTTGTGATAAACCACCTTCTCCATCTTTGGGAATCCAATCACCTCGAGTCCATTCTTTCTCCATTTGCCCCATTCGACCCATATCTATCCCACAAATAAACACTTGATAGTTACCTATCATGGCTTGATACTCTCCTTGTGGCCTTGTCAACCAAGGTTTTGTCCCATACTGTCTCCTCAATGTGAGCCTAGCATAGGGTCTCTTGTCAGTATCCATGGTCCAAGTCCATGAACTATGTTACCTCTGCGCCATCACCTAGGCAAGGCCATTACTCTAATGCGCCCCCGAAGCTTCCATTTCTTCGACGGTCCCATTCGTCCCTTTTCTTGTTGTCCTTTTTGTCGTCTTTCTTCTAGTCCATCCATGGTCCATTAGGGTTTACCCTGAACTACGTTGCCTCTGTGTCATCACGTAGGCAAGGCCATTTAGCAATGAGCCCCCGAGGCACTAGATCAGTCCCTTAGGGTCCGTCTCCCCAATAAGGATTGTGCAATCTTCTCACCAAGCAAGCAAATGCAAGCAGAACCCGCACCTCAAGCAGAAATCTTGACTGTGAGCATCTTAACCTATCCACTGCAAAGCAAATACCCAAGGTCTTCTAAATGATTTTATGCAAATTAAGGCAAGAACTAAACACATATCAACGCAAATATGCTTTGTAGATCGGCAACATGGTTAATTTACAGAGTCTTGATTTTTGTTATCATGTCTTCCTATGCTACTCAAGGATGCCAAAAGCTAGAGATGCTATGATGGGGGCATGATTATTTTCTTTTTTTTGCTATTTGTGGATTACACTTTCGTAATGTGAAGCCTTGTCTAAGGACATGATCGGCAAAAGATCATCGAGGACATCAAAGGTCTAACATGAATGGGGGCAATCCTTGTTTGTTGAAATGCAAGAAATACTCAGGTCATCTAGATTCAATTATACCTAGATGCTTGTATCAAATTGCTAAATCACAATCCATGTAAGCGGTACTCAGGTCATCTCAGTTTCATTATACCTAGATGCTTGTATTCACTTACAACATCTCGAAAAATGTACCAAAAACAAAATGCCCAATGATGAAATAAAGCACTCTAAAAGCAAAATATCCATCCTGTATCCATATACACATCCATACATCCATATCCTATACAATCCTCATTATCCAAACTATGTAGGGTAACAATATTAAATGTAGTTTCTAAGTCATTCTATCATAACCATTCTTCTATCTATCATGTCATTCTTGTGTCAATAGAGTACATTTGGACTTCACAAAAACAATGCATATAGGAACATATCATATCATATGTAGAGCTAGTCATGAACATGATTAGGTCAGTAGAACACATCACACAAATGCATTAGGTCATCCATACATCAGCATCATATCGCATCTTAAAACACAGAAAATCCCAAAAACATAGCTCAGTGCATCGCATACAAAGCTGCATCATCACATAGAATTCATATTACATTTGCATTCATTTGAGGCATTAGATCATATAGACATCCAATGACATCACACACTAGGCTGCATCATCACATAGAAATCATATTACATTTGCATACATTTGAAGCATTAAATCATATACACCTCATATCACATCATATCAGAAAGCATCTCATATAGCATTGGATAGTCCATCTAACTATGCACATACATCACATCATACAATAGAAGTCAATCATCATCTCATAACATATGCAATAGATACACAAAACTGCATCATCATATATACTATCATATAAAAGAGGTCCAAATGTACAATATCACCATCTCTCTCAAAAATCAAAAGTGTCATATGCAGTATACATCCAAATAGACGGTGATACATGTCCCAAAATGTATAAAATATGGTATGTGTCTATCCCTCCTACTGTAGGCCACCACTGCCAGCTCCTGACTGCTGGGGACCCATCACGGACGCCCCTGATTGTGATGGACCTGCTTTATGAGTCGCCCTAGACTGACTCCTGAAGCTTCCTGCCCTCTGACTCAATGCCACGGCACCATGGTATAAACCTCGATAGTACTAAGCCTGTGATTGAGCCCTGGCAAGCTCTGTCTGTGCCTGTGTCAACTGCGTCTGCAACTGGCCTACCTGTGCCTATGCCTACTGCACCTGCCCAACCAAAAAAGAGCTCGCTGCATCTGTCCCCATGGCAGCCACAGCAGTGTTCCTCTCTACACAGACAATGTGTAATTGTTCATCGGCCATATCTCTCTCGCGAGTCAGCCCACTGATCACTGCGGCATCCATATCTCACCTCCTCTCGACCCTCCTCAGCTGTGCCTGTAGCTCTTACACCTGTCCCCTTAGGCTGGCTATAGCCCTCTCATGCACATCTCCCTGTACTGGCCCTTGTGCTGCCTCTGCTTGTCCTGGCCCCTGTGGCTGGGGCACCTACTGCTGTGGTACCTACTATGGTGGTGGCATCTGTGCTTGCTGCGGTATTTGCTGCTATGCCTTGGCCTGTACTGACACGGCCTGCTCAGCCTGGCCTATCCTCCTCCGCTATCTAGGCCTCTCTCTAGCTCTACCACCTCATCATCCTCGTCCTCCTCTAGCTCCCCTCCGCCCTGGGCCAACCTATCCCTCCTCCTCTGAGTCTACCTCATCAATGCAAGGCACCAGCATACCAGGTCCTAAATATCTCAGGAAAGAATGTGTAGTGATCCAATCCTCATACTCCTGCGTCACCCCTGTGTCTGCTATCTCTCTCCTCATATCCCATGCCACATAAGGAGTCTGCTGGAACTCTGCTAATGCCTTCTCGTACGAAGCCATCGGCCCCCATCGGACCCTCTCTGCATGTGTCCGTGCAAAGTGTGCCTGTCCCTGTGGCATGCCCTGCCTCCTACCAAATTGTCTCAACACTCGGCCCACCATCTGTCTCTCTAGGATATGCCGTGTCCGGCATATCAGCCACCTAGTCTGAAAGCAGTACGGCAGCTCGTCTCCCTCGTCGTCCCAGGGCTTGCAGTCTAGATATGGTCGCCAGATGACCACATCTACTCCATCCAAGGTATGTCTCCAATACTCTAGCTTCCCCAACCTGTGCTGGGAAATCACTCCTGCATAGCCATAACTGTATGGCTCTCCTCGCTGCGTCGCAAAGACACATATCAGCCTAGTCATCACTATGTTCTCCCACAGCCAAAACTGTAGCAATAATACCCCAGCTGATAGACTCGTGCTATGGTGGTACACCACCTGATGCATGTCATGGTATAGGTGGGCCAGTATGTAGACTCCCCATGCATATCGGGTGCCCTCAGTCAGTATCTGCTCCATAATCCTGCCCCATCCGATAGGGAACCCATGCGATCTCCTGTCTGGTCATACAATGCCCCCGATCAGTCTAGCCACAATCCTTGGGAAGTAGTCATAGCACTCATATATATCCTGCCACGGGATGACCTGTCCAACTAGCTTAAGATCATCAAACACTCGCTGGCACTCGGTGAGTCCCGCATCCTGCTGTGCATCATACTCCACTAACTCACCCACCACAGGTAAGTGCAGTATCCGGTAAACGTCCTCCAAGGTCACAGTCATCTCTCCAATCGGAAAGTGAAAGGTCCCATCCTCGCTGTGGAATCTGTCCACGGCAGCTGTCAGCAGTCAACGGTTCGCCTGCACCTCGGGCATGAAGCATACATAGTCTAAACCCATGGCACCAAGCGCCACTCTGTCTATCTCTGTCAGCATGTATCTATGTAATAGGGGCATGGGAAACGTCTCCCTCAACTGCAATGTGTCTCGAATGTCCTCCTACAAGCAAGCAAGGCAATGCATCAGTCTCAAGTGGTATATACCATACTCAACATATCTACTGAGCTATATCAACTCAACTTAGCATCTCAAATTGATCAAAACAGCACACTACATCTCTTGACTAGATTCCTGTGATCTCGGAGATAGCTCATCGATTCCCACGTCAAACAGGATGCTAATCGAATCAATTTGGCTAAGTAATTTGCTATCCCAAGCAAATGCGCCACTACAGGTGGTAAAAGTGCAGTTTCTTGGTGTATACGCCGCTAGAATCAACATATGCGCAGCTAAACATAGATGCGCCTCTACAGTGCACATATGCGCAGTTCCAATATATGCGCCGCAACATTTAGTATATGCGCTGCCATATTACAGAAGCACGGCTATAATACACGTATGTGCCGATTTCACAGATGCGTCACTACATTACATGCATGTGCTGACTAAATACGCATGCGCAGCATAATTACAGAAGCGCAGCTACAAAGAATACATGCGTCGCTTTCATGCATGCGCCGCCAAAATCGGCATATGGGCCGTGAAACGACAAATGCACCGCTTTGCGTAGCATATGCGCCATTCTGCACTTCTGCGCATATGTTTTCCCTATTTTCTATGTGCATTTATGACACCCTAAATCAACCCTAGGGGAAATTTTTTGAAGCACATACCGGGGGTCCTGCCTCTGCTGGCCGCCCGAATCGACGGACTCACTCGAATCAATGCTCCTCGCATGGAATGTCTGCTGCTCTGGCTGCCATGTTGCTCCAAGTTGGTCTAGGCTCTCTCAATCCAATCCAGAGCAAACAAGTGTACAAATGACTATTCTTGTGGACCCAGCTCCTATTTATAGCCTTCAAACCCTAATTCTGGCCAGGTGATGACTGTGACTACTTCCCGTGCCCATTTTTCCTCTAATTTTCTTCCCGTTTCCCTGAAATGTGTCCTTTTTCCTCTTGCCTATCCTAACCCCTTCGTCTTCGTGAGATTGTCCGTCTCTGATTCTTTCACCCTTTTCCCATCCAATCTCCTGAGGGGGCATCCTATCATCAGTAAGCCTATACCGGGGGCAAACTGGGGCATGTATCGTCATTCAAACCATCGACTTCTTTGAGGCAATGCTATAAACAACATTGCATCAAAGAGGGGCAAAATGTATACGCCTAAAAATGACACAAATCATCCTAACTAAATATTCTAAAGATTTATTCTATTCTTCTATTAATTAAATAAATATTCCAAATTTATTTAATCAATTCATTGTTCCGTAATTAAATAAATTCAATTTATTTAATTAAAATTCTTCTAAATGACCTACACAATTAAATAATCATAAATTATTTAATTAATCCAAATTCCTCTATCCTAAGTTCTAAATTCCAAAAATCCACCTCACCTTTACACCTGACCTTTCCCAACTCACCTTGTCCACCTCATCAGGTTGCACATGTAATTAAATATATTTAATATTTAATTATCTTATTTTCCCTCACCCACATGGCCTATTTCTTCTCAAATCAGAGGTTAGTTAACTAATCAATCAAAAGTGTTAACTAACTTGTTAATTGAGTCAATTCCTCAATCAATTCAGTCAGTTCCACAATCCACTCTTCTAACTGATCAATCAAGTCTGTTAACAGACCAGTCAATGGAGTTAACTCTCCAATCAATTTTGTCACATCCCCTCTTTCACGATGGAGCTGGGACACTTGTCACATTTCTACTGGTTGCACATTCCTCAACCATCCTCAGCCGTTGATCTTCATATCTCCTCTCAACCGTTGATTCCCATTCTTCCAAGTCTATAAATGAAGCTTCATACCTCCATTCTAATGATCCAGGCTTTTGACATTGTTACTCTGTAGAAATATCACCAGCGCGCCTTTCGCATCTTTTGACCATTCACAAGCTTGAGATCACATACTTGCATTGGAGCTCATCTTCATTGTATATCACCATAGCCATTTACCATCGACTTCCTCAAACACAGCTTAAAAGAGTGCACTCTCTGAGGGCTCATTTCATCTGCGAAAGGACGGTTGTAATAGGCAAACAACAGAAGCATCGATTTTAGGGAAGGTTTTCTTTGTGTTATTCATTGCTAGTTTCGTTTAATCTTTCTTGTTATCTCTTATTCTGTTGATGTTTGGGTCTTATCTAATTCATTTGATTGATCACCATTTTACCCTTACAGATTTCACAAAAAATTGCACGTCCATTGATTCTACTATGTGTTGGGGATATTGATTATTAGAGAAAGAACACAATATTCCATAGAATCTATCTCAATTACCCTAAACTCCTTTCACAAGGAAAATATCCCTTTTCTTTATTAGGCGATAATCTTCTAGGAAATATAGCTTTAGATAGGCATCAAAAAAATCCTCAGTGACGCCCTTAATGATATCATCAATCGAAAGAATATGGATACACCTACTATACTTATTACATCCAGCTGCAATCTTTGCCTGCTCCAGATCCCCTACATAGAAAACTATTGCAAGTATGGGCCTAACAGGTGTTGTCATTGATGTCAACATACTCCTTTTGAATTGATGATAAGGATTGGATAAGTTGTATGTTGAGGATATTGAGAAAATTAGTCCTATCAGGAACAAAGAAGAATAGTGAGGACAGTAAGGTAAAGATCCAAGCTAAGATGAAGATTAGAGGATGCGCATCAAAGGGTTTGTAGATATGTTTCTTAAGATGATCCAGTAAAGATTTCAGAGGTCCGCATGAAGATCTGAAGGAGTTATGGCCACTTGAGTAAAACCAGTTCTAGCAGATGTTTAGAGGTGATAGAGTGACACGGATAGGTCCAGTGAGATCCAGAAATGCTATATCTTCTTCTGTGGATTTGGTGGAGTGTTTAGGAGGTCAATGTGAATTAACAACCCATTTGGTTCATGGTCTGGAGTTCCACAAGCATCTATTCCAATATGGCAGTGATGACAAACTATGTTCTTGAGCTTCCAGATGAAGGAGAGAATGATTTCAGTAAGCAAAAGTAGTGTGGATGTTCTTGGCGATTCAAGAAAGCTTATGGAGGTCTTTGGATTGTGACCAGTTCATGTTGGTAGTCTACATTGAAGATTGAGCTCGTAATTAAAGAATTACTTCCAGATGATGATGTTCTTCCTAAGTCTGGCCAACCAGATAAGTTACACATCTTGCGGATGATCTTGAAGATGTTTTATGAAGCATAGCACATTCCCAAAAGAAGATTGAAGTCCAAGATCTATGTGGCCGACAGTGTGATGATCTGCATGAAGTCTTTTGTAATTATTCAAGTTGTATTTTCTTTGTAAAGTGTGCCGACTTGGATGATTATCCCTAAGTTGATGTCTTGTATAAATAAGAAGTTCTAAAGTCATTTTAAAGGTATCTTATGGAGATGAGTGAGTGGTAGAGAGGAGCAGAGTGAAAGGCAGAGAAAAATTATTGGGCTTAAATCAAGCTGACTCAAGCATGGTCAAGATGCTATTCTTTAGTTCAAGTATGTAATATTTATTATTCTGTAGATAGTGTGTCTCCTGTAGGCAATGGGCCTCTTGTGAGTAGTGTTCCCTAATTATCATGTGCCATTTTGTTCTTCTTATTCTTTTAAGAGAGAATACAATCTTGGGTTAGTCACCCTGTGGTTTTTCCCTTAACTGGGTTTTCCACGTTAAAATCTTGGTGTCACATGTCTTAATATGTTTATGCTCTTGAATTATTGCATTATGTTTTCATGATTGATTTATTATTATGCTGCTGAATTACAAAAAGGATTTAAGTTATTAATTGTAAGAAAGTTTTGAACAACTGATTCACCCCCCCTCTCAATTGTCTGTCCTGAATCTAACAATTGGTATCAGAGGTAAGTTCCCCTAAATCAGCTTAACCACTTGAGGAGATCTGGGATGTCGTCCTACAAGAAGGGTAGTCTAAGGTTTGATGGAACCAATTTCACTCTCTAGAAAAGTCATATGGAATGTCACTTGCAATGTAAGGGAATGCAATATCGGATCATGACTATAGAGAAGTATGCTCCTCCACGGAATGGTTTGAGAACTGTAGATGAAATCAAAGAAGCTGAAAATAATCTTTAGACTAAAGAAGCTCTACTAAGTGCCTTATCTATTCAGAGCTAAGAAATGTCATAGATCTAAAAACTGCATATGAGACTTGGGAAAAACTGGAACTTCTGCATAAAGGAGACAAGTATGTTAAATGTGCCAAGCTACAGAGTCTGAAAGGAAAATTCAAAAACTTGAAGATGAGTGAAGATGAAAATATCACTACATTTATGCCAAGAGTAAATGAGCTTGTTTATGGCATTAGATGTGCTGGTGGAGTCTTGTATGAAGATGAGATTGTTGCCAAAGTTCTTAGATCCCTGCCCGCTTCTTACAAGTACAAGGTTGTTGCTATTGAAGAATTCAGATCTTTTTCAAATATCACAAGAGATCAATTGGTTGGTAAATTAGCTGCATTTGAATTGGCCAAGTTTGGAGATGCACCCCCAAGACTGAATCTTCTTCAAAGCTAGTGCCTCTGTAAAAGGAAAACAAAAGTTTGATCCAGGAGAGAACTCCTCAAAGAAACTATCATGGTATGAAAAATAAAGAAAAGATCTGGAAGAAGATGAAGCAGAAGCTACTCAAATTGAAGCCCTTATTGTAAAAAGACTACCAAGAGGATCTGGTAAGTATGAAGGGAAATTACCTTTTAAATGTTTTAACTACAATAAGATTGGTCATTTTGCCTCAAGGTGTCTGAAAAAATTTTCAAGGCCAAATCCTAACAGATCAATATTCCCAAATAAATGTTACTATGTTCATGAAGATGATGATGATGGAGTAACATATGATGAATCAAAGACAGGAAAAAAATCCAAAAGTGACTGGGTGTTTATTGCCATCAAGGAAGAAGATCCAATGTCCTCTAAATTTGTCAATCATAATATGGTAGAAAGAGCTCTGGCTGCCCAAGTTAAAGAAAATGATGATTGGGTCATTGACAGTGGATGCTCCCACCATATGACAGGTGACAAAATAAGTTCATTAATTTGGAAAGATATGAAGGAGGAGTGGTAAAATTTGGTGATAATTCTACTTTCAGAATCAGAGGTAGAGGAACCATTTCTTTTGATAGAAAGAACAAAACCAGTAATGGATTATATGTTGAAGGTCTAAAGAACAATCTTCTCATTGTTGGACAGTTGGTGGACAAAGGCTATGATCTCCGATTCAAAGATGGAAAATGCAAGATCGTTGAAAGTTGCAGAATAGAGATTGAATCCGGTAATAAAACAAAAGGTAATATCTTCCACTTGGTTGGTACTAGTAAAAGTTGTTTATTTGTTCAAATTGATCAGAGTTGGTTGTGGCATAGGAGAATGTGTCATGTGAATTTTGATAATATCATCAAGATAAGCAACACTCAGGCTGTAAGAGATCTTCTAAGACTAGTGAAACCTACTAATAGTTTGTGCAAAGAATGTCAGTTGGGTAAGCAAAGTAGAGTCACATTCAAAAGTAACCAACAGTCTTCTACTAGATTATTAGACTTACTTCATACTGATCTATGTGGTCCAACAAGAATCAGGAGTGTGCAAGGTGATAGGTACTTCATGTTATTAATTGATGACCATTCCCAGATGATGTGGGTGATTTTTTTGAAAGAGAAATCTGAGGCTCTTCATAAATTCAAAATCTTCAAGGCTATGAAAGAAAATGAAATCAGATTGAACATAAAATGTCTGAGGTCTGATAGAGGTGGAGAATTCACATCAGGTGAGTTCATAGAATTCTATGAGAAACATGGGATAAAAAGGTAGTTGTCTGCTCCAAGGACTCCACAGTAGAATGGAGTAGTGGAGAGAAAGAACTAAACCATCCAGGAAGCATCTAGCACTATGATGATGGAAGCAAATGTTACTTAGATCTACTAGAAAGAAGCTGTAAGCATTGCAGTCTATACTCTTAATCGAGTACAAATTAGAAGCAATACCGGTAAGACTCCTTATGAACTCTAGTTTGGCATCACTCCCACTGTTAAGTATTTCAGAGTCTTTAGTAGAAAATGTTACATTAAAAGAGATGTAGATCTAGGCAAATTTGATGCTAGAAGTGATGAAGGTATATTCTTGGGTTATTCTACTCAAAGGAAAGCATACTGATGTTATAACAAGAGATTGAGAAAGATTATAGAAAGTACATATGTGAAAGTTGATCAAGGTATTGAAAAACCCTCAAGGTTTTATGAATATGATGAAGATGATAAGAATGATGTTTTGGTCCAAGGAATCCAAGACCCTTCTAAAATTCACATCCATACTGATCTGGTGAATCAGGAAGAAGAGATAATTTTAAATGAACCTATTCAAGAAATAAAAGTGCAAGAAATTCCCAAAATTCCTAGATATGTAAGACTAAATCACTCTTAAGATCAAATCATAGGTGATAAAATCAAAGGTGTTCAAACAAGAAGAAAGATTGCTCAAGACTCAGAAGAGTATTGTCTGATTTCAAAGATTGAACCAAAGTCAATGAATGAAACATGCAATGATGAAAGCTAGACTAAAGCAATGGAGGAAGAGCTAATGCAAATTGAGAAAAATCACACTTGGGATCTTGTTTCTAGACCTAGAAATAAGAATGTGATTGGAACCAAATGGGTTTTCTAGAATAAACTAAATGAAGATGGTGAAGTAGTTAAAAACAAAGCTGGATTAGTCTACAAGGGTTGCTCTCAAGTAGGAGTTGATTTTGAAGAAACTTTTGCTCCGGTGGTAAGAATTGAAGCAGTTAGATTATTTCTTGCCTTTTCTGCCTTCAAGGACTTCAAAGTATATCAAATGGATGTCAAGTCTACCTTCCTGAATGATGACTTGGAAGAAGAAGTATACATTGAGCAACCAGATGGATTTCAATTGTCTGATCATGGTGATATGGTCTGCAAGTTGAAGAAAGCACTATATGGACTCAAACAAGCCCCAAGAGCCTAGTATGAAAGATTGGATAAGCATCTTTTGAAGATTGGTTTCAACAAAGGCAATGTTGATAGTAACTTGTGCTTCAAAATTGATCATGAAAATATCTTAATTATTGAAGTGTTTGTTGATGATATCATTTTTCGAGGAAGAGATAGTATGTACAAAACTTTTACAAATCAAATGAAAAGTGAATTTGAGATGTCCATGTTTGGGGCAATGAATTTCTTCTTGGGTCTGCAAATCATTCAAACAAAGAAAGGAATCTTCATTTCATGGACCAAATATGTGAAAGAATTGTTGAAGAAAGTTGGGATGGAAGACTCAAAACCAATGAGTACTCCCATGGAAACTAGATGTAAATTGAGCAAAGATGATGACTCTCCTGAAGCTGATCAAAAAAAGTACAGGTCAATGATTGGAGGATTATTGTATCTTACTCGAACTAGACTTGACATTATGAATGTTGTTGGTCTTGTTGCTAGATTCCAAGATGATCCTAGAGAATCTCATGTCATGGCAATCAAGAGGATTTTTAGATATCTAAAAGGGACAGTTCAGTATGGTTTGTGGTATCCTAGAGATCATGATTTCTCTCTTCATGCATATACAGATGCAGATTGGGCAAGAGATGTGGATGACCAGAAGAGTACCAGTGGTGGACCATTATTTTTGGGGAAGAGATTAGTTTCTTGGCTGAGAAAGAAATAAGAAGCGATATCTTTGTCCACTACATAAGAAGAATATATTGCAGCAGTAGGTAGTTGCACTCAAGTTTTATGGATGAAACAAATGCTAAGAGACATCAGAGTGGAGTATGAGGAACCTATCACAATCTTCTATGATAATTCAAGTGCAATAAATATATCAAAAAATCTAGTGTTGCATTCAAAGACAAAACATATGTCCATCAAGTTTCACTTTTTGAGAGAGCAAGTGAACAAGAATGAAGTCAAATTGGAGTTTGTGCCTTCCAAGGATCAGATTGTAGATATATTTTTTAAACCTTTACCTAAGGACTCTTTTGAGTATCTCAAGGAGAAGTTAGGGGTTATTAAACCTCTGATTCTGAATTAAGGTGCACTGATGTGCATCAGTCCAGTGGATCTCACAATCATATCTTGTGGTCCAAATTGATGATGGGAAGCTACTACTCAAGAGGAGTAGCTAGTATGATTCTGAAGTGATGCAAGTATGTGCCCTTTGCCATTAATGTCAAAGGGGGAGAGAAGACATGTGAAAAACAAGTGGTTGTTGATCAAAGGGGGAGCAGTAAAGGAAGAGAAGACATGTGAATGGTTGTTGTTGATAGGAGGAGTTATGTCATTGAGGAGAAGTTCTTGTCTTGATGGTTAAAATAGTTTTTCACATCATACGTTGCCATTAATGACAAAGGGGGAGATTGTTGCAAGTATGGGCCTAACCGGTGTTGTCATTGATGTTAACATACTCCTTTTGCATTGATGATAAGGATTGGATGAGTTGTATGCTGAGGATATTGAGAAAATTAGGCCTATCATGAACAAAGAAGAATAGTGAAGACAATAAGGTAAAGATCCCAGATAAGATGAAGATCAAAGGATGCACATCAAAGGGTTTGTAGATATACATCTTAATATGATCTAGTAAAGATTTGAGAAGTCCACATGAAGATTTGGAGGAGTTATGACCACTTGAGTAAAACTAGTTCTGGCAAATGTTCAGAGGAGACAGAGTGACACAGATAGGTCCGGTTAGATCTGAAAATGCTATATCTTGTTCTACAGATTTGGTGGAGTGTTTAGGAAGTCAATGTTAATTGAAAACCCAATTGGTTCATGGTCTGGAGTTTTTCAAGCATCTATTCAAATATGGCAGTGATGATAGACTATGTTCTTGAGGTTCCAGATGAAGGAGAGAATGATTTCAGTAAGTAGAAGTAGTGTGGATGTTCTTGGTGTTTTAGAAAAGCTTGTGGAGTCTTTGGATTGTGACCAGTTCATGTTGGTGGTCCACATTAAAGATTGAGCTCATAATTGAAGAATTACTTCCGAATGATGATGTTCTTCCTAAGTCTGGCTGACCAGATAAGTTACACATCTTGTGGATGATCTTGAAGATGTTTTGTGAAACATAGCATGTTCCCAAAAGAAGATTGAAGTCCCAAATCTATGTGGCTGATAGTATGATGATTCGAATGAATTCTTTTGTAATTAGTCATGTTATATTTTCTCTGTAAAGTGTGTCGACTTGGATGATTATCCCTAAGTTGATGTCTTGTATAAATAAGAAGTTGTGAAGTCATTTCAAAGGTACCTTATGGAGATGAGTGAGTGGTAGAGAGGAGTAGAGTGAAAGGCAGAGAAAAAGTATTGGGCTTAAATGGAACTGACTCAAGCATGGTGAAGATGCTATTCTTCAGTTCAAGTATGTAATATTTATTATTCTGTAGATAGTGTGTCTCCTGTAGGTAGTGGGCCTCTTGTGAATAGTGTGCTCGGGCAGTGAGCCCTAATTGGCATGTGCCATTTTGTTCTTCTTATTCTTTTAATAGAGAATACAATCTTGGGTTAGTCACCCCATGGTTTTTCCCTTAACTGGGTTTTCCACGTTAAAATCTTGGTGTCACATATGTTAATATGTTTTTGCTCTTGAATTGTTGCATTATGTTTTCATGATTGATTTATTATTATGCTGTTGAATTACAAAGAGGATTTAAGTGATTAATTGTAAGAAAGTTTTGGATAATTGATTCACCCCTCTCTTAGCTATCTGTCCCGAATCTAACAAAAACTACATCCACAAATCTTCTCTCTCCATCTGTTTCATCAAGAGCTCCTAGAGGTGTAAATCCAGCTAGAAAAAAATGCAATCGGTGACCCTCAAAACTTCACAAAAGAATCTGCAACCCTTCTAAAAAAATAAACATGACCTCTCTAGTCAAAATACCGCCTTCAAGCAATAAAACAAGCTTGGGGATTCACAGTTCCATTTTCCTCTTGTGTTTGATAGTACCAATGCCACAATCTCAAACTTGGTGAAAACTTAATGAGTAGGAAGGGCTTCTAGTCATTGTTGCTCTAATACCATGTTGATGCACCCAGGAGCTTGTACTGCAAACCAAAATAAGCTTCACAAAACACTAAGAAGCAACACAACAGAAGCTATTTCACTAGCATAAAACACATTGAGATGAGATATGTTACAATGTCCAAACCCAGAAAGAAATAGCTAGGTAAAATGAGGTATGAGAATAACAACCTCCAACTACCTCAATAGTAAAAGAAATAAATGCACCTAAACATTAGCCTAACTTAAGCCTACTCTAACATGGCCTATAGCTCCTAAACAGTGTGTCTAAGTCCCATTTCCAATCCTTCCACCATGGTTTGAGTGGTCGAAACCTAATTTTCTGAAGCATTCGACAAGCAATAGCATCAATCATAGACTGAAAACTCTCCTGATCTATATTAACAATCTTAAATTTCAATTTCAATTTAGGCCAAGATAGAAATTTCTTAGCGGCCCTATTGAAGAAGTTTGAAAACACAAAAGCACCTCTTTTTAAAAAGTTGCAAGGCATTGATCCATGGAAGCTTAGCCAAGGGGTGGTCTTGACAAGAGAGAATAAGAGGTCACCAAATAGACTACTAATTAATAGAAAGGTCATTATAGAAATCATTTTCTACAAAACATTGCCAAGTTTTAATGGCTTCCCAAACATTCCAAATGCTCTTGATAACAAACATGCCCTCAATCTTGATAGTGCCCCTCATTATAAGAAGAGTGCCAAAAAAATAAGGCCCTTTCATGTCATCCATCTTTAGGGGACACGAGAGACAATACAGTTTCTATTGATGTGAATTTTCTAGGCCTCATTATCCTCTAAGGCCTAGATAATTCATGTAGCACATAAGGCAATGTCTTGCCTATAGATGGAAAGCAATCGTAATCCTTCAGGTGCATGAGGAAGGAAACAATACTCCCAGGACACATGATGGAAGCGTTGATGCCCATCATAGGAATCCCAACGAAAATATTTGAGTAGTTTCTTAATTTTCAGATAGGAGGCCTTGAAGGGGACCCAACAACAAGAATAAGAAACTTGAATGGTAGCTAAGATTTTAGAGAAAAAATAAAACTTACCAGCTAAAGAGAGGGACTTGGTAATCCAATAATTAAGCTTTTTTTAATTCCACCAATCACAACTTGCTACATCTTGGATGGAGTGGCCTATAACATAAAGGGAATGCATAGAAAGTGAAACAATTCCCCATGCCCAATCCATTTCTACCCAAAGTTATTAATCCAACTTCAGTTGGGTAGAAATGATTGTCTATAATGTTGCATCTTTTTTTATTGAATTCTCAAACTAAAGGCCTATCAAAAGATGTCAAAGGATTGGAGGGCTTGTTTGACATTGGTTTCTTCCTTAATGAAGGTTAAAAAGAATCATTAGCAAAATGATCATTAAGAAATTGCTTCAAAGGGTTGGGAAGAGATATTCCCTTAATAGTGAATTGAGAGACTGTGTGGGCCAATTTACATAGCCTAATTCATTTGTAGTAAGAACATACAGAGCTAGGGCAAGGGGACATCCTTGATTAATAGACTAATGAAGCCTAAAAGGTTTGATTATTTACTAGATATGGTGATGCAAGTTAAAGCATTAGTAACTCTAGCATCTAAATAGACTTGATAAACTGAGGCCTAAATCCAAACAATAGAGCATGGTGAGGATAAATGACCATTCAATATGATCATAAGAATAAGCAAATTCAATTTTATGAAAAATGGCTAGCTGCTAATATTAGCAAACCCATTCCATCCCTTCCCACATTGCAATGACTTTATCCAATATAAATCTATATTTAATCCAACTTATCCATTTAGGATGAACTAACAAAGAGAACATAGGTTGAAGCTTGAGAGCCATCACCTTGGAAAAGATTTTGTATGAAACATTCAACAAAATAATCAACTGTCAGTTGGTGATTTCTTGAGGATCACTATCTTTAGGTATGAATTTGATATTTCCTTTGTTAATTAAATGCCCAAGGACTTGGAATAAAAAGATTCAAGATAATCCCTATGAAGGTCTTTTCCTATACTATTACAAAAGGATTTATAAAATTTGTTGGATTTATTACATCATTAATATAGTATAGTATATTTTGTAGAATAATAATTAATTAATTAATTAACAGGTAAATGTTAATTTATAAATATATATGTTACTTTCTTGTTAGTAATTATATAAATGCTTGAGAGTTACTTTCCCATAGAAGAAGTTATTTGGTTATTGGTTATTCATGAGAAATTGTAAGGCTTTAAAAAGCTTTTGCATTGTAATGAAACTATTATCCAAAAAATATCAATATAATATTTTATGTTTTTTTTTTTTTTTGAGTAAAGGTTTGATTCAATTTGATTATGCTCACCATTTCAATATGGTATCAATGTAGTGTTATGTCATAAAATGTGTACACTAGCATTTTACACCCTGTTTAGCACCCAGTTGGACCTAAAATGTTTACACTTGTCAATCAAGGCCTATTTTAACACATTTTTTAAACATTAAATGATTAATTCTTGATCTCGATGATAAAAATTGATAAAATAACAATGAGACTGACCTAAGCACACTTAGAGAGACTTATGCCAGAGTTTTTGGGGCTAAAGGACAAGGGCACCGAAACACACTAGTCCCCCATTTAGCCCTAACCTAATTTAGAGGTATGTCAGCTTAAGATATCTTAAGTCATTCCTTATGTCAGCCCCATTTAGTTTTATGCATCATTTGTGAGTGGGAATGCATACAAGATAAAGTTAGTTTATTCATTTGAGCATCTCTAAGTTCTTTATGCAATCTAAGGATTCTTGCATTCTCTCTTCTTCTCTCTCATGCTTCTCTAAAGCTCTATATGGCAGATTGTTGTTGTGATACTAACTTATTGCGAGTCTTGTGAAGATATTTCTACTTCTATGGACTACACCAACTTCTTAAGTCAATTTGTGATACTACATTAAGCATTCTAGGTTTTCCATGCTCATGGTGACTTCTTTCCTTCATCCTTTGTTCTAGCATTCCATTCTACTTCAAATTTTCTTCTACCCTCCCAGGGATTTCTCTCCTTATCTCTCATCATTGCTATTATGGATGTTCAAATGCCATTCATAGGTCTTGACCTAGGAAAGCTCCTAAATATCACCCAACCATTTTCCTTCTTGTGTGTGTGCAAGTAGCATTTGAACAGATCTATAAAAAACAAGTTACATGAAGCAAGAACATAGAAGGGCGAAGGCACCTAAAGTTTAACATTATTCAAAACCCTAATTATGGTCTAGGGTTCCCAAGTGACCTATTCTTTTGATCTCTCAATTCTAGATGCAGGTTCTCCTTTGTCTAATGGTCTCCACTGTGCTTTTAGATTGTCTATATCTATTTCTGGTAGTCTGTTATGCTCCAATCTTGCTCAATTAGGGTTTCATGTTTTGTCCTAGTTTGATTGGTTGGATTTGGTTGATTCTAGATTATAAAATAGAGGAACAAAGACCCTATAGTTTGGCTCTCCTTCTTGGGTAGAAACCAAGCTCGGTTTGTGTCCTAATGTTGGATAGAAGAGGGTTTGATCTAGTTTAAACGTTTAGGCTAGGTCTCTCTTTTCTATATAAAATTATGATGAACCCATCATTTATTACACTTTTGCATCCTTCTTGCTTCAGATAGGAGTCATTTTCTGCCCTATATCTGATTAGGTTACATGCATTCATCATTTGACATACTTTCATAGCTTAATTTTACATTGTTTCAATGTTAGGGTTTGCAAAAAACCTTGCATTTTTAGAAAATCTAGCTACTGTTAGACCTAGGGTTTGAAGATTATTGATTTTTTTCAGATATTTTTGTCATCATTAAATTTACTTCATTCACTATAGCATATCATCTTTGTATTTAAGAAAATACATTTTTGAATACATGCATTAAAAAGTGCGAAATCAAGCATCTTAGGCTTAGAAAAAGGCATAGTTTATGCATTGTTTTCATTGCATATGTTTTATATTGTCATACCATGATTTAAATTTATGATTTTCACATCAGGTATGATTTGTATAACAACATTTAATTAGTTCATAATTATACATATTGCATTCAAAACTCTTGTTTGCAAGGGTTTTGTCAAAAAAAAATAGAAAACCTAGTCAAATCAAAACCTAGGGTTTGTAATTAATTTATTGTTTCAAATTTTGCTGCTATCATCTACATTTGAAATCCTATTTTTCATTGCTGTAGCATTTCATAAACATCATTTGTGTTCAAGTTACAAAGAAAAATCATTCTTGCATCAAAGAATTTTTGTTTAAGGAATAACCATCTAAGATATGATAAACCATAACTAGTCTTGCATTTAATGGTTGTATTTGAGGTATTATTTTCAGATCTTTACTATGTTTAATGAGTGATAAATCTTATTTTAAGTTTGTGTAACTCACCATATGTGTCATATTTCTTAAATTTGAAAGAAAGAACAATCATGCATTCATATTCTCTTTGAAATTTCAATGAAAAATCATAAACAAAACAATCTATATTCATTTGACACTCATGCATCTTCATTTAAATAAAATATTTCTAAATACCTCTTCTGTTTACTTGTGAAAATCATTTACACATACTGCACATATTACATTTGCAATAGTTAGTTGTTGTGGTTACTAAAAATAACACTACATTTTTGGAAAGCCTCGCTTATCTTGCACATGTAGATCATTGATTACAAATACTCAAATCATGTCTAAATTCAATTGCACATTGTTGTTCCATATCTCACTTACATGTATTATTGGTCTCTTTGTATTACTTCTATCAATATTAGAGGACTTTGCTAAATTCATCTCCATGAAGGGTATGTGTAGGATCATGATGGGCCAAACTATATCTCTAAGTGGCAATGAAAATACCAAAAATCAGACTTAATCTAGTTCATGTGAAAATTTGAATGGATTATCTACACAATTTGAAAAAAATGTAAGAACAAAATTTGTAGAGGATTGAATCTAGTTTATGAGATACTTTTTTAAAAAAATTAAATTTACTTAATGAAAAATGAATATTTCAATGAACAACTATTAAATTTTTCAAAAAAAAAAGTGGGTGTCATTACAGCCAACCTAACTATGAGAAACAAAAAATTGAATCTTTCAAAATAAGTAGAGGACTTGTGCCTGGATGTGACACATAGTTTTTTTTTTTTAATTGCAATAAAATAATTAGTTATGATTTTTTTACTGTGACTTTTTTTTAAAAACTAAAAATTAATTTTCTAGCCAACCTAACTCGATAAAAAAAAATGGAATTCAAATTTTTTTTAACCTATAGCTAGAAACGCATGGAGTGTGATGCATCTTTCGGATCTGAAAAAGGTGAAACTGTTTGAAAGTTATGGATTTTTTTCAACTAGTGTGTCCATCAGGATTTCAGACACACACTATATAGAAAATTATTAATAATTATTTAATAAAATGACAACAAAATAAATATTATATTTTTAGAAAGCTGACAATTTCTTCATTAAACCCTTTTTATTTTATCAAAATTGCATAAAAACGTTATCAGCATGAAGGGTGAAGTTCGAAGAAGAGAGTGAAACCTGAAAAAATGTTTGAATTTAGGAAAAGTCAACAACAAAAATAGATATCTATTTTTCTTTTGTAAATGGCAAATGAATATCTATTTTGGGCAGCTAGAAATAGATATCCATTTTCTAGAAATGGATATCCATTTTTGGGAAACAAATATCTATTTCTGGGCTGCCCAAAACCTTGTGGTTGTGTGTTTATGCTTCATTCCTCATGGTCCTTGTAGTGTATTAGTGTGTATATTTCATGATTGATGTGTATGCAAGTGTATACTTCATGACTTATGTGTATTCATGTGTATACTTTGTGACTTATGCATATTCATGTGTATGCTTCGTAGATTATGTGTATCCATGTGCATACTTAATGTATATTGCATGTATTTACGTGTAAGGTTCATGCCTTATGTACATTCATGTATATACTTCATGTCTTACGTGTATTGAACTCTATCGTGTTACTTACCTCCTCCCTATAATGAATCCCATGCACTCCTTATCTCTCTCTTTCCATGCTAAGTTCTTTTATGCAGTGATGTTAGACTTAGATCTTCAAGCCATCCACATTCCACTTTGCATTATTACATTTACTATTAGCTTATATTATACACTTTCCTTTCCTCATTCTCTTGAAACCCAAGATTACACATTGACTAATCCATTGAATGATTCATCCAAAGCTTTATGCTAGTCCCTTGTCTTTTCACATTATCTAGACTATATCCTACATTTCACATACTTATACTATACACATCTCCTATACACTTCCACTTTTCCATATGTACATGGTGTACTTCTATTTTATAGTTGAAAGAAATTTTCTTACCATCTTGGTATATAAGATTGGGATGGCATTATGAAATTCACTTGAATATGTTGTGACCCCTTGTGCCTCTACACCTTATTTTCCTACAACCTATTCTCCATATTATCCTTGTACATCATTTAGTTTATCACTTATAATCACATTATCTCTTGTTACTTTCTGATCTTTGATCTTCTATCAACTTTATTTGAAAGTTCACCTTGTTCTCTTTCATCCCATTTACCACTCTATCATCACACCGACCATTACACTTTTTGGGGCATAGTCTTACTTGTTCGGATCCTATTTCTATATTAGTTTATTTTCGCTATCTTTTTTACTGTATCATCTCTTTGGGACTGTTTAGTATGAAAAAGAGGGGTGTGATGGATGTGGTTGTTTTAGTTTGAATCCTCCTTTCCACTAAACATTCCAAGGGCTTTTCAACTGAGTGTGTCTCCTATCGAGAGGAGAGTCATCTATCAGAATGGGTTGCCACTTGGTTTTCTGCTGTGAAATTTAGAAGTTATCACACAATGTCTCTAATTAATGCTCTAATGCTCTTAAAACCCTAATTTAAGCAAAACAATAATTAAATCTACAAATTACAACAAATGCTACTTGAATTAGACAAAGGGAAGAAAACCTTAACTCACTATTTTTTGCAGTCTAGAAAATAGAAATTTCGGGGCCAATGGTGATGGCACCCAAGTCCACTATGTTGCTTTTTTTGTAGAATCCCGATCTCCTTCCGACACTGATTTCTATTGTATCTCCAGTTTCTGGTAATCTAAGAGTGGAGGACAATGTTGATGGCACCCTAGTCCACTAAGGAATATTCTTCAGGATGTCGGAAGCTCTGTAAACCCTGATGATCGCTATCTAGTCTATTTTTGTAGCTTCAGATGCAGAGGACAATGTTGATGGTGCCCTAGTCCAAGCAAGCTCCTCCTTCAGGATCTGAAATCTCCACAGTGTCCTGCTCACCACAACTCCACTTCTTCCTCTTTTGCAACCTGTAACCTACAATCACAAGAAGTGTGGGAGGGGATTGTGGTGTTTAGAGGCTTGCCTTAGTCAAGCCCCAGAGAAACATTCAAGTCTTCTGAGCACCACTGTCAGAGAGTGCATATCCTTGTGGGATAGAGGCAAAAATCCAAATGATAATGATGATAAAACACAATAGATGTCACCTTGATGATGAATCTCTCGTGGAAAGAAGAAGTTCTTCAATGCCATGAGGAGAAGATGTAATCCAACTTGGAAAAACAAACATAATAACAATGATCTACTCTACAACACAATGATGTCATAAAATCTCAAGTATGCATAAAGTTCACAATCATCTTCTAGTTTCGAAATGACAACCTACATATGCTTATATATGCAACTATTAAGAGTCCCATCAAGAATTTCATAATTAAAACTTATGATGTTAGCCTGGAACCCAAATAATAGTCACAAACCTAACATTTGAATTTAGGGCAGACCCAAAATAGGGTTGGACTAGGGCACTAGCGCCCTTGTCCACCCCCCTATCTTTGTTCTAGAATCATTAAATTAGCACCCCCTAGCTCCTATTTTTCACAAGACCCAAGGGTTTTTTCATCGGGAGTCTGAATTATTATGTAAGATGCTCTAAATGCAATCTAAAGACTCGGTAGCTAAACCTTAATAGGAAGAAGCCCCCAAGGGTGCATTTTTCCAACATAACATTTAGCCCCCACTTTAATGTATGTATTAAATGCAAGGCCAATACATGCATTAAAGTAAGGTCAACAAACACAGCAAACATGCCAAGCACGGAGAAGACACACCAAACGCATTGAAGACAATAATATGCATGCAAAACATAGAGAATACAACATTGAAGACATGTTGAACACAGAGAATATAATGAATGCAGTGATTATTTTCTTTTTTTTATGTTCTCATGTCTGAAATGGAAAATGCAAGTACAAGGAAAGTAAACAAACAAATCCCAAAAAGTGTAGAGGAGTTGTTCACCACTAGTCTTGCACTTTTTGAGAATAGACACGCCAAACAAAATCCCAAGGTGTAGAGGAGTTGTTCACCACTAGTCTTGCACCTTGAGAACAAACATGTCAAACAAATCCCAAAGTGTAGAGGAGCTCATCGCAGCCAGTCTTGCACTTTGAGAATAAGCACGCCATACACACACACATGGGAGACACAGAGAAAACACAGTAGACAAGCGATGGAGTGAAACTATTGCTAGGTTCATCACCATCTTAAGCACATTACAGGCAGACATCGATGATTGGGTTTTTCCACAACAATCACCAAAAACATGCTTAAGGGTTGAGTTAGTCATAGAACCACTACCTGCCACGCAATGAGGACTTTTGAAAATGACAAGATAGTGCAATCTCTCTGAGAAATACACCATCCCTACCTTGTGATGAGGGCTTAAGGTAAAAGGATATGCTCGATATCCTGCCTCTATAGAGGGCTTAAATGATTGTGATTGATTTTCAGATTGTTCAAACAAGCTTTACTATGATCTAAAGAAGACAACTTACCTTATATATAACCCCACCTTAAGGTGGTTGATATCATGTATTGATATCAACCACATTAAGGTAGGAAGAAACACACAAGAGAACACGAGATCTCACAAAGCACATACCCCCCAGAGGTGACATGTACTTTGCAATTGCCAAATGTTCCCACAAACACATCCCTACAAGAAAAGTGTTAGTGTCCAAATAATCATGATAAACAACAATGCATATGATCAACTATATGAAAGAGTCAAGCAAGGCGATATTCATGATAAACAAAGTGCATAGAGCAGTAGTATTATTAAAGTGTTGTTAGCAAGATAAGATAACATCAACATCAATGTCAAGATAGAGAAATCACATGAAGTGATTCCACTAGCCAAGTGTCGGATAATATGTTACAACCCCGTTGTCATATATGGACTAGGTCCATTTTTTTATTACTCGCTAAAGAGATGCTAGGCCCGCATTAGTATAATATGTTTTTCATCATCCACCAGCTATGTGGAAACACTAGAGGAATGTAAACAATAAATCAGAAAGGAGAACAAGTGCCTTAGGGATAGTCATGTAGGAGAGTGCCCCCAAATCACCAACCGCAACACTATGTCCATAAGACACAACACACAACAATGAAATTAGAGGAGACAAGATATAGAAGAATGATGATACAAATAGAAGAAGGTCACAATAGGGGTGGTTTCCTTGTATCCTTGACTTTACATAAGAATCAAGGGTTATCCTAGGAGGGCTAACAACACATAACACATCATGGCAGAAACACATAACGAGAGATAAAGGGTTAGAGATACTTACCTATAGAGAGGTTCATGCTAGAAGTCATCTTCGAGGAGGTCATCATCCTCCACATCCTGAATTCTAGATGAAAGTGGTAAGGTACCAAAGCCCAACTATTGTTATTATTTTCAACTTGTTCATCTTTAAGCTCTTCTTGATTTTTTTCAATGTTAGGTTGAATGTTCTCTTGTTCATTTGCGATCCATTGGGCATAAGCTTGTCTTCTCCTCCTCCTTTCTTTTTCTAGTCTATTTCTTCTTGTCTTATTTATTATTTACACATTGTTGGGTTTTCCATAGTTTGAACAGTAGAGGAGGAAGCACCATGTTCAAATCTCATTGGTCTTGGTAGAATATTTTGTTGTCAATGAAAGCCTCCCGATCCCTATAAGGATGATGGGGGAGGGACCTCAACATAAATACAATCTCTCCATGGACAAGGTGGGTTATGGAACCTTTCCTTATCCACATTTCTCATGTCAAAAATTTCATCAAAACCATAAAAATCTTATTTTATGCTTGTTTCTTGTTCTTCTCTTCTAGGTTGCAAAGGCAACCTGGCCACTCAAGCTAGGTGTTTTTCTTTGCATTTTCTATTTCTATGAAAGTTCTATCTCTTCATGGCTAAGGATCTGCCTTACGTTGCGGCCAAAAGTAATCAAGAATAAAGTTCTTGTCCTTAGCTGGAGGTTGATAATCATTACAACAGCTAGTATGAATCTCTCCACAAAAAGGAAACTTTATACATTTGTGAATAGTAGAAGGAACAACATTCATAGTGTTAAGCCAAGGATGTCTAAGTTTTACATGGAAGAGGTCGAATAAGGAAAATATATCAAATGACTGATCCACAGATTTAGCATAGATCAAGACCATTAGAGTTATCTTGCTAATTAGTTTCATTAAAGCTCCATTGTGTGTTTTAATTCTAAAATTTGACTGTTCATAAGATTCTTGTACCATTTCATGTTTAAGGAGGTGTTTAGGTGGAAAATTGGATTTGTTAATGTTCTAGATTTTAGATGTTTAAATCTGCCTCTCCACTATACATTCAAGGATCTAGGGTTGAGTGACGAGAACTATCATACCCTAGGTTGCTCGCAAATGTAGTGAAACTTGGATTAGGGAAATTAATTATCAATTTTCCTTCTCTCATGCCCAATTGACCATTAAAACTCTAATTATGCAAATACGGCAACAAATTGATGAATAACAAAAAAAGTTCTTGCTGACAGGAGTAAAATACCAAATCATACAGTACCTATTTTTGGGGTTCCGAAGTGGAATAGTCAGGGACACTAGAGAAGGTGCCCAAGTCCAAGGTACCAATTTATTTGCGAAATCTGAACATCCTTCTGACATTTATCAGCCCTGTAACTTCTGTTTCTTGAAACATAGATGTGGAGGACACTAGAGAGAGCTCCCAAGTCCTGGAAGTGCTCATGTGTCCTACTTTTCTTCAGATCCTAAATCCTTGATGCCTACCAATCCTTTCTACAACTCCACTTTTCCCAAATACGACACATGTAACCTACAATCACAAGACTTGGTTTGGGGGTTGTGGTGTTTAGAGGCTTGCCTCAGTCAAGCCCTAGAGGACACTTAAGTCTCTGAACACTGTTGTCAGATAAAGAGTCCATGCCCTTGTGAGGCAGAGGTAAAAACTAAAGGAATCAATGATGAAAACACAATATTATATCACCTTGTAGTGAATCTCTCATGGGAGGAAGATGCTCTTCATTCCATGAGGAAATTGATGCACAAATCTACAAATATCAACACATAAAACACACAAGTCTGCTCTTACAACACAATGAAAGCCTTGAATCACCTTGAGAACACTTGAACATCACAATTACCATCTACTCTACAAATGAATGCTTAAGCATGCTTATATATGCAACTACAAGCACTCCTACCAAGATTTTAAAAATTAAAACTTACCGTGTTGGCAAAAGGATGAAATAATGGTCATAAACTGACACCTAGAAATTAGGGCTGCCCTAAAATAAGGCAGGGCTAGGGTGTGGGCGCCCAAATCCTCCCCCCTATTTTGGGTAGGGTAAAGCTCAAGGGGTCCTCCTAGCTCCACTTTTCTGTGAAACCTAGGCCTCATTCCATCGAGATGCCAAAATATGAACTAAGATGTCCTAAATGCATGCTAAAGACCCAGGAGCTAAACCTTATAAGAGAAAAGCCCCCAAAGGGACATTTTTTGATGTTACATTTAGCCCCCACTTTAATGTATGTATAAACGTGAGGTCAATACATGCATTAAAGTAAGGTCACAAACACATCAAAGACACCAAGCACGGAGAAGACACACCAATCACATAGAAGATAGTAACAGGCACGCAAAACACAGAGAAGATAGTTACAGTCACGCAGGACATAGAGAATACAGTCAATGCATAGAAGACACATTAATGCATGGAAGACAGAAATGATATCTTTTCTTTTTCTCATATATATGAAATGCAAATGCAAGTACTGGAAAATAAACAAACCTCCCATAATATATGATGCACTACCTTAGGGCGTAGGTCTCTGTATATATGGGGCAAAACACATGCAAGACATGCAAAACCTCCCAAAATGCAGGAACCACTACTTGAGGGTGCTAGTCTCTGCATATGGGGCAACAAACACGCCACACAAAACAAGCATGCCAAAATACACACACTTGAAGACATGGAGAAAACACGGCAGACAAGTGATGGAGTGTATCTATTTCTAGGTCCAACACCATCTCAAGCACATTATAGGCACACATCGACGATTGGGCTTCACCACAACAATTGTGGAAAACATGCTTAAGGGTTGAGTTAGTCACATAACCGCTCCCCGTCTCCATAGAGGACTTTTGAAAATGACAAGATGTGCAATCTGCTCTAAGAAATACACCATCCCCACCTCTATAGAGGGCTTAAGATAAAAAGGATATACATGATATCCTGCCTCCGCAGAGGGCTTACATGATTGATTGATTGATTGCAAACAAACTCAAGATGTACAATGCACTACTCTGGGGTGCAAGTCTTTGTATCTAGGTCAAACACATTGCTAACATCTATAATAGACAGCTTACCTTATATATGCCCCCACCTTAAGGTGGTTGATATCAGTTATTGATATCAAGTACATTAAGGTAGGAAAAAAACACACAAGGGAACACTGACTTTCACAAAGCCCATGCCCCCCAGAGGTGACATGTACTTTACGATCGCCAAATATTCCACAAACACATCCCTGCAAGAAACATGTTAGTGTCTACAACATCATGATAAACAACATCAATGCATATGATTAACCACACAAAGAGCCAAGGTTATACAATGAATTTGGAGTTAGAGGATAACTATGGGGCTATATCACGAAGCTCTCTGAATCAAGTACCACCAAGGCTAGATTCAAAGGCAAACAAAGGTGCATAGAGAAATAGTATTATTAAGGTTTGTAAATGCGATAGAAACATCATAAAATTTACTACACAGAAAGCATGAGTGTTTCCACTAGCCAAGCGTCAGATAAAATATACAACCCCATCATCATATTAGGAACTAAGTCCATTTTTTGATTGCTCTCTAAAGGGACACTAGGTCCACATTAGTATAAATGTTTGTCATCATCCGCCCGCTAGGTGGAAACACTAGAGGAAGGGAAACAATAAATAAGAGAGGAGAAACAAGTGTCTTAGGGACAGTCATGTCAGAGGGTGCCCCCAGGTCACCAACCATGATTCTATGTCCATAAGACACAACACAATAATGAAATCAAAGAGAGAGGCAATATAGAAGAATGATGATACAAATAGAAGAAGGTCACAATAGGGGTGGTCTATTAGTATCTTGGACCTTATGGGAGAATCTGAGGTCATTCCAAGAGGCCTAAACAACATATAACACATCATGGGGGAAGCACATCACGAGAGAGATACTTACCTATAAGGTTTTTGTATTATATCTTGGAGCTCATGAACCTCTTGGAGAGGTATTCGATCATATTTAATGCAAAATTTGAGTGTTTCTTATGGAAGTCTTTTTTGTTAACATATGATGCTTGTTCCTTAAATCCTTGTTTAAATGAGACTTTTTGGTGCTTATGAGGGGGAGAACCACTATTATTTTTTACTATTAATTTTGGTCTTGCTCTTTTCCAATTTTTAGCAAGTTTTCATTGTTGAATCTTTCTAGAACGGTCACAGGAATCATCCTGTACCATCTTACTCATCTGTATTGGTTGTTGTTCTCACTTTTCTGATGCATTTCGATTGTCTCCCGATCCATATAAGGATAATGAGGGAGGAACCTCAACATAAATTCTATTTCTTCATGGATGAGGTGGATTATCCACTTGTTTCTTATCAAATTTAATCATTCTGACGATAGTATCATAGTCCAAGTAATCATACTCATCTGCTTCCACTAAACCTTGTTCCAGCATATTGTTTTTAGTATGTTTAGGGAAAGGATTAGTGAAGATTTGTAAGTTTCAATTTGGTGGAGCAACCGATTTGTTTCCATTGTCATTCACACCTGATACCTGGATGACATTTGAATCGATAAGGTCTTGTATTTCATGTTTAAGATGCATACATCATTAAGTGTCATGTCCTTGTGTCTAATGATAATGACAAAAGGCATTAGCATCAAAGTAAGGTCCTTGTTTATTAGGATCAACAGGCTTGATCGGAGGAAGCTTTAGAATATTATTATTCACAGCTTGATTGATGATAAAGTGATAAGACTCAGATATCAGAGTAAACTTTCTTGGTTGTATAATGATTTCTTTGGATTGTTTATAGTAGACATTCATATTTGGTCCACTGACCTTGATGAAACTCCTATTATTGTTCCTTTAAAAAAAAAATTGTGACGATCCGCTTATGGATTGACCAACTTGAGCCGATGAGTTTTGGTTTTCATACTGACTAGATGAAAGTTGATAATCACAAAGGGCAGTGCATAAATGTTGGAAGGAGTTATACTTCATCAAGAGGATCTTATCATGAATATTAGGTTGTAGATTTGTAATAAATATCTTCTAAACATCGTCATCTTTTATCTAATATTGAATCTGTGCATAAAGTCCTTGATACTGACTAATGAATTCAGTCAACTTTTCTTTCAGACCTTGTTTACATTGAACCAAGTCAACAATAGTGACTTGGGGTCTAATATTTGCTTGAAAATGTTGTAAAAATTGATCAACCAACTACAAAAAGGAGAGTATTGAATTTGGAGGCAATGAGAAAAACCATTCTAAAGAAGTATTTTTGAGAGATCGCGGAAAGATTTTTGCTAACAAATCCTCTTCAAAATAAAAATCACTACACATAGCTATAAATGCTGCCACATGAATATTGGGATCTCCTTTTCCACCATATTTTTCAAAGCAAGGAGTCTCAAACCTCTCAAGCATAGGGGTTCTCAAGATTACATAGGATAATGGATTATGGGTATGATATGTTCGTAGACTAGGCTATGGAGACTTTGTCAAATTTCTTACCTTTTATTTTAAAGCAGTCATGCCCTGTAAAAGTTGGCTTAGGATGGCATCATTGGGAGATGTAGTTTGTTGTGAGGAATTAGAAGCAAAGTGAGGAGGTGAATGAGCTTGAGATACAATAGGTGGAGGCTAAGAATATCTTAACGGTAGTTGGCCATAATGATAGGTGGAAGATGGTTGCAAGTATGTAATAGGTGGCTAGAAATGAGTGGAATAGATAGGAGGTTGAGAACAAGTATTCATAGAAGAGGTCCCTTTAGGAACCAAATTCTGATAATTAAATCCCACAACTTTGTAATTAGTACCATTAGATACTCCAATACTAGTGGTAGCATTACTACAAGCATTTACATTAGTTGTTAAGATCGTTGATGTAAAAGTAGATATTCCCGTAGTTGGTATAGGTACCAAAACTTGAGTATGAGATGGTGATAGAGTGTTATTTATCACTTGCACACATTCGGTCACTGGCATGATATTGGTTTGTGCAATATGTGCTAGACCATGAATTGCATTTACACCATCTTTTCCCTCTTTTATCAATTCTCTTATATTATGAATTGTAGGGACAGCTTCCTTAGCTATTCTCTCATTTTCCATAAATGATTGAAATTTAGCTTGCTCCTTATCCTATTTTTCTATTTGCTCATTGGATACATATCTTGTTGCCTCAATTGTATTATCAGCATCATGAAAAGTTTGTTCTACCATTGTGGTTGGAGGATGTTTAATATCTTGCACAATTTGAGTTTCTCCCTTTGTAAAGAAGGTATCCAAAGTACCAACTTCTTCAGAGCAATAGATCCCATTAATATTTTACTTCTTCTCAAAGGGATATTTTTTTTAGGACATAATTTCATTAAGCTTATAAAAGCATACAACACACAACACACAAACTAAGAGAACAAATCCTAGGAGAAGGATATGATTGACGGCAAAAAATGCTTGGAATTTTGTACTTTTTTAATGTGAATGAATGACCCAAAGGGTGTTGTAATGATTTCAGTCAAGGAAATCAAGTTATATGCCTAATATAAGTCCAAAAAAGTAAAATTATCCTTCACAACATACTCTTGATGCGATTTCGAGTTAATGCCAAGTCAAATACAGTGCAAATATGTCAAACTAGGCACTTTTTGCACCAAATTTCAATGTAAAAGAGCATAACAAAGGGTGTTGTGAGGAAAATGATGATGGAAAGAAAATAACATCAGTAATAACAGCCACTTGATGCAAAATATCCAACACAACACATTTTTAGTACCACTTAAGGTAAAAATCTAGTGAAAATATAGCAAAAATATGCTATTTTTCACAGTTTTTCAACTCCAAGACCTAGAAAGATGGGTCTTGTAATCAATTTCAGGATGTAAAAAAAATAATATCAATAATATTAGTCACATCAATCCATAAAATTGATCACAACATGCTTGGAGTACAAACTAGGTAAAAGCCTAGGGCAAAAATAGCCAAAATGTGCAGTTTTTCACCAAATTTTCACTACAAGAGCCTGTTAAAAGGGTGTTGTGAAGATTTTTATGAGGAGAAGAAAATTATTACCCTGATAACCTTTCACAACACACCTATGGTGCAAGTTTATAAAGTCGATAAGGCCAAATTTAGCGAAAATCGTTGTTTTTGAAGTCCTAGGTTTGAGATTTTGGGACAAAATGCTATGTGAATGTTTTCAAGTCTGATTTATGATAGAAATTAAATAATCTCAAATCTGAAAATGATTTTCAATCTTGAATATGCAAAATGCCCATGCAAATTTAATGAAAATGCATCAGAATTGCTAGTTTTTGTTGAAATTTTCTATGCAAAATTGCAAATATTTTAAATCTAAATGCAAATTCACACTAAAATGCAAGACTACAGCCAAATTTTGATTTTAATAAGCCTCTAAAATCAGTAAAAAAATATGAAAAAAGATTTTGCCTACTGACCCTAGATTTTGGAATTACTAGGTTATATGAAAATTGTCAAGATTTCTACAAAAACCTAGCAAATTAATAATGAAAATGAAATGTAAATTTCTGAATTTTTGGATTTTTCTTTATTTTATATTAGATATGATGTAAAAATCATTAATTAGGAAAATTTAGAAAGAATTTATGCAATTTAGTAAGCCAAACAATGCAGTTTTTTGTATTTTCCAAAATTTTCAATTTTTTTTAAAATTTTTCTCAATGCAATAAAATGAATGACTATATGAATGAATGAAATAAATCCAAATATGAAGACACACACTCAGTAAGTTGCAATTTAAGTCCAAAACATGGGTTCACCAAAATGTTTAGGTGGAAAATTAGATTTGTTAATGTTCTAGATTTTAGATGTTTAAATCCGCCTCTCCACTATACATTCAAGGATCTAGGGTCAAGTGATGAGCACTATCATACCCTAGGTCACTCACAAATGTAGGGAAACTTGGATTATGGAAATTAATTACCAATTTTCCTTCTCTCATGCCCAATTGACCATTAAACCATAATTATACAAATACGGCAACAAATTGATGAATAATGGAAAAAGCTCTTGCAGACAGGAGTAAAATACCAAATCCTAGAGTACCTATTTTTGAGGTTCTGAAGTGGAATAGTCAGGGACACTGGAGAGGGTGTCCAAGTCTAAGGTACTATTTTCTTCATGGAATCTGGATCTCCTTCTGACACTGATCAGCCTTGTAACTTTTGTTTCCTGAAACTTAAATGCAGAGGACACTAGAGCAAGCACCCAAGTCTTGGAAGTGCTCCTATGTCCTACTTTTCTTCATATCCTGAATCCTTGATGCCTTCCAATCCTTCCCGCAACTCCACTTTTCCCAAATACAACACCTGTAACCTGCAATCACAAGACTTGGTTTAGGGGTTGTGGTGTTTAGAGGCTTGCCTCAGTCAAGCCCTGGAGGACACTTAAGTCTCTGAACACCGGTGTAAGATAAAGAGTGCGTGCCCTTGTGAGACAGAGGCAAAAATCAAAGGAATCAATGATGAAAACACAATATTATATCACCTTGTAGTGAAGCTCTCATGGGAGGAAGATGCTCTTCATTCCATGAGGAAATTAATGCACAAATATCCAAATATCAACACACAAAACACACAAGTCTGCTCTTGCAACATAATGAAACCCTTAAATCACCTTGAGAACACTTGAACATCACAATTGCCATCTAGTCTACAAATAAATGCCTAAGCATTCTTATATATGCAACTACAAGCACTCCTGCCAAGATTTTAAAAATCAAAACTTACCGTGTCGACAAAAGGACCAAATAACGGCCATAAACTAGCACCCAAAAATTAGGGCTATCCCAAAATAGGGCAGGACTAAGGTGCAGGTGCCCAAGTCCTCCCCTCTATTTTGGGTAGGGCACAGCTCAAGGGGTCCTCCTAGGTCCACGTTGCCATGAAACCTAGGCCTCATTCCATCGGGATGCCAATATATGAACTAAGATGTCCTAAATGCATGCTAAAGACCCGGGAGCTAAACCTTATGAGGGAAAAGCCCCCAAGGGGACATTTTCTGATGTTACAAGAGAAAATCTTCCCTAACCACATTTGTTATCTAATTAGGATCTATGAGTGTTCCATGCACAGGTTATTCCATTATCTTTACCGTGATATAAAGAGGCCCTTCTATTTCTACCATTTCTTTGTCATGAGGTGTGAATGTTGTTTCAAGCTCAGTGGCTCTTCTTTTTAAGTGAGGCCTAGGAACAAACCTAGAATTATTGTTATATTGAGAAGCCATTAGTATGTTTGCAAAGGAGTGTTAAATCAGATTTTCAAGATCTTTCGAAACTTATGCAAAACACAAATGCAAAAGGTGATGTCGAACTGCTTTAAAATGCTTGATTTTTTAACTTTTCACAATGTAAACAAGTGAAAGAAGAGGTGTTGTAAAGATTTTCAAGAGGGACAACAAATGATATGCCTAATAATAGTCCACTAATGTAAAAATACCTTTCACAACATGCTTTTTAAACAACTCTAGAAGGTCGGTAAGCCAAAACCTAATGAAAATAGGCCAAAATATGTAATTTTTCACCAAATCTCAATGCAAAAGAGTAGGGAAATGGGTGTTGTAAGGAAAATGATGATGGACAACAACTTATAACAATAATAACGGCCACCTAATGCCAAAACATCAGTTACAACACACCTATAGTGCCACTCTAGATCAAACCCTAGTGCAAAGATATCAAAAATATGCAAATTTTTCTAAAATTTCTATGCAAAAGCCCAAAGGAAAGGGTGTTGTAAGGAAATTGAGAAGGGGCAGCAGATACTAACACTAATAACAGCCAATTAGTGCAATAAAATCCCTTACAACACACTTGGAGTGCAAATCTAACAAGATGACAAGGCCAAATTTCGCAAGGAGACCACTATGATGCAACACTACATTTAGAAATCAGGTCTAATGAGTGTTTTAATAAGGTAGTAAAATCTGGAACAAGATTTTGAGTACAACCCTAGCTCATGTGAAACTAGGTTTTCATGAAAAAACACACAATTTTAAGCAATTTCTAACCAATCAAGCATGCAAAAGCAATGCAAATTAATTGTACATGATGGATTTTTATATTTTCGATCAGATCTAATTAAAATAATAGAAATTAATTTGAATTAAATGCTAATGAGTTTAAATTTTACAAAAATGCAAGCCTAATATGCCAATTTTTGCAAATTTTACAAATTTTTCAATTTTTTTGTAAATTTTTGAATGAAATAAAATGAATGAATGCCAATCTCTCAAACAACACTCATCAAGGTGCCAAAAGTCCAAAAACATGGGTTCACTAAAATGTTTAATATGAAAAAGAGGGGTGTGATGGATGTGGTTGTTTTAGTTTAAATCCTCCTTTCCACTAAACATTCCAAGGGATTTTCAACCGAGTGCTTCTCCTATCAAGAGGAGAGTCATCTATCAAATTGGGTTGCCACTTGGTTTTCTATTGAGAAATTTAGAAGTTATCACACAATGTCTCTAATCAATGCTTTAATGCTCTTAAAACCCTAATTTAAGAAAAATAGTAATTAAAGCTATAAATTATGACAAATACTACTGGAATTAGACAAAGGGCTGAGAACCTTAACTCATTATTTTTCACAATCTAAAAAATAGAAATGTCAGGGACAATGGTGATGGCGCCCAAGTCCACTGTGCTACTTTTTCTGTAGAATCTTGATCTCCTTCTGACACTAATTTTTGTTATATCTTCAGTTTCCAGTGATCTAATAGTGGAGGACAATGTTCATGGCACCCTAGTCCACTGAGGAAGATTGTTCTAGATGTCGAAAGCTCTACAAATATTGTTGATCACTGTCTAGTCTGTTTCTATAGCTTCAAATGTAGAGGTCAATGTTGATGGTGCCCTAGTCTAAGTAGGCTCCTCCTTCAAGATCTAAAATCTCCATAGTGTCCTCCTGCTCCCTTTGATTTCACAACTTGTAACCTATAATCACAAAACGTGTGGGAGGGGGTTGTGGTGTTTTGAGGCTTGGCTTGGTCAAGCCCCGAAGAGACATTCACGTCTTCTAAACACCATTGTCAAAGAGAGTGCATATCCTTGTGGGATAGAGGTGAAAATCCAAATTATAATGATGATAAAAAATAATAGATGTCACCTTGATGATGAAGCTCTCATGGAAAGAAGAATCTCTTCAATGCCATGAGGAGAAGATGTAATCCAACCTGCAAAAACAAACTTGATAACAATGCTCTGCTCTACAACACAATGATATCATAAAATCTCAAGTATGCATAAAGTTCACAATCATCTTCTAGTTTCTAAATGATAACCTACATGTGCTTATATATGCAACTATTAAGATTCCCACCAAGAATTTCATACTTAAAACTTATGATGTCAACCTGGAACTTAAATAACGGTCACAAACCCGACATTTGAATTTAGGGAAGACCCAAAATAGGGGTGGACTAGGGAACTAGCGCCCTTGTCCACCCCATTTCTTGGTTCCAAAATTATTAAATTAGCACCCCCTAGGTTGTATTTGTCACAAGACCCAAAGGTTTTGTCATCGAGAGTTTGAATTATTATGCAAGATGCATTCTAAATGCAATCTAAAGACCCAAGAGATAAACCTTAATAGGAAAAAGCCCCCAAGGGTGTATTTTTCCAACATAACAGGGACATTTCTCTCTTTTTCCCATTGGGGAATCCACATTGACCTTACGACCATCTTATTACTGCACACCTACTTGTACAATGTAAACAACTCACAAAAGACTCACAAAAGAAAGGGATGGTATAATCAATCCAAACTTCAAACAACCATAATGATGGTGCACATAAGACTTTGGTAACACTCTTCCCACATCATCACAATAAGCTCTTAGAACCCAAATTTATTATTGCATATCATCTAATGCATTAGGGAATTCCTTCCTCCTTAACAATGAAGATGTTGAACTAGCTTCTTCCACCATCTTTGCGCACACTTTTGGACCAGCCACCCAATTATTTACAAATTGGTCTAGTAGGAAAAGTTTTAGGAGCCACAAGCATGTTTTTACATTGGGAAACAAGAGCACTAAATCCACAATTAAATTCTCCCAAATATCTACTTAAATGGATGTCTATTATACCTTAGAGCTAGTTCACCCAACACATATTTGACAAACCCTAACATGATCAAATCCTTGCAAGCAAAAATACATTATAATTTCAATGATAAAAAATACCTCCTTGTGACATGGCCTCTCATTTGTTACAAACCAATGACATATATTCCATGCTTAATAGTTGCCTTTGTAGCATATCAACCTTCTTGCAACACAGTCTCTCTTACAAAGACACATTACACAAATACTAAATGATACCTTAACCATCTTTTAACACTTCATACTTTATCTACCAATAGAAATCATATAATTAATGAATCTATAAAAATCTAATGAAACTAAAGAACTCTACAAGTGCCACTAAAGCCATACACACTACTTCACAGGTTTGACAAGTTACCACCCTTCTTCTAATGATAAACTTATTATTTATATTTCATAAAATAATTTGTGTTTGAAATAAATCTATGACTTAAACCAATGAAATTTCATCTACTTACCTTGGAAAATGATTGTCCATACATGCCTTAAGATGCAAATATACCCTTTCAGAACCCTACACTTAACATAAAGACTTGAAATGTACAACACACCAATCCCTCTCATACACTCACTACTTAGAATTGCATGATGTATATCAAAATAGTGGTATCCAAATAAGAAAACCCTACATTTAGTAGGGTTTTTTTAAAAGAATTTAGAATCTAAATTTGGCCAAATCTTTGAATAGTGACTATAAGTTGTTCTTATCATTTCTTGTTGCACTCCCTCATTCACCAAGAACTTAGACATAATTTTGAATTTCCTTTATAGTTTAAAATCTTAACTCAAGATTAATGCCTCCTTAACCTACAAATTAATCTTCCAACTCAAGCTCTTTCACTTGAGCATTGTATTAACTACAATAATAGAATCCCCTTCTACTAAAAAAATAGTTTACCTTCAACATCTTGGCTACTCCTAGCCTTTTTAATGTTAACTTCATATATTTTCTCATTGTTGGTGTGTATACCCATGAAAAGAGACCCACCATAGACCCTTTCACCTTGTCTTATTTTCCTACAACCTATTCTCCATATTATCCGTGTACATCATTTCACTTATAATCACATTATCTCTTGTTACTTTCTCATCTTGGATATTGTATCAACTTTATTTGAAACTTTGAACCTTCTCTTTAATTCCATTTACCACTCTATCATCACACTAACCATTACACTTTTTAGGGCATAGTCTTACTTGTTCGGATCCTATTTTTATATTAGTTAATTTTTTTTATCGTTTTCACTCTATCATCTCTTTGGGACATTTCTCTCGTTTTCCCCTTGGGGAATCTACATTGACATTACAACCATCTTATTACTCCACACCTAATTTCTCCCTTTTCCTTGATTGTTTTCCTCTATCATCCACACTTCATAGATGCAACACAAGTAGGCTCACATCCAAATGTTTTGTAGACCTTTGTACCAAAAATCATAAAACTTATATAGGAAATGAAGGACCTACATGGCAAGGACACAATGCAAGTACCTAGTAATATAAAATAATAATTAGAATATAGGAATTTAATGAAAGTGTATATACCTTATGACTTGTAACTATGTATTCTTGTGTATACTTTATGATTGACATGTATTCAAGTGTATATTCAACTATAACATTCAACTATGTATTCAAGCCTCCATAATTTAACTATAACATTGAAGAAAGGAGGGTTGAGATAGTGCACAAAGTCTTAGTAAATAGTTTGTGTGGCTTGTCTATTTTTCCACACATTGCTTTACACCTGCCAATTGCATTTGCTTGAATTTTTGTAAAGCAATAAATCCATTTTATTCATATCTTGCAATCATTACATTCCATCAAAGAACATCTCTTGTAATCATTGCATTCTGTCAAACAACAACTATGTTCATATGGACTAGTATAACAGTCCTAACACTAATTTTCTTAAAATTTTCTAAAGAAACAAATCTATTTTGTTCATATATTGCAATCATTGCATTCCATTAGACAACATCTCTTTGAGTTGTCAAATAGTTATAAATGTATGTGTTTTAAGTTTTTTTTTTCTTTATATATTTTAATATAAAAATGCAGGTGTTTTGGAGAATAGAGCAATTGTAATTGAAGGGACTGAGATACTGGTTAAGGCATTTACCTTTCATTTCACATATATTCGTATAATTCCTAAGGTGACATATAAGACATCTTTCATCAAACTTCTTATAAAAAAATAAGTTAGTTGTACTTGATGGTGTTTACTTTTCTTAACAATTTTTTATCTTATAAATGCAAGTGTTTTCAACTATAAAGCTATTGTATCGAAGGGATTGAGATCAGTCGTTAAAGCATTTGGATTCCATCGTGGAGACATTTTTTATATTTTATATTTGTATATTTGTATATTTTTTATATCCTATGAGGAGATTATGACCATAATATAATAGTTTTTCCATCTTACATATACTCCTAGTGTTTCTTCACATCTAGTGCTAATAATTGATAACCATTTCATGTGATTTTAGTAGAACACTCTTAAATGTATGTTTTTCTCATTATGTTTAATGCTAAATTTGATGTTTATATATGTAGTGCTTTGATGTCATGAATATTTTAACAATAAACTAGTATATCTCTTGAAATCAGTCCCAAAAACCTCTTAAACACAACCCCAAAACCTCTTCAAAACAGTCACAAAAACCTCTAAAAAAGAGTTCCAAAAAACCTCTTAAAAATAGTCCCAAAACCTTTTAAAATCACATGTCTTCCTTATGAAAACTAGGGTCTTTCTCGATACATTATTCCCTAAGAGCAAAGTCACTTAAGATCCTAAGAGCAGAAACCTTGTCAGGTGCCATATTTTTTGTTTTTCTCGTCGTGGAGCTGAATGAACTATGCCAACAAGTCAAGGTGGGTGGGTAAATGCTAGGGGAGGTCTCATTTTGTGTGCCAAGTATCCCAGTCGTTTCAGGCAATAGGATACCGACAAAGTCCCTTAGGATCCCTAAAACCAAAACATTGCCAAACATTGACGGAGTAGTTCTCAGAATTCATGGTAGATGAGAATGTTCCATTTAGACCTATAGGTGCACATGGATTCCATCCACAATAACCTCTATTGGTTTTGTCAAATCAAGTCCATTTGACTGTGCCGAAATCAAATCCATTCTTGTAAAATGCTTCAGTTTCATGCAGTGGAAAGGTGCTAGGAGTGACATTTTGCATTCCATAGCTCGTGGGGCCAAAAAGACTATGCTAAGACATTAAGGTGGGTAGGTAAATGCTAGGGGAGGTCTTGTTTCACATGCCAAGGGTCCTAGTCATTCCAGACTATAAGCTACCAGCAAAGTAACTTAAGATCCTAAGACCAAAAACTACCAAACTTTGACAAAATAGTTCTCAGAATTCATGGCAATTGGGAACATTATGTTTGGACCTAAAGGTGAATGTGGGGTCCATCCACAATAACCTCTCTTAGTTTTGGTTAACTCAGATCCATTTGATCATGCCAAAATCAAATGCATTCTTACAAAATACTTTAGTTTCATTTAGCACATCCTAGCCAAGTGCCATATTTTTTGTTCTGCTCATCGAGGGGCCAAACAAACTTTGCCAAAACATTGGGGTGTGTGGTTAAATGCTAGGGGAGGTCTTGTTTCATGTGCCAAGGGTCCCAGTTGTTCTGGACTATAAGCTACCGGTAAAGTCACTTAAGATCATAAGACCAAAAACTGCCAAATTTTGATGGAACAATTCTCATAATGTTTTGTTTGGACCTATAGGTGCATGTGGAGTTCATTAACAATAAACTCTCTTAGTTTTGGTCAAATAAAATCAATTTGACTATGCTAAAATCAAATGCATTCTTGTAAACTGCTTCAGTTTCATGTAGCACAACCTTGTCAGGTGCCATATTTTTTGTTCTGCTCATCAAGGGGCCAAAAAGACTTTGCTAATGCATGAAGGTGGGTAGGTAAATGCCAAAGGAGGTCTCATTTTGTGAAACAAGCATCCCAATCATTCTAGGCAATAGGCTACTGACAAAGTCCCTTAAGATCCCTAAGACTGAAAAATTGCCAAACTTTGATGGAGTAGTTCTCAAAATTCATGGTAGTTGAGAATGTTCCATTTGGACCTACAAGTGCATATGGGGTCTGTCCACAATAACCTCTCTCAGTTTTAATCAACTCTAGTCCATTTGACTATGCCAAAATCAAATGCATTCTTGCAAAATGCTTCAATTTCATGCATTAGAAAGGTGCTAGGTGTGAAATTTTGTATTCCATAGCTTGTGGGGTTGAATGGACTTCACTGACGCATTGGGATGGGTTGGTAAATGCCAAAGGAGGTATCATTTTGTGTGCCAAGGGTCCTAGTCATTCCAAGTTGTAAGCTACCAACAAAGTCACTTTGCCAGTAGCATACAACCTGGAATGAATGGGATGCTTGGAACACAAAATGAGACCTCCCCTAGCATTTCCCCTCCCACCTCGACATGTTGGTGTAGTTAGTTTAGCTCCACGACCTGTGGAATCCAAAATTTTATTCCTACCAACTTTTGACTTTATTAGTATCTTATAGCCCAGGATGACTGGGATGCTTGGCACATGAAATGAATCCTGCCCTAGCATATACCCACCCACCCTGACGTGTTGGTACAGTCAGTTCGGCCCCACAACCTATTGAATGCAAAATTCTAGTGCTAGCACCTTTCAACTTTGTTAGTAGCTTGTAGCCAGAATGACTGGGAGGCTCGACACATGAAACGAGACATCCCCTAGCATTTACCCACCCACCCCAATGTGTCAGCATAGTCAGTTTGGCCACATGACCTATGGAATGCAAAATTTTAGTCCTAGCAACTTTTGACTTTGTTGATAGCTTATAGCTCAGAGCACTTGGGACACTTGGCACATGAAATAAGACCTCCCTTGGCATTTACCCATCCACCCTAACACATTGGCATAGTCCATTCCATCCCACAATAAGAAGAACAAAAAATATGGCACTTGGGAAGGTTGTGCTACATGAAACTAAAGCATTTTGGAAGAATGCATTTGATTTTGACATGGTCAAACAGACTGGAGTTGACCAAAAATAAGAGAGGTTATTGTGGATGGACCCCACATACACCTATAGGTCTAAACAAAATATTCCTAGTTGCCATGAATTTCAAGAATTGTTCCATCAAAGTTTTACAGTTTTTGGTGTTAGGATCTTAAGTGACTTCATTGGTAGCTTACATCCTGGAACAAATGGGACCCTTGGCACGTGAAATGATACCTCCCCTAGCATTTAATCACCCACCCTAATGTATTGGCGTAGTCTGTTTGGCCCCATGAGCTATGGAATGAAAAATGTCACTCCTAGCACCTTTCCACTACATGAAACTAAAGCATTTTCGAAGAATGCATTTGATTTCAACATTGTCAAATGGACTAGAGTTGATCCAAACTAAGAAAGGTTCTTATGGACGAACTCCACATGTAGCTATAGCTCCAAAAAGAACATTCTCAGCTACCATGAATTCTAAGAACTACTCTGTCAAAGTTTGGCAGTGTTTTGGTCTAAGGGATATTAAGGGACTTTACTGGTAGCCTGTTGTCTGGAATGACTGGGATGCTTGGCACATGAAACAAGACCTCCCCTAGAATTTACCTTTGCATGTCAATATGTTGACATAGTTTGTTCAGCCCCATGAGCTATGGAATGTAAAATGTCACTCCTAGCTCACCTTTTAACTACATGAAACTGAAGCATTTTCTAAGAATGCATTTGACTTCAGAATGGTCAAATGTATTGGAGTTCACTAGAACTGAGAGAGGTTATTATGGACAGACCCCAGGTGCACCTGTAGGTCCAAACAAAATGTTTTCAATTTCCACGAATTCTGAGAATTGGTCCGTCAAAGTTTGACAGTTTTTTAGTCTTAGACATCTTAAGGGAGTTTGTCGGTGGCCTATAGCCCAAAATGATTGGGATGCTTGGTGCATGAAATGAGACCTGCTGTGGCATTTACTTTCCCACCCTGATGCATTAGCATAGTTTGTTTAGCCCCATGATGAGAAGAAAATAAAAATGTAGTCATCTTCATCATGTGCAAGGGAAAAATGTTCACTCCCCCACAAACATTGGAAGGCATCAAGGGCACAACTCATTTTGGTCTTTCCATAACATATTTAGACATGAGGAAAATGAGGATATGCAAAGCATGTAGACCATATAGAAGTTGAAATAAGGATTGCAAACCATGCCAAATCTACATGTCTCTCCCTATGTCTCTCTCTCTCTTCCTCTCTACCTCATTCTACTCCCATAACCCATAGGAAGGTGAAATGAGGGTATACTAGACCTATACACAATGAAATGATGATAGAAAAATCATGTTAAACATATAGAAGTTGAAATGAACTGAAGAAAATAATGTCAAACATATAGAAGGTGAAATCAAGATATGTTATACATGTAGAAGGTGAAACAAGGATATGTTATAAATGTAGTGTCCTAAAGCTACCACAAAACTATTAACTGCCATTATATAACTATGAGGAAATTTGGAAGTTGTCTTGGTCAGTTTTGAATAGTCATGCTTTGATCCATGACCATATAAGTTTTTCCATTTTGATGAATACACTAAATATGTAAGGAGATTTCCATTATGTGCTTTAGAAACCTTGTAAACATTGTTTGAAAAAGATTGTTATAGTCAAAAGGGATTGTATAGTCATGATTATGCGGGTTTAAAGCATTGTAACTCATGTCATAAACCTTAGGTCTTGTTGGAGTGATGAGAGTGGGTAGAGTGAGGAGACTGTTGTAATATCCCAAATGGGATATATACAATAATTCTGATTTCTTTGCTCAAACCCTAATTTATGAAGTTCTAATTTTTGTATTAGACCTAAACATACACTTATCTCAGCTCAAAATACATGTTCAATACATACGCTTACCACAATTAACTTGGGATGAGAACATTCCTTTGTTGCAAGGTGTGACCCTTGAACTCCTTGTTTAGTGTTGTGTTGCACTGGTTTATAACAAGGGCTTAACCGCCTCCCGTGCTTGTTAAGTCAAGTGGTTGTATCAGACATTAATAGGTCGATCTTTTGGTGCAACGATAGCTAACAATTGGTATTAGAGCTGAGGTCACGAGTTCAAACCCCATTCTTGCACTAGGGGGATTGTTGCAAGGTGTGACCCTTGGTCTCCTTGTTCAGCGCTGTGCTATGGTGGTTTGCGACAAGGGCTTAACCGACTCCCGTGCTTTTTAAGTCAAGTGGTTGTATCGGGCATTAATAGGTTGATCTTTTGGTACAACGACAGCTAACATCCTTATGTTCAACACAACTATCAAGATTTTAAAAAGTTCTGCAACCAAGAGTCTATTTGAATTATGTTTTGGTTTCCATCTATCTACACCACTAGTATGTTTTGGTTTTTAAATAATTGCTTCTAAAATCTTACCACCCTCTCTTATCAAATAGTCCAAAGAATCTATTCAAGCTCAAATGAAAATCAACCTAAACCTACAAACTCTCATTACAAAAGTTACTCTTCTTTATTCTTATGATAGACATATGCCAAAACAAACATTTCCATTGTTCCAAGTGGAAAAGGTAGAACTGATTTAAGGAAGAGTGAAATGGGTTTCTTTGCATGAATTGAAGTTCTTGTTTCCCTATGTACAAAAACAAGCAATGGAGGCCATTGCTAATAATGTGGAAGGATTGATTTGGATGCTACAACCATGTTAGTTGATTGACCCATTGATTCAAGAAGAGTTTGTAAGCTTCCCAAATGGGCTAGGTAAAACAATTACCTAGAAAATATACATATTTTATTTTTGTTTCCATTATATTTTTAAATATATTATATTAAAACTTCTTTAAGGTGCTTGTGTGCTAAGTCGGTAACCTTGCCTTGGAATTATTAGTAACATGCATGAAGAAATTTTTTGTTAGTGTAATACTACTCATGGAGGCCCTCTTGGGATGGCTAAAAATTTAAAATACACATGGGTCAATGACACAAAAATAATTCTAACATATAATATATCATAGATTTTAGAGGCAAGAAGAAGGGAATAGAGGGAGAAAAATATAAACAGAGCAAAATATGAAAGTTCTTCAATACAATAAGTTTTTTTCTCTTTATTTAATCTAATCCCTCTTTCTTTTTACTATGTTGTTTGAAATTTGTATTGTGTTCTTAACTAACATCTACAAGACTACATTTTGACTATTCTTTTCTTGTAAAGGGCAGATCACATCCCTATAAACTAGAGGCTTCACAACAAATCTCCAATTGTGGAAATCTCTAGAATATTCTCCAAAGTGAACCAAGTGTACTTATAGGACAATCATAAAGAGTTTTATCCTAATTTGTATAATTGAAGGAAGGAATGATTGAAGGAATGATTTCAAACTCCTAATTTGCGATACCAGCCATGAAAAAAATTGATTTTTAGACCTATATTACTATTGTATCTACATAATCATATCTAGAAATGGTCAAAGATGAAGAAATTGAGGTCTTGGAGTTGAATGAAAAATGAACTTTATAATCATGTACCAGAATTGCAACCTTTTATATGATTATTGCAGCCTTCCATGAGGTACCAAATTGTTGTTTTAGATTGCAGATGTCCCGAATAAGACTGAAATAGGAGAAAACATGAAGAAAGGAGGCTAGAAATGAATTTTTGATGGTGAAATTAGTTATCTAAAACTACTTTTTGATGTTTGTACTTGAAAAATGAAGAGTTGCAACTACATATGGAGGAGATAAAAGTATTCTATAGCTCTACACATGTGTGAACCATTCAAATTTGTCATTTCATGAAAATCCTATATCTAACTAAAATTACAATCACGTGGCAACTAAGATGAAGTTATGTCTTGAGGTATGAAACTACATATATCATCTTTCTACAAAGAAAAATAGTCATATATAACAAGAAATCAATCTATAACATGTTATTGATCATAACTCAACAATTGTAAACTGATTATACATCAAAATTTTAAGCTTCAAAGTAGGAATACATGCACATAAGGAATTTAAATTATATTGTCTATCAAGGTGTATATATATATATATATATATATTAAAATCTAGTCCATAATGGTAGACATATACAAAAAATTGGCAAATATGCCAACTCAAAACATTTTTTACAAAATGTGGCATATGCCATGTCTCAAAATCTATATAGAATCTACATGCCAAATAGCTACATCAAATACTAAAGGTCCACTTGACCCTATGTCTTTGGTGAATCCTCAATCTGTGATGGATCCTCAAAATTTGTCATGTTTGTACCATGATCTAGTAGTTGATGGAGGCAAAGTTGACTGCATTAACAAGTGAAACGAAAAGTTTGATTGATCTCTTAAATGCCAAATAAAAATAAGTTAGAGTTAGTAAATAGAATCTTATCAACTATAAGAAGGCTATAAACTATCAATTATTTAGAAAAATTTAATTCAATTACCTAGACTCTTTCTTGTCATTTGGACAATCGTTCTACAAATGATTTTCTCTTAAGATGATCAAGTGTCCTACTAAAGCATGATGGAAAAGGTGGCACATCACTGATATTCTCAAGAGACTATAAAAGTAAATTAACATTGAAATAAATTAAAAGATAATTATTAACAAAAAAGGAAATGCATACATTAAAAAAGGTTAGATGTGTTACACATAAACAATCTAGAGCGCACTACACAAAAACTTATCTACTAGAAAACAAACACATACCACCATCAAGGCCTCTTGCATCGATTGAGAAGGACTCATATAGATGAAACAACTAATATCTCTTGAATGAAAAATGACAAGAATGTAAGATGCTATGTATACAAATAATCATAATAATTTTTAAATTAATAGATCAATTTATCTATTCTCTATTTTACTATTTACCTAAATGACTATAATCAAATATTTAAGTTTTCTAAATTATTAATTAAAGTATAGTTCCATAGAATTACCTCCAACCTTTGTTGGCATTTAGAAAGTCATTCTGTGAATGATAGTCCCTTGGGTCGATCAAGAGTTCGAGTAAAGACCATTGGAAAAGATGCCACATCATTCACATTTTGGATTGACTATAATATTAAATTAACATCAAGATATAAATTAATATATAATTACTCACAAATAAATAACTGCATACAAAAAAAAAAGTTGACGTGTAGAAAAAACTTATACCGGCAAGTCAAAGACCAATTGGATGGCAGACAAAGTTCTGGATCTAATGAACTTCTATCAACTCCTTTGTCATCAACTATATCCCCCTTAGATACATTAGAACTAATAAATTTGTTTATATTATTCAAATGGATTACACCATGAAATTTAACATTAAATTTTACCAGTATAAAAGATTGGCCATGCTCTTCTCCTTCTCTACGGCCCACTGATGCTTGTGCTTCTACTCTTGTCCCTGACCCATCAGCTTAATTTTTGGAATCCACCACCTCATCTCATGAATGGACATCATACTGTGAAGTATTCAAGGGTGGCTCACTACTCTCCATAATAGGACCTAAGCATAGGTGATTAAAAAATGCAATGATGGGGCACACAAACATGTGTGGACGAGGAGGGTCTAGTAAAATCAGGTGATCCAATATCATAATGAACATCATGTGGTTTTCCAAACTGAGAATTTGTATAATCAAGGGCTCGGTCAAAGAGTGTATGGCACTAAGGCCCTATTGTGTTACATGTGCAACAATGTCTGGGTGTTGAATTGGGGGTGGAGAAGGGATAGTAGGAGGGGGGATATAGGGACCTTGTACTTGTCTCATTGCCCCAGGTCTATCTTTAGGCATTCCCTTACCTACTCCCTGAAACTCTCTAAAATCAAAATAATTAACATGGTGACCCATTACAAACTCTGCATAGAGTTTACAAAGGAAATACAAAGGTACAACTAAATTATTGTTGGGTGGTTTATCAAAAAACCATCCACGAATGATCCTAAAAATTTTGACTAATGCCCCCATGTGTACACCATTTGATTGAATACTTGGGCTTACAAACATCAACATGCAATCTAGTTTTAGGATTGACAAAATATTGGGCTAACATAGCTTTGGTAATGTCTAACTCTTTCACTTGATCATATGATAAACCATCAGCATATTCTGCCTTCTTGGTTTCTCGCCATTGCCTAAATGATTCTTGTTGGCTTTATAGGGTTCAAACATGACTAATAATTCCCTCTAAATTTGATGTTGTTGTAGACAATCGAGGGTGGCAGCAATACATTTCTACAGTCCTACTTATTTGATCAATGTTTCTTTAAATTTTCTCTTTGATTGTTGGAGGGGGATTTGATAGTGGAGGTTTTGGGTTTTCATTTTGTTCATCTATTTTACCTATTTAAAATATAAAACATACCCGTTTAGCATAAAAAATGAAAAAATTGCTTGAATATACATAACAAACAAAAAAATGCAAATTTACAAACCTCTTTGGATCGGATATCCGTTCTTGAGCTCTAATATCGGTTTTGGGAGAGGTCTTCATTTTGCAAGGTGTAGGTTTGCAAAATGCAACCTCTTTTTCCCCTCTTTATCCATTTTTGGTTACCCAAAATGGATATCCATTTTGCAAAATGGATATCCGTTACCCAATTCTTTTCATTATTTTTTTGTTTGTTGTCTTAGATTAAGTTATAGTTTAGTTTATTGGTCTTTAAGTTAAGATTCTAAATAATTCTATTCTTTCATACAAAATGTTGGAACTAAGGAACCATGTTTCAATTGGCCAACATACTATGATAGAGGAGTAACTTAAATAATATGATCAAACACAATGATACAAATGTATATCTATCTAGTAACATTTAAGAAAGCTCGTGATAGTATATAAAACCAAAAGAAACAATATGGGACACTAGATTTTATGTTAAAAACCCTTATGTGAGAAAACCTAGTAGTAAAAGATAGTTAAACCATTATATTATTTAGAATCCATTGATTTAACAGAAGAATTATTTTGATAGAGTTGATATCTACATGCTTATAACATACTTTTCTTCAATGTTTCTCACATCCAACACCTAACTAATCACAATCCAACCATTCTCCATTCACATGAGTAGATAGGTATATGCATCATCATAGAATACCAATTGTCTAACTATCCAACCAACCCATGGAATACCAAGAGTCACAAATCTATATGTTGACCATATCATAAAATCAATATATCACATATATCACCAAACATGACACCTCCATGTGGATAATCATTATAGATGACTATATGTTGTTACACATTAAATATCAATAGTTTAAATTACTAACTATAGTCAATGTATTCATGTCTTCTTGTATAACCACCACTACCAACCATAAGATTGTGTTAACACATACAACCATCTAATCAATTCTTTCAACTTGTAGTATTGTAGAACATTCTCTTAACATAACCAAGCCTTTAGATTGTTCCACATGAACTTCAACTCTTCTACAAGTCCACCTGCATTATTATTCATGCTTCTATTAGCACAATTAAATATGTAGTTGTGAGTACTTCTTCAAATGACTCATGGTTAAATTTCCATAGAATCACCACATGTAGACATATCTCCATGCTTTATAGAAACATCTAAAACAAACCACATCCTACCACATTACATTTTATCATTGATCAATAGTTTCCATATAAACTCAGGAACTCTCCATACATGGATTATAGATACAAGAAGAGGACATGAAAGAGAAAATCATTAGAGGACACTTTGATTTGTAAAAGACAAGAAATATTCTAATCTACATCAGCAAATAGGACATATGCATGCTTGTGTATGTTGCCTTTAATATCTAGCTCAACATCATTAATCTTTCTCCCCAAAAGGTTTGACCTAGTTGAACCCATTCACCTATCAATTCAACAAACTCTTATATGGTGCCCTAAACACCACATTGACAAATTTAACTATTAAGAAGGAAAAAACAAGTAGTTTTGGAGTAAATTCTAACAAATCATTTCACATAGTACATATTAGATGATATTTGTGTCAACAATTCAGATCAAACTTGTAACACTCGGGATCGACCTCCATCATTTTTCTATGCCTATTCAAATTCCAAGACAATCATTGGATTGATGTCATTTATTTTCTAGAGGTGGAAAATCAATTTAGCACATCCTCAACATCATCTTCTATCACCAATTCTAGATCAAAGTACTAATATCCCTCACCTTTAAGTTTTGTATTTATTGCAATTATTTGTCCCAACTTTGATTAATATCTGTGTGTGTGTGTGTGTGTGTGTGTGTGTGTGTGTGTGTGTGTGTGTGTGTGTGTGTGTGTGTGTGTGTGTGTGTGTGTGTGTGTGTGTGTGTGTTAATTCATGTTTAAATGATTGAATTCATTTAATTACCATAGATTTATGTAAAAAGGATTTTATTCATTAATGATTTTTGGTGAACTTGACTTCCTACACAACTTAGGGTTTATTATTCCTTCTTTCATAGGGTTTCCAAATTTAATTTTTTAAATTGTATACTCTTATTTCTAGATCTCATTAGGGTTTATCATTTGAATTCCCTTTTAACTTACATGCATCATAAATATGTCTTCCTTTAGGTTTTTGTGATCCATTGTGTGCTATTTCTTTCACCCTTCATACCCACCCTTCCTTTTTGCCTTTAGGATTTCATTTGGTAATTTATTCTCACAGATAAGTGTTTACTATTTTTTGATTCTATATTAGTACTTGCATTCTTTTATATTAGTTTTGATTAGGGTTTGAATCCAAGCTTTATTTGTGTGTCATTAATTTATCTTTATTATTGTTTGGACCTTTATTATATCATCTCTTCTTGATTCATACCCAACCACCCTTGTTTATGCTTCATTGATACATTTTTTTTATCATGGATCATCATATTCCATTATTTCTAGCCTCTATTCATGTAATTATTACATAATTTGATATTTTTATACACTTTGTGATATTTGATCCCACTATCCTTGATTCACTTATGTCCTTTTATCACATGCATGGCCTTATATTGTCTATGAAGGTCTTGTTCCATCATGTGTGTGCCTCTTCCTCCATTCACTTAGTTATTTCCCTTCCTTCCCTTGTATACCCCCATTTAACTTATCGACAAACCTCACGTTGTTTCTATTTCTCCTATGAATAAAGCTTGTAATGTGCCTGAGCATAGTGATAATTTACCTTTGAGCACTTTTCCTTCATGTGATTTGATTCATGATACATGGTTTGATAAGGATACACATGATATACCCTTACCCTCTAGTGACAAAATTATTAATGATACTTAATGTGGTGAAGTTAGACCTTCCTTAATCCTTCCTGACATTGTTATGCCTTGTGATGATGATGATCCTTCATGTGATGATGTTATACCTAGTGAACATATCCTTTATATATCTCATGATACATTTACTTGTTCTCTTATGGATTTTCCTTCTTGTGTCTCTCTTGCTTCACCTTGCCTTGAGGATCTTAATCATAAATTGATACACATGTTCCACCTTCACATGAGGTTCCTAGTACATCTTAGATATCTTGTGGCTCATGGCTTATTGTTGATATGTATTGTGATGAACATGATGACTTTATGAATTTTATGACTCTTTGTATCACATACACTCTATCGGCCCTTTCTTAGTGGGCTCCATTGATTTTTCTATGCATCATGATGATATACAACTTTTTGATGGATACTCTTCTTTGGATACTTTTATTCTTTTTATTATGTATCCTTAAGTGATCATGGAGTATATTCTTCTACATCTTCTATTGAACAAACATATGATTTAGGCATACCCAAGGATGAAAAAGATGTATATCTTTTACAATTTTTACTTAGTTGTATGTAAGGATAATGTGTCATTAGATGATGATACATCTTTCACATCCTCCACCACTATTACACATGACAATATGCAAACACACATGAATATGCTACATGTTGATAATGATACTTCACCTTATATAAACTACCTCATGACTAGGATTGACCATCAAGAAACGCTTATGTGCAAAGATCTAAACCACAAGATGATACTAGAAAAATATTTCAGAATCCTATGGCATAAAAATTTTTAACTTGTTTTTCACCAAGTGGATTGGTGACACCTTTTTTTACAAAGTATGAAAGTAAAGGTAATCCAATTCTAAATCTAAGGACTTTCACTACTACATGATTTTCTTATTTTCATGAGGACCAATTACTTCCCAAATTATTTCCAACAAGCTTAAGTGGTCATTATTGTAAATTGTTTTGTTCTCTACCTTATACTTCTATCAATTCTTTGGGGGAGTTGGATACTACTTTTGTGAAACATATTCATTACAATGTTGAGCCTGAGACATCTATCACATAATTCATACAATATAAGAAACAAGAACATGAACCAATTCAAGATTAAATCATGAGATTTCATGCTTTGATTACTAATATGATATCTTTGTTATGGGATATTAAATGTATATTTCTTGATGGTTTACTTCTCATCATCAAATTCCACAAGTCTTTCCCAAGGTCTATTGTTTATTTTAAAAATTATATGCTAGTGTATGTAAATGTGAGGATGCTTTACTAGAAGAATGTCTTTTATATATCAACATATTTCTAGCACTTCTCCCTTTGCCCATGAGTTAGCATCATTGTCACATTTAGAAAATGGGGGCAATGAGGATAATACCTAATGATATTTATTATTATCATAATGCATTTTCCAAAGATAAGTAGTTTACACAATTCATTATATTGAAAGAGCCTCCACATATGGTATTAGAGTTCAACTTTTGCAACACAATCTCATTACCTTAATTATTGTCAAACCCGTGGATAACTCTAAGATTGCACCACACAAGTATAATTACTTGTGTTCTTAACATATCATACAATAAGATTCTATATATATGCATGTCATGCATTCAAACATAAAGTAGAACAAAAATCTCATAAAATCTCACATTGTTGATTGACATCAATGTAGAACAAAAATCACTAAGTAACAAATAAACAAGCTACTATGTTGCCAAAAATAGATATCCATTTAGGATACTGAACCAAAATAGATATCCATTTCAAAACCTATGAAAGTCAAACTTGGCCAATTCATGAATTTAGCTAAGTAAAAATGTGAGTTTTTTTCTATTTCCATTATTTGGCCTGCGATGATCCTGCACATACCCTGAATAGACATTAGAAAGATGATGGTGATAGTTATTCTTCTACCTACAATTCATAATAATATCATTGACATCACCTCTAAGGCATATGATGGTGACCAATCTTTGCTTAAATTACCCTATGCTTTGGATCCCTCTCCCAAAAGCGAGATCATTTTGGTGCAAGAGGATGAAATCATTGACACATTCCTTAACATTACTTTACCTTCTCTTCATTTGAATGATCTCTCTTCTAGAGATGTGGAATTAGAGGATGTTAAGCATATTGTTTCTAGTTCTACCATAGCACATGTTGATTCCATGAATCATCCTACTAATCTTCCTCCTTTGATTGAATGTTCAAGTACCTTGGATATCACTAAATATGTGATGACCCTTCATCTTTCTCCTTCAGATGAATGTTCAAATACCTTGGATATCACTAAGGATGTGAAGACCCTTTGTATTCCTCTTTCGGTTGCATGTTCAAATCACTTGGACATCACTAAAGATAGAATCATCAATAATTTTCTTAACATCACTCTACACTCTTCATTCCAATGCTCTCCCATCAAAAGATGAAGCATTGGTGGATTAAGATTATTCTATTATAATGGATTCCCTATGGGAAGACATTGGGAATTCATCTTAGAAACATATCAATTCTATCAACATTAATAGGTTTATTCCATCCACTAAGGCGATAGTGAATAAGTACATTTAATGTTCCTAAATTCATTATGCATGACGCACCTAATCAACCTCCTTTCTCTAAACCTATGATTACAGTTTGAGATGTTACAAAACCATCTCGACCTCCTAGTTACTTTCTCAATATTGCAAAGAAATTTACTCAAAGGAATCAAGATGTTCAAAATGTGTTGCAACAACCTCATTAATATGCGGTTGCTCACACATACAACACCCGCAATAACAAACAAAGTAAGAAACCACTAAGTATGCCCACTTCTATGTTGTAAGTATGGGCCTAACTGGTGTTGTCATTGATGTCAACATACTCTTGTTGCATTGATTTCAAGGATTGGATGAGCTGTGTACTGAGGATATTGGGAAAATTAGTCTCAGAGAAGAACAGTGAAGACATTAAAGCTCTATGAAGTGAAGATCCTAGCTAAGTTGAAGATCAAAGAATCCACATCAAAGGGTTTGTAGATATGTGTCTAAACATGATCCAGTCAATATTTGAGAGGTCTGCATGAAGATTTGAAGAAGTTATGACTGGATATGAGTTAAACTAGTTTTGACAGCTATTCAGAGGTGACAGAGTGACACAAATAGGTCTGGTGAGATCCAGAAATGTAATGTCTTAATTTGTGGATTTGGTAGAGTGTTTAGGAAGACAATGTGAATTGATAACTTAATTGGTTCATGGTCTGGAGGTCCGCAAGCATTTATTCTAATGTGACAGTGATGATAGACTGTGTTCTTGAGGTTCCAGATGAAGATACGAATGATTTCAGTAAGTAGAAGTGGTGTGGATGTTCTTGGTGATTCAGGCAAGCTTGTGGGGGTCTCTAGATTGTGTCCAATTTGTGTTGGTGGTCCACATTGAAGATTGAGCTTGTAATTGAAGGTTTACTTCTAGGTGATGATGTTCTTCCTAATCATGGCTGACTGAATGATTTACACATCTTACGAGTGATCTTGAAGGTGTTCTGCGAAGGATGGCATGTTCCTCAAAGAAGATTGAAGTCCCAGATATGTGTGGCTGATAGTGTGGTGATTCATATGAAGTCTTTTGTAATAAGTCAAGTTGTATTTGTGTATTTGCTCTATAATAAAATAAAGTATGTATTGTGCCGACTCTGATGATTATCCCAAACTTGATGTCTTGTATAAATAAGACTCGTGAAGTCATTTAAAATAATCTATGTGGAGATGAGGAAGTGGTAGAGAGGAGAAGAGTGAAAAAGCAGAGTAGAAGTGTTGAGCTTAAATAGAACTGACTCAAGCATGGTGAAGATGCTAAACTTTAGTTCAAGTATGTAATATTTATTATTCTGTAGACAGTGTGTCTCCAGTAGGTAGTGGGCCTTTTGTGAGTAGTGTGCTTGGGTAGTGAGCCCTAATTGTCATGTGTCATTTTGTTCTTCTTATTTTGGTAACAAAGAATACAATCTTGGATTAGTCACCTCGTGATTTTTCCCTTAACTGGGTTTTCCACATTAAAATCTTGGTTTCATATGTGTTAATTTGTTTCTACTCTTGAATTACTGTATTGTGCTTCCATGACTGAATTATTATTATGCTATTGAAATACAAGAAGGATTTAAGTGTTTAAAGTTTTGAGACAACTGATTCACCCCTTCCCTCCGTCAATTGTTTGTCCTAAAACTAATAATTGGTATCAGAGCTAAGTTCCTCTAAAATAGCTTAACTGCTTGAGGATATCCAGGATGTCTTCACATAAGAAGGATAGTCTGAGGTTTGATGGAACTAATTAGACTCTTTAGAAAAGCCGCATGGAATGTCACTTGCAATGTATGGGAATGCAATATTGGACCATAGCTTCAAAGAAGTATGTTCTTCCAAAGAATAGTCTGAAAACTGTAGATGAAATCAAAGATGTTGAAGACAATCTTTGAGCTAAAGAAGCTTTAGTAAGTGCCCTATCTGATTTAGAGCTGACAAATGTTATAGATTTAAAAACTGCATATGAGATTTGGGAAAAAATGGAACTTCTGCATGAAGGAGACAAATATGTTAAGTGTGCCAAGCTATAGAGTCTGAAAGAAAATTTTGAAAACCTGAAGATGAATGAAGATGACAATATCACTACATTTGTGCTAAAAATAAATGAGCTTGTTTGTGGCATTAGGTGTGCTAGTGGAACCTTGGATGAAGATGAGATTGTTGCCAAAGTTCTTAGATCCCTACCTCCTGCTTACAAACACAAGGTTGTTGCTATTGAAGAGTTCTAATCTTTATCGAATACCACAAGAGATCAATTGGTTGGAAAACTAGCTACATTTGAATTGGTTGAGTTTGGAGATGCAGCCCCCAAGACTGAATCTACATTCATAGCTAGTGCCTCTGTAAAAGGCAAACAAAGGTATGATTTAGGAGAGATCTCCTCAAAGAAACTATCATGGTATGAAAATGAAAGAAAATATCTAGAAGAAGATGAAGTAGAAGCTGCTCAATTTGAATCCCTTATTGGAAAAAGACTGCCAAAAGGATATGGTAAGTATGAAGGAAATTTTTCCTTTAAATGTTTCAGCTGCAACAAGATTGGTCATTTTGCCTCAAGGTGTCTGAAAAGATTTTCAAGGACAAATCCAAATAGATCAAGATTCCAAAAGAAATGTTACTATGTTCATGAAGATGATGATGATGAAGGAGTAACACAGGATGAATCAAAGACATGAAATAAATTTGGAAGTGATTGGGTGTTTATTGCCATCAAGGAAGAAGATCGAATGCCCTCTGAATCTGTCAAATATAAAATGATAGAAAGAGCTTTGGCTGCCCAAGTTGAAGAAAAGGATGATTGAGTCACTGACAGTGGATGCTCCCACCATATGACTAGTGACAAAAATAAGTTCATAGATTTGGAAAGATATGAAAGAGGAGTTGTAAAATTTGGTGATAATTTTGCTGGCAGAATTAGAGGCAGAGGAACTATTTCTTTTGATGGAAAGAACAAAACCATTGATGTACTATATGTTGAAGGTCTGAAGCACAATCTTCTTAGTGTTGGACAGTTGGTGGACAAAGGCTATGATCTCCAATTCAAAAATGGAAAATGTAAGATCTTTGAAATCTCTGGAACAGAGATTGCATCTGGTACTCAAACAAAAGGTAACATCCTCCACTTGGTTGGTATTGGTAAAAGTTTTTTATTTGTTCAAATTGATCAAAGTTGGTTATGGCATAGGAGAATGTGTCATGTAAATTTTGATAATATCATCATGATAAGCAACACTCGGGCTGTAAGAGATCTTCCAAGACTAGTGAAACCTACTAAGAGCTTGTGCAAAGAATGTCAGTTGGGTAAGAAGAGCAGAGTCACATTCAAAAGTAAGGAATAATCTTCTACCGAATTGTTGGACTTAGTACATACTAATCTATGTGGATCAATAAGAATCAGGAGTTTGCAAGGTGATAGATATTTCATGTTACTAATTGATGATCATTCCTGGATCATGTGGGTGACTTTTCTAAAAGAGAAATTTGAAGCTCTTGAGAAATTCAAAATTTTCAAGGCTATGGTAGAAAATGAAACTGGGTTAAACATAAAGTGTCTTAGGTTTGATAGAGGTGGAGAATTCACATCTAGAGAGTTCATAAAATTCTGTGAGAAACATGGGATAAAAAGATAGTTATATACTCCAAGGACTCCATAGCAAAATGGAGTAGTGGAGAGAAAGAACCGGACCATCCAAGAAGCTTCTAGAACCATGATGATGGAAGTAAATGTTCCTTAGATCTACTGGAGAGAAGATGTAAGCACTGCTATCTATACTCTTAATCAAGTACAAATTAGAAGCAATACTGGTAAGAACCCTTATGAACTCTGGTTTGGCATCACTTGCACTATAAAGTATTTCAGAGTCTTTTGTAGTAAATGTTACATTAAAAGAGATAAAGACCTTGGCAAATTTGATGCTAGAAGTGATGAAGGAATATTCTTGGGTTATTCTACTCAAAGCAAAGCATACTAGTGTTACAACAAGAGATTGAGAAAGATTATAGAATGTACAAATGTGAAGGTTGATGAAGGCATTGAAAAACCCTCAAGATTTTATGAATATGAAGAAGATGATTAGAATGATGTTTTGGTTCGAGCCCCTTCTAAAATTCAGATCCAGACTGATCTAGAGAATCTTGGAATACAGGAAGAAGAGATAAGTTTGAATGAACCTATCCAAGAAATAGAAGTGCAAGAAATTCCCAAAACATCCAAATATGTAAGACTGAATCATTATGAAGACCATATCATAGGTGATAAAGGAAAAAAGTGTTCAAACAAAAAGAAAGATTGTTCAAGACTCAAAAAAGTATTGCCTAATTTCAAAGATTGAACCAAAGATAATAAATGAAGCATGCAATGATGAAAGCTAGACTAAAGAAATGAAGGAATAGTTGATGCAGATTGAGAAAAATCACACTTGGGATCTTCTTCCCAGACTTAGAAACAAAAATGTGATTGGGACCAAATGGGTCTTTTAGAATAAACTGAATGAAGATGGTGAAGTAATCAGAAATAAAGCTAGATTGGTCTGCAAGGGTTACTCTCAAGTAGAAGGAGTTAATTTTGAAGAAACTTTTGCTCCAGTGGCAAGAATTGAAGCAGTCAGATTATTTCTTGCCTTTGCTACCTTCATGGATCTCAAAGTATATCAGATGGATGTCAAATCTATCTTCCTAAATGGTGACTTGGAAGAAGAAGTATACATTGATCAACCAGATGGATTTCAATTGTTTGATCATGGTGATATGGTTTGTAAGTTGAAGAAAGCACTGTATGGACTCAAACAAGTCCCAAGAGCTTGGTATGAAAGACTAGATAAACATCTTTTAAATATTGGTTTCAACAAAGGTATTATTGACAGTAACTTGTACTTCAAAATTGATCATGAAAATATCTTAATTGTTGAAGTAGTTGTTGATGATATCATTTTTGGAGGAAGAGATAGTATGTGCAAGACTTTTGCAAATCAAATGAAAAGTGAATTTGAGATGTCCATGTTTGGGGAAATGAATTTCTTGTTGGGTCTGCAAATCACTAAAACAAAGAAGGAATCTTCATTTCACAAACCAAATATGTGAAAGAATTGTTGAAGAAATTTGGAATGGAAGACTCAAAACCATCGAATACTCCCATGGCAACTGGATGTAAACTAAGCAAAGATGATGACTCTCCTAAGGCTGATCAGAAAAAGTATAGGTCAATGATTGGAGGACTACTATATCTTACTCAAACTAGACCTGACATTATGAATAATGTTGGTCTTATTGCTAGAGTCCAAGTTGATCCTAGAGAATCCCGTGTCATGGAAATCAAGAGGATTCTCAGATATCTAAAAGGAATAGTTGAGTATGGTTTATGGTATCCTAGAGATCATGATTTCTCTCTTCATGCATATACAAATGCAGATTGCACAGGAGATGTGGATGACCGGAAGAGTACTAGTGGTGGTGCATTCTTTTTGGGAAAGAGATTGGTTTCTTGGTTGAGCAAGAAACAAGAGGCAATATCTTTGTCCACTGTAGAAGTAGAATATATTGTAGCAGTAGGTAGTTGCACTCAAGTATTATTGATGAAGCAAATGCTAAGAGACATCAGAGTGGAGTATGAGGAACCTATCACAATCTTCTGTGATAATTCAAGTGCAATAAATATATCAAAAAATCTAGTGTTGCATTGAAAGACAAAACATATATCCATCAAGTTTCACTTTTTGAGAGAGCAAGTGAATAAGAATGAAGTTAGATTGGAGTTTGTTCCCTCCAAGGATCTGATTGCAAACATTTTTACTAAACCTCTACCTAAAGACACTTTTGAGTATCTTAGGGAGAAGTTAGGGGTTATTACCCCTCCAGTTCTGAATTAAGGTGCACTAATGTGCATCAATACTGTGGATCTCATAGTCATATCTCATGATCTAAATTGATGATAAGAAGCTGCTACTCAGGGTGAGCAGTCTGTATGTTATTGATTGATGCAAGTATGTGCCCTTTTCCATTGAAGTCAAAGGGGGAGAGAAGACATGTGAAAAACAAAAGTGGTTGTTGATCAAAGGGGGAGCAGTAAAGGAAGAGAAGACATATGAATGATTACTATTGATAGGGGGAGCTATGTCAGTCAGTGAGGAGAAGTTCTTGTCTTGATGGTTAAAATAGTTTTTAACATCATATGTTGCCATCAATGACAAAGGAGGAGATTGTTGCAAATATGGGCCTAACCAGTGTTGTCATTGATGTCAGCATACTGTTGTTGCATTGATTTCAAGGATTGGATGAGCTGTGTGTTGAGCATATTGAGAAAGTCTCAGAGAAGAACAATGAAGATAGTGAAGCTCTATAAAGTGAAGATCCCAACTAAGTTAAAGATTAGAGGATGCACATCAAAGCGTTTGTAGATATGTGTCTCAAGATGATCACATCAAGATTTGAGAGGTCCGCATGAATATTTGAAGAAGTTATGACCTTACGAGTTTAACCAATTTTAGCAACTATTTAGAGGTGACAGATTGACACAAATAGGTCTAGTGAGATCCAGAAATGCAATATCTTGCTCTGTAGATTTGGTAGAGTGTTTAGGAAGACAATGTGAATTGACAACTCAATTGGTTCATGATCTGGAGGTCTGCAAGCATTTATTCTAATGTGATAGTGGATAGATTGTATTCTTGAGGTTCCAGATGAAAATGCGAATGATTTTAGTAAGTAGAAGTGGTGTGGATGTTCTTAGTGATTCAGGCAAGCTTGTGGGGGTCTCTAGATTGTGTCCAGTTTGTGTTGGTGGTCCACATTGAAGATTGAGCTCGTAATTAAAGGTTTACTTATGGGTGATGATGTTCTTCCTAATCATGGCCGACTAGATGATTTACACATCTTGCAGATGATCTTGAAGGTGTTCTACGAAGGATGATGTGTTCCTCAAAGAAGATTAAAGTCCCAGATATGTGTGCCCGACAGTGTGGTGATTCGCATGAATTCTTTTGTAATAAGTCAAGTTGTATTTGTGTACACATTTGCTTTGTAATAAAATAAAGTATGTATTGTGCCAACTCTAATGATTATCCCAAAGTCAATGTCTTGAATAAATAAGAGTCATGAAGTCATTTCAAATAATCTATGTGGAGATGAGGAAGTGGTAGGGAGGAGAAGAGCAAAAAGCAAAGCAGAAGTGTTGAGCTTAAATGGAACTGACTCAAGCATGGTGAAGATGCTAAACTTTAGTTCAAGTATGTAATATTTATTATTTTGTAGACAATGTGTCTCCTGTAGGCAGTGGGCCTTTTGTGAGCAATGTGCTCGGGCAATGAGCTCTAATTGGCATGTGCCATTTTGTTCTTCTTATTCTTTTAACAGAGAATACAATCTTGGGTTAGTCACCCCATGGTTTTTCCCTTAACCAGGTTTTCCATGTTAAAATCTTGGTGTCATATGTGTTAATATGTTTATGCTCTTGAATTACTGCATTGTGCTTCAATGACAGAATTATTATTATGCTATTGAAATACAAGAAGGATTTAAGTGTTTAAACAAAATAAAGTTTTGAGACAACTAATTCACCCCCCCTCTTAGTTGTTTGTCCTAAAACTAAATTTCTATACCACCTTCTCAACCTATTCTTCCTCAAGCACCTCATCTTCCTAAACATATTCGTAAATAATGCAATCTTGTCAAGTGAATCCATGCTACTTCGGCCAAAATCTATCTATAGGATTTACTGCAAACATCACCTACATACCATAGAATGCTCCAAGAGGCTCTACAAAGGGTAGTTGTCCCACCTTATGTTAGACTAAATGATGTAGCATCTCTATTTAGTTGTACACATGTGAGAACATCAGATATTTCATTTGAACAACCTCAACTACCTCCCATAGAAGTTCAAAACCAATATGATCCTCTTATGATATCTATCATTATTAATAGAATAAGGGTGAGATGCACTATTCTTGATGGTCGATCAGGTCTTAATGTTTGTGGCTTAGACTTGTTACATAAAATCAATGTTGATACATCTTTCATTAAACAAGATAAACTCATCCTTCATGGCTTGGATAATTTTGGTAAACAATCACTAGGTACAATCACCTTAAATGTTAAGGCTTGATCTGTGTAATTGCCTACCCTTATCTATGTTATGCCTAATTCTCTTGCATACAATATCCTTCTTGGTAGATTATCGATTTAGGCCATTGGGGCAATCCCATCTACTCTTCATTGCTCAATAAAGTTTTTGTTTGAAAACAAGACCTATACAATCAAAGATGATTTGGATTTAGAAAGTTGTTTGCAAATGGAGGTGAGACATCAAATTCCTCTAAAGAATTTGATCCCTTCTTTAACAAAAACAAATCCATTATCCTTTGCTACTAACAATAATGGTGTTTAGGATAGTGTCACTCCTTTGAATACATTTTTTGGTGATGATTGGGTTGGGTAGATTTTACACCCACCTTTATGGGTGAATATAATATCTCACCATCACACCCTAAAATCTCGAAGGTAAATGAAGTTTCTTCAACACAAGATCCCACTTCTCAAGAAATTAAGCTCAAAAGTAAAGATGATGGAACTTTTGATACTGATGATGATCTTCCTGCTTCTATAGAAATGGAAGACATTTGAAATAAAGTATCATCCCAATATAATGAATCATCTTCTTCTAATGCATTTCTTTGTAATGATGAGGTCTCTTTAGTTTTCAACCCTCATGGGCTTATTGAAACAAAGGTTGACCCTCCTCACCATGATAAAAATAATGACCCTTCTTCTTCAACACATGATGACAATTGTTATTTCAATAAAGCTATCCATATGACCTCTCCTCTTCTTGTGGACCTGGAGATGTGTTATGGGCGTGGATTCAAAATTCTTTATAAAAATGGATACAATAGAATTGGGTTAGGATGCAAAGAACAGGGAAGTAATGAACATGTGGAACCAACACCACACTCTTGTATAAAGTAGGTTTAGGTTTCTAACCGTCTCCTACACTCTTTCTACCATTTTCAGAAAAAGGGGATTGCTTCCTACTTCCCTTAAATATTTTCTTCTATCTCAACAAGAGTGTATGTTGTCGAGTTTACTCAAAGATTGCCTAATCACTATTCCTCCTTCAACACACACAATGATTCAATAAAATAATCATTTAAAACCTCATTATTGTGCATATAATTGAGCACTTGGCTATTCCGCTAAGGAATGCTGACGATTGGGTAAAAAAATTCAGCAACGTCAAAAAAGGTTTATCTCTAGGACAAAGGTACAAGGAGGAAGAATGCATTGTGTCATTTGTTTATGTGTATCTTCATTCTTCTATATGTTGTGATGTGAAATTTCATTATTTTTCTTGGATGATTTAGCATCCTTTCATGTTGATTCAAAAGATGTGTACTCTACTTTCATGTAATCTTTCCTCCATCACCTTCATAGTGATGATGTTTTATTTATATGGCACCTTGTTGCAATGTTTGACATCATACCATAACTACACAAGCCATTGTGTGTCATACATGAAAACACATATCATTTGGGCATTTGATTTTAGAAAGCTCTCGTGTCGTGATCCATTTTGATCTTCTTTCCCAAAATATACTTGGCTACCCTAGGTCCTTCATGTCAAATGCACCTAGAAGTTGATCTTTTAGCTCACTGATCATACCCTTAGTGTTACTGAAAAATAACATATCATCCACATACAAGGCAATAATTTGAATATCATTATCAATACATCTAATATATACACAATGATCTTCTTCACTTCTAACAAAGCCCAACTTCAAAATAAATTGAATCAAACTTTTAGTACCACATTCTAGGGTATTGTTTTAAACCATAAAGAGACCTTTTTAACTTGCCATACCCAATGTTCTTTCCCTTTTACCTCAAAACCTATAGGTTTTTGCTCAATTTCAAAATCATACGCTGCAACAATAGATAAAAGAAATCTAATTGAAGATAAATTATCAAAAGGAGAGAAAATTTCGTTGAAATTGAGTCCCTCTCTCTGGGAGTAGCCCTTAGCTACCAGTCTAGCCTTGTTCTTCTATAATGAACCATTTTCTCCAAACTTCTTCTTGAAGACCCACTTACATGCTATGGTCTTTCTTCCTTTGTGAAAAATGTACAAGATCCCAAGTGTCACATGAGTTTAAAGCCATCATATCCTCCTACATGGCTAGCCACTAAGACTCATTATTATCTACATGAATAGATTCCCTGTAGGATCTAGGTTCATCATTCATACTCAATAAAGTAAATACACAATGGAAAGTTGGTGGGATATACATATCAACTGGGTTATGTTGTCATGTGGATCTTCTCAAGGGTGGAGCAAGAGATTCTTCCTCATGTTCTTATGTATCCTCAACTTCTTCTAAAACAATAGAGTCTTCCTCATGTAAACTTTCACATGAATCTTCTTTTTCTTCTCCATCCCCTAATCCATCATTTTGTCATTTCCTGATGTGCATTTTCTTCTTGTAAATCAAAATGAACTATCCTCTTTCTTTCATTTTCTTCTAGTTTTATAGGATTAGAAGTAGCTCTAAGTTCCCTAAAAAACAAATCTTTAGAAAAAATAACTTTTCTAGAGGTTCCCAAAGCTTACAACCTTTTACATTGTCACCATATCCAATGAAGATGCATTTTTGTGCATTTGGATCCAACTTAGATCACTTTTCCTTAGGCACATGAACAAAATCCTCACAGCCAAAAACCCTTAAATGTGAAACAAAAGGTTTCTTATCTGTCCACACTTCATAAGGTGTTGAATCTAGAGCCTTAGAAAGATTTATTTAACAAGTAACAAGTGGTACTCAAAACTTTTTCCCAAAAGCATTTATCCAATTGTGCATCACTTAACATACTTCTAGGTCTTTCCATTATTATTCAGTTAATCATTTTTGCAGCATCATTTTATCATGGTGTATATGGAGTTATCTTTTGTCTCATGATACCTGCATGCTTACAGAACTCATCAAATTCCTTAGAGCAATATTTGGACCCTCCATTTTTAGATCTTAATATTTTTATCTTAAGTCCTTATTGGTTCTCTACTAAGAATTTAAACTCCATAAACTTAGTGAAAATTTTAGATTTATGCTTCATAAAATAAATCCATGTGAATATGAATACATTATCAATGAAGGTAAAAAAATAATGAGATTTTCTAATAGAATCATTATCCACGGAAACACATTTGAGTGAATAATTTCTAATTTGTCTTTCACTTTGTTTCTTCCTAAAGGAAAAGAATTTATGTCCTTTTTACCAAACACATAATGCTCGTAGAAATCAAAGTGTTCATCAGAATAGGAGAAACCATCCAACAACCTTTTTTCTTATTAGGGGATACCCAAGTTTTTAGCCTGGTCCAGGCCCAGAGAGACCTTTATGGGGGATCTCTTCCCATCATCTTTATCACCTGAGACCACAACTAGGGGTCTCAGTCCCTAATGGGCATTATCACCCATTGGTTAAACCTGCAAGCTCATTGGCCAAGTGAAGGTCCATAACCTACGAGCATGCCAGCCCAATAAAGGTACACTTTAGCTTGCAAGCACAATATCTTAGCAAAGGCACGCATGACCTACAAGCTCATTGGCCCTGTGAGGGTCTAAACCATGGTGGCCACTACAACAATCATGTGACTTGACCACTAGACCACACCCTTATTGACACCATCTAATAACTTTTTATTCATAAATGTTTTTAAAACATTTTCACTTGTGTGGCTCTATTTCTAGTGTCACAACATACATGTATTTTCGGTAGTTTCAGTTACATTAGTGGATCTAAAAACTATAGTGGCATTAAGCTTAAACAAAGTTACCATCCATGTTTCCCTTGCTACCACCAAGATTCCTCTCACCAATCTACAACCATGCTTATTAAATATTACATGCATCCCTGAATTATTCAAATTTGAAACATGGATACGATTTCTAGCTAATCCAAGATAATGTAAAACATCAGGGAGGGTTTTAATCCTATCATCACTAAAACACAACTACATCTTTCCTCGGCCAACAATTAGATTTGTAGCATTGTCCCAAGGTAAACATTACCCCCATCATATTTGTCATATGTGGAGAGCCATTCCCCATGCGGAGTCATATAATACGAGCAACCTGAGTTAATCAACCACTATTCATTAGACATAAAATTACATGCCAAAAGTAAAACCTCATCACATGCATTTGAGGACAATTTGGTAGTTGAATTCCACTGTTTCTTTGGGTTTCTCCATTCTTTCTTTATATGCCTCCTCTTACCATAGTTCCAACACTTAACTCTATTCTTCTTCCCAGGAGTTTTAAACCAGAAGTTTTTGATTCCTTAGGCTCCTTTTAATATTCTTTTAGCTCTCTTTTATTATACCTCACCTTGACATTAAGAGTATCCACCAAGCTATCCATAGCCTTCTTCCGCATTTCCTGTGATAGCAAACTTGCAACAAGGGCATCCATCTTTGGATCTTTAAGGTTAGCAGTGATAACAAGAATGAAAGTCTCCCAAGACTCAACAAAAGAACAAAAAATCATAATACACTTATCTTCCTCATCAATCTTAACATCGATAAAAGCTAACTAACTCATAATCAAATTAAATGTATTCAAGTGGTCAGATATTGAGTCACCCTCCTTCATTTTAAGGAAAAATAACTTTATTTTGAGATACAATTTATTTGCTAGGCTCTTGGCTTCATAGATTTCATCCAACCACTTTCATAAAGCATGTGCAATCTTCTCAGCAAAGACATTCAACAAGACAAAGTCTGCAAGCCATAACTAGATTGTACCTTGTGCCTTTTTGTCCATCTTTTCCCACTCATCTTGACTGATAGTATCAGGTTTCTTCTATTCTCTTGCGACCAACCATTGATCTCTTTCTTCAAGGAGATCCCCCATTTTCAGATTCCATAGCTCATAACCCATTCCATTGAATTTTTCAATATCAAATTGGGATGAGGATGAAATCATGGCTTCTACAAAAATCTACAAAATAAGATCAACTAGAACTCCCACTACAACTCAAAAAAGCCTCACACTTCTACCCAAGACACAAAACTAGCAAGGCTCTGACACCAAATGTTAGAGATGAGGGTGAACAATTATAGAATGGAAATCTAATTACAAATGTAATTCTATTAATCTAGTGCAAAACCAAAATGGAGATAGTATGAAATCAACACAAAGAAATAACAGAACAAAAAATCAAACACATAACATAGTGTTTACGTGGAGAAACCCTTTCATAAAAAACTCCACACAAGAAGAAATGTAGCAGTTTGTATTAACTTCAATAGAGTTTACATTACAACACTATCAATCTCCTCATCAGTTTCTAATCTAGAAGTACCGGTAATACTCATCCCCAACCGCAATACAATACCCTCATTAAATTAGTGTTTCCTTATAGGGAAAAAATCCTAACATAACCTCACCATTACATCTGTGACCTAAGGATGAATGGTCCAGATTGACTATGAAATTACAATATTTTCCAAGCCAATTTTCTAAAAACTTTCTTTTCAAGGGCATTGCCCTGAACCCCCACTAGGGGGGCTAGGAAGCTGTCACCACCCCTTGGACTCCTTGTCTATAGTAGTGGGGGGAAAGCCCACCCACACCCCCCATTGGGTACAAGGATCCAAAGAGCGGCTGAAACAAGATCGCTACTTGGTGAATACTTCATCCCTTATGAATGATTTACAAACACTATTAGGAGTAATTAAATACGTAAGATTTATAAGGTTGATGGCACCTTAATTCTAATAGTTTTGCTCATCAAGTCAATAAGTCTAGCTAGACTAAGATCTATATCTATCAAAAACAATGGTAGAACAATTGCTAATGTTTTAACTATTTAGTAAACTTTCATATGGTTATTCTAGACTATAAACAACAAACCTTATGATAAGAGTGATGGGAAAAATTTAATGGAATGCATGTAGTTTTCTACTAACCACAAGTCTATTTGATTCCACATCACACCATCCATGATATATAGTTAACCCTTCCTTTGATAAAGACAATTAACATGGTACACTATAGTTGTGATATTTCTTGATAATGATGGGTCATTGTAAAATCAACATTCAAACAACTAACTCAAATACAAATGCTTTGGCTAAAGTCTTTTGGAAAAAGAGTGACCCAAGATAAGAGACTACTAAATTGTTTTTATTTGTTCTATGAGTCTTTACTAGTGATTGCTCTATTTGTGTTCCATCTTCACCCATATCTACACAATGCTTAAGTGAGATCATTCATGGCTAGAAAGAGGAGTGGGGCTTTACACATTTGAGGTGTCAATTGTTAATGCCAATAAGTAGATGAACGGAGGATAAATGACCATGATCTAACATCAAAAAGTTTACTAATGAGGTTTGATAAATGATCTATGCTCTAGAAGATATTGTCTAAGTATGTATTTGAGTAAACATATCCTTGGAGTTGAAATTATATTTAAATTTTGGTGTCAAAGACATCTTCTTCATTGTACAACACTATAACACAAATGTCTTATTAACATGCTTGAGTTCTTTCATACCCTTATGAGCAATGATATCTCCATTTAAAATTTTTGTGGTTAGTGTTAAAACAATTCGACCAAGATATATAGTACATCTCCAACCAAAAAAATTACAAAATAGAAAGCTCATCACTAATTAAATAAATAAGATTATTTATTGCAATAACTAATCAAGGAAATAAAAAGGTAAAATGAACGCAAGAGAATGCATCGAGGTTGCTTAGCTATTAATGTCGGTGATATATTATCTTCTCGTATGAAGCATGACCAAGTAACCTCATGTCCCCATGTGGCTACTTAAGTTATTTTTCTGCTTAATTAGTTGGAGTGACCCCATGAAAACTAACAATTATGGGAAAAAGATAATATAGAATCATTCCCTATTTTACTAGAGCATCTAATGTTTAGGAATTGCAAATAAGCTATGGAAAAAAGGGGGTTTGAATGCAAGCAAACATTTCCTCACTCACAGAACACATACACAAGACTCAAACATAACCGATCCTTGATGCAATCACAATTCACAAACTAATACACCTCAAAGATTGCAACCACAATTATACTATATTTTATTTAAATCTACTTTATCAACAAAATTCATACATTGGCTTTCAATAGCTTTGATTCGCAATTCAGTCTCTCTCTTGGAACCTCCCTTCACTCTCTCCAATCTGACAATGTTCTATTCTTCCCACAATAGGTCGCCTCTCTCCCCAGGCCGACCCCCCTCTATCCTCGTTTCACCCAGTCGACCCCTCTTTTATCACTAATCTGCTGTAACTGTCATTGATTATGGTCTTTAATTTCCTTTGAACTGAGGTTGCTTCCTTTTTGCTTGTTCAACTTCTCATCTTGGCGATTGATTTCTTCAGTTTCTGCCTCTAAAGAGGCATTGGAAGTTGTTCAAACATGGCGTTTCATTTTCCACATGAGAATGCCACATCATTACTTTGATAGGCCTCTAAAAGAAAAGTGTTTCCCTCTCCTTTTGGTTATTTATTGTTTTATCTTAAAACTCTCACCCGTTGTTCCATTCTCCAATGTATTTTTATAAATGATGAACATATATCTTTTCCCAAGCGGTATCTTTTAGCTTTCAATGATAGGCATGCCATTGGCAAGTGCCACCTCGGTGATATTTCAAGGATTAACAGGTATGACTCCAGCTCCAAGAGACTAAGTTGCTCCTACAAACTCACTTAGAACTAGCACGGCCTTTCTTAGAACTTTGACATGCCATAAATTCATAGCTCATGAGCTTCATTTCATCATGCAAAGATGTTACAAGTACCACATCTGTAATAGCATAAAGTGCACAAAGAGCCTGAAAATCAAGTGATCGGTCCAAATGATGTATTGTAACAGTCACCAAGCTACTAAATCGTCCATTATTCATCCCGCAATCTCATGAACTTGGCGTGTAAATTTTGATGGAGTGATGGTCGATGTAAAAGCTCTGGCTTTGAAAAGCCAATGGAAACACGTACCCAATCTTTTATTGAAGTTGCAATGCCTCTCTGTAGTGTCCTCAAGAATGCACTTTCATCCAGAGCATAGAGCAATTTCTCTACATCAGAGCTTTCTGTCATAGTGTTCTCAATGGGTAAGATAAATTTGTAATGAACATTACGCAATGAAGATAATCAAACCAACTATGACTTCCACCACCATATGAACGACATTCTCGATACCTTTTCAATGCCATGTCATGTTTAACGTGACTTCGACATGATATGTCGAGATCTGAAAACTGACTTTTGAGGTGCTCGGAATATCACAAAAACTTACAGAGGTGTGTAACTCAACATTTTAAAGCCTTCTTTGAAGTCATTCTACTTCAAACCTTAAGAAACTCAAGATTTTAATGTTGAAACAATTGTTTCTCCAAAACTGTAAGACATATGATCATGAAATCTTTGGCATCAAATCTAGAACGGAGTCAACAATCTGCTCATAAGACGGTTTGTCCAGAAACTTCGCCGATCTACCTAAACAATTGTTCTTGTGAATACTGTCTATTGTGCGTCGACACATGAAATACAGAAAAAATGAAACTTGCAAATTCCGACATGCCACACACACCAAAAGCTATGAAATGCCACAAGACTCAAATTTATTTTTGGTTGATGTCGGATTGCCCATTCGCCCAGATGCCCCTGCATTAGGTTTGGAAATAAGCAACCACTGCATAATGAAAAAATGCCACGTGGTGCCACAATAAGCTTTGGGAGATTAAAGAAAATATTAATTTCTGAAATTTTTCTTTTAGAAATATATATACAATTTTTTATTAATGGCTGTTTAAAAATAGGAAGAAAAATGAAATATTTATGGGACAAGTAGCTCTACAAATAACTCCTAAAAATATTTAATAATGGCTACTAGCCAAAATAAGCTAAGCAGCTGCATGGGGTCCTGCCCTAAGGATACTTGGTGGAGGGATCACTAATGAGCATACACTAATGCTGATTGAGCACAAAGACTATTGGAACCTTTCTTAGTTGTACATGTTGTTGATTGTTGATGGTATCTATAAATTCAGATTTGTTGGTCATATTCCCTCACTTTCAACTAACCTCATAATGAGTCTGAGTTTACTTTAATACACATTGAACTTAAGCATTGAAGTGGATGATATTTAAGTAGAGTGACTTTGAATATAATATTATATTCAGAGTCACTCTACTTAAATATCATCCACTTCAATGATTAAAGAGTTAATAGCATTTTTACACCTCATTCACACCAAAAAAAATGGTAAATATTTCTCTTATTTTTATTGGTCAAAATTGACCTTTGACTATTAAAATGGATGATATTTAACAATTTGCAATTATATATATGATTATTTTAATCGGTTTGTCCACGATCGTATCGTAACCATCAAAACAAATTCAAATTGGCAATGAAAGCATGAGCTATTTTTTTATAATGTTTTTGTATTTCATTCTAGTTTTTCGAGTACAGAACTGGGCAACTTTAAATACCCTCTGCGCGACAACTTATTTTCAATCAACGAGAAGTCTTGCTTTGTAGCAGCCCATCTTATTTCAGTTCCTCATTTTTATAGCCTCTTCTACTATCTAGACTCTGCAAACAAAAAAGCAATTCTTATTATATCACAATACTTGATTAGGACTAGGAGCTTGGTTTCTGCTCTGAGTAATATTGTGTGCTTGTAATATCATTGAAGTTGGGTAATAATAATGAAGCCTCTCTGTGCTTTCATTGTGCTAGTGTTTTTCTGGTTGCTTATATCCTCCCTTGGCCTAGCTGCTCGGCCTACCCCTGATGTCAACGTTGTGAGCTATAAACCCACTTCTCAGAAAGGAGTTATGGAACTTAAAAATGAAGTCAGTATAAGCCTTGGGCTTGACGACGATTCAATGGCCATATACCTGCAAGCTCTAAGGTTTTGTACGGCCATGATAATAATTCTTATAGGACCTAGTCTATAAGAATAGGTCATTTTGTACTGCATTTGCCTTTCAATTGTTGTTTAGTTTAGCTTGTTATGATGTAGGGACAAGACAGGTTTGAAAAAAATAGGTGAATAAGAATAATCAATAAACTTAGATCTGGGAGACTAAAGATTCAGAATGGAGGTTATCAAATGGTCGTAGTCAAACAGAGTGGTTGAGTTCGTCTATTAATATCGAATTCAAGGCGACAGGACACATTCCTTGAGCTTAAAAGTATTCTGCAAATGGAAATGCTATAAATGTTATAAATGTTTATGTGTACAACCTTCTTCGTGTTTTATTTATGTGTAGAAATATAGATGTTACGTATACAATTTCAGAAGAGTATATGGTAAAATATAAATGACAATTTCCATTGATATTGTTTGATTGTTCCTCCAAAATGCCCAGCTGTAAACAGTCGGTGTGTTGTAAATGACTGCCTGTACGATTGGGCTGTCGACTGCACCAGTCAACAAATCTTAATTACTGTTTCGACAGAGTTCCTGTTGACCAACCAATACACGACCTGTCGTACACTCTGTTTCGTCAATTCATGGGAGCCGTACAAATCTCGACAAGCCAGTCATTTGCAACACACCGACTGGTTAAGGTTAACCCTCCAAAATAGTCGTTCTTATTGTAGTTGCTTACGGCTCACAAGTAAAGTTCCAGCACATTGTCAATGCGCTGATTCTTTACTTTGGAGACCAACCCAACGTTCTCTTCCCCTTGTTTCATAGGAATCAATAGACCCCTCTTCTTTTTGTTCTTTTCTGATGAACGAGACACCCTTTTAATGTTTTATCTTTCTTATGCAGAGAAGTGTAGATGCGATGGAGAGACTGCCTAAGTGTCGCATAGTTCTCGAACCTGATAAACGTAACCCTGATAGAGGACAGGGTTCAGAACATCATTAACCAATATATTTGGTCACTATATAATATGTTGTATTTTATGTTATTGCAAAGTATGGAATTATGAACTCTCTTAATAGTTTATGAATATGTTTGGAAGTTTCTCCAATTGTTACGGTCAAGTTTTTTAGGTCAGATATTTGGGGTCGATGGAATCAAAGATTTGGCTTATGTGAAAGTGTCTTTTTGCTTGGCATGAAGCATCAAGAAGGTTGCATAGATTAAAAGGAAGGAGTTGAAACTTACACATGTATGGTTGGGACATTTTCATAACTGTGCATTGTATTTAAGCTAAAAATGCTCATCCATTTAGATTATTCTCATTGTTCAAAAAATTAGTGTGTTTGTGAAATAGTTGAATAGAAAGAAAATATTAAAGAAAGATTTGAATATTTAATAAGTGTATGATGAGCTCATCATACACATAATGATCGCACCTCAAGGGGTTTGAACCTTGGGTGGATGGCAGTATCCTCATCAATTGTGCTCAACTAATTGAGCTACAACCCTTTGGCTGTAGTATTTATTTTTGAAATATGGTAACAATAAAATTTATTGTCTTGTAATATTGTTTTGTTAGAATGAAATTGTTGGTGTTGTTATGTTCTTTTATGACTTTTGAGCAGCCTTTTGTGGCTGCATTTCTTATTATAAATTTGAGTTTTGATCAATACATAAATAATAATGACTAAATTATTAATTATTGGTGAAAAAATAAAATAACTCTTAAAATAAAATTTGAAGTAAGAATAATTTGTTTACATTCAATTTTGTGAAAATCAATATAAAATAAAACAAATAATATGGAAAAATAGAGAAAGAATCTCATTCAAAAAATAAAATGGTAATACTTAAAAAAAAAAAGATTCCACTTTTAAAACAAAATTCTATGATCTTGTGAAGGTACATACACATTAAGGAAAACATTAGCTTTTAAAAAAACTTATCTTTAAAAAATGTAACTACTACAAATTTATCAGATAAAAAAATGTGTTAATACATAAATCACTCATGGTGCATGGTGCCTTGAATTAAGACATGGAACCACTATTTCTAAAGAGAGTGCTTCTCTTGAAAAACTGAAAATATATTCATCAATCTCATGATGTTTTTTATAGTATCAAATCTTTGCTTTCACTCTTCTATCATGACCTGTCAATCAACCAAAGAAAATAATTTTGACATCACACCAAGCTCTAGAAAAACTTCTCATTCCTTCTCATTTATTTACACTTTTTAGTTTAAATTATACTCAGATTTTAATCTTTATGTTTAATCTCAACTCTATTAAGTTCAAGTTTAATTTCAATAGAATTTAACCCTAAATATTCTTAATACAAACACATTGAAATTAATAAAAGGTAGAAAAACAAATTCCTATATTGATCTTTTTTAAATTTAATCATTTATTACTTATTAGTATTATTTATGAGGGTTGCTCAAGGTTTTTTATCACCAAGATCAATCCCCAATGTATTGTAACCTTGTTCAAACCGATGAGCTCATTGCCTAGCGAAGGCCCACAACTTGCGAGCATGACAACTTAGCGAAGGCACAAGACCTATGAGCTTTTCAACCTAGTGAGGGCTTGAACCTTGGTGGTTGTCCACAACAACCTTGTCACTTGACCACCACACCATGCCCATATATATATATATATATATATATATATATATATATATATATATATATATATATATATATATATATATATAGATATATATATATATATGATTTTAATCTAAAGTACATTTTATACTCTTCTAGTGTATATATACTTAAATTTTTTCAAGTAAAATTTGGTTAATATGAATCATTGTCACTCTGATTATATTTAATCTCTTTTGAGTTAAATTAGTTTTATAAATTTATAATCAAATAATAAATAAAAAAGCCAATAAGGGCATGGTACATTGGTCAAGTCACAAGATTGTTGTGGTTGCCAACAAGGTTCAAACCCTCCCTGGGCTGAAGACCTCGCAGGCCTTGTGCCTCTACTGGGTTGTTGTACTCGTAGGCTATGTGTCTCTCTAGGCTCAAACTAGGCTAAAAACATGAGTAACCCTCATCACATATATAAAAGAGAATATAAAAATTACTATAGAGTAAAATAAAATAATTTAATAGTATTATAATATATAACAGTACATTTCTATATTATCTTCTATTAAAAAATGTGAAAGGAAAAATGTAGCAATATAGAACATTTCCACATAACCCTATGAGAGATAAAAACATTACAATACACTTAGAGATTCTCCATGAATTCTCTCAAAGCATCAAGCTCCTCCAATGCATCCTTCATGTGTCCAAGAATGTAACCACACATCCCATTCCATGCTTCACATATGTAGTTACAAGAGAAACCCAATACAATGATTGCCTGCAACCAAACAACCAACCAACCAACCCCAACTACTAACCATGTGCTTGCTTTTATATAATGAAGCTCACACAAATACAAGATGTAGTATAGGGGAAAACATGTGTTTCAAAAACCATGGATACACAAAACCCTTGACCCCTCATTTAATAGTTGCAACTAAGTTTTCACTTTATGCTCAATATTAAATAATTTGCCAAATAAATAATTAATTATTCTATGTGTACCACACACATAAAATAATTAACCTAATGTTACATACAAAGTGGAACCAAATAATTATCTATTGTGGTTAAACACATCAATTAAGATGCACCACAAATAATATTTATTTTACATAAATAAAATATATCAACATTATGTAAGGTGTACAACACACCTTTTATGAACATTCTCCCACTTGTATACATTGCATAAGGGTCAATCAATGAAATAAATCATCATAGCCATTCATGAAACCACATGAATCTCCAACATGCTCTCATGCTTCATCAAGATACCTGCAATAAAACCAACATGACAACCATCTCAAGTAAGAACTCCTCTCATCCTCCAACACGCCACCTATGGAAGAAAAGGATTAAGCCAAGGTGAAGATGTACCAATCCAGCAAACACAAGCATCAAATCTAATGTGATAAAAAAGGCTCCAAGTTGTTGTGAAAGGCAGAAAAAATCACATGATTTGAAATAGCACCCACAACATATGCTAATACAATCAACCTTCTTTACCTCCTAGGTATCAACAACATTAATAAACTCATACCAACAACATAACTAACCCTTAAACTATGATCCTGAGCTTCCTATATAAAACCTGCCAATGAAGAACATACATATCCAGGAACTCTCACTACATGCATAATATCAAATCTAAAATATAGCTCAAGGCATATCAAGTCTACCAACCAACACTCAAACCAAGGTGTGGCAAATGATAAAAAACTATGCAGTACCATGAACATTCATAATTATCTATGAATGCAAAATAAAATATTACATACTCCTTCACAATATGTCACCATAACTCTCCCAAATCATATGAACATGAAGCTCCAAGAAGTAGCCATAGAACAAAGAGAGAAAGCTTGTAAATCATGCCATGTCGTCCTACCAACACCTCAAAATGCTAATTTGTGTCAAGTATGATCTTCTTTACAACCCCAAATGAAAAGCCTTAACAACACCCAACCACTCAATCTTATAGATCAAATGAAATATATGTATCATGTGTAGCCAACATGGATGTAGCACTCTCCAACTAAGGAAGATCAAACTCAAATATCCATTTCCATAAACTAGGAATAATCCTAATCAACATCTCCTAAACTCCTCATAAACAATATCATAAACCAAAACTTAAATGTACAATGAGATAACCATGCCAATCTCCCTCAAATGAACCCTCCAAAACCAATAAGCATAGCTCAAGATCCATAAACATGAGAAGATAAAGCATAAACCATATGCACAAGGAGATAAACATGCTAACATCTCTCAAATGAACCCTCCAAAACTAATAACCAAAGCTCAAGATCTATATCCATGAGAAGATAAAGCATAAGATAAAATACATCTAAAGGATGGGAAATACCTATTAGATGATAAACTGTCAAGTAGACCAAGAGTGGGGAATGGGAATGCTCCTCCTACACCAAGCCACAATGACTCTCTCCAATAATAATCTTTTGTAATGTCTATGAACTCATGTCCATATCTAGGTGTAGGCTCCTCAGTCATCCTATTGAAACCTCCAATGAGTAATCATCTCAACAATTATCTCTAATCCCAAGAGAACTATAGCCTCACCAAAGTCTCCAAGTATGCATGAGCACCTGGAACCAATCAATTCATGCTAACACAAAATGAAACACCCCACTATCATGAATCTCTTAAGAAAATGAAAAATGTACTGAATACCAAGAGAACCAAGAAGATCATTGTCAATTCTCCCATTGCACATCTACATACTCAAGGAACCCATCATGACATCATGATCTAGCATCTCCTCCCTGGAGATCACATGCACCAAAGCATAGATGCTGGTCTCAAGAGAACCTGTATCATGTCAATACTCTAACACATGATCAAGAGTCCGCCATGGCACAATAACAACACCTCTAAACCAAAGATAAACACCTCCTAACAATGGCATCTGAGATGTCAAATAACTCATATTGCATAAGAATCATAAACCAAGAGTTTATCCATGATACCTAACCATTGTAGAATATCATCCATTGCTAGATGATCAATCCACATCACTACCAAAGTTCCCATTGAATCACGATACAAGCTACACATGGCATCGTGATAACCATCTCCTAAATGAAGATCACCATGGTCCATACACATAATTGTAATACCAGCAAAACCAAAGTACAACCAAGATATCCAAGCCAAGGTGATAAACTATCATCACTGTCAAAATCTCACATAATCCATGTATCAAAGCTACCCATGACATCATTATGAACATGCTACAAGTCCCAATAGCTAACCATCCAAAAACTCTAATCATACATCCTCTCATCCCAATGCAACATATCAATGTACAAATGCCCACAAACAAGGCCAACTAAAAAACTCTGTACCAAGACTACATCATCCTCGTGGATACATACAATCCACATCTGAGTCTTCCCACTGTAATCAAATAGGTGATCAAGTCTCATAACTACATAACTCATAGATCCAAAATGTAAAACATGCAAACTCATCATCACATCAGTAACTTGCAATCTCATATATCAAATAAGAAAACCTGTAGACCACAAGAATCAAACACCAAATCAACCACAAATCTAATTTTCCAAACAAGTCCATCAACAAGTAACCATAGTCAAGGAACCAATTAAGCATCTAGGAGATAAGAACAATCTCCTAAAACTAAACCACGCCATCACCTATAAACATGAATCAAATGTTATAGCCTAAATTGTCAACCGCATACATGATCATGTCATGGCAATGCCCAATTGTATTTGCATATCCAAGACACCATAATCATCACCATCATTGTACTTACACTCAATTCCCACTGAAAAAAGACTCCTAGTACCACACGTGTATCAAACCATGTCCTCTAACTAGAAGACAACCTGTGTACCTATCACCATCAAAATCCAAACTCTGAAAACACCTATAAACTTGTATCAAGAAGCACCAAATCTGATCATACTAGTATGTTAAAAATGTGTACTTCCCCAATCTCGTGCTCAAATAATCATTTGAATGCTCATAAAATTACCCCCTAAATCATACGGTCCAACAAGTGGTCAAACAATTACAAACATCACTTTGCACCCCAAAATGGAAATATACTTGATCCATTGTGTAGTACATACTGTAATATCTCTCCAACACCTATTTGAAATCCAAAATAAGATTTTGTATGTGAAAGTTATGGTTGTTTTACCATTTCAGAGAAATGCCACCTTTAGGTACTAAATCATGACATAAAAAGAAAAATATGATCACCAAACCTATACCATTCTATATTTCTTAGAGGGACCTTTCCAATGCCTATAAGAAGTTGAAAATCTGATACCGTATGTAGAAGTTAAGGCCCCTGAAGAAAAGTTGCCCAATTAGGCTTGCAAATCCATCCCTAGTGGCTATTGTCCACAGCTAGTGAGCAATGATTGGGCAGCCCAATAGTGGCACCACTGGATGAGATGGTGAGCTAGTGGTTTCTAGGGTGACTGCTGGTGGTTTTGCCAGTGGAAGCCAAGCACTGGTTGCTACCCTTGAGCAGTAGCATGGCCAGCCCACCACCCGAAGGGCTTAGCCCTTGCAAGATGGGCATGGCTGCCCAACACCCAAGGGTTTGGACCCAGGGGTATAGCCCCATGTTCCTAGGTGCTAGGTGCCTAAGTGGCCAGGGGCATGCACCTTGGCGGCCTCCTCACAAATTTTTTTGATTTAATTTAAACTTTAGAAAAAATAATTTCTAAATTTGTGAATATTTTTTTAATATTCTTCTGGAGACACATACCTACATAGGTGACATAGGCACATATATAGGGAATATTCCCTATGCAAGACCATCTGTATGGTCATATGGATTCTCTACATCTGTCAAGAAACTTTTTTGCAAAGAGTCTTCACAGAGTCACTAAGGGAAAAATGGGGAAAAACGTCTGTCACCAAAATATGTCAAGTTTTATATGAAAATATAGGTTTTTGGGCCTTTTGGACTTAATGGTGAGGTCCGTATTTTCCTAGGTGGCCTCATGCAAAACTTCATCTCTAAAACCCCCCATAAAGAGCCCTAACCGAAAACCCATCAACCAAAACTCCATCAAACCCATGATAGATACAACAACCTAAGTCTACAAACACACCTATGACATTGAAAATGCCTTCATTCTCAACCTACAAGTCCATGGAATCAACTAACCATAACAATCTACTCATTGCAAGGGTTATAAAACCAAGGAGCTCACAACTCCCTCAACCATAAACATGGCTCTACTACCACTTGAAAAGAAAAATACAGCAATATAGAACATTTTCACATAACCCCATGAGAGATAAAAATGCAACAAATTATAGCCATGATAAACTAGAATCAACCATGCAAAAGAATAGGCAAAAAATACCACAAGGTGACACACGATATATCCTAGGAAAACCCTCAAGATGGAAAATCCAGCCTCCAAAAGCATCCACACTCAATGTATTATTCAACAATGAAACATTACAATACATTTACATAGTCTCCATGAATACTCTCGAAACGTCAAGATCCTCCAATGTATCCTCCATCTTTCCAAGCATGTAACCACACATCCTATGTCATGCTTCACATATGCACTTACAAGAGAGAATCAATACAATGACAACAACTAAACACACAACTAGCCAAACCGAACTACTGACCATGTGCTTCCTTTTATAGAATCAATCTCACATAAATACAAGATGTGGTATAGGGAAAACTATGTGTTCCAAACATTTTTTACTTTAAGATAGCCAAGACAACAAGAGGAGAGTAGGATCTAGAAAAAGAAAGGGAAAAGGGCATACTCTAGGAAAAATTCAAAGACCACATCATTGTGTGATTATTATCTTCCAGACAATGTTACAAGGGCAAAGGAGTGTGCCATCTCCCATTTCTATCCATTTTCTCTCTTCTTTTTCATTTTGTAACCTCCTCTATGAGTACTTTATGGAAGAGGATTTGTCCTTGCTAATGAGGTTGGAGTGATCTTCTACCATCTTTCTTATGTTCCTATTGTAGGTACATCACCCAAGTCCCAAACCTTGATTTTATGATAGATTAAAAAATATAGAATCAGATGGGAAGGATGAATGATGTTTGTGGGTGCATTACTAGATCTAGGCTACAAGTAATGTAGATTGTCAGATCTACATATTTCCATGCTATAAAAGTGATTAGTCTCGATGAGGATTTGGACTAATATCCTAGCATCCATTTGTATAACTAGCAAAGGTGCATAGAAAAATAGCCATTAAATTGCATTAGGGCTTTCATGTTTGATTATCACTATAATCGTTGTCAACCGTAGTAAATATACAAATGTAATCTATATATAGATGATATTCTTATTGTGATAATTATTATTTTTTCTCCTTAAATTAAATGTGAAGTTAGATATAAGAGGGAAAACATATTAGCCAATTAGATTATTGATAATTTATTTTTTAAATATTTTTTGTTAAAAAATTCCAACTTAAGTTTAGAAAAACAGTATTTATTCTCGGTAGATAAAATTCTAGCTTCTAATTTGTTGTAAAATACAATTGATAAAAAATAATTAGACAATTTGCCTAAACACAAACAACTCTTCATGTTGTCTATTTATCATTCGACTGTTTTCATACGTATTTAAACCATGTATAATATGATGGCATGACCCTTTGTACGGCTTCACTTCTCCGTACAGTGGCCTCATGGTCAAAATTTGTCTCTATATCATGAAGACTTGTTATTACAGGAGTTGAGAAGGACGATATAATTAAGCCGATCTTTTGCTCCAAAATCTTCTCGAAACTATCTTTTTTTCCCTCAACCAATTCAGTATGGTCGGGAAACCGATTGAAAACATGGCAGGTTTATGCAGCATACTTGGTAATTTCTAAGCTGCTCACAATCGATTTCTTGGGAATTGGAAGTGATAAGAACGACAACCTCCAATTGGGTTATGCCACGGATTGCCACCAAGAACTTCTACAGAGGCGATGTAAGTTATCTTGTTCAATGTACCAATTTTTTCTGGTATAATTTCTAAAGAATTTGTTTATTAATCCTGATGTTGTTTGGGCTTTAATGTATATAGAAATGCAGTCATGCATGGGGAAGATAAAACCTCATATGCTGCATCGAGTGCTCTCACACGGATGTTAAGCAATCCAAAAAAAATTCACAGGGAAGCTCATTCTGGGGTTTCTGAGGGAATTAAGACCATGGATATATTTCCACAACATACTCAAGGGTTTCAATCCAATAGTATATAGGACAACAACCAGTCGCCTTTCCTGGATGCAAAAATTTGAAATTTCTGAAGCTGCTGCTACCAATCCTTCGTCTACCCAACTAACGATTTTCTACAAAGGGGCAGTGAAAGTGTACAGTGACGTTTCTTCGAGACAGAAAGTAGTTTTCTCAACCTTGAGACATTATGGAGTTTGATTTTCCTTTGAAGATTGAGCTCATAGTCTGATTCATCCACAGGCAGAGACTATAATCATGTTGGCCTCCTTTAATGGAGATGCTCTGCCTTCCACCAGTGCTTCAAACATTTCGAATTGTCTGGGGAAAAGTGTTTCAAATTCAGAAGATTCCGCAGATGGGGGAAAGCAAAGCCAAGCTCTTGAGACATCAAATGCCAGTAAGTTCTCTCCCTCAAATTTGTGACAATTTAGAATGTAAACAATTTTACAGTACATTAACAACAGATTAATTTTGTTATGCAGAACTTCTGATGGCGAGAAAGTTATCCCTTCAACGATTTCTGCAGAAACGGAATGATAGGTATGTTGAGATTCTTCCTTGATTTGGTTTGTGGTGTCAATTAAAAAAACAGAGCATTTGAATGGTGAATTTTACCGAATTTGTGCGGTGAATGCCAAATGTTCCCACATGTTTTGGCCAATTCGTATGACTCCTCCACTTACAATATTGAGAATATGATAGCCAGTGGATGTTGAAATCCACGAAAAAAATGTGTTTTAAATCATGAGGCCAGCATTTGTGATTTACCTATGTAAAATATAATTCTTTCGACAGGAGAAAATTGCCGAGATATTAAATTAGCAATATATTTATTCCTTGATTTAAGGATTTACGCCTCGCATCTTTATCTGAGCTACCCTCGAATCTTGAAGGAGCGAGGTTAACATGGGGATCGTTGGAAATCTAACTTTGAGTGTAAGGTGGCTGAACTCTTGCCTGCGTGTTTTTAAACGAATTGGTTATATGCATCGTTCATACTCAGAATTTTCATTTATTAGACTTTGTGTTATGTAAGAATAGCATGTATTAACTAGTATATCTATATTTAAAAAATATATCTAAAATATTTAAAAAATATATCTAAAATACCGTGAGAGATATCCTTTTAGAGATACCTATTTCCACCTATGTGTAGTAAATTGATTAAAAAAATAGAAAAATCTTTTGTAACTCCCATGCCACTAACTCATGCATTGGATTTATTTTATTTGTAACTCCCATGCCATTATGGCAATGCATTGAATTTGATTTGATTTGATTTGATTTATTCTCCCATGCATTGAATTTTATTTTATTTTATTTTATTTATTCTCCCATGCATTGAATTTTATTTGATTTGATTTTATTTATTCTAGTGTTTCATTATGACCACTACCTCCATGCATTGAATTTGATTTGATTTTATTTATTTGCTATTTTTTTATTTGCTTGGATTTTTGTTTATAGGTTACACGAATTTGAATCTTTCAGCCCTTGTTGTGAGTGTAGAACGCCTCTCAGCGTAACAAGTGTCACGAGCTTCGTCTCAGCTACTAACAATTATCATTTGTTGGCTAGCTAGCCTTGCTTCTTATATTATCATTTTATGTATTAAGAAATATAAAGTAGATGGCCCTTCAAAGCTCTAAAAGGTCAATTTGGCTCTTGGTTAGGGTTATGGGGTACTATGATGAAACAGTCTATGTGTGTTAGGGCAAGGTCTTATCATCATCTTTCTCTGTATTATATTTTTCATTGTTTAGGTAATTAATTTAATTTATTATATTTATTAGGGATTCATTTGTGAATTAATTTTTTAATTTAAAATAAATAAATTATATTTATTTTACTTTATGAATTCACTTTAGTAAATCAATTAAAAATAAAAATAATTAAATTAAATTAATTAATCTTGAGAAACAATTAATGTGTTTCATTTATATAATTTAGAAAAGATGTACAATTTTAAAATTTTAATTAATTTAGAATTGCATTGTAATGGTGAAATTTGCATACCCATGTCAATTCTCATATAGTTTTGGCCCCATTTTGATGAATTCCTAGATAGAATTATTTATTGATAAATGGTGTACACATGTGTAAAGTGGGGTTCATTTGTCAATCATTAACACATTCTCAATTACATATACTTACACATATTTGACCTTATCTTATTCAAAAGTATATATATTTCTATACATCCATTATTTTTATGCTTATTATTGCACCCTCCTAGACATTCATTCACAACGTTAATAATTTGCACTTCCTTGTCTTGTGTTGAAATCCCACGATGTGTGAGAATGATCTCACACCATTGTAATTAACCTTTAGAATTCAAAAAATTGAATTCAAAGTTTTCCTACTCCCATAGGTAATCCACTACTTGTTATAAGACAACTTGGTATGCATTGGTGTGATTAATTGCTATGTCTTGGTCTTTTAAAGGCATTCAATGTGCATTCATTCTCATCCAATTCATATTCAAAAATTCTATGCACTGAAGAGAAGAATCAATCTAGGAACATTTCGTTTGGAGCACTAAAGTAAACTAATTATGCATCAAACCATTCTAGGTCGTGTCTTCAATCTTCTATAGAGCCATGATGAAGTTGATCTAATCAAGGGGATCAACATAGGAGAACACAACCCATGTGGTCTAGCAATTTCCCCAAAGTATTTTTAATTACCACCAATACTTACACTTCAACAAAGATCAATGTTCTGGGTGACACCAGTTTTTGTAATCAACAATTAGCAAGATCATTTTCTCAATCTTCACATCACTTTCACATGCACATTGAGTCAATAATACAAAGGGAAAGATTGATCCCACATAATGTGGATTCAATCCTAAACAAATTTAGAGATTGTATAGTTTCTAAGGTGAATGGTATACTGAGAGCACTCATTTTTCGCTAATAGGTGACCAAATTCTATTTTGTATCCAACTTAATCTTTATTTGAACAAAGATTGATGCTAAAGGGGAAAACTATAATCTCCCTACCTTGACAGGAATTAACAAACAATGACTACAAACAATAGGCATGCAAATTGGCACATGAATGAACCATAAATAAACTACGCCCCAAAGATGAATGTACAAAAGCTTTAGGCAAGGGGTTATATAAAATCCTACTCCAAATGTAATGGATTATGGAAATTGTCTCCATGGTGTACTGTTAGAAATGTTGTCTCAAACTCATACACATTTGTCTTAAGATTTCACAATGCCTTACTAATTAAGTAAAATTCAGTCAAGGTAATAACATAAACTTCCAAACATTTATTACTAGTTGTCCCACCTAAAAATATGCCTGTCAGTAAATCTATTGCACACAAATACTGTGCAACTACTAGTAGGTAAAGTATTTGTGGTATCATAGGGGAAGTTAGAAAAATTAGGTCTGAATCTAATAGGGGTATTAGAGGGACAATATTGAGCCATTTTAGCATTTCTCAAACTTCACTAAATGATGTTATCAGAATCTGAAGATTGGGCTATTCTTAAACATCATCCACTTCAACAATCAAAGGTTAATTTTGACTAATAAAAATAGAACAAATATTTACCACTTATTGTTTTGGATCACATGTAAAATTACTATTGACTATTTAACCATTAAAATGGATGATAATTAAATACAATGATAGGAATATATTAGCATTATTCTCATTCACAATAATGCTAATAGTATGGATTAAACTAAAAACCGAACAAAAATGGATTATTATTGGATATGGTCAAAACACAAAATTAACAATATTTCTTCATTAGACTAAAAAATTAAAAATAATGTTAAACTTTGAGGGAAAAAAGGTCTTTATTTGTGATTCACATTTGTTTTTGTTTAATATGAAAAGGGGAATGATGACAACTAACATGCACACTAAATCAAACCCTTTTCCATATATCATTCCAAGACAAGACTAAGCCAAATCACTACCAAATGAAGGTGGACTTAGCTATAGATCTTGTACTCAGGAGTGCTATAGAGGAATCCGATTAAATTCAACCTTTCTATCAAACCCTAGGTTAACAATGCATGAAACCCTAGTTTAACAAAGATCAGATTGTAACAAAAAATGTACAACAACAATCCAAAATCTAGTTGCATAGGGATGATTAGAAAGATGATAGAACCTATGTGTCGAAAGTAGAGGTGTTAGAGGACTATTTCAGTACCACCAAGTCTTAGTTGGAGGAATCTACCAAAACTATAAACTAGAGATATGTTGGAAAGGCTTCCTAATGCTAGATTTGGAGTTTAAAAGGGTGCAAATACTAGGGCACCATAGCCCAAGTCTTACATAGGAATATTTCATAACTGCTGTCAAATCCTTAAATCCTAATCTTCAGTCAATCTTCTTGTATCTTCATATTCTCTACATCTTGCTCCTATAACCTGTACACAAGAACATAAGAAGGGGTTTTGGGGATGGTTTTTAGGGAATTGCATCAATCAAATCCCATGATAGTATTCAAGATTCCTAACACCATTTCTTGATAGAGAGTGTCTTCCCTCGTGGGGGTAGAGGCTGAAAAAAAGATAATAATGATGAATCAAATGATGATTAAAAACAATGATATCACCTATGTGATAATCCCTTAGAGAGATGAAGATCCTTCAACTTCCAAGGTGGATAGATGATAGCTTCATGCCTGAAACAAACACACAATAACAACACACACAAATATACTCTAGAACCACAATGAATGCTCTTGCTTTCTTTGCTTCAATATCATAAGTTAGCTATCTCTATCTTGCTTACAAATGGACTTAAAAAAACACTTATATATGTTTTCCCACTCACGATCGTGAAATTAAACCAAAACATCCAACAAGGAGACACTTTTTGAAAGGTCCTAGGCTAAAATGTACATTTAAATTTGCCCCAACCAATCGGAAGGGACTTGGGTGGTGGTTCCCAAGTCTTATGACTCCTCTTCAATCTGGGATAAGATAAAACATGGGATTCTTATTCCCAATTTACATTGGTGTCGAGCAATTTTGCATCTAGATGAACATTTAGCATGAAAAATATAATCATGGGGACCCAAGAGCTAAACAAGGAGATAAAAAGACATGTGTACATCTTTTACTCCATAACAGTTTTATTGAAAGTACATCATATAAGAAGATAGTGAAGCTGACAATGTGATAAGGTTAGTTAAAGAAGATGGTGATGTCATACACTAGGTTGAGCTGATCAGTGACTTCTTGCACAATAGGATGATTGGTCAGAAGAAGAAGAAGAAGAAGAGGAGGAGGTTTTCCATTACTTCCTCTGTGGTATATTTATGTGCCTATAGGTCATACTTTGATGAGTTACACAGTTGGAAAGTTGGAGAAAAAGACAGGGGAACAACTAGTATGGTAGTTTTATCCACAACTAGAAAGGAACCAATCAATAGTGCATTAGAGAAGAGTTAATGACTACTTCTTGATGTGGTTAGTCCTGCTAATGGAGGGAGACCAAGCGAAATGAATATCAAGCTAGCAATCATGTACTCTTGATGTGCTTTTTGATGTTATCCACTCTCAATTTCCAAGCTGGCAGTCACGTGCTTTGTTTCTAATCGTAGATGTTTGAAATTGGATCTTGATCATTGTTTTGTAACTGATTCTAGATCCTTGTCTTATAATAGGATCAAGATTATTTGTAAATAGGAGATTGAATTGGTGAAACTTGTTAAGCATTAAGTTTGTATTTTGCAACTTTTTGACTTACCTCATGGTTCTTTCTTACAAACTAGAGACATTTGTATATCTTTGCACATATAATGAATTTGAAGAAGTGGATTGCAGCCTAATCATAAATCCTGAGTAGGCTTTTGATCAATTTCTAGCAATGGAATGACAAATTGTCGTGTCCTTTTGGAGTACATTTGAATTGTTGCTTACTGTCACTGATTTTCTATGAAGATTTGCATGTATTATATGTAGTTGTGGAAGGCTTGGTGAAGTATAATTAGATTAATTTCAATTAATGAAAGTGTCTAGATGTACATGTGGAATCACTAAAAAAATTTAGTTTCTTAGAATTTTTCCTTCCTCAACCCTGTCTTTTGCCTTTTATTCTACAAATCATCATAAATATTTGCAAATAATGATAAATCCAGAGTAAATAAATAGTAATAAAAATGAAGTTCACACTTTAAAGAAGATCTTTAAGTGAATTTCGAGGAATTGTGCAAAGATTAGTTAATTAAGGATAATTCAGAAGAACTTGTTTCATGTAAAAAGAGGGTTTTTAATTTCAAGGTTAAATCCTCCTTTCACACCTTACATTCAAAGACATAAATCGAGTCAAGCCACAATTTTTTGCAAGAAGGCTCTGCTATAGATTTAGTATCCCTTAGAACGAAGAGGAAACTAGGAATTTGTTAATTAATTTATCAATTAAAGCCCAATTATGCTTAAAACCCTAATTTTGTAATATCGTAAACAAATGGATGAATCGTGACAAATGCTTGCATGTAGAGATATCAAATGACAATAAGATGCATACTAGATTTTGAGATTTTGTATCTAGAAAAGTCAAGGACTAATGAGCGGGTGATTTAGTCGAAGGTACTAGTTTTTGTCAATATCTCTGAAAGTTGTCTGTAACATGTTTCTTCTATTCTAGGGATTTCTATGTTTTAGGATCTAGAAGGCCCAAGTCCAAGTCTATCTGTTCTTCTTTGATCTACAATTCTAACACTCTGTTATGCCTCCCTACAACTCCACTCCTACTTCTATACCTATAACCCGCAATCATAGAAAAGGGTGTTAGGGGTTGTGGTGTTTAGACGTTTGCCTTGGTCACACCCTGGAGAAACATTCAAGTCTTTTGAACATTGTTGTTAGATAAGACATTGCATATCCCTATGGGATAGACACAAAAACCAATTGATAAATAATTGAAAACACAAATAAATGTCACCTTGGAGGTGTAGCTTGCATATAGATGAAAATCTTTCATATCATGAGAAGATGAAGCCAAATCTACATAACAAACACAATAATAAGACAAGTCTACTCTACAACAATGAATATCCTGAATGTTCTAAAATCACAAGTGTGCCAAAAGTTCATCATCATTTTCCCTAGTCTATAAATGAATTTCTAAACATGCTTATATATGCAACTAAACACATTCCTGCCTCAATTTTGTAATTCAAACTTAAGGTCTCGGCATGGGACCTAATTAACGGTCACATAACCAACACTTGAATATGGATCCTACCTAAAATAGGGCAGGACTAGGGCATGTGCACCCAAGTTCTCCCTTCCTATTTAGGTGAGGAGTTATCTTAATAACACCTCCTAGGTCTTATTTGTCATAAAACATCGGGAGCTAAAATGAATATGCAAGATGATTAAAATAATTTTTAAAAGACTTGAGAGCTAAACATAGGAGGGAAAAAGTCCCAGGGAGACATTTTTTGATGTAACATTTAGCCCCCACTTTAATGTATGCATGAACACAAGGCCCATACATGCATTAAAGTATGGTTAACAAATACGTCAAACACTTAGAGATAATGTATACATAAAGATTGAGAACTATTTCTAGCCCATAGTCTAAGGAAGACATTAGAGAAAGCATGCCACAGACACACCAAACATAATGAACATAGTAACAGGCACATAAAACATGAAGAAGACAATATTGAAGAAGTGCAAAACATAGTGAATACAATGAATGCAATGATTATTTCTTTTTTTCATTTTCTCATATATGAATGAAAGAAAATGCAAGTACATGGAAAGTAAAAATGCAACACACCACCCAAAATGTAGGATAGGCTTTCACCATGCTCTTTGGACTACATATGGGGCAACAAACACTCAATACAAATCTCAGAGTGCAAGAGGGGAATTTTGCCACACTCTTTGGACTACACTTGAGAACAAACACACCATACAAATCCCAAAGTATAGGATGGGCATTTCTCCATGCTCTTTAGACTATACTTGGGAAAAAACACATGGAAGATACATAGAAAACATGACCATTGTATAGCATGTGAAAGACATACTATATGTATAAAACATGACAAATAAGAGATAGAAGGAGTCTATTGTTAGGTTCACCACCATCTCAAGTGCATTAGAGGAACACCTGATGGTTGGGCTTATGCAACAATAACCTTCAAAGACACGCTTAAAGGAATATACACCAACCCCACCTGCTTGGAGGACTTTTAGAATAAAAAGGATTTGCACTAGCTCAAGAGATACACCATCCCTGCTTCTGCAAAGGGATTTGAATAAAAGGATACACACTAGCTCGAGAGATATAATATCCTACCTCCATAGAGGGTTTAATGATTGCAATATAAAATAAAGATGTGTACTCATGCGGAGATACAACATCTCGCCTCTGCAGAGGGCTTATAAACACGGTTCATTAGTACCAAAATCATCAGACAACTTACCTTATATATGCCCCCACCTTAAGGTGGTTGATGTTGTGTACCAATATCAAGAACATTAAGGAAGAAAACACACAAGGGAACAAGAGCTCTCACAAATCCCATGACCCCGGAGGTGACATGTACTTTACAATCACCGAATGTTCCCACAAACACACAATTTCCTACAAGAAAAGAGGTTAGAAATCATTCTATAAGATAATAACCACATCACATTATGAAAAGAAATGCATGTACATCTTTCACATAAAGAGCCAAGGCTATACTACAGGTCCAAGATCTGAGTATAATCATGGAGCTATACTATAGAAAATCTCAAAACCAAGTGTAACCAAGGTGAGATTGAAAGATAAACAAAGTGCATGGAGTAGATGTATTGTTATGATTTGTTAGTGTGGTAAGACAACATGAAAATATCACATGGAGTGATTCTACTAACCATGCATCAGATAATATATATCAACCCTATCATCATATATGGACTAGGTCCATATTTGCTTACTCGCTAAAGGGACACTTGGTCCTTATCAGTCTAATTTTTTTTTCATCATCTGCCAGCTAGATAGAACCACTAGAGGAAGGTAAACAATAAATCAAGAGAGAAGAATCACGTGCCTTAGGGTCATCACATAGGAAGCTGCCCCTAGGTCACCAACCACAATGTTATGCCCCTAAGACACAACACAATTACAATGAAAATAAAGGAGAGGCAATATAGAAGAATGATGATATAAATAGAGGAAGGGTCACAATAGAGGCGGTCTCTCAGTATCTTTGACATTACAAGAGTAACAAGGGTCATCCAAGGAGGCCTAAATAACACATAACACATCACGAGGGAAACACAACACAAAGGTAAAGGGTTAGAAATACTTACCTGTAGGCACAACCAAACTAACAGTTGTCGACAAGCAAATTATCATATTCCCACACTTGAATGTTAGAAGAAAGTGGGGCATAAGGTACCATAGCCCATATTTTATTCATTTATTCAAATCATTCTTTCTTAAGTTCATCTTGGTTTGATTCAATGTTAGGTGGAATGTTTTCTTGTTGATTTGCATTTCGTTGGGTAAAGACTTGTCTTTTTCTCGTTCTTTCTCTTGCTTGTCTATTTCTTCTTGTTCTATTGCTTATATCTTCAAAAGTAATGTCATTTTCTTTCATAGGTTTTTTGAATGTTAGAGGAGGAAGCACCATGTTCAAATCTCATTTCTCTTGATGAAATATTTTTATCTCGATGAATACCTCCCAATCCTTTTAAAAATGATGGGGGAGGAACCTCAACATAAATACCATTTCTTTATGGATGAGGTGAGTTATCAAACTTTTCCTTATCCACTTGTATCATACCAATTATTTCATTGTAGTCATAAAAATCTTGTCTTACTCTTATTTCATTTTGTACTTTTCCTTTTTCTCTAGGAATTTCTTCTAATGCGGGTTGTTCATCTCTTATTGTTTCTTGCATAGAAGGATTGACCACTCAATGTAATAGTTTTGCTTTATATTTTCTATATCCCAAAAAGTCAAAATCCGTTCATGGTTCTGGTTCCTCATCATATCATGGCCAAAAGTAATCAAGATTGAAGTGTTCTCTTGTAACCAAAGGTTTATATATCTATTGCCAGGAATAGTATTCATTCGTTCGTTCAAACAAAATTTTACACAGTTATAAATGATTAAAGGGACAACTTTCATAGCCTTTAACCATGGGTGTCCTAATTTTATTTGAAAAAGGTCAAATATGTGGACATAATCAAATAATTGTTCTAGATATTTGTCAAATACTATAACCAATAAAGATATTTTCCCATAAGTGTTTATAAAAGTTCCCTTATGTGTCTTAATCATCATGTTAGAAGGATCATGGAAATCTTGTACTGGTCAAACCATGTGAATAAAGGAACTCCTCTATTGGCACATTAGTCATGTAATTAGGACCTACAAGTGTTCCATCCACCATATTTTCAATTATCCTTACAATGATATAAAGATGTCCTTAAGTTTCTCCAATTGTTCTATCATGAGGTGTAAACACGATTTCGGGTTCAGGGACCTTTCTTTTCATAGAAGGCCTAGGAGGGAAACTAGTTTTATTTGTGAGATTAGAATCCATGTGTATATGATTTTAAGTCAATGTAAAATCATAATTTAAAAAAAATTCAAAACTTATGCAAGGAACAAGTACAAAATTTTGTAAGTTTATGACCTAAAATGCTTGATTTTTCAACCTTTTTTAATGCAAATAAGTAAAGGAAGAGGTGTTGTGAAGAAATTAAAGAGGGCCAAAAAATAATAAGCTTAATATAAATCTAATAATGCACAAATACCCTTCACAACACACCTTTAATGCAATTCTAAATGCCAAATAAGTCAAAATCTAGTGAAAATACAAGATTTTTAAACCCTAGACATGACTTTTTGCAAAAAAAAGACACTATGATGCAACACTACAGTTATAAATTAGTTGTAAAAGAGTGTTTAAAATAGTAATAAAATTTGAAATGAGATTTTGGCCATAAAGCCTAGCTAATGCAAAAACTAGGTTATATGCAAATGCACAATTTCAAGCAATTTTTAACAAATTAGGCATGAAAATGTAATGTAAGTGAATAATAAATGATTAATTTCTGTAATTTAAATAAGATATAATAAAAATAATAGAAATTAAATGAAATTAAATACAAACTAATTCAAATTACTTGAAAATACAAGCCTAAAATGTCAAAATTTTAAAGTTTTTCAATTTTTTTTGTAAAGTTTCAAATGCAATAAGAAAATGATGAGTGATGTCAGTGCCTGCATAAACATTTAGGTTTCAAGTTTTCATCTGCAGGCCCCTTCACAAAAAACCCAGAAATTTCTAAGTCCCTCGGGCTCATTTTATGCATATCGGGCTCGTATATGCATTCTCGACATACAAGGGTAGAATATACATTGAAGATTCTTAGAATATTTTGTGGATGTATCAAAATGTTTGCATGTATATTGTGTGGTATGTTTGACATACAACAAGTAGATACATTGGCGGGCCTAAAAAAGGAGTTAAATCAGCTTCAAAAGGCACAAAAGGCATTTGTATGCATTTTGTATGCATATCAGGTCATACATTGCAGGTATATTCATCAAAGATTCTCACTTGTATATAGGGGTTTGTATGTTGTTGTATATTCAGATATACAATGGGTTTATACAAGCGGCAGACGTCAAAAAGATTCAAATCAGGCTAAGCGGTGGTTGGGTCCGCAGGTATGTGCAAAGGACTACATGTATGTTTTGTTTGTATGTTCGAATATACATTCGCAATATGCAATGTCAATATACAATGGAAAACATGCAAAGAAAAGATAGATTTGGTGGGACCTGCTTCATATACAAGTCACATTGTATATGTGACATGCATTCGCCACATACAATGGAAAGATGCATCAACCAATGCATATATAAGAAGAAACATGTACATTGCAAAGATACCAAGGGTTCTTGTATATTCGGTGACATACAAAGCAGGAGATACATTTGGTGGGGTCTGCCTCACATACAAAGGGCTTTGTATCTCGTATACAAAGCAGAATGTATATGTGATATGCATTCGCCATATACAAAGGAATTGTGCAAAGAGCCAATATACAATGGGTGAAGCCTACAGGTATACAAAGGGGTTTGTATGTGTTCAATATACAAAGTAGAATGTCTATCAAAATGTGCAAGTGCGATATACATTCCCGAGATGCATTGGCTAGACCTGAAAAGGTTTGCAATGTAATTAATAAAGGCTCAAGTCTGATGAATGTATGTTTTGGGCTTGTATGTTTGCATTGTATATGCGATATACAAGGCGAACATACAATGGAGCGATATACAAGTTGGACCTGATTCAAAAGTTAGATTTGGCTAATTTAGCACTGGCGTCCATGGCTTGCATGTATATGGCATTGTATATGCCGATATACAAGAAAATCAAGATGCAAGCTGGATCCGACGGTGTTTTCAATATGTTTTATAAAGTTTGGGGTCCGCACTTTGTATGTAGGCAATTGTTTGTATATGCATGTTCTTTTGCATATATAAGGCGAAAAAGGCAAAATGGAAGTAGGAAAAGTCAGTGATGGAAACAGAAGACACCTACGTGCCACGATTAAACTAGTGAATGACTTTTTAATGTGTTTTGAGGCCGCAGATCTCAGTGAAGGGAAGAAGATCGATAGCCATCTTTTAAACTCTCAGCAGGAAGTATTTTCTGTGTCTGCAGTTGTGTTTTGAGCAAGAAGGAGCTTCAGGGGCACACGACCCAGTGGGCTGTAGGTAGTTGGCATTGATGGCAGATGTGCAGAGAGGTATGGGTCGAGATGATCAGCTAGCTACCACATTCAAGATGAAAATCTCCAGACGGCAGCACATTCCCCAATTTCACCTACTCATTCCTCTCCTTCTCTCAGCATCATTGAATATTTTGAGTGCCAATCTAAAGGTGTAATGCTTCTGGCAAAATTTTGAAAAATGCCATGTAATTATTGCTGAGTACACAATCTTGCTATAAAATACAAACTATGTTACTCATTTGAAGGGGGAAGACTTGGGCATTTTTGGGGAAAAATAACAAAAGATAGAGCATTTTCCTAGCTGTTTTATCTTTGTTGGAGTTTATGAGTTGCATTTGAGTGCACCTTGCACATATGTTCAATTTCCTGGCATTTTATATGAAAAATGCATTATCGCATGTTTTTATCTGTCTGTCTCCATGTGTTGTATGCATTCTATTCTTTTGAATCTGGTTGCTAAGGGTTTCTCAGATTCTAAGTTATAGATTTTTGTATCACATGATTAATCTTTAACTTCCATTCAAGGAGTGGATTAAATTGTTTTAGGTTGAGTACGGAGAAGACTGTATGTCAGCTGGGATGTATGTAAGTAGAGACATTTAAATATTTATCGTTGGGTGGTGTTTGTAAAGCAAATACCAATCTTAACCCCTTGAAATTTGAATGCCAATTGCAAACCATTCTCTTGTATACTTCTAGTTGACTCCTTGCCCTGAGATAGGCATTAGTCTACTTCTTGTGTAGTAGTTATGATCCAAAACCCCCTATCTTGCATCCAAAACATTAAATCAAATCATTCCATTTTCTAACCTATTAGTTTGTAGGAGTAGGATTAGGACCCCTGCATACTCTCATCCATAACCAGTTAGATATGTCCAAGAGTGTTGCCAAACTTGTGATCTGTCATTCAAATCTTGGTCCAAACATGAGAGTATTCTACCTGTTGTTGTAAAGCTAAATCTTTCTATTATTGGGCAAGTCAAAGGTTAAATTTTTAGCTATAGGGATACCCCCCTTGGTGTAACAGAACTAGAAGTGAAGGGGAGGCAGCTCACACAACCTCCTATATTAGTTGGTTGAATCTGCATGTGCATTGGAATTGGGAAACCCTAATGCTAATTCAAGAGAACTCCAAAAGATGGCGAATCTACTAGGGAGAGAGTCAAATAATTTGAGGACTAGAAAATCTAGTTTCTAGTGAAGTTGTTGCAGCAATACCAAACAATCATATGGTGCTCTGCTGGCATGGTGAATCCAGAAAACAAAAGTGCCTTGTTGATATTTGGTCCTCTCTATGAGAGGTGGCGACTCTATTGATTGAACCTATCCAAAGCTGCAACATATTTCTAGGTATTCATCTTTTGATTCAAAGAATGATGAGTTTAGAGCAACAGTCCTGGTTGTGTTCTCAAAGAAGACCATTTGGTATTGAAAGATATAAAGCCCTAAATTTTAAAGGAATATATGGTTACCCAAATGTTATTCCCAATAAGATTAAAAAATGTTTGCTGAAATATAGTGGATTACTTTATGAATCTGCAAACAAACATCTGTAATTTTTTTTGTAATTTGATAGAAGATTATGAGATAGAGGTTGAAGATGTAGTAATGAGACTCTTTGTTCAGTCATTAGAGGATGATGCTAGGGTTTGGTTTTCAGCCCTGCCTGTGTGTTCAATTTCTTCATGGGTGGATCTAGAAATTGCATTCCTAGAGAAGTTTGGTGAAAGATTTGATGTGGTCTCATTGATCATACATTTCATGAATATTCAAAAGGAGGATGAGGAACTGGTTCCACCCTTTAATCTTAGATTTATTAAGTTGCTCAAGTAGATCCCTGAATATATGAGACAAAATGATGCATTGTGTTTGATAATTTATTTGGTTGCATTTGATAAGAAAATGAGTTATAGATTGAGAGATAAAGAAGAAATCACACTTCACCAGGCTTACCAATTTTCTATGGACATTGAAAAAAATGAAAAATATGGAATGCTAGTAGGCTTCATGGCTACAAGCCTTCAAAATAGTTTTCAAAGTGAATGTATTTCTGCTTGCCCAGTGTGTTCATTGAGAGATGATTCTGCAAAGGGAAATATATTTTAGAATAGTGTGTGCAGTCATGGTGTGATGCATAAACATGAAGAAGATGTTGTAGAAAATTTGGGCACATCTTATAATGGTGAAGACAAAGACTATTGTCAGCTTTTAGAGAAGAAGCCTGCAGATGCAAAATACCCTTCAAAGGTTGAAATGAAAGACATAGATGAAGTTGTGTCTTGCAGTGATAGGCATATCCCAGCTATTTTTGATTATTTGTACAAGGTGGATATGCAGAGCTTCACTCTGAATATAGAAGAGGCTGTTTCGAGGGATGACAATGAATATGTTAGTGATTATCAGCATTCAGATGCATGTGTGAGCCTTTCAAATGATGAAATATACATGGCTGATGAGTATGAGTGTTTCCTTGAAGATTATGACCACCTCTACAGTGCAAAGGTCAAAACTTTTGCTTTTGATTATCAGGGCATTGGTGAAGAGCAAAATTAGGGTCACTATTTAGATGTGATTGGACAAGTTACAGATGTTTGTGCTCATACAATTGGGGATAGGGTAGGTTGCAGGGGTAACTACAAAGATTTTGATGAAGGGCTGCACTCTGAGCTATTTATGCCTTCTCTTGAGACATTCTAGGTGGACCTTAATGACAAAATTGCTAAACATAATGATGGATGTCTGAATGTTTATAAAGATGAATATAAGTATAAGATGTTGCTTGTGCCTGAATATTGCATGTTTGATTTAGAGGAGCTTTTACCTTTTGATGAAAGGCAAAATTTTGATGTGGATTCATTTGTTTCATGTGAGTCTGATATTTTCCCAAGTGACATTAGTGACTCATATGATCATGACATTCTACAACTGATGATAATGTATACTGATGAAGCTTGTTGCAGATTTGTCAAAGAAAGAGAATTGGACAGCTGTACAATCAATTACAAAGTAGGGTGCTGCAAACAACAGAATGTTTTCAGGCTTCATTTGAAGAAATCAAAAGAAAATCAAGTATTTGACAAAGGAAAATTCTAGTTTTTCCTTTTTAGTGGCCTTGGGACACAAAGTAAAATTTAAAAAGTGTGATTTGTGATGCAGATTGGTGCAATGTTTGACTCTGTGCCCAATGGATAAGGAATTGGTTTGCATCCCAGAGATCTATGGTTCTCACCATGCTTGTAAGAGGCATGCATCCCCAGATAGAGCCAGTATTGGTGCTTGCAAAACATTCAGGTTTCAAGTTTTCATGTGCAGGCCCCTTCACAAAAAACCTAGAAATTTCTAAGTCCCTCGGCCTCATTTTATGCATATCGGGCTTGTATATGCATTCTAGACATACAAGAGTGGAATATACATTGAAGATTCCTAGAATATTCTATGGATGTATAAAAATGCTTGCATGTATATTGTGTTCATATGTTTGACATACAACAAGTAGATACATTGGCGGGCCCGAAAAAAGAGTTAAATTGGCTTCAAAAGGTGCAAAAGGTAGTTGTATGCATATTGGGTCATACATTGTAGGTATATTCCATCAAAGATTCCTTCTTGTATATAGGGGTTTGTATGTTGTTGTATATTCAGATATACAACAGGTTTATACAAGCAGTGGATGTCAAAAAGATTCAGATCAGGCTAAGCGGTGGTTGGTTTTGTAGGTATGTGCAAAGGATTGCATGTATGTTTTGTTTGTATGTTCGAATATACATTCGCAATATGCAATGTCAATATACAATGGAAAACATGCAAAGAAAAGATACATTTGGTGGGACACACTTCATATACAAGTCGCATTATATAGGTGACATGCATTCACTACATACAATAGAAAGATGCATTGGCCAATGCATATACAAGAAGAAACATGTACATTACAAAGATACCAAGGGGTCTTGTATATTCGGTAACATACAAAGTAGGAGATAGAAATATAAGATAAAGGCTCCTTGCCCTTAGATAGGCACCAGTCTGCTTCTTGTGTAGTAGTTATGATCCAAAACCCCTGTCATGCATCCAAAACATTAAATCAAATCATTCCATTTTCCAACCTATTAGTTTGTAGGAGTGTTGCATACTCTCATCCATAACCAGTTAGATATGTCCAAGAGTGTTGCAAAACTTGTGATCTATCATTCAAATCTTGGTCCAAACATGAGAGTATTCTGCCTGTTGTTGTAAAGAGAAATCTTTCTATCATTGGGTGAGTCAAAGGTTAAATCTTTAGCTATAGGGATACCCCCCTTGGTGCGACAAAACCAGAAGTGAAGGGGAGGCAGCTCACACAACCTCCTATATTAGTTGGCCGAATCTGCCTGTGCATTGGAACTAGCAAACACTAATGCTGATTTGGGAGAACTCCAACAAATGAAATGAATGTAAATCTGAAGTACAAAACTCAACAAGGTGCAAAATTCAAATAAACACGAGTTCACCAAAATGTTTCATGTAAAAGGAGGGTTTTTAGTTTCATGGTTAAATCCTCCTTTCACACCTTACATTCAAGGACATAAAGTGAGTCAAGCCACAATATTTTGCAAGAGGGATTTGCTCCAAATTTAGTGTCACTTAGAATGAAGAGGAAACTTGGAATTTGCTAATTAATTTATCAATTAAATCCTGATTATGATTAAATCCCAAATTTCATAAAATCATAAACAAACGGACAAATCATGACAAATGCTCACACACAGAGATATCAAATGACAATTAGATACATACTAGACTTTGAGATTCTGTATCCAGAAAATTCAAGGACTAATGAGCAGGCAATTTAGTCCAAGGTACCAATTTCTATCAAGATCTCTAAAAGTTGTATGTAACTTATTTTTTTTGTTCCAAGGATTTCTATGTTTTGGGATCTAGAGGACTAATGAGCGGGCACCCAATTCTAGGTCCTACTGTTCTACTTTGATCTACAATTTTGACACTCTATTATGCATCCCTAGAACTCCGCCCCTTCCACTTCTGCAACTATAACCTACAATTTCAAAATAGGGGTTTGGGGGTTGTGGTGTTTAGAGGCTTGCCTTGGTCAAGCCCTAGAGAGACATTCAAATCTTCTAAACACCATTGCCAGATAAGAGAGTGCATATCCCTACAGGATAGAGACAAAAACCAATTGATAAATGATTGAAAACACAAATAAATGTCACCTTCAAGGTGTAGCTCGCATATAGATGAAAATCTTTCACATCATGAGAAGATGAAGCCAAATTTGCATAACAAACACAATAACAAGACAAGTATACTCTACAAAAATGAATATCTTTAATGCTTTAAAATCATGCAAGTGTGTTAAAAGTTCATCATCATCTTCCCTAGTCTACAAATGAATCTCTAAACATGCTTATATATTCAACTAAACAAATTACCGTATTAATTTCATAATTTAAACTTAAGGTGTCGACATGGGACCTAATTAATGGTCACATAACTGACACTTGAATTTAGGTGCTACCTAAAATAGGGTAGGACTAGGGTGTGGGTGTCCAAGTCTTCCCTCCCTATTTAGGTCAGGACTTATCTTAATAGCACCTCCTAGGTCCTATTTGTCATAAAACTTTAAGTTTTTCTCATCGAGAGTTAACATAAATATGCAAGATGATTAAAATGCTTTCTAAAAGACCTGTGAGCTAAACAAAGGAGGGAACAAGTCCTAGGGAGACATTTTCTGACATAATAGAACTAATTGAAGTTATGTCCAAGTCACAACAATTTGCTCAAAACTTTGGTCATTAGTTGGTGAATTTGACATGAATCATTGAAGATATGTGCAGATTGTACATGATATGTAGGATAATTGCAAAGATTGACTAAATCAAAGGAGAATTCATCTTTGGTCACATAAGTCCCCAAAGTGAAAACAACAAACCACAATGAACCCTAGTTAAAGACTACATAATGAAGACCTGACAACGGGAGACTTGAGACTTCAAATCCTTAGGGATCTTGAAGTATTTCAAGATAGGTAGGAGTTTCATTGTGTAAACTTTTATCTATGTGAACATGACATGAAACCACATGAACAAAAACCTTGCAAATCATGTAAAGGAGAAGAGTAAGGATTTTGATCCTTAAGAGAGTAGAATTGTGCAATAATACTAGAGAACCCTTTCATTAAAAATTTGTCATCTGATGGGACATAAAAATCCAAACAACACCTACATTTAACCCTTGTTATGTATACCCATAGCCATCATTGATGTAGAGGCACTAGGATAGGTAGAGGGCTTCACAAATAGACTAGGTTTTCTTCACACTCTAAAACCCAAATTCAATGATCAACTTGCTAAAGTGGGAACAATAGTTAGCATCTTTGAAACCATCATGGAAAGGTTGATTTGACATAACATGGGACCCATTCAAACCATTGGAAAAGGCAGAACAAACTTGGTTTTGGTACTTCCTTCTTTAGGCCTCTAAATCCCTTGTAACCCTTGAAACAAAGACAGTCAGTAATATCTTTTGACATAGGCCTACCAACTCAGATCTTAGACAATCTAGAGATACCCATTTCAAATCCCCACAACATATCCCAAATTGGGTATGGGTTGTTTTGGACAGTATAGCCTAACCTATAACCCCTCCTAGTAGCCTAGAGCCCCAATTAGCCCTGTTTTATGAAGCAACCACCTTTTTAGAGACTCATAGAACTAAACAAATCATTTGGACATCTCAATGGCATGGTAAAACTAAAGATTCTTTAGGTTTTGGGGTCCCAAAATGGACTGCAAATGATTGGTCCTATGTTGTTCCTTACTAAGCTCTTTATCAACACCTAGCACATGAAGATGTTAGGTTCATTCAACAAAGTCTCCTTCTTCTCAGATCCCCTACCCAAAGCTTGTCATAGCATACTAAAATAAACAACAACAAGTCCATTCCACTGATCGAGAGTTAGTCAAATTAGTGGAATGGAGAGTAATATCATGTTTTCTGTCAAGAACCCTAAGTTAGGTTTTGGCAACTAGATTTTAGAAAGATGCAAAGAAATCAAACACAATTAAGTTTCAAAACTTACAACCACTTGTAATGCAAACTTAACTCATACCTCTCTCATTTCCCAGACTCTTGCCTTATGACATTTCCCTACAAAGATAGGGTACGACCTGCGGCAATGAATTACACAGAAATGGGTAGAAAAACTGTGGTTTTGTTGTTATTTCCTTCACCAAATGACTTCTCCTGCTACAATGATCATGGACAGGGCTTTAAGAAACCTTCCATAACACCTTGGAATAATTAGAGGGTAGTTGGGGTCGATGGGAAGGTGTGACAACCATCGAATTACCCTCTCTATTTAGAAACATCAACTAATTACATGTGTTAACAGAGTTGCATCGGTTGTTTGGGACTTGACAATGCCTTCAAACATGTTTACAATGTAATTAAGCCTTGGAATAGGCATTAGACTTCTTGAAACAACCTTACATGCCTTAGCAAGGCTTACAATCACGAATTTTTTATGACTACCTGCTTTTACAATGCATCGTGCTATGACTATCTATTACACCTTATGACTAGTCCATTATAACTTGACATCAACAAGAACTGTTTTTGGACATGGTCCTTCTTAGAAACATGAGAATGGTCTTCCAAGACCTTATTACAACATGAACAAACATGGAACAAACAAAAATAAATCATGGATCTTCATGATCCTCTTGGTGCTCCTGCACCAATCATGATATAATAACTACCAAATTTGGGTGTAGTCACAAGTAATTGGCCCTAAGGTTGGTAACCTCTAGACCCCAATACCAAAATTTGCATTCCCTAAGAAAAGAGAATACATATCTATAGCCAATTCATAATCCTCCATTCTAATCTTGACATTGTGGTACTTTCCACTAGAATACATAATATTGCCATTAACAACCATAATTTGAAAATTACTGTAGGCTTGGACATAATAGTGGAGTTGGTCACCTAGTTTTCTACTAATAAAGTAATGATTGCTACCACAATCTACCAAGACTACTATCCATTATCTTTTGATATACCCAACGACCTTAAGAATTTGGGGAGAAGATAAACTAACCAAGGAATGAACAAAAATGTTACAAGTATCCAGAGTGAATTTTTGTTCTAGGGAAACCAACTAATCTTTTGCATCAATAATTTCCTTGGACTCACACTTGAAATCTCTTATTGATGTGTTTTAGAGGGTGGTTGTAGAGCCCCAAGATTCTTTTTATTCATTCGATCTCTATGTTGGATTCTATGGCTTGCTCTAGGATGACCACAAGAAGCCAAAAAATGCTTTAATTCCCTAATAATATTTCCAACATAAACATAGTAGCTAGTCTATAGGTTGTGTTCGATATTTTGAGCTCTTACAACTTGAGTTGTGGCCCTAAAAGGCAATGTTGTTATGCATAAATTTAATTTTTAATGGAACCATGTTGTTTGAGCTCAACTTTGTGTTGCAATTTGTCCATATGTGCTCTATGTTTTTTATATGAATTGAAAGCATGTGTGTGATGTTGAGGTTTGGATATCTATAAACTATGACCTCCATTGGTGACTATGACACATTCTCTTTAACAATGAGTTTTTTCCATTAATTCATATAAATTCAAGTATTTTATATTGTTTTGACATTTTGAGGATGAAAGATCATAATATAAATCATGTCAAATTTGTGAAGCAAGAAATACTTGATATGGGATCAAAGTACAACTAGCTTGTTTCAACACAAGGATCAAAATTGCAACACAATTTATTTATGATGACTTCTTTACTCATGATTTTTTTACTACCATTACCAAGCTAATAAAAAATATCCTAGGGATGAGTTATAAACATTTCAGCCGTTTTAAGGTATGTGCTATTAATTTTTACAAGTCTAGTAAGATATAGTGCTCATCAAGTTAATAGCTCTAGCTATGCTAAGATATAAATCTAAGCAAAAAAATGGTAGAATAATTGCTAATGTTTTAACTACTTAGTAACCTTTCCTAGAGTTATTGTAGATTGTAAATAACAAAACCTATGATAAGAGTGATGGGAAAAATTTGAATGGCATGCACTTCTAGCTTTCTACCAAGGATGGATCTATTTGATTCCACCTCACACCATCCATGATGTGTAACTAACCCTTCATTTCATAGAGGAAATTAACATGGTAAACTATAGTTGGGACATGTATTGAGAATGACAAGTCATTAAAAATTCAACAATGCAAAAAATAAACCTTAAAGACCCCAAACATTCAAACCACCAACTCAAATACAAATGCTTTGGCTAAAGTCTTCTAGAACAAGAGTGACCCAAGATAAGACACTACTAAATTGTTGATATTTGTTCTACGAGTCTTTACTAGTCATTGCTCTAATTGTGCTCAATCTTCACCCATAACTACACATCTTAAGTGAGATCATTCATGGCTAGAAAGAGAAGCAGGGCTTTACACGTTTGAGGTGTTGATTGTTAATGTCAATAAGTAGATGAAAGGATGATAATTGACTTTGATCCAACATCAAAATGTTTGCTAAGGAGGTGTTATAAGTGATCTATGCTCCTTAAAGTATTATCTAAGTGTTATGAGTGAAAATATCCATAGGGTTGAAATTATCATTGAACTTTGGTATCAAAGACATCTTCTTTGCACAACACTATGACATAAATGCCTCATCAAAATGCTTGGGTGCTTTCATCTATTTATGGACAATTTTCAATCTTCTTTTGAAAATTATGTGGTTAGTGTTCAAACAATTCCACGAAAATATCTACTGCATCTCCCCCCACAAAAAAAAAAAATTAAACAAATTAGAAAGCTCATCACTAATTAAATAAATAAGATTATTTATGTCACTCACTAATCAAGTAAATAAAAAGGTAAAACGAACACAAGAGAATGGACAGACGTTGCTTGGCTATTAATGGCGGCTGAAATATTCTCCTCATATGAACCATGACGAAGTGGTATCCCCTAAGTATCCTTGGTGGAGGGATCAACAATAGGCACACTTATTCTGGTCGAACACGAAGACTATTGGAATCTTCCTTAGCCAGACACCTCAATATTCCCTCTCTCGCCCAACCTCACAATGATTATGAGTTTATTTAAATCCACTGTGCCTTTATGTATGACCATTTTCAATATTAGCCTCTAAGAAAATCTATAATACTGATAGGATGCCATGTTGTGACAGGTGCTTTGCACTTCTACCTGATTATTTTAATGGGTTCGTCCACGCTCTTATTGTAACCGTCAAAACAACTTCAAATGGGCAATGAAAGAATCAACTACTTTTTTATAATGTTTTTGTATTTCATTCTATTTTAAGAAACACTCAACTACAGACCTGGGCAACTTTAAATACTCCCCCACCCTGCTTGACAACTTATTTTCAATCAACCTGAGATCTTGCCTTGTAGCAGCTCATCTTACTTCATTTCCTCCCTTTTATAGCCTCTTCTGCTATCTAGATTCTGCAGACAGAAAAGCAATTGTTAGTATATCACAGTACTTTTTTGTAGGTTTAGGAACTTGGTTTCTCTTTTGAGCAATATTGTGTGCCTGTAATACCATTGGAGTTGGGCAATAATAATGAAGCCTGTATGTACTTTCATTGTGCTAGTGTTCTTCTGGTTGCTTATATCCTCCATTGGCCTAGCTGCTCGGCCTACTCCTGATGTCAAGGTTGTGAGCTACCAATCCCCTTGTTTCATAGGAATAAAGAGATCCCTCCTCTTTTTTTTTTCTTTTCTGATGAACGAGACACCCCTTTTAATGTTTTATCTTTCTTATCCAGAGAAGTGTAGCTGCAATGGACAGACTGCCTAAGGGTCGCATACTTCTCGAACCTCACCCTGATAGAGGACAGGGTTCACGACATCATTAACCAATATATTTGGTCACTATATAATATGTTGTATTTTAAGTTATTCCAAAGTATGGAATTATGAACTCTCTTACTAGTTTATGAATAATGTTTCGAAGTTTGTGAAATTGTTACAGTCAAGCTTCTTAGGTCAGATATTTGGGGACCATGGAATCAAAGATTTGTCTTATGTGTAAGTGTCTTTTTGCTTGGCATGAAGCACCAAAACGGTTGCATATATTAACAGGAAGGAGTTGAGACCTACACCGCATGTATGGTTGGGACATTTTCATAACTGTGCATTGTAGTCAGAGCTAAAAATGATCATGCATTTAGATTATTCTCATTATTCCAAAAATTGAAGTGCTTCTGAAAGAGTTGAATAGAAGGAAAATATTAAAGAAAGCTTTTAATATTTAACAAGTGTTATGTAGGGATATAATATTTATTTTTGAAATATGGCAACAATAAAATTTATTATTTTGTAATATTGTTTTGTTAGAATGAAATTGCTATGTTTTTTTATGACTTCTAAGCAGTCTTTTGTGGCTGCATTTCTTATTGTAAATTTGAGCTTTGATCAATACACAAATAATGATTACTAAATTATTAATTATTGATGAAAAATAGAATAACTCTTAAAATAAAATTTCAACTAAGAATAATTTGTTTTCATTCAATTCTGTCAAAATCAATAAAAAATAAAATAAATAATTTGAAAAAATAGAAAAAGAATCTCATTCAAAAAAAAAATTGGTAATACATAAAAAAGTTTCCACTTTTAAAACAAAATTCTACCATCTTGTGAAGGTACATACACATCAATGAAATTATTAACTTTCAAAAAAACATATCTTTAGAAAATGTAACTACTATAAATTTATTATTTTATTTCCTTTCAAACAAACAAATTGAATTAATCCTTTATTACTTATTATTTACTTATTTTAGCCTAGTCTAAGCCCATAGACTTGTGGTAGCCACTACAACCTTGAACTCTAGTGCCGGTCACAACAACTTTGTGACTTAACCACCGGCCCTTATGAACTAATTTATTTATTATTTGATTGCATATTTATGAAAGTAATTTAACTCAAAAGAGCTTAAAAATAATGAGAGTGACAATAATTCATACTAGTATATTTATATTTAAAAAAATATATCTAAAGTATGTCGAGAGAAGTCCTTTTCTAAGCGCCTTTTTTTTTTATCAATTTATAGCACTCACCTTAAATCGTACAATTTGATATGTTCCTACATGTGAAGAAAATTATGGAAGAAGGAAATATAAATAGATTGAATGTGTCTTTTCATATGCCATTTTGTAAAGTTTCTTTCTTTTGTCTTAATGCATAGTGATGGCCTATGAAACTGCCATCGACCTCTCTTTCCATCTAGCATATTTTTTTTTTAAATTCCTTTCACCTTTTTTTTTTAGTTTTTTTAATTTGTGGAGTGACTATTAGGATTTTTTTTATAAAGATTCTATATTGGAATCTTATAAGTTTACATAGAAATTTTGGAATCTTTTAGCTCCCATTTGTGCTATGAATATAGGAACGCCTCTGGGCGTAATTAAACAAATTTTACTTCAATTAAATTTAAGTATATATAGTCGAAGAGAATATTAATAATATATAAAAGTACATTCCTATATTCTCTTTTATTATATAATAATATAAATTTATTTTAGCCTCTCCTAAAAAAATGCACAAAAATAATATATTATTACTTACACATATATACTTAAACATATATAAATTAAGTATTATTACTTACATATATACAATATATATTTTATACAATAATACTCTCATATATAAAAGAGTAATATTAATACATATAATATATAAAAGTAATATTACTTATATATAAAAATAATATAGTTACATAAAAGTAATTTTATATTAATAATAGTACTTATTTATATTTGTGTTTTGTGTTGAAATTTACTTTTATAATATTAATAATAGTACTTATTTATATATGTGTTTTGTAGTTGAAATTTTCTCCTTAGATTAAATATTTGTGTAATATTGATGTGGAACTAATTTATTGGTAAATCCTCTTCATGAATTGATTAGTTGATTTGGAGTTTGTAATGGAGAATGTAGAAAATTTGAATTTTAGTCTAATATTGCCAATTCTCAAGTCTCTTTTTCATTTATTATATAATTTTACTACTTCCTTTTATTGCGATAACACAAATATATATGATGTAGAGGTCATAACTTTTGACTGGGGGTCCGTTTGAGCTGAAATTTGGTGGGCAGATGCATCTTGAGTTCGGTAGGTTGTCATTTTAACACTTTTTCGGGACCTTTTTCGATTATCTAGGGCCTCAAAAGGAGGTCTTAATGATTTTTCCACACTTTTCCAAGTTTTTTCTAATTTTTTTTTAACATTACATGCAATTAGATTAAAGTGATGACAATTAGTCCTCTTTTAGTTAGTTTCAAATAATTATGAATGGGAAGTTACAAAAAATGACAATTTTAGAAGGATGAAATGGAGAGGATGGAATGGAATGAGAATGATAATTTTAGAATAGTTATGAGTTTCTAGATATAGTATAACATAAATATAAATACATTATAATGATAACTCTATTTATTCAAGTATAATTGATAATTTAAAAATTAAACAATCATATTAATATGAATAATATACTAATAAAAAAAGTGGAATGGCATCGCTACCAAAAACTAGGGCATCATTCATGGGCATTGATGGGGCTTGTGGTAACATTCGGGTTTTGCAAGATGGTGAAGAAAACTTGGCTACAAGATTCCCCATCGATGGAAGGGATGGGTGCCTACTTATGTAGGCACATACTTTACCATTTTCCTCCTCCTCCATGAAACTATCAGATGGTGATGCCACTCGAGAGATGCCTAGGGGTGTCTTTCATAGGGCTAATGCCTTCCCTCAATCCTCCTTGACCTTCGATGTGAAGCTTGACGGGGTCATACCTACTATAGGTTCTTTTGTGAGTGCAGTTAAAAATGGATGGGGGATGGATGGGTGAACTGAGGGTACCCCTTTGCCTAGTTTTTCATTGGATAACTCCAGATCTATGTCTAGTGTCGCATTGAAACCTATTGTTATATGGAGCCTAAATAGACTCAGAGGTTAAATTTTTTATACTTTTATCGGTGCAGTTTCCCCTCAAATTATTTAATGGGGGTTTGGGGGTAGCTCCCCCAACACAGAGTCAAGGGGCAGTGCCCCTTACGGGGTCTAAGGGAAGTACACCCATAGGGGGCTTGGGGATAGTGCCCCCAAAACCTCAAATGACTTATTATTTTATAAATACATTGGGAGTTTTTTTTCTATTGGCTGACATAAAAAAAAAACCTATTTTGTAACCGACATAAGCCTTGATAAAAATAGCTAAGGGTTAGGGTTTCCGGTGACATTGTATTGTAGCATTTGTAGTGGTATTGAGTTGCATGGATTGCTGGTTGTAATCAGTTTGATTTACTAGATAATAATATTGGACTCTTTGTTTGTGGATGTAGCCCAAGTTTGGGTGAACCATGTTAAAACTTGTCTCTCGCTATTATTATTTTTATGTATTTTCATTCCTCTATTTAATCTTTAATTGTATTTAATTGATATCATTTGTGGGCTAACCCTAACAAGTGATATTAGAGTGGATTGTGTTCGATTATCATATGTAGGAAGGTCTCACGTTTGAGTGGGAGCAATGGAAGACTAGGGTAAGTTGAAGGTAGATAAATTCAATGGGTAGAACTATTAGTTATAGAAGATTTAGATGAAGGATTATCTCTATTAGAAGGATTTATGGAGGCCATTGGAAAGAAGAGCCAAGAAATTGGCAACAATAACTAATGAGGATTAGAATCTTTTAGATAGAAAGGCACTGGGAACCATTCAATTATGTGTGGCACCATCTATGACATTTAATATAACACAAGTGAAGATAACAGATGGTCTAATGAAATATTTGGCTAAATTGTATGAAAAACCCTCAGCCCCAAATAAGGTATTTCTCATGAAGTGTTTGTTTAATCTAAAAATAATTGAAGGTGGATCTATGACAGATCATTTAAATGAGTTTAATATGATTATGAGTTAGTTAACTTCAGTAAAAGTAAGTTTTGATGAAGAGGTGAGGGCTCTCTTGATATTATGTTCTTTGCTAGAAAACTAGAATAAATTGGTAATGGATGTAAGTAACTCTGTCTCTGGTTTAAATACTTTGAAATTTGATATGTTGTTAGTGTTATCCTTAGTGAGGAAATGCAATGGAAAATCTCAGGAGCATCCACATCAGGTAGTGTTTTGAATGTAGAAAGCAAGGGCAGATCAAAGCAGAGAAGAAAATGTTCTGGAGGTCATGGGAAGTCATGAGGAAAATCAAAGGACAAGAGGTCCCAATCTAGAGAACAGAAGGATTATTGGTACTATGGGAAACTAGGATATCTGAAGAAAGATTACTAGTCTTAGAAGAAGAAAGAAGGAGACAAACAAGAAGGAAATAAGGAGGCAAATGTGGTAAGTAATAAATTTGAAAATGATGCTTTGATTCTTTCTTTTGATAATGCTGATGATTCATGGGTTTTAGATTCAATGGCATCATTTCATGCTACGCCCCATAGAAGTTATTTTCTTGATTATGTCCAAGGGTATTTTGGGCTAGTTTATTTAGGAGATAACAAACCTTTTCAGATTGTTGGATAGGGAAGAATGAAGATTAAGTTGAAGAATGGGAATCATTGGCTACTACAAGAGGTAAGACATGTTCCAAGGCTAAGTAGGAATTAAATTTTAGCAGGGTAGCTAGCTGATGAAGGTTGCATAGTTACTTTCAGTGATAAAATTGGAAGGCTCCAAGAGGTGCCTTAATAGTAGAAAAAGGTGTGAAAGTAGGAATATTATATCTTTGTATAGGTCATACTGGTCCTTTTAATTAGTTGTTGCAGAGATAAATCAAATAGGTTCAGAAATAATTGCTGCAAGTTCAGAGGAAGATACTGAAATAATTGTTGTAGGTTCTGAGACAACACTATGGCATAACAGACTTGGGCATATGAGTGAAAAAGGTATGAAGGTACTTCATTCTAAGAATCTTTTACTAGGTCTGAAATGTATTAATATGGATTTATGTGAAAGTTGTTTGTATGGTAAACAAAAGAGAGTTAGTTTTCTCAAGGATGGGAAGCAAAAGAAAGATGAAAAGTTAGATCTTGTGCATATAGATGTATGGGGTCTAGCTCAGTTATCTTCTCTCAGTGGCTCTTGGTATTATTTTACATTCATAGATGATGCATCTAGGAAGGTTTGGATTTAATTCCTTAGGTAGAAATATGATTTATTTGAAACATGTAAGAAATAGAGAAGCTTGATTGATAATGAGACGGGTAAAAGATTAAAATGTCTCAGATCTGATAATGGTAGTGAGTATTACAACAAAGAATTTGAGGATTATTATTCCTTTAATAGAATTTGTAGATAGAAAATGGTTCTAGGTACTCCATAGAAGAAAGGGGTGGCTAAGCATATGAATAGGACAATAATGGAGCGTACAATGACCATGAGATTGCATGCTAGGCTACCATTAAATATGTGGGCAGAGGCTATCAACACTGGTGTATATTTAATTAACACAAGTCCTTCAGTTGCCTTGGACTGTGGTATTCAAGAGGAAGCATAGATAGGTAAGAAGGTGATTATTCTTTTTTAAAAACCTTTAGATGTGAAGCATTTGCACATGAAGATTTTAAAAATAGAACCAAGCTGGACACAAAATTAAAAAAATGTATCTTAGTTGGATATGGCACTGATGAATTTGGTTATAAGATTTGGGATGTTGAAAATCTAAAAATTGTGAGAAGCAGGGATGTTGTATTCAATGAGGTGTAAAAAGATCAGTTGCAACAGCATGAGAAGAAAGAAAATGATTATGTGGTGCTAGATCATACTCTAGATAATGATGTTCTAGTGGTTCCTCATGCTCCACAACAATAACAAGAAATACCACAAATTCCAGTGAATGTTAGATAGTGAACAAGACTAAGTAGACCTCCTGAAAGGTTTTCTCCCTCTTTGTATTCTATTTTTTTAACAAATGTTGGTTAACTGGAAGAGTATGATGAAGCTATGTAGGTGGATACAAAGGTTCAATGGGAGCTTGCAATGAAAGAAGAAATGGACTTCTTGATGAAAAATCAGACTTAGAAATTATATAAGTTGCTTGTAGGTAAAAGGATTTACCAAACAAATGGCTTTATAGTCTAAAATAGGAAGATGGAGGTCAGAAAAGATTTAAAGCGAGGTTAGTTGCCAAAAGATTTGCATAGAAAAAAGGTATTGATTTTGATGAGATTTTTTCTCTTGTTTAGGTGACTTCTATTTGTACTCTTTTAAGTATAGTGGCTACTGAAGATTTGCATTCAGAATAGCTATATGTGAAAACTACCTTTCTACATGGTGATTTGGAAGAGGAGATATATATGGAACAAATCTAAGGATTTGAGGTCAAAGGTAATGAGAAATTGGTGTGCAGATTGAAGAAGAGTTTGTATGAATTGAAATAAGCACCTCAACAATGGTATTTAAAATTTGATAGTTTTATGGCTGAGCAAGGCTATAGTCAGTGTAATTCTAACCATTTTGTTTATTTTAAGAGGTTGGATAATGACAACTACATTATTTTATGTTTATATGTTGATGACATGCTTGTAGTAGGGTCTAACATAGATCACATAAGTGAGTTAAAATAGTAATTAGCACAATCATTTGCTATGAATGATTTAGGGGCAGCAAAATAAATCTCCGGTATAAAAATTTGTAGAGATAGGAAGAATAAAAAATTAACTCTATCTCAGTTTGACTATGTTGAAAAGGTGTTGCAAAGATTCCATATGGAGAATGCAAAAGTTGTCAGGACACCTTTGCCTAGTCATTTGAAATTGACTAAGGTTATGTATCAAAAGACACAAGAGGAGGAAGACAAAATGTCCAAGGTACCATATGCTTCAGGTGTAGGAAGTTTAATGTATGCCATGGCATGCACAAGACTAGATATTGTACATGTTGTAGGAGTTGTAAGAAGGTATATGAGTAATCCCATATTACAGCATTGGAATGTAGTAAAATGGATTCTCAGATATTTGAGAGGTGCATCCAATAAACACTTATATTTTGGGGGGTCCAATACTAATTTAGAAGGTTATGTAGACTCAGATTTTGTAGGGGATATTGATACCAGGTAGACTACTACAGGTTATGTTTTTACTGTAGGTGGGACAACAGTGAGTTGGATCTCATGGTTGCAAAAGATTGTTGCTTTATCCACCATGGAGGATGAGAATGTGGCTACAACAAAGGTAAGCAAGGAGATGATATGCATGCAATCCTTCATGGAAGAATTGGGCAAACAACAAGCTAATAGTTATTTGTTTATAGACAGCTAGAGTGCCATACATCTTGCAAAGAATTTTGCTTTGAATTCAAAGACCAAACACATAGAATTCAGATATAACTTAATTCGGTCAGTGTTAGATGATAGACAATTATAGTTGGAAAAGATACATACATATGAAAATCCAACGGTTATGTTTACGAAGGCAATGACAAGGGAGAAGTTGAGCTCCTCTTCAACTTCGATTGGTCTTCAAAACTAAAAACAAAAATTAGAACAACAGAGTCCATGGTGTTTATTTCCAGTGGGAGTTACAGGTTCAACAATGTTATGATTAGTCTCCAAGTAGGAGATGATATGGTGTGGAGTCTAATCAGTCTCCAAGTGGGAGATTGTTGTTATATGGAGCCTAACCAAACTCGGGGGTTAATTTTTTTGCATTTTTATCGCCATGGTTTCCCCCCAAATTATTTAATGGTGGTTTGGTGGCAGCGCCCCCAAGATGACATCAAGGGGTAGCACCCCTTCTAGGGTTTAGGGGCACCACCTCTGAAACCTCAAATGACTTTTATTATTTTATAAAGGTTTTGGGAGTTTTTTTCTATTAGCTAACATAAAAACACCTTATTTTGTAACTAACATAAGTCTTGATAAAAATGGCTAAGGGTTAGGGTTTCCAGTGACATTGTATTGTAGCATTTGCAATGGTATTGAGTTGCAAGGATTGTTGGTTGAAATTAGTTTCATTTACTTGATAATAATAATGGACTCCCTTTTGGTGGATGTAGCTCAAGTTTGGGTGAACCACATTAAAACTTATCTCTCACTATTAATATTTCTGTGTGTTTTCACTCCTCTGTTTAATCTTTATTTGCATTTAATTGATATCATCTACTGGCTAACCCTAACAAGTGGTATCAAAGTGAGGTGTGTTCGATTATCTTCTAAAGGAAGCTCTCACGGTTGAGTGGGAGCAATGGCAGATGAGGGTAAATTGAAGGTAGATAAATTCAATGGGAAGAACTATCAGTTATGGAAGATGTAGATGGAGGATTATCTCTATCAAAAAGATTTATGGAAGTTGTTGGAAGGAATAGCTAAGAAATCGACAACAATGACTGACGAGGATTGAAATCTTCCACTGGGAACCATTTGGTTGTGCCTGGCACAATATGCAGAGTTCAATATAATAGAGGCAAAGATAATAGATGGTCTGATGAAAGATTTGGCTAAATTGTATGAAAAACCCTTAGCCTCAAATAAGGTATTTCTCATGAAGCATTTTTTTAATATGAAAGTGATTGAAGGTGGATTTGTGACAGATCATGTCATGCCCACATTTCCCATGCACTCACGATATGCAACACATGTGTCTTGTCCACATTTGTCATGTGGTCATGACACTAAATATTAAAAAAATTTCCATGCATCCCTAGGAACCCCCTCGCACATGTCCATGTGCTCGGTGGCAATACACATAATGCGCAAATATGTCAATAAAATCTTGGGGTAGTGTAATCACATGCGCAATCCCCTATGTGATGATAGCCGACTAGGGGGTTATGCGACATGATGAGCACTACCATTAGGGTTAGGATCGGTTGACTAAACCCTATATTTTTCTAAATGACTGGTGTGATTTCAACCTGAATCAAAATCAAAACCCTAATACTAGAATGAAAAAAAAAGGTTACATAACAACTCATCAATGCAACATTAATTTGCAAAATTTTAAAGTATTAAACAATACAAAGATTAAATCTCCTAAGAAATTAACCTTGATTCCTAGAAAAATCTGGCATCATAACACCTCTAGGGCATACATGGGAGAAATTGTTAAAATAATTAAATAAAGATAAATTTAAAATAATACCCTATTTCGACTATTCCCAAACATACGAATAAATTAATTAAATCAACCATGCCATTATAATATTGCATGAATAATTCTCAAGTTACAATACTTAAAATTAAATTCCCTAATTTAATAGTAATAAATTTCACTATAGTGTCCTATAAATATTAGAAGATTCACTACTTCCATAATTAAATTAAAAGAACTAATATTCTAGACATATTTAACTATATCACTATGGGAACCCACAATGTCATTATCTCTCAAGGCAAGATTGAAGGTTCCAAGATACACTAAATTTATTTTCCCACAATAGTCAAGGAAAAATTAGAGAAAGAAATAATTTTCCCCACTATAACATTTTACTCCAAGGGATAAGTTTCCCCGCAAGCTAAATGATAAACAATAAAATAAGTCAAAATGGGGCACATGGGCTCACGTGCACCCATGTCTTCCAAAATAAAAATTAAATTAAAACTTTTCCCCCCATAAGAAAGAATTTAAAATTTGTCCAAGCCCTAAAAGTTGACCCACTAAAATATTAATTTCCTTAAGGGAAATGCCCTAAAAGCACTCCCAAATAAAAAACTAATTTCTTTATGGAAGGACCCTATACCCATTTGTTAGGAACCCATGTTTAACCCTTTTCTTTACTTTGTTAGTATATTACATTTGGATGCATAAGCTTTGTAAGTCGTCCTGTGAGTATATTGTATTATCCCACATTCATGGGAAGTAATAGTTGTTTAGATTAGACTTAGTATATAAGTACGTGTTGAGGCCAATGAAGGCATCCATGAGTTTAATGTATTGAGCTTGCTCAAAGGAGGTTGCCCCCTCGAAGTGGCCTGTGATCAATAAATTCCTTCTATGTTTTGGTATTTCTATTATTTCATGCATTTTTCATTATATTGTTACAGGAGGTTCCTCTCATCTGGTATCAGAGCGCTTTCTTGGGCTCGCTGGGTGGAATTTCTACCAAAATTTTTTTGTAGTGGCCTCCAGGCACTGTGATTATTGCAGTAGTTTTTTTTCTTTGCATATGTATTTTTTATTTCAATTGGAGGTTTAGATTAGGGAATAATCCCTATCCGCTTAACTGTGGGAAGGCCTGGGTATATCCCTAAAACTCATTGTGAGGAGTACTACATGAACCCTGAAATAGCTAGCCCATTGAGAGGACCTGCTAGCGAAAAGGGCAGTGGCCCCTACCTAATTGACTAGTTCCCATCTATGAGGTAAACAAAGAGCTATCATTTGTGGCAAAGCAGTTATTAGTTTTCCCTAAGTCATGGAGTGAGGGGTACTACCCCAATACGCAAGTCGTTAGACAACATTGGTAGCTGAGTGAATCCCCTGAACCTTTAAGAAATCAAACATACTTGGGGTTGATATCTATTTCTAGCTAGCAAATCATAGATTGAATTTTTCTAGAGCCGTTTGTAGATCTTTTTGCAGATCCTTTCTAGAATAGAAAAAAAATTTATTTTTTTGCCATATCTTCCTTGCTTTTACTTCATTTCCTTTGAAAATTCACTGGAACCCCTGAAATTCCATTATAGATATTTCCTTCATTGAGGACCCTATCCCAAATTCCACTTATCGAAGGTAAAAATCCTACATTTGTCTATTTTTAGGGTTTGCCATAACTTCTTCGATTCTTAACCAATCACCTTCAAATTTTGCCATAGTGTTCATTTCCTATTTCTACTCCTTTGTCCCTCTTGGACAAATTTTCCCATTCTTTTATCCCACTTCTGAAATCCCCATTTTCTACTTCCCTTCCCTCAGAAAGTGTCCAAAACTTAGTCAAACCCCAATTACCCATCAGAGTTTTTCCCAAATCTGAATTTTCCTTTACTAAAAAAGTTTCTGTTTTTGTTTTTCTACCCATTCCAAAAAAATATATTCCTAGTTATGGTTGTCACCCGCACAGGAGCAAAAAACATGGAGGAGGAACTTGTCGCCATCAAGACCAAACTCCAAGATCTGGATGAAAAAATTCTCGAGCTCAATCTTTAGCATTCAGCCATGAACAATAAATGCCAACCAGAGTCTTCTGTAGATATAGGGTTTTCTTCTTTCAGTAATTTTGTGGACTGAAGCTTGATTTTCCTCGCTTCAATGGTGATGATCCGACTGGATGGATATACTAGGCAAAACAATATTTCAATCTGCATAATGCTTTTGATGTGAACAAATTCACACTTGCCTCCTTTCATTTGGAACTTGAAGCCCTTCAATGGTTCCATTTGTACATCAAAGCTAATGAAGAGCCAAAATGGACAAATTTTTGCAAACTCATTTTGCAACGATTTGACCCTAGTGCTTTTGATGACTTCATAGGAGCACTCACAAAATTACGCCAAATAGGTACTATGAGAGAATATCAGACAGAATTTAAAAAACTAGCCAATCACACAGAGGGATTGTTCGATGAATTCTTCAGGAGTTGTTTTGTTAGTGGGTTGAAGGATGCAATTTGCTCTGAGGTTAAAATGTTCTATCCAAGCACAATGATGGAAGCCTTACGGTTGGCTAAGTTGGCGGAGGACAAGATCATGGCTCAACAATGCTCCAAATCCAATTTTGTTCCATTCAAAAATATGGATCCCCAAAGCCTTCAAATAATGCCAGCTCCTAGAACAACTCCTATCAAGCATTTGACTAAAGCAAAAATGTAGGCAAGTAGAGAAAAAGGGCTTTGTTATAATTGTGATGACAAATTCACTTGGGGACATAGATGTGTTGAGCAAAAGTTGTATCTCTTGGATGTGGATTCTCTGCCTAAAATTGAAGTTTATGCAGATGCTCAGGATACAGTAGCTGATTAGGTTGAAACTCAGCAGTTGCCTGTTGACCCTACTTCCTAGGAAGACCACCCAAAGGTCTCTCTCCATACTATAGCAGGAGTCACCACCCCACAAACCATGTAGGTCACAGGTTACTTCAAGAAGTTCCCTCTTACAATACTCATTGATTCTAGTAGTATTCATAACTTCATTGACCCTCGAATAGCCAATCAGGCTAATTATTTTGTTCATCCTTGCTCAAACTTTGAAGTCATGATTGCCAATGGGGGCACATTACCTTGCAAAGGGAAGTGTCGCAATGTGCATATCTCTATTGGAGATTATAACCTATGCTCTGACATGTTTGCCTTGCCTTAGGTAGATGTGACGTGGTTTTGGGCACCCAATGGTTATGCACACTTGGACCCATCTAATGGCATTTTGCTAAACTTTGGATGTAGTTTTCAGATAATGGGAACAAACACACATTGAAGGGCTTACAACCGGGGTCTCTCAACATCATAAGTTCACATCACCTAGAAAAGCTTCTTAAAAAGAATTCATATGGTGTCATCGCTCAGCTTCACTCCATTCATATGCAACCATCTGTGGTCTCCACTGCCCCTTCATCTCTACAATGAATGATGGTTATTTTGCATGCAATATAGAAGTGGCAGCCATACCTACTAGGGAATCATTTTTGCATTAGGGCTGCTTGCTAAAGCCTGAAATATTTCTTGGAACAATGGGTCCCCTCCCCAACACAACAGAAATGGATCAGTAAACTCATGGGTTATGACTATGAGATCACTTACAAGAAGGGTAAGGACAATATTGTGGCAGATTCTCTTTCTTGCACATGCGATGACCAAGCTTCTCTTTCAGCTACTTCTATGTCTATTCCAAATTGGTTGGAATCTGTCCCACAGGCTGTCTTCTATGAACTCTATGTTTGTCCTTTGGTAGGGCACTCTGGGTTCCTCAAAACTTATGAGCAGGCATGGTGTCACTTCCTTTGGAAGGGAATGAACAAGGAAATTCAACATACTATGGCTACATGTGATACCTCAGAACAATAGCATCAGTGGGCAAAGTGGCTCCCTCTCACTGAATGGTGGTACAATACCTCATACCACACTGCATCTAACATGACTCCATATGAAGCAGTCTATGGTCAGGTACCACCAGTGCACCTTCCATACTCACCCAATAGTTCACGAGTTCAGGGAGTCGACATGGTTCTTCATACCCAGGATCAGATTGGAGATCATAAGCTAGCTCCTTCTTTTTGTATTCATCCAATATTTCATGCCTCTTGTCTAAAGAAATTTCTTGGCACCAGTGACAAAGAAAAAACTATTTTACCACAACTAGATAATGAAGGATCCCTCCTTTTGGAGCTAGAGGTAATCCTTTAAAGGGGCACTCATCCTCTTTGCTTCTAATCCATTACAGAGGTATTAATTTAGTGGCATGGAATGCACCCAAAGATTGCTATAGGGGAGCCATTCCTTTAGATTCAACAACAATTTCCACATCTTATGCTTTGAGGACAAATCTTTTCTAAGAGGGAGGGGATGTTAGGAACCCATGTTTAACTCTTCTCTTTACTTTTTTAGTTTATTACATTTGGACATTTATGCTTTGTAAGTCATCCCATGAGTATATTGTATTATCCCACATTCATGGGAAGTAATAGTTGTTTAGATTAGACTTAGTATATAAGTACATGTTGAGGCCAATGAAGGTATCCATGAGTTTATTGTATTGAGCTTGCTCAAAGGAGGTTGCTCCTTTGAAGTGGCCTGCGATCAATAAATTCCTTCTGTGTTATGTTTTTTTTTATTATTTCATGCATTTTTCATTATATTGTTGCAGGAGATTCCTCTCACCATTTTATCTTTTTCATTCCTCTCATTTTACCCTAGTTCTTCTTTTTGTTTTGCAGGAAGGGTGGAGAAGGCTGCCATGGAAATCCACACATGGAGGAGGTATATTCATTGCAAATATACCCTTCTACAATTTCTCTTATTCTTCTCTAAATACAATTTGTTTGAGGAATGCATTTATATATATGTTTTCTTGAGAATAACACAGAGGATGAGAAAATTGTTACAGCCACACAAAAATGCATAGAGGGTATGCAAATATATATATATATATATATATATAGATAAATGGAATCACAGGTTAGAGGGATGGCCATGGCCAAGGGCTGGGAAGAGGTGAAAGAGTGGTCAACACAGAACCGGCACTGCAGCCCAACAGAGGCTCAAAGAAGGGTTTTATGTTTATGTAGAAGTGGTGGGGTGTGGGGGCGGACTCCCCACCCACTACCCACTGATCGGTGGGTAGTGGGTGGGGAGTCTGTCGATCAGTGGGTAGTGGGTGGGGGGTTCATCCCCCCACCTCACTCCCCTCTCCTACAAAACAAAAAATAAGAAAAAGTTTCGGCGGTGACTCCCGTAGGTTGTGTGGGCCTTCGGCCCTGTCGAAGACACAAATCAAGTTTCTTCCTTTTTTTATATATCATTTTAGTAGTAAAAAAAAGTTGTTAAAAGAATATTTACTGTAGGGTGTGGATTATATATATAACACAGTTTACCTCAATATAAAATTTAGTGAGATATATATATATATAATTAGTTTGTTATAATGTAATATTCTAGTGAGTTATATAACACAGTCCAGTATAATATGATTTTAGCAGTATATGTATGTATGTATGTATGTATGTGGACATATTCTTCAAAATTACACATGTATATATCTTTAACTGTGTGCATGAATATAACCATTTCCTCATCTAAATTTCTCTAATTTAATTTTCTCTTGTTGTATAAAAGGAAGCTACAAGAACAAATTTAGAATTTAATCTCTTTCCTTTTCTAAGGTAGAGGGTAATTTTTGCTTTCTACTTTCTTTTGAAATAAAGGAAGATGACAACTTCTATATTTTAAAAAAGATATCAGCAACTCTATTTTTCTTTTCTTCCCAACATTAAATTAAAATCAGCAACCTATCAATTTTCTATTCTTTTCTTTCTATTCAAATACACAACAATATAATAACAAGATATTTGCATCTACATTAGGGCAGTATAAAGATTTACATCAGGAACATAGATACATTATGAGGTGGAAAAATTACTTTATTACATTGGAATAATTTCAATTCAAAAATACAACAAAGAGAGCTCCCTAACACAACCAAATACAATAAGGTCACATAGACCAAGGCTCTCAAATAGCCAATGAGGTGACAAAACCATAGCAATAGTGACCATTCTTCCCAAGCTCCAAGGGTCACCAAAATAACCCGCAAGAAACTAAAACAAAGGAGGTATAACCAAGCCACCTAAACTGCTCTCCTCCCTACCATAGACCCGCAAGTTGGTCACCCCCAAGCTTGGAGGTTGCTCTTCACATGGGTTTATCACTCCACAACACAACAATAAGCGAGCCACATGAAACATGAAGAACACCCGTAAGATTTAATAGAACACAAAACCCATAGAAAATGAGTTTAGAGGGGTAGGGGAGTGGACATCATTTGACTCAAGAGCATCATTCCATAAAATCTCAAGATCTCAACACAAAAATAAGACCTTAAGCCCAAAATGATAACTCCATGATTATATAGGTTTCACCATGGCACTCCTGCCAACAAAAATACCCCATACTCCAATATCTTTTCTTCAAGGCCATAAAAATGCCAATACCAAGAGGGTGACCTTAAGGAGGTTCACTCCTCCCCCACTCAACACTTGGATGGACACACACCAAGTTGGTAGTCTCATCCCAAAATACCCAAATACCCCAACAACAAAGAAGAACAACACGCAAAATCATTTCAAACACATAACCAAAATTTAACAAGCATAAGGAATGGCTAAAATGCCATGAGGCTTACCTTAAGAGCCCAATACTAGATGAAAGTTGAAGAAGAGCCCACAATATTTCTCCAAGCCTCCAATTCTCCAAAAATCTCTCTAACTCCCCCAAATACTCCAAAGATAGAAAAATAAAGAAAAAACAAGAATCCCATTCCCCTCTCAAAGAGGAATTAAAATAGGCCTCATTCCAAGGCCTTAAGGAATGAGAAGGTGACACACATGTCACCTTCTCCTTCCTCCACCCATCCCACTTGCAAGGGGGAAGGAATGTGAAGGTGACATGTATCACCCCCTATCCATTCAAACCTCACCCTCTCCACATGTACTCTCACACATGTGTGAGAGCAAAGGTGGAGAGGTGGCATCTCTCCCCATGGGCTTCAAGAGGATAAGGGATGACACATGTCATCACCTTATTCTCCAAAGGGAGCCCCTTCACTCTAAGATGCTCTCACACATGTGTGAGAGCATTAGAGGAAGATTCCACACACTTGGGGGTCTTGAAGACTCCCCAAGTCTTCAAGGTGGTGGAATCCCATGCATTGGACAGGGAGATGGGTCTTCTCTCAAGGCATGACTCATCTCCCGCACTTATCAAATTTGAAATTTTGCAACTTTTATTTAACCCAAGTTTAAGGTGACTAGATAGGGATAACCCTAGGGTTTGACATGCTCAAATGGGCCCTAAACCCCTGGGGCACCACCTAAGGTTAATTTTAGCCCCTAGTTGATGTAGAGGACTTACGATAGGTTGAGGATTCCACCGTTTGACAAGACTTTCTTCTTGACATTCAAGAAGAATAATCTTGGATCATCATGCAAAAGTGGGAACAATAATTAGTTTCTTTGAAACCAACATGTAAAGGCTTGTTTGACATACCATGGGACCCATCTAGACCATTGATTAAGGTTTAGCCAGTTTGGGTTTATGACTTCCTTTACAAACCTAATGGAATCCTTATAGCCTAAACTTCCTCCCTTGTAAGACTAAACTTCCTCCTAGAAGTCATCAAAGTGGTGAGAATAAAGTGTCCTCAATCTAGATGCATCCTCCCATGTTGTCATGACCTCATTGTATATGTTCCACTGAACCCTAACCTAGTCCAACTCTTGACCTCGAAGGCCCAGCATCTGATGAGCCAATATGCGAATTAGCTCCAAAGCCAATTGCATGTCTGCCTCTACCTGTAGAGTACTCTAGTCCAATACATGAGATAAATCAGATATATAACATTGCAACACAGACACATGAATTACATCGTGGATGTACGATAGGCTAGGTGGCAAGGCTAGATGGTAGGCTACGAGTCCTATCTGCTCCAAGATCTCAAAAGACCAAACAAAGCATGATGTGATCTTAGAGCCCTTTCCATAACGGATTGGACCCTTGTGTGGCCACACTCTCAAGAAAACACTGTCACCAACTAAGAAGCTCCGATCTAGTCTCTTAGCATCGACATACTTCTTCTATCGATCTTGTGCCTCATGAAGCCTTTGTCTAATCAATGTCAACTGTTGCTCCATATGCTACACTAGATCTGGCCCAATAGCAACACTATCCTCTATTCAGTCCAACCTCAATGGTGTTCTGCAAGGTCTACCATAAAAGGCCAGATAAGGAGGCATACCTAATGAGCTGTGATACCCTTTAATGTAGGCAAACTCAACCAGATACAGATACTCATCCCATCTAGACTGGTCATCCATAATGTTCACATATCCTCTAAAAACTGATTCACTCTCTCCGTCTGACCATCTATCTCAAGATGATAAGAAGAACTAAAGTTGAGCTATGTGCCCAATGCCTGTAGTAATGCCCTCTAAAAGGATGATGTGAACAATGAGTCCTTGTCAGAAATAATGAGGTGAGGTATGCCATGTAATCTCACAATGTCATCCAAGAATACTCTCGCCACTAATTGTGCATTGTACATCATGCATACAGGTGATAAATGTACCACTTTGGTCACTTATTAGCCATCACCATGATGGCATCATGGCGATGAGATGACATAGGAAGACCAACTATGAAATCCATGGAAATGGTGTCTTATTTCCACTCAAGTATCTCGTTAGGGTATAAAAGACCTGCTAGATGTTGATGCTTGGCCTTGACCCTCTAGCACTCAATGCATCAAGCAACAAACTCTGTAATATCTCATCTCCTACCAACCTAATGGTACGGCTTTTGCAAGTTAGCATGAATCTTCTTCACCCACAGGTGTGCTGCATAAGGTGCTCTATGGGACTCTAATAATACTACTACATGTAGGTCACTTGCATAGGCTACATAGATGCACTATCGATGTCTAAGTAGCCCATCTACCTCTAGGGAGTATCCTACAAACTTGCCCATAAGGGCCCTTTGTGATAGGATCTCTTGCTGCACCTCAAGAAACCACTCATCCTCAGGCAGATGTCGTATGATGAACCCTCTCAAGTCCACTCTTAGTGTCAATGTCAGGATCTTGTCGTGCCTCTGACTCAATGCATTAGTAACCACATTCTCCTCCCCTTTGATGTAGTGGACATCAAAGTCATACTCGTAAAGAAACTTCAACCAATGTCATTAGCAGGTGTTTAGATTTGGATGCATGAATATGTATTGAAGACTGTGATGATCTAAATGAAGCTCAAAGTGACAACCTAGTAGAAAGTGTCTCCAATGAACTAGAGCATGAACCCCCACTGCGAGCTCTAAGTCATGTGTGGGGCAGTTCAACTCAAGGGTCTTGAGCTTTCATGACTCATACGTGATCACTCTACCACCTTGCATAAGTACGGCTCCCAAACCCTCTAGTGATGCATCAGTACAAACCATGAAATCTATTGCTGGATCAGGAACCACTAAGATGGGAGCACTGGTAAGATGATGCTTGAGGACCCCAAAGGCCCTCTCAGATTGCTCAGTCCAAGTGAAGCTCTTCCCTTTCCACTAAAGGCAAGTGATGGGGTGTACTATCCTAGAGAAGCCCTCAACGAATCTATGATAATACCTGGCTAACCCCATGAAACTCTTGACATCTGTCACACTAGTGGGTGCAGCCAATCCATGATAGCCCTGATCTTTGATGGATCTATGGAGATACCATCGCCAGATAGGATGTGCCCAAAATACTGCACCTTGGATCTAAAAAAGACACACTTCACCAAGTTACCATAAAGATGCTGCTCTCTCAAGCATTGCAAAACTTGACATAAGTGCTCCTCATGCTCCTCCTCAGTCCATGAATAGACCAAAATATCATCAAGGAATATGATCATGAACCAATCCAAGTAAGTACAGAACACCCCATTTATGAGACTCATGAACACTGCAGGAGTGTTTGTCAAGCTGAAGGGTACCGCAATGAACTCATAGTGGCCATATCAAGTCCAGAAGGTGGTCTTATGGATGTCTGCCTCTCTAATGCACAATTGGTGATAACCAAAATTTAGGTCTATCTTAGAGAACACACTGGCTCCCTGTATCTGGTCAAAAAGATCATCAATCCTAGGCAGAGGATAATGGTTTTTCATTGTGACCTTATTCAACTACCTATAATCCATACACAAATGAAGAGACCAATCCTTCTTCATGGAGATGACCGGTGTGCCCCAAGGTGAAATGCTAGGTCAAATGTGTCCCTTCTTGAGCAACTCCTCTAACTATAACTTGATCTCCATGAGCTCATGAGTGCTCATCCTGTAGGGTGCATGAGATACTGGATCAACACCTGGGACTAGATCAATATAAAAGTCTACCTCTCTGTGAGGTAGCATCCTTGGTAACTTTGGTGGGAAAACATTGGTAAATTCTCTCAAGATGGGATGATCATCTAAAGATGCCTTTGGCTTATCCTCTAACCTATCACTAATCGTACTAGCAAACATCTGACATCCCTTCTGCATGCAGTGTTTAATCTACTAAGAAGATATCATATGAATTGTCGTGGGCTTCTAAATGCCCACTATCTCGACTATCATGCCATGATTGTCTAAGCAGCTAATCACCTTTTAGCAACAATCTAGCTTCGCTCTATGAGTTGCAAGCCAATCCGTGCCTAAAACCACACCATAAGATCCTAAGGGCATAACCCTAAGGTTGCATAATATAGTGAAGGCCCCCAAAGATATCTCACAGTTGTGAACCAAAGCATCTATTTGCCATCTTGGCCCCTATGGCCAACTCAATCTCCCACCTATTACCCTGCCTAGAGACCACCAGCCTACAACGCTCCACTAACGATGGAGATATAAATGAATCAATAGTGCTAGAGTCAAATAAAATAGCAATGGGGACATCCCCAATCATACTTGTAGTCTCGATCACTAAGGTTTGGATGTTAGCCTAGTGGTTATCAACCACTATAAACATATGGTCAGACCTACCCACATCACCAACTATCTGCTCTGATCCTCCTACACGAGGTTGTCCCCTTACTGTAAATCCTTATGAGCACTCTCTAGCTAAATATCCTGCTCCACTACAAACATAGCATGGTCCCTGAGCTTGTACTTGTCCAGACTATGTCCTACTTGACTACTGCTATCCAGATCAAACCATGGACCCCTATGAGCCTATGTATGATTGTTGTGATCTAGCAGGCCCTATAGGTGGTCCCTGTTGTGTCCGATCCCTAGGTGGGCCCTTCTACTGCCAACCACAATTATGACTTCCATGTGCCCTCTACTGTGGCCTGGATCTCTGCTGATGCTATTGTTGCTATTGCTATGGAGGTCTAGGAGGTAGCGGTGTAGAACTAAATCCTCTGTTCTATGGTGGTGGTGGTGGTCGGTGGAAACCCTAATGCTACTACTAGCTATGGTCTGGATACTAGGGACATGAACACTAACCCCAACTCTGAATCACCTCTGTGATGTACACCTTCTAGGTAGCCTCACTTATGGTTTGGGGGTCTACCATGCACACTAGTCCTGATATCCCATGATTCAAACCTCTGATAAATTTGTGAACAAAAGTTTTTCATTATGGAGGTACTCTGCATACCGTGATAGCTCAATGAACCTACTCTCATACTGTGCCACAGTGGAACCTTGTTGCTGCAAGTCATGGAACTCGTCAATCTGATGCTGCCTGTAGTGATCTGAAAGATAATGCATGTTAAAGCGCTCAATGAAGGTGTCCCATGTAAGAGTATTTAGTGATAGTCAGGCTTAATGTGCCACCATGTCACAGCTACATCTCTCAAAAGGTGAACTACCATGCATGCCTTCATGTTGCTCCCATAGGGACGTAGTGCAAAGTACCTATCCAAACTGATGAGCCAAGCCTGAGCCTCGGCTCCCTCTCTAGTCCCCATGAAGGTGGGTAGATTCAGCCTAAGCAAATTCCTAATGAGGTCGCCTTGGTCTCTGTGTCCTTTGAAAGGCTCATCCACCTCCTCTTGCCATCCATAATCATAAGGTCCATGATAAACCTGCTCTATCCTCACAGCCTCCTCTCACCACACATGATGTGGAGGACTCCTGCTATGTGCTCTGTATGATGAACCGACCTCCTCTGCTATGGTGTTAGGTAACACTATATGTGCCTCAATGTGAGGTTCCATGCACAACTCAATACATGGCTCCATTCATGGCTCTATATGAGGCTCTACACGTGGCTCCATTCGTGGCACCTCTCGTGGCTCAACACGGGGCTCGACATGCGGCTTGACATGTGGCTTGAAACGTGGCTTTATTGCGGCCAATGGTAACCTCTCTAAGACTGCCTATAAAGCTTGAAAAATCTATGGCCCTAAATCAAGTGTTGATGGTGCCTGTGGTGCATGTGGTCCCTATGGTGCTGGTGGTCCATGACCCTTAGCTGATTACTTGCGATGTATATCCATGGACGCAGTCGCGTGTGAACACATTCACCTCATACTAGGAGGCATCCTACAAGAACAAGGTATTTACAAATCAATCAAAATTGCAGAATATATAATGTGCCCAAACAAGCCCAGTGTTTAAACTTGGGCTCTGATGCCAAATGTCATGCCCACATTTCTCATACAGTCACGACATGCAACACACATGTCATGTCCACATTTGTCATGTGGTCATGACATGAAATATCAAAAGATTTTCCATGCATCCCTAGGAACCCCCTCGCACACATCCATGTGCTCGGTGGCAATACATATAAGGCATAAACATGTCAATTAAATCTTAGGGTAGTGTGATCACATGCGCAATCCCCTACCTGATGATAGTTGACTAGGGGGTTATGCGACACGACGAGCATCACGATGAGTGTGATTTGACCTAAATTGAAATCAAAACCCTTATGCTAGAGAGAAAAAAAAGGTTACATAGCAACTTATCAATGCAACATTAATTTGTGAAAACGTTAAAGTATTAAATAATACAAGGATTAAATCTCCTAGGAAATTAACCCTGATTCCCAAAAAAATCCAGCAGCATAACGCCTCTGGGTGTACATGGGAAAAATTCTTAAAATAATTAAATAAAGATAAAATTAAAATAATAGCCTATTTCAATTATTCCCAAACATATGAATAAATTAATTAAATCGACCATGCCATTATAATATTGCATCAATAATTCTCAAGTTACAATACTTAAAATGAAATTCCCTAATAATATTAATAAAGTTCACTATAGTGTCCTATAAATATTAGAAGATTCACTACTTCCATAATCAAATTAAAAGAACTAATCTTCCAAACATATTTAACTATATCACTATGGGAACCCTTAATGTCATTATCTCTCAAGGCAAGATTGAAGGGTCCAAGATACACTAAATTTATTTTCCCACAATAGTCAGGGAAAAATAAAAGAAAGAACTAATTTTCCCCACTAAAACATTTTACCCCATGGGATAAGTTTCCCCACAAGCTAAATGATAAACAATCAAATAAGTCAAAAAGGGGCACATGGGCTCACGTGCACCCATGTCTTCTAAAATAAAAATTAATGAAAACTTTCCCCCCCACAAGAAAGAATTTAAAATTTGATAAGTAGGAGGTATTTTTCCGCAGCATGTCAAATGATATTTTATTTCAGGGTTTAACTACGTAGTTTTTGAGTCAAACACATGACCCATATTTCATGAGTAGTGGTTCACATGAAGCCATCTCTCATGTTAATGAATGGTCCACTTAGCACTCATTGCATCTAGGTGATGTACATAGGGGTGAAGCATTAGAACTTCATGGGAGGTCACCCATCCTAGTACTACTCTGACTCAAGGGTGCTTAACCATGGAGTTTCCCCCAAGATCAAGCCCACATGGTTAAGCACGCTTGAGTCGGAGTAGTACTCAGATGGGTGACCTCCCAGGAAGTTCCAATGCTTCACCCCTATGTGCATCACCTAGATGCAATGAGTGCTAAGTGGACCATTCATTAACATGAGAGATGGGTTCATGTGAACCACTACTCATGAAATATGGGTCATGTGTTTGACTCAAAAACTATGTAGTTAGACCTTGAAATAAAATATCATAATTTAAAATTTGTTCAAGCCCTAAAAGTTGGCCCATTAAAATATTAATTTCCTTAAGGGAAATGCCCTAAAAGCATTCCCAGATAAAAAACTAATTTCTTTATAGAAGAACCCTAAACCCATTTTATCTTTTTCATTCCTCTCATTTGACCCTAGTTCTTCTTTTTGTTTTGCAGGAATGGTGGAGAAGGAAGCCATGGAGATCCAAACATGGAGGAGGTATATTTATTGCAAATATACCCTTCTACAATTTCTCTTAATCTTGTCTAAATACCATTTGTTTGAGGAATGTATTTATATATATGTTTTCTTGAGAAAAACATAGAGGGTGAGAAAATTTTAGCAGCCACACAAAAATGTACAGAGGGTATGTAACTCTATATATATATGGACATATTCTTCAAAATTACACATGTATATATCTTTAACTATATAAAAGGAAGCTACAAGAATAGATTTAGATTTCAATCTCTTTCCTTTTCAAAGGTAGAGGGTAATTTTTTCTTTCCACTTTCTTTTGAAATGATGGAAGATGACAGCTTCTATATTTTTAAAAAGATATCAGCAACTATATTTTTTTTCACAACATTAAACTAAAATTAGCAACCTATCAATTTTTTGTTCTTTTCTTTCTATTCAAATACATAGCAATATAATAACAAGATATTTGCATCTACATTAGGGCAGCATAAAGATTTACATAAGCAACATAGATACATTATGAGGTCAAAAACTTACTTTATTACATAGGAATAATTTTAGTTTAAAAATACAACAATGAGATCTCCCTAACACAACCAAATACAATAATGCTCTCAAATAGCCAACAAGGTGACAAAACCATAGCAATAATGACCATTCTTCCCAAGCTCCAAGGATCACCAAAATAACTTGCAAGAAACTAAAACAAAGGAGGGACATGCAAGACACTAAATCCGCTCTCCTCCCTACCATAGACCTACAAGTGGGTCACCCCTGAGCTTGGAGGTTGATCTTCACATGGGTTTATCACTCCACAACACAATAATGAGAAAGCCACACAAAACATGAAGAACACCCATAAGATTTAACACAACACAAAACCCATAGAAAATGAGTTTGGAGGGGTAGGGGAGTGGACATCAGTCGACTCAAGAGGATCACTCCAAAAAATCACAAGATCTCAACACAAAATAATGGCTCAAGCCCAAAATGATAACTCCATGATTATATAGGTTTCACCATGGCACTCATACCAAAAAAAAACACCCCATACTCTAATATCTTACCCTCAAGGCCATAAAAAATATCAATACCAAGAGGGTGACCTCAAGGAGGTTCACTCCTCCCCCACCCCACACTTGGATGGACACACACCAATTTGGTAGTCTCATCCCAAAACACCCAAAAAACCCCAACAACAAAGAAGAACAACACCCAAAATCATTTCAAATACATAACCAAAATTTAAGAAGCATAAGGAATGGCTAAAATGCCATGAGGCTTACTTTAAGAGCCCAACAATGGCTGAAAGTTGAAGAAGCTCACCCACAATCTTTCTCCAAGCCTCCAATCCTCCAAAAATCTCTCTAACTCCCCAAAATCCTCTAAAGATAGAAAAATAAAGAAAAAACAAGAACCCCATTCCCCTCTCAAAGAGGAATTAAAATAGGCCTCATTCCAAGGCCTTGAGGAATGACAAGCTGACACATGTCACCTTCTCCTTCCTCCTCGAATACCACTTACAAAGGGGAAGGAATGTGAGGGTGACATTTGTCACCCTCCTATCCATTCAAACCTCATCCTCTCCACATGTGCTCTCACACATGTGTGAGAGCAAAGGTGGAGAGGTGGCATCTCTTCCCATGGGCTCCAAGAGGATAAGGAATGACAAATGTCATCACCTTATTCTCCAAAGGGAGCCCCTTCACTCCAAGATTCTCTCACATGTGTGTGAGAGTAGTGGAGGAAGGTTCCACACACTTGGGGTCTTGAAGACTCCCCAAGTCTTCAAGGTGGTAGAATCCCATGCATTGAAAAGGGAGATGGGTCTTCTCTCAAGGCATGACTCATCTCCCACACTTATCCAATTTGAAATTTCGCCTCTTTTATTTAACACAAGTTCAAGATGACTAGACAGGGGTAACCCTAGGGTTTGACATGCTCAAATGGGCCCTAAATCCTAGGGGTACCACCTAGGGTTAATTTTAGCCCCTAGTAAACACTTAAGGAGGTAAAAATTCACAATAAATGGCCACTAAAATTAAAAGACACCTGTTGGTGTAAATTAAAACACATATTTTATAACACATCATTTAAATTATTTAAAAGGTGAAACTAGGCAAAATAATAAAATACAGGCATTTATGAAAAAAACATTCAATCACACATGATCCTTGTCCATCTTGGGAATGGATCAGTCTAACATGGGAAACACATAAGTGTGAGATTGATCTCCAATTTTTCGTGGCTTGGAAAATCACCTATGCACTTGAAAAAATAGATTAATCCAACGTATATATATCATAGCTGAAACAAAGAAATGTAGGACTCATGTAATCACATAATCTATTTAAAACATTAAACAATCACATCATAATTAAGATTCATAATTACATTTCTATATACTATCTCAGAATCAAAATGACATAGCAAATTCATATAATGTTTTCACAACTAATATCTCTAATATCATCAAAGTGCATATCACATATCTAAACATCATCAGTGAATCAAAATTAGGATATAGTCAAATCACCACATACTAAGCATAGCTAACCCGAAGTAAAGGAATATAGTCTAGAGTCTACATATCAGGATCAACAGTCCCCAAATGTCTAAAATGTCTCTAACTACAAATATGAAATGATCAAAATGAGGGAGTGAAATAAAAAGGCCCCACAGATCATTTAAATGAGTTTAGGTTTGATGAAGAGGTGAGGGCTCTCTTGATATTATGTTCTTAGCCAAAAAAATAGAATAGCTTGGTAATAGTTGTATGTAACTCTGTCTCTGGTTCAAATACTTTAAAATTTGATGATGTTGTTGGTGTTATCCTTAGCGAGGAAATGCGATAGAAAAGTTCAAGACGGTCCACATCAGGTAGTGTTTTGAATATAGAAAGTAGGGGTAGATCAAAGGAGAGAGGAAAAGGTTCTGTAGGTCATGGGAAGTCACGAGGAAAATCAAAGGACAATAGGTCTGAATCTAGAAGACAAAATGATTGCTGATACTGTGTGAAACTAGGTAATTTGAAGAAAGATTGTTGGTCTTGGAAGAATAAAGGAGACAAACAAGAAGGCAATAAGGAGGCAAATGTGGTAAGTAATGAATCTGAAGATGATGCTTTGATTTTTTCCCTGGATAATACTGATGATTCATGGGTTTTAGATTCAAGCACCTCATTTCATGCTACGCCCCATAGAATTTTTTTTCTTGATTATGTCCAAGGTGATTTTGGGCTGGTTTATTTGGGACATAATGAACCTTCTCAGATTGTTGGAAAGGGAAGAATCAAGATTAAGTTGTTGAATAGGAATCATTGGCTACTACAAGAGGTAAAGCACGTTCCAAGGCTGAGTGTGAATTTAATTTCAGCAGGGCAACTAGCTGATGAAGGTTGCATAGTTACTTTTAGTTATAAAAATTGGAAGTTTTCAAGAGGTACCTTAATAGTAGAAAAAGGTGGGAAAGTAGGCATCTAATATCTTTGTATAGGTCACACTGTTCCTTCTACTTTAGTTGTTGTAGAGAAAAATCAAACATGTTCAGGAACATTTGTTGCAGGTTCGTAGGAAGAGACTGAAATAGTTGCTACAAGTTCTGAGACAACACTGTGGCATAATAGACTTAGGTATATGAGTGAAAAAGGTATGAAGGTACTTCATTCTAAGAAAGTTTTACCAGGTTTGAAATGTATTAATATAGATTTTTGTGAAAGTTGTGTGTATGGAAAACAAAAGAGAGTTTGTTTTCTCAAGGATGGGAACAAAAAAAAAGATGAAAAGTTAGAGCTTGTGCATATAGATGTATGGGGACCATCTCAAATATCTTCTCTTAGTGGCTCTCGGTATTATGTTACATTCATAGATGATGCAACTAGGAAGGTTTAGATTTATTTTCTAAGGCAGAAATCTAATGTATTCAAAATATTTAAGAAATGAAGAAGTTTGGTTGAGAATGAGTTGGGTAAAAGACTAAAATGTCTAAGATCTGATAATGGTGGTGAGTATTACAGCAAAGAATTTTATGATTATTGTTCATTTAATAGAATTTGTAGGCAAAAAATGGTTCCAGGGACTCCATAGGAGAATGGAGTGGCTGAGCGCATGAATGAGACAATAATGGAGTGTGCAAGGAACATGAGATTGCATATTGGGTTTCCTTTAAATGTGTGGGTAGAGGCTATCAACACTATTGTATATTTAATTAACAGAGGTCCTTCAGTTCCTTTGGAATGTGGTATTCCAAAGGAAGCATGAACAAGTAAGAAGGTGAGTTATTCATTTCTCAAAACCTTCAGATGTGAAGCATTTGCACATGTAGATTCTGAAAATAGAACCAACCTAGAGGCATAATCAAAAAAGTGTATCTTCATTGGATATGACATTGATGAATTTGGTTATTGGCTTTCGGATGTTAAAAATTTAAAAATTGTGAGAAGTAGGGATGTTGTATTCAATGAGAAGGTGTTGTGCAAAGATCAGTTGCAGTGACATGAGAAGAAAGAAAAGGATTATGTGGTGTTGGATGATACTCTAGATAATGATGTTCTAGTGGTTCCTCATGGTCTGCAATAGTAATATGAAATCCCACAAACTCTAGTAAATGTTAGACATTCAACATTACTAAGTAGACCTCATAAAAGGTTTTCTTCGTCTTTGTATGCTATTTTGTTAACATATAGTTATATAGTTCAATATAAAGGTTCATTGGGTGCTTGCAATGAAAGGAGAAATGGACTCCTTGCTCAAAAATCAGACTTGGGAATTATGTAGGTTGCCTGCAGGTAAAAAGACTTTACCAAACAAATTTGTTTATAGGCTGAAAGAGGAAGATAGAGATAAGAAAATATTTAAATCTAGGTTAGTTGTAAAAGGATTTGCATAGAAAAAAGCTATTGATTTTGATGATATTTTTTCTCTGGTTCTTAAGATGACTTCTATTCGTACTATTTTAAGTATTATGGTTGATGCAAATTTGCATTTGGAACAACTAGATGTGAAAAATGCCTTTCTCAATGGTCATTTGGAAGAGGAGATATATATGGAATAGCCCCAAGGATTTGAGGTCAAAGGTAAGGATAAACTGGTGTGCACATTGAAGAAGACTTTGTATGGCTTGAAACAAGCACCTCAACAATGGTATATGAAATTTGATAGTTTTATGGTTGAGCAAGGCTACAACTAGTGTAATTCTAACCATTATTTTTTTTTATTTTAAGAGGTTGGATAATGACAGCTACATTATTTTGTGTTTATATGTTGATGACATGCTTGTAGCAGGGTCTAACAAGGATCACATAAGTGAGTTAAACAGAAGTTAGCATAATCCTTTTCTATGAGAGATTTAGGGACAGCAAAACAAATCCTTGGTATGAAAATTTGTAGAGATAGGAAGAACAAAAAATTGAATCTATCTCAGGTTGATTATGTTGAAAAGGTGTTGCAGAGATTCCATATGGAGAATGAAAAAGTTGTTAGCACACCTTTGCCTATTCGTTTGAAACTGACTAAGGAGATGTGTTCAAAGACACAAGAGGAGGAAGACAAAATGTTCAAGGTACCATATGCTTTAGCTATAGGAAGTTTAATGTATGCCATGGTATGCACGAGACCATATATTGCACATGTTGTACAAGTCATAAGAAGGTATATTTGTAATCCTAGATTGGAGCATTGGAATGTGGTAAAATGGATTCTCAAATATTTGAGAGGTACATACAATAAACACTTATGTTTTAGGGGCTCTAATACTTATTTAGCTAGTTATGTAGACTTAGATTTAGCAGGGGATATTGATAATAGGTGGAGTACTACAGGTTATGTCTTTACTTTAGGTGGGACAACAATGGGTTGGATCTCACGATTGCAAAAGGTCATTGCTTTATCCACCACAAAGGTAGAGTATTTTGCTAGAACAAAGGCAACCAAAGAGCTGATATGGCTACAATCTTTCATGGAAGAATTGGGCAAATAGTAGGCTAATAGTTATTTATTTACAGACAGCCAGAGTGCCATACATCTTGCAAAGAATTCTACCTTGTATTCAAACACCAAAAACATAAAATTGAGGTATCACTTCATTTAATCAGTGTTGAATGGACAATTACAATTGGAAATGATACATACAAATGACAAGGGAGAAGCTAAGCTCCTCTTGATCTTTGGTTAGTTTTCAAAGCCGAAAATAAAAATTAGAAAAATAGAGTCCAAGGTGTTTATTTCTAGTGGGAGCTACCGAGTTAGTGATATTATAATCAGTCTCCAAGTGGGAGATGATATGGTATAGAGTCTAATAAGTCTCCGAGTGGGAGATTGTTGTTATATGGTGTCTAATCTGACTTGGAGGTTAAATTTTTCACAATTTTATTGGAGTGGTTTCCTTGCAAATTATTTAACAGGGGTTTGGGGGTAGCACCCCCGAAACCTCAAACGACTTTTATTATTTTATAATGGCATTGGGAGTTATTTTAAGTACCAAACATAAAAAAATCCTATTTTGTAACCGACATAAGTCTTGATAAAAATTACTAAGGGTTAGGGTTTCTGGTGATATTATATTGTACCATTTGCATCGGTATTGAGTTGAAAGGATTGCTGGTTGTAATCAGTTTGATTTACTATATAATAATATTGGACTCTCTTTTGGTGGATATAGCCCGAGTTTGGGTGAACCATGTTAAAACTTGTCTCTCGATATTATTATTTCTATGTATTTTTGTTCCTCTATTTAATCTTTATTTGTATTTAATTGATATGATCTACTGACTAACCCTAACAAGTGGTATCAAAGAAGGTTGTGTTTGACTATCGTCTGCAGAAAGGTCTCATGGTTGAGTGGTAGAAATGGTAGATGAGGGTAAATTGAAGGTATATAAACTCAATGGGTAGAACTACCAATTATAGAATATGTGGATGCAAGATTATCTCTATCAGAAGGATTTATGGAGGTCGTAGGAAGGAATAGCCAAGAAACTGGCAACAATGACTGATGAGGATTAGAATTTTCTGGATAGAAAAGAATTGGGAACCATTTGGTTGTGCCTAGCACCACCTGTGGCATTCAATATAATAGAAGTGAAGACAACAGATGGTCTAATGAAAGCTTTGGCTAAATTGTATGAAAAACCCTCAGCCTTAAATAAGGTATTTCTCATGAAGCGTTTGCTTAATCTACAAATGATTGAAGGTGGATCTATGATAGTACATTTAAATAAGTTTAGTATGATTATTAGTTAGTTAACTTTTGTAAAAGTAAGTTTTGATGAAGAGGTGAGGCTCTCTTCATATTATGTTCTTTGCCAGAAAGTTGGAATAGCTTAGTAATGACTATAAGTATCTTTGTCTCTGGTTCAAATACTTTGAAATTTGATGATGTTGTTGGTGTTATTCTTAGCGGGGAAATGCAATAGAAAAGCTCAGGAGGATTCACATCATGTAGTGTTTTGAATGCAGAAAGTAGGGGAAGATCAAAAGAGAGAGGAAAAGGATCTGGAGGTCATTGGAAGTCACTAGGAAAATTGAGTAGGTCCCAATCCAGAGGATGAAAGGATTGCTGGTACTGTGGGAAACCAGGTCATCTCAAGAAAGATTATTGGTCTCAGAAGAATAAAGAAGGAGAAAAATAAGAAGGCAATAAGGAGGCAAATGTGGTAAGTAATAAATACAAAGATGATGGTTTGATTCTTTCCCTAGATAATGTTATTGATTCATCAGTTTTAGATACAAGGGCCTCATTACATGCTACAACCCATAGAAGTTATATTCCTAATTATGTCCAAGCGGATTTTAGGCTAGTTTATTTGGGAGATAATGAACCTTGTCAAATTGTTGTAAAGAGAAGAATCAACATTAAGTTGTAGAATGGGAATCATTGGCTACTACAAGAGGTAAGGCATGTTCCAAGGTTGAGTAAGAATTTAATCTCAGCAGGGAAGCTAGCTAATGCAGGTTGTATAGTTAGTTTCAGTAATAAAAATTGGAAGGTTTTAGGAGGTGCCTTAATAGTAGAAAAATGTGTGAAAGTAGGCACCTTATATCTTTGTACAGGTCATAATGTTCCTTCTAATTTAGTTGTTGCAGAGAAAAATTAAACTGGTTTAGGAACAGTTGCTGTAGGTTCGCAGAAAGAGATTGAAATAGTTACTGCAGGTTCTGAGACAATATTGTGGCATAACATACTTGGGCATATTAGTGAAAAAGGTATGATAGTACTTCATTCTAAGAAAGTTTTACCAGGTCTAAAATGTATTAATATGGATTTCTATGAAAGTTGTTTCTATGGAAAATAAAAGAGAGTTACTTTTCTCTAGGATGGGAAGTAAAAGAAAGATAAAAAGTTAGAGCTTGTGCATATAGATGTATGGGGACCAACTCAGATATCTTCTCTTGATTGCTCTTGGTATTATGTTACATTAATAGATGATGCAACGGGGAAGGTTTGGATTTATTTCCTTAGGCAGAAATCTGATGTATTTTAAATATTTAAGAAATGAAAAAGTTTGGTGGAGAATGAGATGGGTAAAAGATCAAAATGTGTCAGATTTGGTAATGGTGGTGAGTATTGCAGTAAAGAATTTGAGGATTATTGTTCATTTAATAGAATTCTTAGGCAGAAAATAGTTCCAGAGACTCCATAGGAGCATGGACTGGCTGAGCACATGAATAGGACAATAATGGAACGTGCAAGGACTATGAGATTGCATGCTAGACTACCTTTAAATATGTGACTGGAGGCTATCAACACTGTTGTATATTTAATTAACAGAGGTCCTTTAGTTCCTTTAGGCTGTTGTATTCTAGAGGAAGCATGGACATGTAAGAAGGTGAGTTATTCTTTTCTCAAAAGCTTCAGATGTGAAGGATTTACACATGTGGATTTTGAAAATAGTACCTAGATGAAAATAAAATTAAAAAAGTGTATCTTCATTGGATATAACATTGATGAATTTGGTTATAGGCTTTGAGATGTTGAAAATCTAAAAATTATGAGAAGCAGGGATGTTGTATTCAATGAGAAGGCATTGTACAAAGATAAGTTGCAGTAGCATGAGAAGAAAGAAAAGGATTATGTGGTGCTGGATGATACTCTAGATAATAATGTTCCAGTGGTTCCACATGCTCCACAACAACTACAACAACAAGAAATACCACAAACTCCAGTGAATGTTAGATGGTCAACAAGACTAAGTACACCTCTTGAAAGGTTTTCTCCCTCTTTGTATTCTATTTTGTTAACAGATGCTAGTGAACTAGAAGGGTATCATGAAGCTATGTAGGTGGATAAAAAGGACTAGTGGGAGCTTGCAATGAAAGAAGAAATAGAATCCTTGCTGAAAATCCAGACATGGGAATTATGTAAGTTGCACGTAGGTAAAAAGGCTTTACCAAACAAATGTGTTTATAGGCTGAAAAAGGAAGATGGAGGTAAGAAAAAATTTAAAGTTAGGTTAGTTGTAAAATGATTTGCATAGAAAAAAGCTATTGATTTTGATGATATTTTTTCTCCAGTTATTAAGATGACTTCTATTCTTATTGTTTTATGTATTGTGGTTGCTCAAGATTTGCATTTGGAATAGCTAGGTATGAAAACCACCTTTCTTCATGGTGATTTGGAAGAGGATATATATATGGAACAACCCTAAGGATTTGAGGTCAAGGGTAAGGAGAAACTAGTGTTCACATTGAAGAAGACTTTTTATGGCTTGAAACAAGTACCTCGATAGTGGTATTTAAAATTTGATAGTTTTATGCCTAACAAAGGCTACAGCTGGTGTAATTCTTACCATTGTGTTTACTTTAAGAGGTTGGATAATGACAACAACATCATTTTATGTTTATATGTTGATGACATACTTGGAGTAGGGTCTAACATGGATCACATAAGTGAGTTAAAACAATAGTTAACACAATCATTTGCTATGAAGGATTAGGGCCAGAAAAACAAATTCTTGGCATGGAAATTTGTGAAGATAGGAAGAACATAAAATTGACTCTATCTTAGGTTGATTATGTTGAAAAGGTGATGTAGAGATTCCATTTGGAGAATGCCAAAGTTGTCAGTACATGTTTGCCTAGTCTTTTGAAATTGACTATAGAGATGTGTCCAAAGACACAAGAGGATGAAGACAAAATGTCTAAGGTATCATATGCTTTAGCTATAGGAAGTTTAATGTATGCCATGGTATGTATGAGATTAGATATTGCACATGTTGTAGGAGTCGTAAGTAGGTATATGAGCAATCCCAGATTGGAGCATTGGAATGCGCTAAAATAGATTCTCAGATATTTGAGAGGTACATCTAATAAACACTTATGTTTTGGGGGCTCTAATACTAATTTAGCAAGTTATGTAGACTTAGATTTAGTAGGGGATATTGATACCAGGTGGAGAACTACATGGTATGTCTTTATTGTAGGTGGGACAACAATGAGTTGGATCTCACGGTTGCAAAAGGTGGTTGTTTTATCCACCATGGAGGTAGAGTATGTAGCTACAACAAAGGTAAGCAAGGAGATGATATGGTTGTGATCTTTCATGGAAGAATTAGGCAAACAACATGCTAACAATTATTTGGTTATGGATAGCTAGAGTGCCATACATCTTGCAAAGAATTTTGCCTTGAATTCAAAGACCAAACACATATAGCTAAGGTATCACTTCATTTAGTCAGTGTTAGATGATGGATAGTTATGGCTGGAAAAGATACATACAGATAAAAATCTAGAGGATATGTTTATGAAGGTAGTGATAAGAGAGATGTTGAGGTCCTCTTGAGCTTCAGTTGGTCTTCAAAATTGAAAACAAAAATTAGAACAGAGTCTAGGGTGTCTATTTCTAGTGGGATCTACAGGGTCAATGGTGTTAGGATTAGTCTCCAAGTGGGAAATGATATGGTGTGGAGTTTGATCAATCTCCAAGTGGGAGATTATTATTATATGGAGCCTAATCAGACTCAGAGGTTAAATTTTCCCAACTTTTATTAGTGCAATTTCCCCCCAAATTATTTAACAGGGGTTTGGGAGTAGTGCCCCTTGCGAGGACCAAGTGTAACACCTCCACAGGGTCTCAAGGGTAGTGTCTCCGAAACCTCAAATGACTTTTATTATTTTATAAAGGCATCAGGAGTTTTTTTTTCTATTGGTCGACATAAACAAAACCCTATTTTGTAACTGACATAAGTCTTGATATAAATGGCTAAGGGTTAGGATTTCCAGTGATATTGTATTGTAGCATTTATAGCGGTATTAAGTTGCAAGGATTGCTGGTTGTAATCAGTTTGATTTACTAGATAATAATATTGGACTCTCTATTGGTGGATGTAGCCTGAGTTTGGGTGAACCACATTAAAACTTGTCTCTTTTTATTATTTCTATGTAGTTTCATTCCCTTATAAATAATCTTTATTTGCATTTAATTGATATCATCTGTTGACTAACCCTAACAAGTCGTATCAGTGTAGGTTCTGTTCGATTATCATCTATAGGAAGGTTTCACGGTTGAGTGGGATTCTCAAGGTTGAGTGGGAGCAATGGTTTATGAGGGTAAATTGAAGGAAGATAATTCAATGGAGGATTATCTCTATCAGAAGGATGTATGGAGGCTGTTGGAAGGAATAGACAAAAAATTGGTAGCAATGATTGATGGGATTGGAATCTTTTAGACAAAAAGGCACTGGGAACCATTCGGTTGTGCCTAGAACCATCTATGGCATTCAATATAATAGAAGTGAAGACAACAGATGGTCTAATGAAAGAATTGGCTAAATTGTATGAAAAACTCATTGTCTCAAATAAGGTATTTTTCATGAAGTGTTTGTTTAATCTGAAAATGATTGAAAGTGGATCTTTGATAGATCATTTAAATGCATTTAATACGATTATCAGTCAATTAACTTCTATAAAAGTAAGTTTTGATGAAGAGGTGAGGGCTCTCTTGATATTATGTTCTTTGTTAGAAAGTTGAAATAACTTGGTAATGGATGTAAGTAACTCTATCTCTGGTTCAAATACTTTAAAATTTGATGATGTTGTTGGTGTTATCTTTAGCAAGGAAATGCGATAGAAAATCTCAGGAAGGTCCACATTAGGTAGTGTTTTGAATGCAGAAAGTAGGGGCAGATCAAATGAGAGAGGAAAAGGTTTTGCAAGTCATGGGAAGTCATAAGGAAAAGAGGTCCTAATCCAGATGACAGAAGGATTGTTGGTACTATGGGAAACTAGGTCATCTGAAGAAAGATTGCTAATCTAGGAAGAATAAAGAAGGAGACAAACATCAAGGCAATAAGGAGGCAAATGTGGTAAGTAATAAATCTGAAGATGATGCTTTGATTCTTTCCCTAGATAATGTTGATGATTCATCAGTTTTTGATTCAGGTGCCTTATTTCATGCTATGCCCCATAGAAGTTCATTTCTTGATTATGTCCAAGGGGATTTTGGGCTAGTTTATTTGGGAGATAACGAAACTTGTTAGATTGTTGGAAAGGGAAGAATCAATATTAAGTTATAGAATGGGAATCATTGGATGTACTATAAGAGGTAAGGCACATTTTAAGGCTGAGTAGGAATTTAATTTTAGCATCATAGATAGCTGATGAAGATTGAATAGTTAGTTACTTTTAGTGATAAAAATTGGAAGGTTTCAAGAGGTACCTTAATAGTAGCAAAAGGTATGAAAGTAGGGACCGTATATCTTTGTATAGGTCATATTGTTCCTTCTACTTTAGTTGTTGCAGAGAAAAATCAAACAGGTTCAGGAACAGTTACTGTAGGTTCGCAGGAAGAGATTGAAATAGTTATTGCACATTCTGAGACAACACTATGGCATAATAGACTTAGGTATATGAGAGAAAAGGTATGAAGGCACTTCATTCTAAGAAAGTTTTACCAAGTCTGAAATGTATTAATATAGATTTCTATGAAAGTTGTGTGTATGGCAAATAAAAGAGCGTTAGTTTTCTCAAGGATGGGAAGCAAAAAAAAGATGAAAACTTAGAGCTTGTGCATACAGATGTATGGGGACTAACTTAGGTATCTTCTCTCAATGGCTCTTGGTATTATGTTACATTCATAGATGATGCAATTAAGAAGGTTTGGATTTATTTCCTTTTGTAGAAATCTGATGTATTTGAAACATTTAAGAAATAGAGAAGCTTGGTTGAGAATGAGATGGGTAAAAGATTAAAATGTCTCAGATCTAATAATGGTGGTGAGTATTGTAGCTCAGGGAATTTGAAGATTATTGTTCTTTTAATATAATTTGTAGGATGAAAAAGGTTCTAGGGACTCCACAAGAGAATGGAGTGGCTGAGTGCATGAATAAGACAATAATGGAGCATGCAAGGACCATGCGATTACATGTTGGGATGCCTTTAAACATGTTGGTAGAGGTTGTCAACACTACTGTATATTTAATTAACAAAAGTCCTTCAATTCCTTTGGGCTGTGGTATTCTAGAGGAAACATAGATAGGTAAGAAAGTGAGTTATTCTTTTCTCAAAACCTTGGGATGTGAAGCATATTTGTACATGTAGATTCTGAAAATATAACTAAGCTAGATGAAAAATCAAAAAAGTGTAGCTTAAATAGATATATGGCATTGCTGAATTTGGTTATAGGCTTTGGGATGTTGAAAATATAAAAATTGTGACAAGAAGGGATGTTGTATTCAATAAGAAGGTGTTGTACAAAGGTCAGTTGTAGCAGCATGAGAAGAAAAAAAGGATTATGTGGTGCTGGATGATACTCCAGATAATGATGTTCTAGTGGTTCCTCATGCTCCCCAGTAGCAACAAGAAATACCACAAACTCCAGTGAATGTTAGATAGTCAAGAAGACTAAGTAGACCCCCTGCAAGGTTTTCTGCCTCTTAGAATTTTATTTTGTTAATAAATGCTAGTGAACTGGAAGGGTATGATGAATCTATATAGGTGGATAAAAAGGATTAGTGGGAGTTTGCAATTAAAGAAGAAATAGACTCCTTGTTGAAAAATCAGACTTGAGAATTATGTAAGTTGCATGCAGGTAAAAAGGCTTTACCAAACAAATGTGTTTATAGGCTGAGAAAGCAAGATGGAGGTAGGAAAAGATCTAAAGTTAGGTTAGTTGTAAAAGGATTTGTATAGAAAAAGGTATTGATTTTGATGAGATTTTTTCTCTAGTTACTAAGATGACTTCTATTCGTATTGTTTTATATTTTTGTGGTTGCTAAAGATTTGCATTTGGAACAGCTAGCTGTGAAAACTACCTTTCTCCAGGGTGATTTGGAAAAGGTGATATATGGAATAGTCCCAAGGATTTAGGTCAAAGGTAAGGAGAAACTAGTGTGCACATTGAAGAAGACTTTTTATTGCTTGAAACAAGCACCTCGGCAATGATATTTAAAATTTGGTAGTTTTATGGCTGAGCAAGGCTACAGCCAGTGTAATTCTAACCATTGTATTTATTCTAAGAGGCTGGATAATAACAACTATATTATTTAATGTTTATATGATGATGACATGCTTATAGAAGGGTCTAATATAGATCACATAAGTGAGTTAAAATAATAGTTAGCACAATCATTTGCTATGAAGGATTTGGGGGAAACAAAACAAATCCTTTGTATGAAAATTTGCAGAGATAGGAATAACAGAAAATTGACTCTATCTCATGTTGATAATGTTGAAAAGGTGTTGCAGAGATTCCATATGGAGAATTCAAAAGTTGTCAGTACACCTTTGCCTAGTCATTTGAAATTGACTAAGAAGATGTTTTTAAAAACATAAGAGGAAGACAAAATGTCCAAGGTACCATATGCTTCACCTGTAGGAAGTTTAATGTATGCCATCGTATGTATGAGACTAAATATTGCACATGCTATAGGAGTCATATGCAGATATATGAGTAATCTTGTATTGGAGCATTGGAATGCGGTAAAATAGATTCTCAGATATCTAAGAGGTACATCCAATAAACACTTATGTTTTGGGGGCTCTAATACTGATTTAGCAGGTTATCTAGACTCATATTTAGCAAGGGATATTTATAATAGGCATAGTATGGTAGGTTATGTCTCTATTGTAGGTTGACATTAGTGAGTTGGATTTCATGGTTGCAAAAGGTGGATGCTTTATCCACCACAGAGGTAGAATATGTAGCTACAACAAAGACAATCAAGGAGATGATATGGCTGCAATCTTTCATGGAAGAATTGGGAAAACAACATGCTAACAATTATTTGTTTATGGACAACTAAAGTGTCATACATCTTGCGAAGAATGATGTCTTGCATTCAAAGACCAAACTGGTGCTGCCACAATAATGGGTTACACTTTCTGGGACATCCTAATTTTTGAGATGAAATCACATATTTTTAGAAAATATAATGATTTAAGCCTTGAAAGGTTTCATTTAAAGGATTTTAATTAAATAGGATTTGATCAAACCCCCTTAGATTCAAACCCCCTTGAATAGAACCCTACTATTTTTAAACCATGCCTATAATGGAGTCTCCTCTACACCTATCAAAATGCTGATAAAAAACTAATTTTGATTTTTTTTTGAGGGATCAAATGAATTCATTTAAAATTTATGCTTTGTAAGTATGTAGTCCTTATTATAAGCTTCCCAAAAATATAATTTTAAATATATTTAATTGATTATTATATTTGTTTTTTATTTCTTGTGAATATATGTTTTTCACCGAACATCAAGTTCTCTATTCTTCACATATGGAAAATTAGAAAATTACTAAAAAAAACTATAAAAAATATCTATGCACTAGGTATTGATGTCCTTGTTTCAACAAAAGAAAAAAAAAATATTTTGATACATACATAAAAAGTTATGTTTTATGGAATATGCCTATGTCTAAATTATAATTGGTTTGACTTCAAATTAATTTTATATATATATATATATATATATATATATATATATATATATATATATATATATATATATATATATATATATATATATATATATATATATATATATATATATATATATATATATATATATATATATATATATATATATATATATATTCAACAAAACATTATGAAACCAAATACATACACTATATATCGGTGTTACCGGTCTAAATTGAAAAGAATTAGAATTTTATCCATTGTACAAAAAAAGTTAGGTGCTATAGAATACACATCACTTAATAAAATGTTGTTTACTATTAAAAATCAATTATCAAAGAAGATGTAAAAAAATATACAATTTAACTTCAATTTTTTTTTAAAAAATAGTTTTAGACAACTAGAGTGTAATACATCTTACAAAGAATTTTGTCTTGCATTCAAAGACCAAACACATACAGTTGAGGTGTCACTTCATTCAGTCAATGTTGGATGATGGATAGTTATGGCTAGAAAGGTTACATATAGATGAAAATCTAGTGGATATGAGTTTAATATGAGTATTAGTCATTTGGCTTCTGTAAAAGTAAGTTTTCATGAAAAGGTGAGGGCTCTCTTTATATTATGTTATTTGCCAAAAAACTAGAATAGATCAGAAATGGCTATAAGTAACTTTGTCTTTAGTTCAAATACATTGAAATTTGATGATCTTGTTAGTGTTATCCTTAGTGAGGAAATGTGACAGAAAAGATTAGGAGGGTGCACATCAGGTAGTGTTTTGAATGCAGAAAGTAGAGGGCAAATCAAAGGAGAGAGGAAAAGAATATAGAGGTCATGGGAAGTCATGAGGAAAATCAAAGGATAAGAGGTCCCAATCCAAAGAACATAAGAATTCTCAGTACTGTGGGAAACCAGGTCATCTAGAGAAAGATTACTAGTCTCAGTGGGAATAAAGAAGGAGACATACAAGAAGGCAATAAGGAGGCAAATGTGGTAAGTAATAAATCTAAAGATTATGCTTTGATTCTTTCCCTAGATAGTGCTGATAATTCATGGATATTATATTCAGGGACCTCATTTCATGCTACACCCCATAGAATTAATTTTCTTGATTATGTCTAAGGGGATTTTGGGCTGATTTATTTGGGAGATAATGAACCTTATCAGATTGTTGTAAATGGAAGAATCAAGATTAAGTTGTAGAATGGGAATGATTGGCTAGTACAAGAGCTAAGGCATGTTGCAGGACTAAGTAGGAATTTAATTTCAGTAGGGGAGCTAGCTGATGAAGGTTGCATAGTTACTTTCAGTGATAAAAAGTGGAAGAAGGTGCTTTAATAGTAGAAAAATGTGTGAATTTAGGCACCTTATATCTTTGTATAGGTCATATTGTTCCTTCTACTTTAGTTGTTATAGAGAAAAATCAAATAGGTTCAAAAATAGTTGATGTAGGTTCGCATGAAGAGACTAAAATAGTTGTTGCAGGTTCTAAGACAACATTGTGCCATAACAGACTTGGGCATATGAGTGAAAAAGGTATGAAGTTACTTCATTCTAAGAAATTTTTACCATGTCTAAAATGTATTAATATGGATTTTTGTGAAAGTTGTGTGTATGGAAAACAAAAGAGAGTTAGTTTTCTCAAAAATGGGATGTAAAAGAAAGATAAAAAGTTGAAGCTTGTGCATACAAATGTATCAGGACTAGCTTAGATATCTTCTCTCAGTGGCTCTCGATATTATGTTACATTCATAGATGATGCAACTAGGAAGGTTTAGATTTATTTCCTTATGCAGAAATCTAATGTATTTGAAACATTTAAGAAATGGAGAAGCATGGTTGAGAATGAGAGAGGTAAAAGATTAACATGTCTCAGATCTGATAGTGGTGGTGAGTATTCCAGTAAAGAATTTGAGGATTATTGTTCCTTTAATGGAATTCGTAGGCAGAAAATAGTTCCAGGGACTTCACAGGAGAATGGAGTGGCAGGGTGTATGAATAGGACAATAATAGAGCATGCAAGGACCATGAGATTGCATGTTGGGCTACCTTTAAACATGTGGGTAGATGTTGTCAACACTATTGTATATTTAATTAATAGAGGTCTTTCAGTTCCTTTGGGCTATGGTATTCTAGAGGAAGAATGGACATGTAACAAGGTGAGTTATTCTTTTCTCAAAACCTTTAGATGTGAAGCATTTGCACATGTAGATTCTAAAAATAGAACTAAGCTGAATGCAAAACAAAAAAAGTGTATCTTTGTTGGATATGCAATCGATGAAATTAGTTATAGACTTTGGGATGTTAAAAATTTGAAATTGTGAGAAGTAGGGATGTTGTATTTAATGAGAAGGTTTTGTACAAAGATCAGTTGCAGTGGCATGAGAAGAAAGAAAATGATAATGTGGTGTTGGATGATACTCTAGATAATGATGTTCTAGTGGTTCCTCATGCTCCACAACAACAATAAGAAATACCACAAACTCCAGTGAATGTTAGATGGTCAATAAGACTAAATAGACCTCCTGAAAGGTTTTCTCCCTCTTTGTATTCTATTTTGTTAATAGATGCCAGTGAACCTGAAGGGTATGATGAAGCTATGCAGGTGGATACAAATGTTCAGTGGGAGCTTGCAATGAAAAAAGAAATGGACTCTTTGCTGAAAAATTAGACTTGAGAATTATGTAAGTTGCCTATAGGTAAGAAGGCTTTACCAAACAAATGGGTTTATAGAATGAAAGAGGAAGATGGAGATAAGAAAAGATTTAAATCTAGGTTAGTTGTCAAAGGCTTTGCATAGAAAAAAGGTATTTATTTTGACGAGATCTTTTCTCTGTTTGTTAAGATGACTTCTATTTGTACTATTTTAAGTATTATGGCTACTAACAATTTGTATTTGGAATAGCTAGATGTGAAAACTACCTTTCTTCATGGTGATTGGGAAGAGAAGATATATATAGAACACCCCTAATCATTAGAGGTCAAAGGTAAGGAGAAAATGGTGTTTTCAGATTGAAGAAGAGTTTGTATGGCTTCAAACAAGCACCTCGACAATGGTATTTGAAATTTGATAGTTTTATGGCTGAGCAAGGCTAGAGCTAGTGTAATTCTTACCATTATGTTTATTTTAAGAGGTTGGATAATGATAGCTACATTATTTTATGTTTATATGTCGATGACATGCTTGTAGCATGGTCTAACATGGATCACATAAGTGAGTTAAAACAATAGCTAGCACAATCTTTTTCTATAAAGGATTTGGAGATAGCAAAACAAATCCTTGGTATGAAAATTTGTAGAGATAGGAAGAATAGAAAGTTGGCTCTATCTAAGGTTAATAATGTTGAAAAGGTGTTGCAAAGATTCCATATGGAGAATGCAAAAGTTCTCAGCAGACCTTTGCCTAGTCATTTGGAATTGACTAAGGAAATGTGTACAAAGACACAAGAGGAGGAAGGCAAAATGTCCAAGGTACCATATGCTTCAGCTATAGGAATTTTAATGAACACGATGGTGTGCATGAGACCAAATATTGCACATGCAATAGAAGTCGTAAGCAAGTAAATGAGTAATCCAAGATTGGAGCATTGGAATGCGGTAAAATGGATTCTAAGATATTTGAGAGCTACATCCAATAAACACTTATGTTTTGGAGGCTCTAATACTGATTTAGCAGGGGATATTGATAATAGGTAGAGTACTATAGGTTATGTCTTTATTATAGGTGGGACAGTAGCGAGTTGGATCTAATGGTTGGAAAAGGTGGTTGCTTTATCCACCATGGAGGTAGAGTATGTATCTGTAACAAAGGCAAGCAAGGAGATAATATGACTAAAATCTTTCATGAAAAAACTAGGCAAACAATAGGCTGATAGTTATTTGTTTATGGACAGCTAAAGTGCCATACATCTTGCAAAGAATTTTTCCTTGCAATCAAAGACCAAACACATATATTTGAGGTGTCACTACATTCAGCTTGTGTTGAATGATGTATAGTTATAGTTAGAAAAGATACATATAGATGAAAATCTACTGGATATGTTTACAAAGGCAGTGACAAGGGAGAAGCTAAGCTCCTCTTCAACTTTGATTGGTCTTCAAAACTGAAAATAAAAATCAAAACAACAGAGTCCAAGGTGTTTATTTCCAATGGGAGCTACAGGGTCAGTGGTGTTATCATCAATTTCCATGTGGGAGATGATATGGTGTGGAGTCTGATAAGTCTTCAAGTGGAAGATTGCTATTATATGGAGCCTAATCAAACTTAGAGGTTAAATTTTCCCACTTTTATCAGCACAATTTCCCCCAAAATTATTTAATGGGGATTTGGGGTCAGTACCCCCAAGACAGGCTCAAGGGGCAGCACTCCTTGAGGGGTCCAAGAGCAGCTCCCCCACGGGGGCTTGAGTACAGTGCCCCCAAATCCTCAAATGACTTTTAATTTTTTATAAAGGCATCGAGAGTTTTTTGTATTAGCTGACATAAAAAAAAACCTATTTTGTAACCAACATAAGTCTTGATAAAAACAACAAAGGGTTAGGGTTTTTGGTGACATTGTATTGTAGCATTTACAATGGTATTGAGTTGCAATGATTGTTGTTTGTAATCAGTTTGATTTACTGAATAATACTATTGGACTCTCTGTTGGTGGATGTAGCCCAAGTTTGGGTGAACCACATTAAAACTTCTCTCTCACTCTTATTATTTCTATGTATTTTCATTCCTTTGTTTAATACTTATTTGCATTTAATTGATATCATCTACCCGCTAACCCTAACAAGTGGTATTAGAGTGGGTTGTGTTCGATTATCATCTATAGGAAAGTCTCACAATTGAGTGGGAGTCTCATGGTTGAGTGGGAGCAATGGAGAACAAGGGTAAATTGAAGGTAGATAAATTTAATGGGGAAAACTTGATTAGTTATGGAAGATGTAGATGGAGGATTATCTTTATCATAAGGATTTATGGAGGCCATTGGAAGGAATAACTAAGAAACTAGCGGTAATGACTGATGAGGATTAGAATCTTTTGGATAGAAAAGCACTACAAACAATTTAGTTGTACCTACACCATCTGTGATGTTCAATAAAATAGAAGCGAAGACAATAGATGGTCTGATGAAAGCTTTAGCTAAATTGTATGAAAAATCCTCATCCTCAAATAAGATATTTCTCATGAAGCATTTGTTTAATCTGAAAATGATTGAAGCAGTATCCATGACAGATCATTTAAATGAGTTCAATCCAATAATCAGTCAGTTAACTTCTATAAAAGGAAGTTTTGATGAAGAGATGAGGTCTCTCTTGATATTATGTTCTTTATTAGAAAGCTAGAATAGCTTAGTAATGGTTGTAAGTAACTCTATCTCTGTTTCAAATACTTTGAAGTTTGATGATGTTGTTGGTGTTATCCTTACTGAGGAAATGTGACAAAAAAACTTAGGAAAGTCCACATTAGGTAGTGTTTTGAATGCAGAAAGCAAGGACAGATCAAAGGAGAGAGGAAAATAATTTGGACGTCATGGGAAGTCATGAGGAAAATCAAAGGACAAGAGGTCCCTATCCAAGGGACAGAAGGATTGTTGGTACTATGGGAAACCAAGTCATCTGAAAAAACATTGTTGGTTCAAGAAGAATAAAGGAGAAAAACAAGAAGGCCATAAGGAGGTAAATGTGGTATGTAATGAATTTAAAGATGATGCTTTGATTCTTTTAGCTAGATAACACTGATGATTCATGTATTTTAGATTCAGGGGCCTCATTTCATTCTATGCCCCATAGAAGTTATTTTCCTGATTATGTCCAAGGGGATTTTGGGCTAGTTTATTTGGGAGATAACAAACCTTGTTAGATTGTTAGAATAAGAATAATCTAGATTAAGTTGTAGAATGGGAAGCATTGGCTACTACAAGAGGTAGCACATGTTCCATGGCAGAGCAGGAATTTAATCTCAGCATGGTAGCTAGTTGATGAAGGTAGCATAGTTACTTTCAATGAAAAAAATTGGAAGGTTTCAAGAGGTGTCTTAATAGTAGAAAAAATGTGTGGAAGTAGGCACCTTATATTTTTGTATAGGTCATACTATTCCTTCTACTTTAGTTGTTGTAGAGAAAAATCGAACAGGTTCAGGAATAATTGCTGGAAGTTCACCGGAAGAGACTGAAACAATTGTTGTAGGTTATGAGGCAACACTGTGGCATAATAGTCTTGGGCATATGAGTGAAGATGAAAAGTTGGAGCTTGTGCATACAAATGTATGGGGACTTGCTCAAGTATCTTCTCTCAGTGGCTCTTGGTATTATGTTACATTCATAGATAATGCAACTAGGAAGGTTTGGATTTATTTCCTTAGGTAGAAATCTGATGTATTGGAAACATTAAAGAAATAGAGAAGCTTGGTTGAGAATGAGATAGGTGAAAGATTAAAATGTCTTAGATTTGATAATGGTGGTGAGTATTGCAGCAAATAATTTGATGATTATTGTTCCTTTAATGGAATTCGTAGGCACAAAATGGTTCCATGGACTCCACAAGAGAATGGAGTGGCTGAGCATATAAATAGGATAATAATGGAGTGTGCAAGGACCATGAGATTGCATGCTAGGCTACCTTTAAATAGGTGGTTAGAGGCCGTCAACACTGTTATATATATTTAATTAACAAAGGTCTTTCAATTCCTTTGGGATGTGGTATTCCAGAGGAAGCATGGAAAGGTAAGAAGGAGATTTATTCTTTTCTCAAAAAGTTCAAATGTGAAGGATTTCCAAATGTAGATTATGAAAATAGAATGAAGCTGAACACACAATCAAAAAAGTGTATCTTCATTGGATATGGCATTGCTGAATTTTGTTATAGGCTCTAAGATGTCGAAAATCTAAAAATTGTGAGAAGCAGGGTTGTTGTATTCAATGATAAAGTGTCATATAAAGATCATTTGCAGTAGCATCAGAAGAAAGAAAAGGATTATGTTGTGCTGGATGATACTCCAGATAATGATGTTCTAGTGGTTCCTCATGCTGCACAATAGCGACAAGAAATACCACAAACTCTAATAGATGTTAGATGTTCAACAAGACTAAGCAGACCTTCTACAAGGTTTTCTCCCTCTTTGTATTCTATTTTGTTAACAGATGCTATTGAACCAGAATGGTATGAAGAAGCTATGCAAGTGGATACAAAGCTTCAGTGGGAGCTTACAATGAAAGAAGAAATGGACTAAAAATAGACTTGGGAATTATGTAAGTTGTTTGCAGGTAAAAAAGATTTACTAAACAAATGGGTTTATAGGTTGAAAGAGGAAGATGGAGGTAAGAAAATACTTAAAGCCAAGTTAGCTGTAAAAGAATTTGCATAGAAAAAGGTATTGATTTTGATGAGGTTTTTTCTCTGGTTGTTAAGATGACTTCTATTTGTACTATTTTAAGTATTGTGGCTATTGAAGATTTGCATTTGGAATAGCTAGATGTGAAAACTATCTTTCTCCATGCTGATTTGGAAGAGGAGATATATATTAATATATATGTGAAACCAGTGTGCAAATTGAAGAAGAGTTTGTATGTCTTGAAACAAGCACCTCAGCAATGGTATTTGAAATTTGATAGTTTTATGGCTGAGCAAGGCTGCAACCGGTGTAATTCTAACCATTGTGTTTATTTTGAGAGGTTGGATAATGAAAACTACATTATTTTATGTTTATATGTTGATGACATAATTGTAGTAGGGTCTAACATGAATCACGTAAGTGATTTAAAATAGCAGTTAGCACAATCATTTTCTATGAAGGATTTGAGGGCTGAAAAATAAATACTTGGTATGAAAATTTGCAGAGATAGGAAGAATAGAAAATTGACTCTATCTTAGGTTGATTAAGTTGAAAGGTGTTGCAGAGATTCCATATGGAGAATACAAAAGCTATTAGCATAGTTTTGCCTAGTCATTTGAAATTGACTAAGGAGATGTGTCCAAAGACACAAGATGAGGAATACAAAATGTCCAATGTACCATATGCTTTAGCTATAGGAAGTTTAACGTATGCCATGGTATGCATGAGACCTGATATTGAACATGTTGTAGGAGTCGTAAGAAGGTATATGAGTAATCTTGAATTGGAGCATTGGAATGCGGTAAAATAGATTCTCTCAGATATTTAAGAGGTACATATAATAAATAATTATGTTTTGGGGGATATAATATTGATTTAGAAGGTTATGTAAACTGAGATTTAGCATAGGATATTGATACTAGGCAGAGTACTATGGGTTATGTATTTATTTTAGGTGGGACAATAGTGAATTGGATATCACAGTTGGAAAATGTGGTTGCTTTATACACCATAGAGGTAGAGTATGTACCTATAATAGATGCAAGAAAGGAGATGATATGGCTACAAGCTTTCATGGAAGAAATGGGCAAACAATAGGCTAACAATTATTTTTTTACAAATAGCTAGAGTGCCATACATCCTGCAAAGAATTATCCCTTGCATTCAAAGGCAAAACACATACAGCTAAGGTATCACTTCATTCAGTTAGTGTTGGATGATGGATAGTTACAGCTTAAAAGATACTTATAGATGAAAATCCAGTGGATATGTTTATGAAGGCAATGACAAGGGAGAAGTTGAGCTCCTCTTTAGCCTCAGTTGATCTTTAAAACTGAAAACAAAAATCAGAACAATAGAGTCCATGGTGTTTATTCCCAGTGGGAGCTACAGGGTCAGCAGTGTTATGATCAGTCTCTAAGTGGGAGATGATATGGTGTAGAGTCTGATCAATCTCCAAGTGGGAAATTGTTGTTATATGGTGCCTAATCAGAATCAGAGGTTACATTTTTCCCACTTTTATTAGCGCAGTTACCCCCTAAATTATTTAATGGGGGTTTGGGGGTAGTGCCCCTTGCGACATCTTGGGGCAGTGCCCCTAAAACCTCAAACAACTTTTATTATTTTATAAAGGCCTCGAGAGTTTTTTTCTATTGGCTGACATAAAAAACCCTATTTTTTAACTGAGATAAGTCTTGATAAAAATAGCTAAGGGTTAGGGTTTTAAGTGACATTGTATTGTAGCATTTACAGTGGTATTGAGTTGTGGTATTGAGTTGCAAGGATTGCTGGTTGTAATTGGTTTGATTTACAGGATAATAATATTAGACTCTCTATTGGTGGATGTAGACCACGTTTGGGTGAACCAATTTAAAACTTGTCTCTTTCTATTATTATTTCTATGTATTTTCATTCCTTTGTTTAATCTTTATTTGCATTTAATTGATATCATTTACTGGCTAACCCTAAAAAGTGGTATCATAGAAGGTTGTGTTTGGTTATTGCCTGCAACAAGGTCTCACAATTCAGTGGGAGTCTCATAGTTGAGTGAGAGCAATGGTGGGAGGGTAACTTCAATGTAGATAAATTCAATGGGTAGAACTATCAGTTATGGAAGATGTAGATGAAGGATTATCTCTATTAGAAGGATTTATTGAGACTTTTGGAAGGAATAGCCAAGAAACTAGTAGTAATGATTGATGAGGATTGGAATCTTCTTGACAGAAAGGCATTGGGAACCATTTGGTTGTGCCTGGAACCATATGTGGCATTCAATATAATTGAAGGTAGATAAATTTAATGGGCATAACTAGATCAGTTATAAAAGCTGTAGATGGAGGACTATCTATATTATAAGGATTTATGGAGGCCATTAGAAGGAATAGCTAAGAAATTGGTAGTGATGACTGATGAGGATTGGAATCTTCTATGCATAAAGACACTGGGAACCATTCAGTTGTGCTTGCATGACCTATGGCATTTAATATAATAGAAGTGAAGAGAACAGATGGTCTGATGAAAGATTTAGCTAAATTGTATGAAAAAACCTCAGCCTCAAATAATGTATTTCTCATGAAGCATTTGTTTAATCTGAAAATTATTGAAGGTGGATCTGTGACATATCATTTAAATGAGTTTAAGACTATTAGTTAGTTAACTTTTGTAAAAGTAAGTTTTGATGAGGAGGTGAGGGTTCTCTTGATATTATGTTCTTTGATAGAAAGTTGGAATAGCTTGGTAATGGTTGTAACTCTCTCTAGTTCAAATACTTTGAAGTTTGATGATGTTGTTGGTGTTATCATTAGCAAGGAAATATGAAAGAAGAGCTCAGGAAGATCCACATCAGGTAGTGTTTTGAATGCAAATAGTAGGGGCATATCAAATGAGTGAGGAAAAGGTTCTGTGGGTCATGGGAAGTCACAAGGAAAATCAAAGGACAAGAGGTCCCAATCCAGAGGACAGAAGGATTGTTGGTACTGTGGGAAATTAGGTAATCTAAAGAAAGATTGTTGCTCTCAGAAGAATAATGCAGACAAACAAGAAGGCAATAAGGAGGCAAATATGGTAAGTAATAAATCTAAAGATGGTGGTTTGATTCTTTCCCTAGATAATGCTAATGATTCATGGGTTTTAGATTCAGGGGCCTCATTTCATGCTACACCCCATAGAAGTTATTTTCTTGATTATGCCCAAGGGGATTTTGAGCTAGTTTATTTGGGAGATAACGAACCTCATCAGATTGTTGGAAAGGGAAGAATCAAGATTTAGTTGCAAAATGGGAATCATTGGCTATGACAAAATGTAAGGCACATTCCAAGGCTGAGTAGGAATTTAATTTTAGCATGGCAACTAGCTGATGAAGGTTGCATAATTACTTTTAGTGATAAAAATTGGAAGGATTCAAGAGGTACCTTAATAGTAGCAAAAGGTGTTAAAGTAGGTACCTTATATCTTTGTCTAAGTCATATTGTTCCTTCTACTTTAGTTGTTGTACAGAAAAATCAAACAAATTTAGGAACAGTTGCTGCAAGTTCGCAAGAAGAGACTGAAATTGTTGTTGTAGGTTTTGAGACAACATTGTGGCATAACAAACTTGGGCATATGAGTGGAAAAAGTATGAAGGCACTTCATTCTAAGAAAGTTTTACTAGGTCTCAAATCTATTAATATAGATTTATTTGAAAGTTGTGTGTATGGCAAACAAAAGAGAGGTAGTTTTCTCAAGGATGGGAAGCAAAAGAAAGATGCAAAATTGGAGCTTGTGCATATAGATGTATGGGGACCAACTCAGGTATCTTCTCTCAGTGGCTTTCGGTATTATGTTACATTCATAGATGATGCAACTAGGAAGGTTTGGATTTATTTCTTTCGGAAGAAACCTAATGTATTTAAAATATTTAAGAAATTGAGAAGCTTGGTTGAGAATGAGATTGGTAAAAGATTAAAATGTCTCAGATTTGATAATAGTTGTGAGTATTACAACAAAGAATTTAAGGATTATTGTTCCTTTAATGGAATTCGTAGGTAGAAAATAGTTCCATGGACTCCACAAGAGAATGGAGTAGCTGAGTGCATGAATAAGACAATAATGGAGAGTGTAAGGACCATGAGATTACATGTTGGGCTGCCTTTAAACATGTGGGTAGAGGCTCTCAACACTATTGTATGTTTAATTAACAAAGGTCCTTTAGTTCCTATGGGTTGTGGTATTCCAGAGGAAGCATGGATAGGTAAGAAGGTGAGTTATTCTTTCTAAAAACCTTCAGATGTGAAGCATTCACACATGTAGATTATGAAAATAGAACCAAGCAAGATGCAAAATCAAAAAAGTGTATCTTCATTGGATATGGTATTGATGAATTTGACTATACGCTTTGGGATGTTGAAATTTTAAAAATTGTGAGAAGCAGGGATGTTGTATTCAATGAGAAGGTGTTGTACAAAGATTAGTTGTAGCACAATGAGAAGAAAGAAAAGGATTATGTGGTGCTAGATGATACTCTAGATAATGATGTTCTAGTGGTTCCTCATGCTCTGCAACAACAACAAGAAATAACACAAAATCTAATGAATGTTAGATGGTCAAGAAGACTAAGTAGACGTCCTACAAGGTTCTCTCCCTCTTTGTATTCTATTTTGTTAACAGATGCTAGTGAACCAGAAGGGTATGATGAATCTATGTAGGTGGATACAAAGGTTTAGTTGGAGCTTGCAATGAAAGAAGAAATGGACTCCTTGCTGAAAAATCAGATTTAGGAATTATGTAAGTTGCTCGCAATTAAAAAGACTTTACTAAACAAATCAGTTTATAGGATGAAAGAAGAAGATGGAGGTAAGAAAATATTTAAAGACAAGTTAGTTGTAACAGGATTTTTATAGAAAAAAGGTATTGATTTTGATGAGATTTTTTCTCTGGTTGTTAAGATGACTTCTATTCATGCTATTTTAAGTATTGTGGCTACTGAAGATTTGTATTTGGAATAGTTAGATGTGGAAATTGCCTTTCTCCATGGTTATTCGGAAGAGGAGATATATATGGAATAGCCCCAAGGATTTGAGGTCAAAGGTAAGGAGAAACTAGTCTGCAGATTCAATAAGAATTTGTATGGCTTGAAATAAGCACCTCAACAATGGTATTTGAAATTTGATAGTTTTCTAGTTGAGCAAGGCTACAACTGGTGTAAGTCTAACCATTATGTTTATTTTAAGAGGTTGGATAATGACAGCTATATTATTTTATGTTTATATGTTGATGATATGCTTGTAGCTGGTTGATTATTTTCAAAAGGTGTTATAGAGATTCCATATGGAGAATACAAAAGCTATCAACAAACATTTAGCACAATCATTTTCTATGAAGGATTTGGAGTAGCAAAACAAATCCTTGGTATGAAAATTTGCAGAGATAGGAAGAACAAAAAATTGACTCTATCTCAGGTTGATTATTTTTAAAAGGTGTTGTAGAGATTCTATATTGAGAATACAAAAGTTGTCATTACACATTTGCTTAGTCATTTGAAATTGACTAAGGAGGTGTGTCCAAACACACTAGAGGAAGACAAAATGTCCAAGGTACTATATGCTTCAGTTGTAGGAAGTTTAATGTACACCATGGTATGTATGAGACCAGATATTGCACATGATGTAGGAGTCATAAGTAGGTATATGAATAATCCTTGATTGGAGCATTCGAATGTAGTAAAATAGATTCTTAGATATTTGATAGGTACATCCAATAAACACTTATTTTTTGGGGCTCTAATACTAATTTAGAAGGTTATGTAGACTTAGATTTAGTAGGGAATATTGATACCAAGCAGAATACTATAGGTTATGTCTTTACTATAGGTGAGACAACAGTGAGTTGGATCTCATAGTTGCAAAAGGTGGTAGCTTTATCCATCATGAGGGAAGAGTATGTAGCTGCAACAGAGGCAAGTAAGGAGGTGATATTGCTGCAATCATTTATGGAAGAATTGGGCAAACAACGGACTAACAATTACCTATTTACGGATGGCTAGAGTGCCATACATCTTGCAAAGAATTCTGCCTTGCATTCAAAGACCAAACACATATAGTTGAGGTATCACTTCATTGAGTCGGTGTTGGATGATGGACAATTATAGATCAAAAAGATACATACAAATGAAAATCTAGTGGATATGTTAATGAAGGCAGTCACAAGGGAGAAGTTGAGCTCCTCTTCAGCTTCAGTTGGTCTTCAAAACTGAAAACAAAAATCAAAACAATAGAGTCCAAGCTGTTTATTTCTAGTGGAAGCTATAGGGTCGGTGGTGTTATGACCAGTCTCCAAGTGGGAGATGATATGGTGTGGAGTATGGTCAGTTTCCAAATGGGAGATTATTGTTAGATGGAGCCTAATCAGACTTAGAGGTTAAATTTCCCCACTATTATCAACACAATTTCCCCTCAAATTATTTAACGGGGACTTGGGGGAAGCACCCCTAAAACCTAAAATGATTTTTTATTATTTTATAAAGGCATTAGGAGTTTTTTCTATTGGCTGACATAAAAAACCTAGTTTTGTAACTGACATAAGTGTTGATAAAAATGGCTAAGGGTTAGGGTTTCCAATGACATTGTATTGTAGCATTTGCAGTGGTATTGAGTTGCAAGGATTGCTAGTTGTAATTGGTTTGATTTACTGTATAATAATATTGGACTCTCTCTTGGTGGATGTAGCCCAAGTTTGGGTGAACCACGTTAAAACTTGTCTCTTGTTGTTATTATTTCTATGTATTTTCATTCCTAATCTTTATTTGCATTTAATTGATATCAGTTGTTGGCTAACCCTAACAAAACCCAAGAAATCAAGTATATTCTACAGGGGGACTATTATTTGCTTAGATAAACCCATGGAATTAGAGTTTGATGATATTTTAGTGAAGAAACTATATGAAAATGAAGAATTTTTCTCTCAAAATGGGTTAATTGTTAGGTTTAGTCAAATTTTGGCCTAGTCTTCTAGGACTGCATGAGTAGATCTCAAAATCTTGGCTGCCTCTAGTGAAAAACAACTCGGAGATTTATCCCAATGCAAAAGGTTTTTTCACAATGGTTTTTGACATCAAGCATCACAAAAATGTCTTCCTCAGCTACACATGGCATTAGGGAGAGAGCACACTGCTTTTAAAACCATGGCACCCCAACTTTGATCTGGCCATTGAATTGTTTTCTATTATGTTGATCTAGGTTGACCACCCCAATCTTCCTCTCCACTATTGGTTTGAATCTTGTTTTGTAACTATTGGCAATACTCTCGAGAACTTTTTATTCATAGATGCAAACTCAAGAGACTTCTTGCACACAACCTTTACAAAGATTCTGATTGAGGTAGACACTTCCAAATCCCTTCCGCTAGAAATTATTTTGAATGCAAATGCGAACAACTGGTCGCAACCCTTTGACTATGAAGGCTTAATCTTAATGTGCAGAAGATGTTACGAAACTAGACATATTGTAGCAAAATGTCAAAATGTGAAATCCCAAGCAAATTGGGTGGCTTCTTGGTGGAAGGATGCTTCCCCTAAGTATTATTTAGTTTTAAATTCCCCCAAGAGTTGTGATTACCCAAAGAATGTACCTAGCAGTAAGAACATGGGGAAGATTCTGGAACTAGCTGTAGATTTAAAGATTGATTAGAAATTACCTTTTTAGAATGATCCTTTCTATCTTAATGGTGTTGGTGGTATAGTTACCACCTCTCAAAATCCCTCTCCCATGATTACTTATGTGCAAACTCTTCAAAAGTCATCAGGTGTCACTACATATGGCATGGAACCTCCTATAATGGAAGCTGGGCACTCTCTCTCTCTCTAGCCCCTTCTCAAATTCCAACTAATCTTACTGATGGGGATGGGGGCAATGAATGGAAAGCAATAATGAGAAATAAAAGGAACACTAGTCAAAACAAAGATGTCCACAATAGTATGCAAATTTAGTCTCATTCAAATCTTAGCTCTCTAGAACAAATGTCTTTGGGGGGCATGAAAGGGCTCATTGATCAGAAAAAGAAATATGCTCTCCTCAAAATTGTGGAACTCAGCAGTAAATTAAAATTGGGTGCCAATTCTACTACTAGTTCCCATTAGGCAGTTGGATGGTGCAATAATGTATAGTTGGCATTTGCGGGTTTGCAACATTATTGTAAACTCTGGTAGTAGTTATAGTTAGGTGTTGTTTTTTGGGTTCTTGTACAGAGACTATGTAATTTTGATATTCCACATAGCTGAGCTATTATAATTTTTTTGAAAATTAATACTATCTTATATATATTATGTAATATTTTTTTTAAATAATTATATCAACTACACGATATTTCAATAATTATATTTAAATATAAACAATGACATAACCACATTTTTTTAACTACTCAATAGAAACTATAAATACAATTCATGCATGTTGAAATCTCAAACTAATGATTCTGATAACAAAATTTTATTGCACGAACAATTATTTAAAATAAAAATATTTTATTATCACAAATTTTGTGGATGAACAATTATTTTGTAGTAATAATCTTTTAAAGGAGGCAAACCATGCAATCACTTCTAGAAGTTATCTTCTAGCAACTTCATGCCCAACAACTTTGAATGATATAAATACAAACCCACCTACATCCCTTGATTATATTTTTGAATATCTTTCATATTAGAGATATGGAGTATATGATCACCATTATAGCATTGTATTTAGTTGTTTCTATAGTTTGCAATGTCCATTCAATTTTGTAGCAGAAGACAATTATTACAAATCAATATATCAATTCAAAGATTCATTAGCTGATATAGGGAACCTTGCTATCTCTAATCCTAGTCTATCAACTTTCTTATGGAGAGACATTTTTCAACAAGGTCATGAGTCAATACTCTGATGGGAGACATGTTATTGATTTTATTGGTTTGTTTTCAATGCTCACATCATCTTGACCCTTCATTTGGGTGTATTTTTTTATTGAGTGATTTTTAAGTTATAAGTAGTTGGGAATATGGACCAAAATTCTCAATATAAAAATATCAAAGTAATGTCAAAATGAAATGATTATATGTTTCAAAGGTCTCATTTTTTATTTTACAGTGAAAATATTTTATTAATAATATTTCATTTTTTTGTAATTTAACATAAATATAAATACATTATAGATTTGTATAATTAACAATTTAATATAAATTTTATTATTTATATATAATCAATAAAAATCAAATAATGAATATGAATGCTAAAAGATCGATCTGACGGCATTATGGAGAGTAGGTGGGATTTTTTTGCAAGCCTACATCCATTAGAGGCCACGACTTGCATGTTTGCAGGCTGACTTTGCATTTTGTGGGTGGGATCTTTTTGCTATGAGGGGGTTGTCTAAAGTGTAGGTGGGGGTTTTTAGTGTGCTCAAGATTTTGTTTTTTTCTTTATCTATGTTCCTTTTTTCTGCTCATGTGGGTTTGGTGCAGTGTTGTGGGGAGATATAAGGGTGTGGTTTTGTTTTTTCTCTTGGCAATGGATCTAGGGGCAGCATCTGGGGTTAAATCTCCTTTGGATTTTCACGCTACTTTTGGAGTGAAATATCCATCTCCATCAAAGAGGGTTGTTGAGAATAATTTTCTATATAATTATTCACAGGTGGGAGGGTTTTCTTTATCTAGAGGCCCTCAAATTCCAAAGATTAATGGTTGTCTAGAAAAAAGCAAGGATAGGCCTATTCTGGTGATTCAACCAAAATCAATCGTAGAGGATGTTGAGTATTGTCTAAAGTGTAGGTGGGGGTTGTCTAAAGTGTAGGTGGGGGTTTTTAGTGTGCTCAAGATTTTGTTTTTTTCTTTATCTATGTTCCTTTTTTCTGCTCATGTGGGTTTGGTGCAGTGTTGTGGGGAGATATAAGGGTGTGGTTTTGTTTTTTCTCTTGGCAATGGATCTAGGGGCAGCATCTGGGGTTAAATCTCCTTTGGATTTTCACGCTACTTTTGGAGTGAAATATCCATCTCCATCAAAGAGGGTTGTTGAGAATAATTTTCTATATAATTATTCACAGGTGGGAGGGTTTTCTTTATCTAGAGGCCCTCAAATTCCAAAGATTAATGGTTGTCTAGAAAAAAGCAAGGATAGGCCTATTCTGGTGATTCAACCAAAATCAATTCAAAGATTCATTAGCTGATATAGGGAACCTTGCTATCTCTAATCCTAGTCTATCAACTTTCTTATGGAGAGACATTTTTCAACAAGGTCATGAGTCAATACTCTGATGGGAGACATGTTATTGATTTTATTGGTTTGTTTTCAATGCTCACATCATCTTGACCCTTCATTTGGGTGTATTTTTTTATTGAGTGATTTTTAAGTTATAAGTAGTTGGGAATATGGACCAAAATTCTCAATATAAAAATATCAAAGTAATGTCAAAATGAAATGATTATATGTTTCAAAGGTCTCATTTTTTATTTTACAGTGAAAATATTTTATTAATAATATTTCATTTTTTTGTAATTTAACATAAATATAAATACATTATAGATTTGTATAATTAACAATTTAATATAAATTTTATTATTTATATATAATCAATAAAAATCAAATAATGAATATGAATGCTAAAAGATCGATCTGATGGCATTATGGAGAGTAGGTGGGATTTTTTTGCAAGCCTACATCCATTAGAGGCCACGACTTGCATGTTTGCAGGCTGACTTTGCATTTTGTGGGTGGGATCTTTTTGCTATGAGGGGGTTGTCTAAAGTGTAGGTGGGGGTTTTTAGTGTGCTCAAGATTTTGTTTTTTTCTTTATCTATGTTCCTTTTTTCTGCTCATGTGGGTTTGGTGCAGTGTTGTGGGGAGATATAAGGGTGTGGTTTTATTTTTTTTCTTGGCAATGGATCTAGGGGCAGCATCTGGGGTTAAATCTCCTTTGGATTTTCACGCTACTTTTGGAGTGAAATATCCATCTCCATCAAAGAGGGTTGTTGAGAATAATTTTCTATATAATTATTCACAGGTGGGAGGGTTTTCTTTATCTAGAGGCCCTCAAATTCCAAAGATTAATGGTTGTCTAGAAAAAAGCAAGGATAGGCCTATTCTGGTGATTCAACCAAAATCAATCGTAGAGGATGTTGAGTATTTTTATAAACATGCCTTGCTATGCAAATTTATGGGAATACGTGTGTCACTCAAATTTTTTGAGATATGGGTTCAATGGACATGGACTCTAGAGGGTGAAATAGAAATAATTTTGTTGGCAAATAGTTATTTTATGGTTCTTTTCAATTGCATGGTTGATCACAACAAAGTTTTTGAGGGTGGGCCTTATTTCCACAACTATATTACTTTAGTCATTAAGCAATGGCAAAGTGGTTTTAATCCCTTGGAGGAGCTCCCAAATCGTGTTTCGGTGTGGGTATGTCTCCCTCAATTTCTGGTGGAGTATTGGCGCAATGACATTCTGTAAATGGCAGCTTTGCTTCTGGGGAAACATGTGGGTCCTTCTTTGCAAACACATGATAGAAAGGTAATGACTTTTGCTCACATTTGTGTTGAGATTGATTTGAGTAATCCTCTTTTAGAATCTTTGGAAATTCATGTGGGTACATTGTCTTGGATGCATCAACTTGATTATGAGAATCTACCTTTCCGTTGTTGTTTGTGTCATGAATATGGTCATTTGTAGCGAAGATGTCCTAGGGCCAAATCTTCTAAGTCTCAGACTTCTCAACCTCTTTGTATCCCTCCTAAGATTGACAAAGGCAAGGCTCCCATTCATGGTGGTGATGTAAGTGATGAGGTCGAAGTAGGCTTTGTTAATGCATCATCATTTACTTTTATCCATCCAGAGGTGTCTGAAGCTACCTGCCATAAGACTTCTTAGAATGGGGGGGGTGGTTTGGTCGAGTGTTATGGTGAATAGGACATGGTTTGTCAGTCTCTCCAGAATTGAAAAGTGCATGCAGAAATAAAGATCTATCTAATTGCTAAGAAATGAACACACTTTGCTTGGAAGGAAACTATCTTAAATTGTTGGAAAGGAAACACACTTTGCTAGAAAAGAAATCAATCTATCATGTAGAAAAACTAAATGAAGATCAATTGAATCCACTATTACTCTACAATAATGAATGACCATGAATATAAAAATACTGACAAGAAACAAAACTATCTCTTTTTGGTTTTTTTAGGATTTTTAAGAACTAACCTGCAGGGAACAATTAACAACAATCATGCAAAACATAAAGGAAATCTTAACAGAGACTATAATAGAGTTTCATAAATACTAAATAATCAAGAGATCTTCCCTTAGATGGGTAAGTGGGCCCTACTTCCCCAACTAGAGATGATCCTCTTGCTCAACTAACTTCTTTCAACTAAAATTTCCCTTCATATTAAATCATAGTCTAGAAAATGGATGGAATTACAAGCATGAGGAATTTTCCTCCTATTACAATGATCTGGCGATAACTACTATGAGACTTAAAAACTCAGAACTAACTAGAAGGAAAATGCATTACTCCTACTTATATAATCAAGCATTATTTGGAAGAAGAAAACTATCAATAATTCTAACTGGAGCAAACTGGAACTAAGGCCAGTTGCATGGTTTTACTACATTCATAATTCCTAAATAGAACTACAATTTAGAGATCTGTGTTTATTCTAACTACACAATGAACTAGATGATTCTCTAGAAATAGTGTGATGCAATGTGGGAGTTACTTTAGTTGAGACTAAGGTCAGTTAACCAATTCTTCAGTTAATCACCAAGATTGTGGGATCATGGCAATGTTACCTTTTTCAGCTATATGATTGAAGCACAAGTTATGTTTGCACTCAAGGATGGACTTGTGGCAATCATCGCCTCAAGGGGAGGATGATCTGAGGGCATTTTTCAGCATCTAGAGCTCTGGAGTTTAGGTTCTTCTCAAGACAGAGGGCTCCAGAGTGATCTAGAGACCACTGGTTGTTCATACTACTACAAGACTTATAAAAACATTCACAACTTCGCACCATAATTCATAAAATATGCACATTTGAAATGTAATCCAGTAAAAATAAAGTGAGAGATTTCATCAAAGGAAATGAAAACTAATCATGTGCATAATCTAACCAAAAGACAAATATAATTATAATAGTATGTATTTATATGTGGCAAAGTATTTGTGAAAGTTCTTAAAAGAAGAAATAACATGAAATAGATGAGTCAATTATATTGCTTATTAGTAAGTATAGAGAGTTTCATTCCTATTAAGGCCTGAAATAGGAATCGTGGGCAAAAGAGGACATTTAAAGAGTGACATGACATGGACTCTTTTAATAGATTTGATGTGTTGTATGACCTCAACTAGCAGGAGGTGAATCTAGGTATGATGGCTTTGGATCAAGGTATTGTGGAGTTGGTTTAGGAGGGCAATATTTCTAACAATAGTAAGAATACATAGGATGTTGGTGCTTTGTAAATGGACACTAATCTTAGTCTAGTGGATTTAGTGGTGGTAGAGGCCCTCACTACTATGCAGAAGAATGGGGAGGAGATCTCCCTTCCTTTGGTGAAGTTGGGGTCTGACTCAGAAAAAGGAAACAAGGATTCTCCTTCTTTGGGGCTTCATAAGAACAATCTCATAAAAGGGGTTGCGAAGAAGTCTTCCGAGGCTAGGAGAAAGAAGGACTTAGAGAAAATCAAGATGATTGGGGAGACACTGGTGGAGTAAGGATTTGTTAAGATTCTTGACTCTGATTTTTCCAACCCTCATAAATGATCATCCTTTCTTGGAATTTAAGGGGCTTGAATAGTGGCCCTAGACAAAATGATGTTTGAGATTTGGTGAAAATTCATTCTCCTGATGTGTTATTCATATAGGAAACTAAGTTATCTATAGAGAATATGAGTTGTTTGATGCCTACACTTTGGGTCCAGGGTCAATACCAGTGCATTGGAGCCCAAGGTAATGTAGGGGGTTTGGCCTGCCCATGGAATCCACTGAAGATTTGCCCTTTTTGGTGGATGTCCTATAAGTCTTCTATTTTAGTGATTGCTTCGAGGCTAGAAATGGGAGAAATGGTTCTTCTATCCAACATCTATGCTCCTACTAACTTACCTAGTAAGCAACGCTTGTGGTCTCACATTCAGTTCATTAGGAGCTTTGTTCTTCTTTATCCTTGGATTATTGTAGGTGATTTCAATTCCATTACTGATTTAGATGAAAAGAGGGGTTGAACTTTGAGGTTGGAGTCTTCTACTTTTCTTTTTCATGATAATATTTCTGTCTTGAATCTTGTTGACATTAATCCTAGTAATGGTCAGTTTACTTGGAATAATAGAAGACTTGGGGAGGATTGTATTGCTGAGAGGCTTGACAGGGTCCTGCTCTCTTGTTTTTGGATTGGTGGTTCCTAGTCTACTTGTTCAGAGAATCTAGATTGGAGGGGTTAAGATCATTGGACTATTAAATTATCTGCCTCTTTGGCTCAGATTGCTTGGTCTCCCTCTTTTAAGTTTCACCTTATGTTTCTATGGGATCCCTCTTTGCAGGTGCGTGTTTTTGAATGGTGGCATTTGGGTAGACCTACTTATGGCATTGCTATGTGTTCTTTTGTTAGGTAGTAGTATGTGAAGTACCTATTGCAAATATGTGCCTAAGTGGTGTTGTCATTGATGTCAACATATCCTTGTTGTCATTGGTGTCAATTGTATCCTATTTTGATGTTTGTATAGAAGACTAGATTGTTGAGGATATTGAGAAAATTAATGGCAATCAATGCATGCAGACCATATGGTTGTGTAGATGATTATCAGAGGTTGGTCCAATTAAGATTTAAGAAGTCCACATGAAGATTTGAAGAAGTTATGGCCATATGAGTAGAACCAAATTTTATAGTATTCAGAAGAGACAGTGTGATAGTAAGTTGGTCTCGATTACTCCGCAGTGAAATACTATGGTCTATGGATCTGAAGGCATGTTTGGGAAGTCAGTGTGTATCATCAACTCCAGTGGTTCGTGGTTTGGAGGTCCACAAGCTATCTTTCCAATTTGACAATCATGGTAGAGAGTGTTCTTGAGGTTCCAGGGGAAGATACAAATGATTCTGGCAATTTGGTTTAGAGTGAATGTTATTGGTGATTTTAATGTGCTTGTGGATGTCTCTAGATCATGTGCCTACTATGTTGAAGGTCTGCATTGAAGTTTGAGCTTGTTGATTGAAGATTTCTTCTTTGAGGTTGATGTTCTTCCTAGTCTTGTCCGACCAAATAATCCTAGCATGTTGCAGATGATCTAAGAGCATTTTTATAAAGCATGGCATGGTTGTAGAAGAAGATTCAAGTCTTAGTTGTGTTTGGCTGATAGTGTGATGATCCATGTCTACTTTAGCTGACCGTGTTGATCATTCCAAGGTTGATGAAGCATATAAATACTTATTGAAGAGTTGTCAAAAATCATCCTTGAATACAATGAATTAAATCTAAAGAAAGGATCAAAAGCAGAGTAGAGAAGAAGAGGAACGAAGGGAGTATAGAGTGAAGAATCAGTGAAGAGGAATTTCAAGATAAGAGCAGAAGTTTTTGAGCCTTCAAAGGGACTAATTCAGGCATGGATGTAGATGCAATTTGTCAGTTCATTATCTCTATGTAAATCATAATTTCTTATAGGTAGTGAGCCTCTCCTTGAGTAGTGAGCTCTAGGCAGTGCCCCTGAAGGCATGTGCCTTCTATTTTCTTAAGTACTTTTAATAGGGTATACATTTTTGTGGGTTAACCTCCACTGTGGATTTTCCCTTAACTAGATTTTCCATGTCAAAATTCTAGTGTTGTGTGTTCATGTTATTTCTACTCATGTGTTGATTTATGCTTAAATGTTTTCATCATTAATCTAGTTATAAAGAATATTTAAAAGTTTCAGAAAAGGTTAAAATTTAGTGACAATTGATTCACCCCCCCTCTCAGTTGTTTGAACTATTTCCAACAATTGGTATTAGTTCCAAGTTCCTCTGAAAGAAGCCTGAATGCTTGAGGAGATCCAAGATGTCGATCTACAAGAAGGAAAGTCCAAGATTTGATGGAACAAATTACTCCCTCTGGAAGGTATGCATGCATTGTCATCTAGAATGTACGGTTTATGGCTTTTGGACAATAACCAAGAATATATATAAGATTCTAAAGAATGAACATTCAAACATAAATGAACTCATAGATGTTGAACACAACACTCAAGCCAAAGAAGATTTGTTGAGTGCCATGTCTGATACCAAATTGGTAAATTTCCTAGATTTGCAAACTACTCATGAAATCAGGAGTAAATTGGAAAATTTGTATGAAGGTGACAAATATGTTAAATGTACCAAGCTACAAATCCTTAAGGGTAAATATGAAAGATTGGTAATGAGTTAAGATGAAAACATTACTTCCTACATACAGAAAGTAAATGAACTTGTGACCGGTATCAGAAATGTAGGTGGAGTATTGGATGAATCATAAATTGATGCCAAGGTGCACAGGTCCTTACCTATAGCTTACAAGCACAATGCTACAGCATTGAAGAAATCAGGATTGTAACAACAGTCACAAGAGATCAATTAGTTGGTAAGCTTCCAGCATTTGAAATGAGTGAATTTGGTCATTCTCTTCCTAAGTTTGAATCTACATTCAAGGCTATTGTGTATGGAAACCAAAGATATGATTCAGGTGAAAGCTCTTCTACAAGATCAAATAGATTTGTGAAGACAAGGAAGGATTTTGAATATATTGAAATAGAAACTATAGATCTTGAATCTCTCATTGCCAAATAGATGCCAAGAGGATCTGGTAAGTATGAAGGAAAGTTTTCACTCAAATGTTTTGCTTGTAATAAGATTGCTCATTTTACCTCAAGGTGTCTGGAGAGGTTTTCAAAACCAAACCCTAACAAGTACAAGGGTCAGAAGAATTGTTGCTATGTCCAAGATACTGGAGAAGAAGGAATCACAGATGATGAATCTAATCATGGAAAAGGTGATTAGGTGTTCATTTCTATTAAAGAAGAAGATCTAATGTCTATTGAATCTGCTAGCTGTACAAATGTGGAAAGTGTCTTGGCTACTCAGGTTGTTGAAAAGGATGAATGGGTGATTGACAATGGATGTTCTCATCATATGACTGGTGATAAGAGTAAGTTTGTGAGTTTTGAAAAATATGAAGGTGGGCTTATGAAATTTGGAGACAACTCAGCTGGTAGAATCTGTGGCAAAGGATCCATCTCTTTTGATGGTAATAATTGCACCAATGATGTTCTGTATGTGGAAGGACTGAAACATAATCTTCTGACTGTTGGATAGTTGGTTGACAAGGGTTATGATCTTCAATTGAAGGATGGAAAATGCAGAATCTTGGAGAGCTTCAGAACTGAAATTGCATCTAGTACTCAAACTAGAGGTAACATCTTTCATTTAAGTAGTTTTGGAAAAAGTTGTTTGATTTCTTAGATAGATCAAAGTTGGTTATGGCATAGGAGGATGTGTCATGTAAATTTTGATAACATTGTCAAAATAAGTTCCATTCAAGTGGTTAGAGATCTTCCAAGACTTGTGAAACCTGATAGCATATGTAGAGAATGTCAACTGGGTAAATAGAACAAAATTTCTTTCAAAAGTGAGGAACAAGGTTCAAGTGGAAGATTGGAACTGGTACACACTGATCTCTATGGTCCTGCTAGAATTAGGAGTGTACAAGGTGACATATATTTCATGTTGCTGATTGATGATTACTCCTGGATGATGTGGGTAACTTTCCTAAAAGAAAAATTAGAAGCTCTTGATAAGTTTAAGGTGTTCAAGATGATGGTTGATAATGAGATTGGTGGTAAATTGAAGTGTTTGAGATCTAACAGAGGTGGAGAATTCACTTCCGGTGAGTTTGATGCTTTCTATGAAAAGAATGGAATAAAGAGATGGTTATCTACTCCTAGGACTCCTTAGTAAAACAGAGTTGTGGAAATGAAGGACCAGACTATTCAAGAAGCTGCTAGGACCATGATGATGGAAACAAATGTTCCTAAAATTTATTGGAGGGAAGCTATGAGTACTACTATCTACACTCTTAATTGGGTACAGATCAAAGGAAATTATGGTAAGACTCCTTATGAATTATGGTTTGGTCATCCTCCTACTATGAGATATTTTAGAGTTTTTGGTAGTAAATGCTATATCAAAAGAGATGAGGATTTAGGAAAGTTTGATACAAGAAGTGATGAAGGAATATTCTTGGCATACTCTATTCAAAGAAAGGATTACCGGTGCTTCAATAAGAGGTTGAAAAAGATTGTTGAAAGTGCTAATGTTAAAGTTGATGAAAGCAAAGAAGGTCATTTCAAGTATTACGGCTATGATTCAGATGATCAAGATGAAATTCAAAGTCAAGGAAGGCAAGATCAAATTTAGACTCAGATTCATATTGATCTGGGAACTCCAGTAACTCAAGAGATTAGTGCAGAAGATGGGGAACAAGTTCAAGAAATAGAAGTTCAAACAATTCCCAAAACTCCCAGGTATGTATGAATGAATCATCCTAAAGACCAAATCATAGGAGATAAAAATAGAGGTGTTCAAACTAGGGGAAGAATTTTTGAAGATCAAGAAGAGATTTATTTGATTTCAAACATTGAACCTAAATCAGTAAGTGAAGCTTGCAATGATGAAAATTGGGTTAAGGTAATGGAAGAATAATTGATGCAAATTGAAAAGAATCACACTTGGGATATTGCTCCCATACTTGAGGACAAAAATGTGATTAGAAACAAATGGGTCTTCTAGAATAAACTGAATGAAGATGGTGAGGTTGTAAGAAACAAGGCAAGGTTGGTATGTAAAGGTTATTCTCAAGTGGAAGGAATTGATTTTGAAGAAACTTTTTCTCCGGTGGCAAGGATAGAGGCAGTTGGATTATTTCTTGCTTTAGCTACTTTCAAATATTTTAAAGTTTATTAGATGGATGTCAAATCATCATTTCTAAATGGAGATTTGGAGGAAGAAGTCTACATTGAACAACTAGAAGGATTTTAATTGTCTGATCAGGGAGATATGGCCTGCAGACTGAGAAAAGCATTATATGGACTTAAGCAAGCCCCAAGAGCCTGGTATGCATGAGTGGAAAAGCATTTTCTCAAGCTAAGATTTATCAAAGGTACTGCTAATAGTAATCTATACTTTGAGATTAGTCATGAGGACATTCTAACTATTGAAGTCTTTGTTGATAATATCATTTTTGGTGGAAATGAATGTATGTGCAAAGCATTTGCTGATTAGATGAAAAGTGAGTTTGAGATGTCATTGTTTGGTGAGATGAGTTTCTTCCTAGGTCTACAAATTGCTCAATCAGATAAAGGTATCTTTATATCTCAGTCCAAGTATGTGAAAGAATTATTGAAGAAGTTTGGAATGCAAGATTCAAAACTAGTAGGTACTCCTATGGTAACCAGATGCAAGCTAAGAAAAGATGATGACTCGCCAAAGGAAAATTAGAAAAGGTATAGCTCAATGATTGGAGAATTACTCTATTTGACTCAGACCAGACCTGACATCATGAAAGCAGTTGGACTTGTTGCCAGATTTCAAGCTGATCCAAACTAATCCCGTGTTGTGGTAGTCAAAAGAATTTTTAGATATCTTAAAGGGATAATTTATTTATGGACTATGGTATCCAAAGGACAATGACTTCACTCTTCATGCATATACTGATGCTGATTAGGTAGGAGATGTGGATGATAGAAAAAGTACTAGTGGTGGTGCATTCTTCATGGGAAGAAGATTGGTCTCTTGGATGAGCAAAAAGTAAGAGGCAATTTCTTTGTCTACTGCAGGGGTAGAGTATATAGCAGTAGAAAAGAATTGTTCTCAACTTCTGTGGATGAAGCAAACGCTAAAGGACATCAAAATTGTGTTTGAGGACCCAGTCACAATTTTCTGTGATAATTGAAGTACTATAAGCATTTCAAAGAATTTGGTATTGCACTCAAAGACAAAGCATATTTCTATCAGGTTTCATTTCTTAAGAGAGAAAGTTAATGAGAATGAAGTCAAGTTGGAGTTTGTGTCTTCCAAAGATCATATTATGGATATCTTCACTAAGCCTCTTCCCAAAGATACTTTTGAGTATCTCAGAGAAAAATTAGGGGTTATTACTCCTCCTGATCAGAACTAAGATGCACTAAGGTGCATCAATCCGGTGGAATTCACATTCATATCATGTGATTTGGATTGATGTTAAGGAGGTACTACTCAAAGGGGGAGTAGTCAGTATGCAAATTTTGGGATTAGTCTGAAGCAAAAAGGGAGAAAAGATAGAAAATATGTGCCCTTTGCCATTGATGTCAAAGGGGGAGAGAAGTCATGTGAAAAACTAGTTGCTGATGTAAGGGGGAGAAGTAAAGAAAATAGTTGCAGAAGTGAGAAGAGAAAGGGGGAGAAGTCCTTTTCTTGATGGTTAAATTTAGTTTTTCACATCATATGTTGCCACCAATGACAAAGGGGAGATTGTTGCAAATATGTACCTAAGTAGTGTTGTAATTGATGTCAATATATCCTTGTTGCCATTGGTGTCAACTGTATCCTATTTTGATGTCTATATATAAGACCAAATTGTTGAGAATATTGAGAAAATTAATAACAATCAATGCATGCAAACCATATGGCTATGTAGAGGATTATCAGAGGTTGCTCCAGTTAAGATTTGCAAAGTCCTCATGAAGATTTGAAGAAGTTATGGCCATCTGAGTAGAACCTAATTTTATAGTATTCAGAAGAGACAGTGTGATAGTAAGTTGGTCCGGATTACTCCGCAGTGAAATACTATGGTCTATAGATCGGAAGGCATGTTTGGGAAGTCAGTGTGTATCATCAACTCTAGTGGTTCATGGTTTGGAGGTCTGCAAGCTATCTTCCCAGTTTGACAGTCATGGCAGATAGTGTTCTTGAGGTTTCAGAGGAAGATACAAATGATTCTGGCAATTTGGTTTAGAGTGAAAGTTATTGGTGATTTTAATGTGCTTGTGGAGGTCTCTGGATCATGTGGCTACTATGTTGAAGCTCCACATTGATGTTTGAGCTTGTTGATTGAAGATTTCTTCTTTGAGGTTGATGTTCTTCCTAGTCTTGGCCGACCGAATGATCCTAGCATGTTGCAGATGATCTAAGAGTATTTTTATGAAGCGTGGCATGGTTGTAGATGAAGATTCAAGTCTTAATTGTGTTTGGCCAACAGTGTGATGATCTATGTCTAGTTTATCTTACTGTGTTGATCATTCCAAGGTTGATGAAGCATATAAATACTTGTTGAAGAGTTGTTGAAAAGCATCCTTGAATACAATGAATTAAATCTAAAGAAAAGATCAAAAGAAGAGCAGAGAAGAAGAGTACCAAAGGGAGTATAGAGTGAAGAGTTAGTGAAGAGGAATGTCTAGATAAGAGTAGAAGTTTTTGAGCCTTCAAAGGGATTGATTTAGGCATGAATGTAGATGTTATTTCTTAGTTCATTATCTCTATGTAAATCATAATTTCTTATAGGCAGTGAGCCTCTCCTTGAGAAGTGAGCTCTAGGTAGTCCACCCGAATGCATTTACCTTCTATTTTCTTAAGTACTTTAACAAGGTACACATTTTTGTGGGTTAACCCGCACTGTGGTTTTTCCTTTAACCAGGTTTTCCACGTCAAAATTTTGGTGTTGTTTTTTCATGGTGTTTCTGCTCATGTGTTGATTTATGCTTTAATATTTTCATCATTAATCTGATTATAAAAAAGATTTAAAAGGTTCAAAAAATGTTAAAATTTAGGGACAACTGATTCACCCCCTATCAGTTGTCCAGACTATTTCTAATAGTACCAGCTCAAAAGGTGGAACATGCAGTGGTTTGGTAATATTTTCCATGCTAAGATTGCTGCTCAAGATAGTTTGGATGCTATCACCCATGAGATTAGGGAGTTTGGCCTTTTTGAGGATTCTCTGAAGGATGAGGTGAGGAAATTGAAAGCTTTGGAGGAGTGTGAGATAGGTGAGGAGATTTATTGGAAATAGAAGGCTCGGGTGGAGTGGTTACAAGAGGGGGACCAAAACACTACCTTATTTTTTAACTCTATGAAGGACATGAGACATAGTAATTCAAAACCTTGTGTTGTAAATGACAAGGGTGAGCATTTAACCTCTTAAATTGATATATTTAGAGAAGTTTTGTAGTTCTTTGGCTCCTTGTTTAGTGAGGAATCTTAGGATGTGGTGGCTAAAGAAAATCTTGTTTTTTCCCGTATCCCTTCTTTGGTTACTATGCAAATGAATGAGCACCTCTTAGATGGAATTTCTCTAGAAGAGCTAGAGGCTACTATCTTTTAGATGAAGAAAGAGAAAGCTCCTAGTCGTGATGGTTTTCCAATTGAATTCTTTCAGGAATTTTGAGACATTATAAATTTGGACTTATTAGAGGTGGTGCTTGAATCTCAAAGGAAAAACTAGATGCTAAGGGATACGAACTCTACATTTCTATCTCTTATCCCCAAATATGAGGGATCAGATTAGCTGAGCTTGTTTCGGCCTATCTCTCTTTGCAATGTGGTTTATAAAATATTTTCCAAGATGAGAGCTAAGAGGTTGAAGTGGTGTCTTAGTAAGCTTATTTCTGAGAAATAGGATAGGTTTGTGACTAATAGAAAAATCTTGGATGGTGTGGTCATCGCCACTGAAACTATTCACTCCATGGCGACCTCCAAAGAAAAAGCTATGTTCATCAAGTTGGATATGGCTAAGGCTTATGATAGAGTTAAGTGGTCTTTCTTGCACAAAGTTCTCATTGCTTTTGGTTTTGCTAAGGAGTGGGTTATGTGGGCGATGAGTTGTGTCACAACCACTTCTTTTTCTATTTTGGTAAATGGTGATCCATCTTCCTTATTTGGGGCTTCTAGGGGCCTTTGTCAAGGGGACCCTCTTTCTCCCTATTTATTCATTCTTTTAGCTAAAGGTTTGGGGACAGTGATTAAGTGATCTGTGATGTTGGGTCTTATCCAAGGCTAGGTTTGGGGTAATGGTTTACCTCCTCACTCACACCTATAATTTGTAGATGATATGACTTTTATGGGTATGGTCAAGGTTAGAGAGGCCACTAATTTGCACAAGGCTTTGGACATTTATTTGGTTGTGTCATGATAGATGATTAATGAGGATAAATCATCAATTTTTTATTTAATACTCTGAGGCTCATTCAGTAGAGGATTTCTCATAGTTTGAGGTTTCATATTGGTTCTCTGGATTTTACTTATCTCAACATTCCTATCTCTTCCAATGCCCTACCTAGGAGATCTTGGAAAAATATTCTTGACAAGTTTTGTACGAAGGTGAACCATTGGACTCATCGATGTCTTTCTTTCACTAGTCATGTTCAACTTCTTAAGTCAGTGGTGGAGGCTCTACCCAACTATAGGTGTATGCTCTAGGTGGCTCACATTGGTTTGATTAAGGATTTGGATTCTCTGGCTAGGCAATTTTTATGGGCTGGTAGATTATCATCCTCTAAGTGGAGCCTTGTGAAGTGGGATATTGTTTGTAGACTGAAGCAGTTTGGTGGGCTTGGGTTGTGACATTTGACACTGATTGGATTGGTATTTTTTCTCAACCTCTATTAGAGATGGTGTTTGGAATAGGATCATGTTTGCACCAAGATTTTATCTCACAAATATCTAAGTGGGATATCAAAGGAGGAGATTCCTCAGTATCCACTTGTGGTGAAGGGATCTGTGATTTGGGAAATGCTTAAGAAAGGGGATAACTTGATCAAGGAGGGTTTGTTTTGGATATGTAATAGGGGTCTGAGGCTCTCATTTGGTTTGACTCTTGGGATGGATTCTCCCATATTCTGAGCATGTTTCCTAATTTGTAGGCTCTTTAGTAGTGCTTCTTGGAGGTAGGTTGGTCTAGGGTGATTTTAAGACTTCTTACTCATATGGGTAGATGAAGTTGTCTAGGTGGAAAGCTCCTAGTGAATGGCCAGTGGTTGGTTTACAGGAGGATTGTGTTGAGCTTCATAAAATTATGATAAGTAGATAGTGCAACTCTCTTTGGGATAAGGATTTTCTAGCTTGGAGTTTGAATCCTAAAGGAGTTTTCACGAGGGCTAGTGGCTATCAGGAGTTGATTTCTCGTAAGTATGGAGGATTGGAAGTTCTTCGGTAGAAAACTGTTTGGAATAAGTTCTCCTAGCCTAAGTTTAATTGCTTCCTATGGACCTTAGCTTGGAACAAATGTTTGATTTAGGAAAATCTTTAGAAGTGGGGATTCTAGGGACCTTCAATTTGTCTTCTTTGTGGGGGCAGAAAAGAGGTTTCATTGTACTTATTCTTCCATTTCCCTTTTTTAATGCTTATCTGGCACTTTTGGTGGGATATTTGGAAACATCCTTGTGTTCATGAGTCCTCTCTTTTACAATTTTGGAATAGACTTGGGAGACAATCTATAGAACCCTCTTTCCTCTAGATTGTGTGGTGCATTGGCCTGACCTTCATCCTTTGGTAAATCTTTCTTGAAAGGAATTGCAAGATTTTTCATGGGGAGAAGTTTATGATTCAACAACTTTGACAGAGAATTGTTGGTATGATCCATGAGACTATGAAAACTAAATGTGATGTGGTTTTTCCCACGGAAAGGAACAATGATAAGATTGTGAACAGATTGGATCTATAGGGTTTGACCTCTGGCTCCTTTTGTGTTTGAAGAGGTAGGCATACTAAAATAAAGGTTCAGAGGGTTGGGAGACGGGTTCCTCCTTTAATGGGTGTTTTGAAGATCAACATTGATGGCTCGTCTAGGGGTAATCCTTGGTCTGCAGGGATTGGTCTAGTTGGAAGAGATTGTTTCGGATATGTTATTTTCCTTTTCTACATTTATAAAGGGCAATAATCCAACAATCATATGGAAGGGCTGGTGATTCTTGGGGCTATTCAGCATGCCTGTGCTCTGGGTTAGCATAGGATTATCTATGAATCAGACTCTTAAATCATGGTTAATCTTTTGAATGAGAAGAATTTGGAAGGGGTTAATTGGCAACTTGCTTTAGTTGTTCAACATATTTTGCATCTTTGTTTCATGTTAGAGGTGGTGTCCTTTACCCACATCCCTAGGGAATGGAATAGGGTTGTAGATTGTTTGGCCAAGTGGGCTTCTGAGCATGCTGGGGACTGGTAAATTGAGGGATGGGAGTAGTTATCCCCTGATTATTGTTAGGCTTTAGAGTTGATTATTTAAGAGGACATGGCTAGTTGAGGTGTTTATTTTGTGGTGGTTTTATGTCTTGGCTGGACATCTTGGTGGTCTTTCTTTTTATTGAGAGCCCTTATGGTCCCTGATTTCAATAAAGTTTTTACCCTCTTTTCAAAAAAAATTAAATAATTTTCATAAGGCTAAATATTATATTAATATGAATACTACATAATAAAATAAATTAATATTTAGATTGCTATAATATATTAATATTGAATATATTTACACCGATATATATCAATATTTCATTTTACTATGTTACAATAAATTTCATTATAAAAATGGTATTAATTATATTATTTTATAGATATTATCAATATTATAATTACAATGAAGAAAAATTAAATAATTATATTAATATCAATTTTACAAAATATAATATATTAATATTTAGATCACCAAAATATTTAAATATTTAATACTTATACACAAATATATATATATATATATATATATATATATATATATATATATATATATATATCAATATTTCATTTTACTATAATATAACATAAATTTAAGTACATTATAATGATAATTCCATTTATTTGTATGTCCCTGATTTCTTTGTATTGTTGATTTCTTGATTTCAATGAAGTTTTTACCCTCTTTTAAAAAAAAATCAAATAATTTTCATAAGGCTAAATATTATATTAATATGAATACTACACAATAAAATAAATTAACATTTAGATTGCTATTATATATTAATATTGAATATATTTACTCCAATATATATTAATATTTTATTTTACTATGTTAAAATAAATTTTATTATAAAAATAGTATTAACTATATTATTCTATAGATATTATCAATATTATAATTACAATGAAGAAAAACTAAATAATATTTAGATCACCAAAATATTTAAATATTTAATACTTATACACAAATATATATCAATATTTCATTTTACTATAACATAACATAAATTTAAATACATTATAATGATAATTCCATTTATTTGTATAATAATTAATTTAATATAAATATTATAATTAATATATTATTAATTATATTATTCTATTGATATTTAAATTACAATTTTATATTTAATATATACAATGAATAAAAATTAAATATTAATATGAATATTACACAATATAATATATTAATATTTAGATGACTATAACATTTCAATATTTAATATTTATACACAAATATATATTAATTTTTCATTTTATTATAATTTAACATAAATATAAATATAATGATAATTCTACTAATTTGTATAATCAATAATTTAATATACATTCTATTTTTTTTTAATGTAACAAAATTCCTATAAAAATTTAGCCATTCAAAATTTAATTATATAAGTTAAAATGTTAATCTTTAGTTCCCTCCCACTGTATTTTTCTCCTTGATTTTAGTGTGTTTGTTTTACTCAAAATGGTTTTAGGAATATCTTTTGTTAAAATTTTCTCATGTAGACTTAGGAAAAAATTAATATTTGTTTAACATGAAAATTAATACTTTATTTTGTTTGGTTTACTCTAGATAGATTAATCACTAGATTGAAAAATTCATTGCAATAACATTGTGAAAGGCACTAATAAGAGGGAAAACATATTAGCTGATCATATTATTAATAATTTACTTTTTAAATATTATTTGTTAAAAAATTGCATCTTGAGTTTACAAAAGATAGTATTTATTTTGAGTAGAGAAAATTCTAGCTTCTAATTTGTTGACAAATATAATTGATAAGAAATAATTACACAATCTTTATTACAATAATATTTTCCTAAACACAAGTACTAATAACACTATGGTTTACACAACTATTCATGTTGTCTATTTATCATTCAACCATTTTCATATGTATTTAAAGTATGTATAATATGATGGCATGACCCTTTGTAGGGATTTACTCTTCCTTGGAGTGGCCTCATTAGTGCAGTCTAGTTTGGGAGTCTTATCGGACAAGTGGCACTAGTAGCATGCCCACACACAATCATCTACAAAATCAATTCCATGGTTTATCTATTTATATGCAGCTACAGGAACACCAAGTTGTTCACAATAAAAAAATCATAGGAAAATAAAATCATTGAGGTTTTTCAATTTCAATTAAATTCAAATCACTAGCATATAGGTCAAAATGTTCATATAGAGCACATGCCCAATTATACAGATGAATTTTTATAAATTCCCTATTCAATAACTCATCAAATTTCTTGTCTTTCTATCATACTTTCTAGGAAATAATGGCTTTGTTTTATATCTGTATACCTCTCTTATCAATCCATTTCTTTTTGTGTTTCCTCTTTTGTGTGCTTTATATATGATCAATGCCTCTCCAACTTACCTCTTTGTTCCATCAAATTCTATTGCTTGATTGTTGTGTTCAATCCCTTTGTTCTGGCTGCCTAAACTCCGAACAACCTCCCCTTCAAACTAGTCACCCAAACTCCCATCAACCTCTTCTTCAAACTAGCCGCCCCAAGCTTCCAAGTTGACCTCTCTCTACCATCAATCCGCTGTCACTAATGGTTCAATTCACCTTTTTTACTCATTCCTGAGTAGACTGACCTTCTTTGGTTGTTTGAGTTTTCTTTTTATATAATTCAAAACCAAAATATCAATGAAAGGTTGCCCCATGAAAGTGAAGCGACACCTAGGGTGAATTAAAAACTTGAGAATTTATTAATCTTTTGTGAGGCATATTTATTTCACTCCTATATTTTTCTTATATCACATTTACAATTTGATGACATATGGACTTTGGGATTGTTGATCCCGTTTTGCAGACCTTTAGGATTTATTTCTTATGCTATGTTTGGATTAGGTAGACTATACTATGATGTTGATTATGGTTTACATGTTAGAATTCATTTGAAGTTATAATGTTATGCAATAATTTGATTTCAAGTAAATTTAAATGTTAGTTTTAAAGAATAAATTATTATGCAATCTTGATATTGAGTTGATGATTAAAAATGCAGTAGATAGTAAATCTTATTGATAACGTTATTGATTGATTATTGAGGATTTGATGATTCTGCGACATTGTGTGTTATATGCTTTGTTTTGATTTGGCTATGATATCCATGTGTTACTAACATATTTTCGTAATTGTGCAAAAAAATTTCCCTGCCACGAAAAATCAGAGATCATCCCACACCCTTATGTGAATTCTATGTAAACTGATCTAATCCTAAGAGGGACTAAGGTATTATGTGTATTTCATGATGTTTTTTTGTGATGTCTGATTCTGATGTCCCTTCAATTATGTCTAGCCCTTTTAATTGATTTAAATTATGGTGTTGTAAAATATGTGTTTGATTTGGCACATTTTAGTGATTAATATTTTTGATGGACCTTTTATGTGATTTTATGCTACCTAAGGTGTTTATTTTGGGCTAATTTTGATCCTAGGTTGTACCCCTAGGGTCTAGGGCCCATTTCAACATGCTAAACCCTAGGGTAACCTCCATCTAGTCACTTTAACTTCACACTGAAGTAAAGTGACGAAATTAAAATTTTGGAAGTAGTGGTGGATGGGTCAAGCATTCAACCATGACTCACTCCTTCCAAGGCCTTGGTTCACTTTCCTTGAAGACTTTGGTGTCTTCAAGACCCCAAAGTGTGTGAAACCCATCTTCAATGCTCTCACACATGTGTGAGAGCATCTTGAAATGAATAAGATTTCTTTGGAGAATAGGACTATGACAAGTGTCATATCTTGTCCTCTTGGAGTCCACCTTGTGAGATTCCTCTTCTATAGATTTTCTCTCACACAAGTGTGAGAGCACATGTGGAGAGGGTGAGGCTTGGTGGGATGGGAGAGTGACATTTGTCACCTCCACATTCCATGGAGCTTGCAAGTGGATTGTGAGGAGGAAGGAGAAGGTGACATGTGTCACCTTCTCATTACTCAAGGCACTTGAGAAGAGCCTATAATACTCCCTCTTTGAGAGATGGAGAGGGTTCTCCATTTTCACTTATTTTCTTTTATCATGGCTTTTTGGGGAGTTAGCTATATTTGGAGACTTGGAGGCAAGAGTTGGACAAGGAGTTGGAAGGCTGTACATCAAACCTCTTCCATTATTGGGCTTTGATAGGTAAGATTCAAGGCTTGAAGCCTTTGTCATTTATTTAAATTTCATTGTGTGATTGTGGTTTTGAGTGTTTACATTTTTTTTTGTTATGTGGGTTTTTGTGGGTGTTTGTATGAGACTCTTCATTTTTGGAGAGCTCATCATGTATGGGATGGGAGAGGAGTGAACCTCCTCAAGCTCACCCTCTTGATCTATGTGAAATTTTGATGTCTTTGAGAGCATTTGGAGGAGTATGGAGTTATTTGATATGGCATGAGTACCTATGAGTTTTTTATTGAGAAGGCCTGAGTGCCTTGGAGTTGTATTTCATTATTTTGTGGTGTTTAAGGCTTGAGGCCTTGTTTTGATTTTTATGAGATTTTCTATTTTAGGAGTGCACCTCTTGAGTAGAGAGTTGTCCACTCTCCTACCCCTTCAGTCTATTACTAATGGATTTCCTTGTGTGTTAAACTTAGCTGGGTGTTCTTCTTGATTTTGAGTGTATTTGCTCATTGTATGTGGTGTGAATCTAGGTGAGGATGGTCTCCAAGCTTGGGGGTGACCCCTCTTTGGGTTTATGGTAGGGTGGAGAGCATTTTGGTGGCATTGGATAGTTTTTTCCTTGTTTTTATGGAAGGTTTGAGCATATGGAGCTTGGAGGGAGTTTAATCATTTTTGTGTTTTGTGGTAGATGGCTATTTGAGATCCATGGCCAAGAGGCCTCATTGTAAAATTTGTATATGAGAGAGTGAACTCTCTTGTTGGGTTGTAAATGAAATATTTCTATGTTCATGGTTATTGCCTCATGGGTTTTGTTGTTGTGTATTTCAATGCTTTCCTTAAAGAAAGAAAATATTAATTCTCTATCTTTATTGTTGGTGTAAATAGTATATGTTGTTGCTTTGTGGTGGTTTTGGTTGAACTCAAAAGAATAATATAGGTTGTTGCATGGGTTTGCTATGGTTATAAAAGGAATATATATATATATATATATATATATATTGTAGTACCCCTCAGCTTATCGTCTTTTGGACTGATGGTTGCTTAGTAGTATTGGACATTTTGACAGTATTTTTAGATCGTTGATGATGGATTTCTAGTTATTTTGCCTATTTCAGTATGAACTTAATTGTTATAATAACAGATATTGATGTTGGATTATGTCATTATGCTTTACAATTTGATAAACGAACTGATGTTTTAGATGCTTTGATGTTATTCATTATATGGGATCGGAAGTTAGCTAATCATTTGATGTCGTAGATTAGTAATCTGATATCTTGTTCAATGTAGTGATTATTATTTTAAAACGTGAATGGAACAGTGTTGTATTACTCGTTCACGAGTACCCTACCTCACTGCGATTTCCATTCACGATAGGACTGCATGTGATGTATATGTATATCTTGTTACGGTTAACTGTGCGTTGCTGCAGGATGCAGGTACTTGGCATCGACTCCACCTGATTACAGGTCTGAGCGTGCCTTCGCCAATGGATTAGTTGGTTGGAGTTAATATGAGGTCCCTAGTCAATGTTCCTTCGTCGTCAGTTCACCTTGTGGTTATTGGTTGTCATTCGCCCATGTCTCACTGTCAGGTAACATTGTATTTTGGAGTCAAACCAAGTTCAAAGGTGTTTAAGTATGTGCGGTAATGTTGTGCTTTAATTAGAAATATTCTACGGAAGAGTCTAGTGTTGTTAAATAGACATATTGTCGTTAGTTGTCGATTTAAGTTATAAATAAATTATTATTTTAATAGAGGTGTTGTTGATAAATAAGTTCTAAGAAGTTGTATTATTCGATATAATATTATTTATAATAAATATTTAAATAAATAAATAATTATAGCCATGCTTGTAAATTGTGTTTCACAACTAGACTAATAAAATAAATTATAGGATAGTACAAAAATATGGATAGTTGAAATAGTACTATTCTATTAATAATAATATTTTGGGGTCGGTTATAAAGAAAATAATAATAATAAAATAAAGTACCTAATTATTGGGAATCATTAAATTAAATTAAAAAAAAATATACATGTTCTTAAAAAAAAAGAAGCTTCTCGGAATCTTGTGGGAAACCCTAGGAGAAGAGAAAGGGACTGAGTTATAAAAGAGTTGTCGGTGCAACAAGGAGAAGAACACAGGGGTAAGAAAGAAGCAGCTGGGAACTGCAACAATTGGAGCGGGTTCGTCACGGTGGTTGCGAAATCAGGTTCCGTCGATTGCCTTATCTCTGAACTTCCTTTCAATCTGCAAAATGTGTTTTTAGTTTGTTTGATTCCGCATTGTTCGGCAGTCTGTCCTTTCTGTGTGTGAACAGCAACCTCTCTTAGGGTTTAAATACATAGGTACTGCCCAAGGATTCTGGAAGTCAAATGTTTTCTTTCCTTTCAATGGTTGCCGAATTATTCCGCATACATTCTCAGACCGGCGAGATCTTGGTAGGGTTTGTAGGACACCTCGATAGAGTTGCCGTGAACCGCTGTTGGTTTCAGCTAGTCGTCACTGTAAAATCTGATCAAGGTTATTAGTGTTTTCTCCCTGTGGTGGCTGGAAACTGTCAGGGAAACCCGCTGTATGTCTCTTGTACCCAACGATCTGCTTAGGCAGCGTGCTTGCTCCCACATCTGCAATTTTATTTCCGTAGGATGGATGGTTTTGCGAGGGTTGACAGGAAACTTTAATTGGTAGATTTGCAATAGAAGAAGGGAATTCAATTCCAGTATCTCTGTAGTCTCTGATTTAAGTAAACAAGGGCGTCTCTAGGATCTTATTGCGTGGTAAGGGGATCCATACCATTTGTCTTTGCAATATATGATTTTGTAAATAGATTGCAGCGTCTAGGTGGTGACGGTAAATGCTTGATAGTAGGGATGAATGTCGTCCTTGGCTCAGATATGGCTCTCCATACTACGTCATCCCTATTTTAGATTGGTTACTAGCGAATTCTGGCTAACGAGAGGATCAAAAAACCTTTCTCCTGTTCTTTATAGCTGAGCGGCCAGGTGGTGTTGTCAACCCACGGGTTCTTTTTCTCCATTGTCTAGCGCATTCCTTAGCTGGAGTTCTTTTTGGTTGATACCTTTCTGCACACGCCTCAGTGTTATCTGGTCATGGATCTCCATGAAAGTGTAAGAGGAGTCTCTCAGGGACAATGCGTCTAACAGCCAGATCGATCTTATCACCTGGAGCAAATCGAACCTACAGAAATGCTTAGATTTGCGTATATTCCCAAGCGTGTAAAATGCAGATTCGTTCTAGAGAGGTCGAATGCTTGTTTTGGCAGGCTGTTCGTTGCTGTTTAACCCTAGTGTAGCGATCTGGCCGGCACCCCATTCGTCATTCCCTATAGCGTCTGATAAGGTTTTGTGGGAGACGCTGCATATTGTTGAGTCAGGGCGCGATGGGAGGGGATGAGTCGAGTAGATGTCTCACCATTCGCTCTCATTTGAAGTTCTGCTTGTTAATAGAAAACGGGTGAGTCAACTTGTCTGAGAGTCTATGTTTTTAGCTGCAGTTGATATTGGCTATTAGTGGATCGGGATATCAGGTCACGCTGCAAGGTTGAAATGCTCGCTGCCGTGGCCTTATTGCCGATCGCTCTTGTTGCAGTCACAGAAGTCTTTTCAACGTGACCATTTTATGGCCACCGTCAGTCATTGTCAGTTTTGCGACGATGATTCGTTGTACACCAGCCAACTTATAGATTGGGATAGCGCGTTATCACTGGCTTTCAAACACGCTGAGCAAACACCGTTAACCCTGGAAGATAATGGAGGCTGTAGCATGCAACATCGAAGTGATTAGGGCATTCGTCATACAGCAATCTCTGTCCGCACTCATAGTTTATATAGCAGTAATAATGTCTTAAAAGTTTATGCTTACTGCAGTTGTTAGAGGTGAAAGTCTAAACTTAGTCAGGTTTAATCTGTAGGCTGCCGTTGTTTTAGCTGATGCACGTCTGAAAAGTTTGGAGTGACCTCAAGATAGCCAGTGAAGGCAAGATGGTCATTAGCCAACTGTTGGTATAATGTAGTAATAGTTCCAAGTGTAATTTGAGCAGCTGTCGGTTTCCTGTAGCTACTGTCTCGTTTTGGCTAATCCTCACATCTGAATATCTCAGAAATCTGATAACAGATTCGGCAGCAGCAGTATGATAGAAGAATTATCAATATAGCTCTTCTTACAGGCAGAAAGCCATTCTAGTATGCTAACGAATGCAGTTAGCTTACTGAGTTGAAAAGAGATTGCTGTGAGGGCAAAACCGTGGTCTTCTTTATCACATCATAAACACTCTCCAGTTCTTTCCGATTTACGTGGATACTGTAAACGCAGTAAAATTTGCAAGTTCAGAGAACATAGCCGGAAGTCATCAGACCAGATGCATATCATTCACGTCAGTGATTAAACAGTCAATAGCAGTTTTACACCTCAGTAGTAGAATATCCCAAGCTGTTCGCATAGGGCGTAATTACGATCATTCTCTTGAGAAAGTAAATCACTATAAGATCAGTATCGGAGATAACTTCAAATCATCATAAAAGAATTCTTTTGGATTTCGTGTTTGATTTTCGCCTCGTGTGATTGCCGTTCAGCCATGAGACATCTCTCTTAGCGTTATTATCCTTAATAGAATAAACTAGTTAGATAAGATTGAAGGATAGTATATAAGATTGTATCTGAAAATTAAGTGGTTCCTATATCAATTACGGTAATGATTCAGTTAATCAATTTACTGATCTTTTGAAACAAAATAAGGATTTGTTAGAAATGTGGTTGCAAGTGTTAAGATATAATGTTGATTTTATTTCAGAAGTTGTTTGCATTAAAACTGAGAATGAATTGTAGTATTTCATCTCTTGAATTTTGAATTGAATTTGTTTGAGTGTTGTAATGAGTCGTTTTGAGGTTGTTCAAACTTGTGTTCCAGAGGCTGAGTTGTCGTTGTTAAGTATTGGCAACTGGTGTATTGCTGTTTTATGATTGTGATGTAATAGCATTCATATGTATCAAACAAAGTGTGTAGTATAATGAGGTACTGTCACGATTGAATGTTGTGTCTTGTAAAGTAATAGTCTCGGGATGAGATATTAATCCTCTTGTGACCTTATTGTACTGTTTTGTCGTAAGGAGAGACCTGAAATCTGTAAAAGAATAAAGTTATGTAATGTTAAAAGTATTGGATCACACTTGATGTTATGATTCTATTTTGATGCGAGAGGGTCTATGCTTGCAGTGTTCATTTGCGTGTATGGTTATAAGTCCTGCATGATGTTTTAAGGTTGACTAGGTGTTAGGAAGGAGAGTGGCTTTCAACGTGGGGCCGGCGCCCAAAGTGGCAGTCAGGATAACCCGTTGGAAGTAGATTAATCAAGTGATAACCTAAAAATTAACTAGGGGGTTAAGGGTAGATCTCACACTAATAAGATTAATGGATTCCTCTCCCATGGCCTGTAGTGCTTGTTTAGACTAAGGATGGGTAGAGAAGGCCTGGTCGGCATCATTGACTTCCTTGTCCTCATGAAAGGAAGGTCGATTCCGCATGTGTCACCCTATGGGGCCGGCGCCTAGTGAGAGGCTGTCAGGATAACCATAGATGGGGGCCGGCGCCTAGTGAGAGGCTGTCAGGATAACCCATGTTAGGACCATGCGATGACACTCTCCCTACTACAACCTAGCATCCCTTGTTCGGTCTCTCCTCGTTTGTTTTGTGTCGCCTCTGGAAATGAAGTGAAAGTTAAGTTATGTTGTGCTGCATTGTTGTAGCCATGTGTTGTATTGGCATTGGCCGTCCTTTGTTCTTGTTTGTCTTTCGTCTACCTGACTATCAGTGTTTGGGACCTCATGTTAACTCCTAGCTCGGGGGGTGGACCTTAGGGTTCCACATGGTCGGGTGGAAGAGCTACTTTATCCATTGGTTCTCTTGTCAGGATCTTATGCAGAAAAGGATTTGTTTCAGTTGTACTTGTTTCAATGATGAAGATGTAAGTGTGCAACCTTGTACCAGATTTATGTAACAGAATATGCTTTATGTATGTGACTTTAAAAGTAAACTAAAAGTGGCATTGTAATGATGTTTTGATGTACTTATATAAAAGCATTTCAGTGACGTATCTTATCATGCTGATTCCGTTATCTGATGTTTGCAATGAATGTGAATGAGTTATTTATTGAAAAAGAATTTGGATCAATTACTGATGTATGTTAATTTATGTTAGTTGATTGGTTAAGTGATGCAGCCTTGGTCCCTTAGAGAATATGTTGTAATTAGTTGTGTAACTTACTTTATCAGTTTTAAAAAAAAAAAATTTTCCTGTTTTATATTGCACACATGTGTATTCTTTAAGGCGTTCAAGGCGGGCGTTACATCTGGTATCAGAGCCAGGTTACTAACACTGGGTACTCTGGTTTTATAATTAGCCCATTAAGCTATGCTAGTTGCTTAAACTCTGAAGGACATATTCATTTTTAGTCCTTGCCTAACAACCTGAAGATGTTCTTGGATGTGTTGTCCAGGAAGATGCCTAGGGTACGAGGCCGAGGACGTGGTCGAGGTAGGGGTCGTGGGAGAGGTGTTGAAATCAGCCCTCCTCCTAGCTCCCCTCATGGAAGTACACAAGAAGGTGGAAGCGAGAATCAGGAGAATCAGGTTCAGCCTGAGGGTGCACAACTACGCCAGCTCCTTGAGGAGGTGCTTGCTCGTCTTGGTCCGAGGCAGGAGGTGGTGCAACTGGAAGAAAGAGAAAGAGAAAGATCTCCTAGAAGGAGAGAGGTCACAGCTGAACAAGAAGCCATTCTTGCGGGCCACATGAGAGATCTGATGAGAGCCCGTCCTCCTACTTTCGATGGCTCCGGTAGCGGTTTGGAAGCAGAAACATGGCTCATCGATTTGGAGAGATGCTTTGCTATGCATCCATATGGCAGCAACACTAAGGCAAGATGCGCCATCATGCATCTAAGAGGATTCGCCTCTACTTGGTGGCGTCTTGAGGAACAAAAGTTGCATCTAGATATTGCGACAGTTTCATGGGAACTATTTCTGGATAGGTTCAGAGCTCGATTTTTATCTGATCACTGGAGGCAACGACGAGCGGATGAATTCCATGGGTTGAGACAGATGGCCATGACAGTGGAACAGTATGAGCGCAGGTTTTATGAACTCAAGCAATATGCAGGGATTGGAAACGACGAGGCCATGTTAGTTCAGCATTTTATCAGAGGTCTGAATGCACGCATCAGCGGAGGAGTTCGTGTGTTCGAGCCGAAGACCATGGAGGTAGCAGTGGAGAAGGCTAGATTGGTGGAAGAGAACTTGACCATGGCCCTAGGAGGTCATACAGGTGTACAGATTGGTAGCTCATCTCGAGCAGGTTCAGGTTTCCGAGGTGGTCAGTCTCATGCAGCAGGTAACTCGAGGAGTCATCAGGTACCTTCTAAGAGTGGACAGCAACAACAACAGTTTTCTCAGACGAAATCAAGAAACTCTCAGTATCAGCAAAGCAACAGATTTCATTCCAAAAAGGATCGAAGTTGGCAGAGAGTTAAACGTGATCGTGCTAGTCAACCAACGCAAAGCACACAATCTGCAGCAAGCAGAGGTAGTTTTCAGCAGTCAAATGCTCCTGTAGGCGGTGGAGGTTTTGGCAGGGGAACAGGATGTTTTTCTTGCGGTCAGCAGGGCCACATTGCTAGACAGTGCCCGCATAAGAATACTTCAGGATTTGGTCAGAGACCCACAGCTTCAGAGCCCACTGTTGGTGATGCAGGCAGATCACATAGAGTGTTTGCGGCGGTGGATAATCGCCAAGCGGAGCACCAAGGTACCGTTGTGGAGACTACAGGTGTCTTGCGAGGTATTACCATTTCTGTTCTTTTTGACTCTGGTGCTTCAGATTCTTTTATTTCCCCTTCTATAGTGGAACGTTGCAAATTAGTGGCAGCAAAGCAAGATGTCAAGTGGCAGGTAGAATTGGCCTCGGGATCTAGAGTATCAGTAGATTCTCTTGTGCATGGTTGCGAGTTGAGGATAGGACCTTTATCTTCCACAGCGGATCTTCGCATTATACCATTAGGATCCTATGATATAGTGCTGGGAATGGATTGGTTGGATGCGCATCAGGCGGTGATAGACTGTCGCCGCAAATTAGTAAGGTGTGTTGATGATTCGGGCAAAGAAGTAGAAGTGGTTGGGATTCAGAGACCCATCTCCTTGCGCATGATTTCTGCTATGCAATTGAAGAGATGTCTGCGTCAAGGATGCAAGTTGTTTGCTGTAACAGTTAATGACTCAGATTTTGGGGAAAATAGGAAGGCATCCCTTGATGATTATCCTATTCTCAAGGAGTATGAGGATGTCTTTCCTAGCGAAATTCCAGGTATGCCACCGAAGCGGGATATTGATTTCAAGATAGACCTTGTTCCTGGAGCAGAACCTATTTCACGAGCTCCATATCGAATGACTACTCAGGAACTTAAGGAGCTTCACTTGCAGCTAGAAGAGTTATTAGCGAAGGGATTCATTCGTCCGAGTGTCTCTCCATGGGGAGCACCTGTGATTTTTGTGAAGAAGAAGGATGGATCTCTGCGTTTGTGCATCGACTATCGGCAGCTTAATAAGGTGACTGTGAAGAACAGGTACCCATTGCCGCGAATTGATGACCTTTTTGATCAGATCAAGGGAGCTAAGGTATTTTCGAAGATAGACCTAAAATCGGGATATCATCAGTTGCGCATTTTTGAGGCTGACATCCACAAGACAGCATTTCGCACTCGCTATGGGCATTATGAGTTCACGGTTGTACCTTTTGGATTGACTAATGCGCCATCAGTATTCATGAGCCTGATGAATGGTGTGTTCCGTACCTATCTGGATAGATTTGTTCTTGTCTTCTTAGATGATATATTGATTTATTCAAGGTCTATGGAGGAGCATGAAGAGCATTTGCGGCAGGTTTTGCAGTGTTTAAGAGAAAATCAGTTGTATGCAAATTTGGCTAAATGTGATTTCTTTCAAACTGAAGTAAAATATTTGGGACATGTTATTTCGGATAAGGGTATTGCAGTGGATCCTTCAAAGATTCAAGCGATCATGGATTGGCCTGCTCCTACCAATGTTTCAGAGGTTCGTAGTTTCATGGGTTTAGCAGGCTATTATCGGCGATTTGTGGAAGGATTTTCAAAGATAGCTCACCCTATAACTTCACTTCAGAGAAAAGGAAAGAAGTTCATTTGGTCAGATCAGTGTCAAGCAGCCTTTCAGAGTCTTAAGGAGCGGTTAACCAGTGCACCTATTCTAGCGGTGCCGGATCCTGCCAGAGATTTTGTGGTTTGTACTGATGCATCTTTGGAAGGTTTAGGAGCAGTTTTAATGCAGGAGGGTCGTGTGATAGCTTACGAGTCCCGTAAACTCAAAGATCATGAGTTGAATTATCCTACACATGACCTAGAGTTAGCTGCAGTTGTTCATGCCTTGGTAAGATGGAGACACTTCTTGCTGGGGCATCGGTTTGAGCTGCACAGTGATCACCGAAGTTTACAGTATATCTTTACTCAGCCAAACCTGAATGCGAGACAGAGGCGATGGATGGAGTTTCTATGTGAGTATGATTTTGAGGTAAAATATATCCAAGGTAAGGAGAATGTGGTGGCGGATGCCCTTAGTCGTCGAAGACATGAACTTTTATCTATTACTCTTGGAGTGGATTTGAGAGGGCAGGTTCTTGCAGCTCTCCCTGCAGATAGATGGTATCAGGAAGTGAAAGCTGAAGTGGAGTCTGGTAGAGCCTTGGAGGGTAGATATGCTGGGTATTCTATCGAGTCGGATGGTCTCTTGCGACATTTAGATCGCATTTATGTGCCTTCTACAGAGGGTCTCCGCACCCTAATCATGACTGAGGCTCATCGGGCACCTTATTTTGCGCATCCAGGTGTCAAGAAGATGTATGCAGACCTTCGTCAGATATATTTTTGGGCCGGAATGAAGAGGGATATTGCTGATTTTGTTTCGAGATGCTTAGAATGTCAGAGGGTTAAGGCGGAACATCAGCATCCCGCAGGTCTTCTTCAGCCGCATCTTATTCCGGAATGGAAATGGGACATCATTTCAATAGACTTCATAGTTGGTTTACCCATGTCTTCTCGTCGCCATGATGCGATAATGGTCACTGTAGACAGGCTTACGAAAGTAGCACACTTTTCTCCTGTTCGATCTTCATATAATGCTTCTTCTGTGGCCAAAATTTTCATGGAGGATATCGTCAGATTGCACGGGATTCCTCGCAAGATTATCTCCGATCGTGATCCAGTTTTTACTTCAGCTCTTTGGACGTCTCTTCAACATACTTTGGGGACTCAATTGAACTTCAGTTCAGCTTATCATCCAGAGACTGATGGGCAAACTGAGAGGGTCAATCAGGTCCTCGAGGATATGCTCCGTATGTATGTGATGGATCAACAAAACCGATGGGAAGATTATTTGTATTTGGTGGAGTTTGCGTACAATAATGGGTACCACAGTTCCATTGGCATGTCTCCTTTTCAGGCCCTGTATGGTCGTCCTTGTCGTACCCCGTTGAGTTGGGATCGCCTTGAGGATAGAGTTCTCCTAGGTCCTCAGATGCTCCAAGAGATGGAGCAGCAGGTTGATCGCATCAGAGAGCATCTGGTAGCAGCTCAGGATAGACAGAAGAAATATGCAGATGCTCACAGACTTGATCGTCAGTTTTCAGTTGGTGATCGGGTGTTCTTGCGGGTGCGTCCGCGAAAGAGTCTGATCCGTTACGGAAAAGGCTCTAAGCTCGCACCACGCTTTGTGGGGCCATTCGAGGTTTTGGAGAGGATCGGTCCTGTTGCATACCGTCTTGCTTTGCCGCCTAGCTTGTCACGCGTCCATGATGTATTTCATGTTTCTGTTCTTAGACCTTATCACCCAGATATTTCTCATGTCCTTGACTGGAATGCTTTACAGGTAGAGGACGGGCAGCTAGCTTTGGAGCCCGTGGGCATTTTAGAGCACAGGCGACTCGTTCTCAGGGGCAGAGCCATAGAGCAGGTAAGGGTCCAATGGGATCCTAATGATGAGACTTCAGCGACCTGGGAAGATACTTCCCGTATGCGAGAGCTATATCCATATTTGTTCGCAGGCTTCCAGGAGTAAGCCTGATCCTAGGGGGGGAGGATGTAGTACCCCTCAGCTTATCGTCTTTTGGACTGATGGTTGCTTAGTAGTATTGGACATTTTGACAGTATTTTTAGATCGTTGATGATGGATTTCTAGTTATTTTGCCTATTTCAGTATGAACTTAATTGTTATAATAACAGATATTGATGTTGGATTATGTCATTATGCTTTACAATTTGATAAACGAACTGATGTTTTAGATGCTTTGATGTTATTCATTATATGGGATCGGAAGTTAGCTAATCATTTGATGTCGTAGATTAGTAATCTGATATCTTGTTCAATGTAGTGATTATTATTTTAAAACGTGAATGGAACAGTGTTGTATTACTCGTTCACGAGTACCCTACCTCACTGCGATTTCCATTCACGATAGGACTGCATGTGATGTATATGTATATCTTGTTACGGTTAACTGTGCGTTGCTGCAGGATGCAGGTACTTGGCATCGACTCCACCTGATTACAGGTCTGAGCGTGCCTTCGCCAATGGATTAGTTGGTTGGAGTTAATATGAGGTCCCTAGTCAATGTTCCTTCGTCGTCAGTTCACCTTGTGGTTATTGGTTGTCATTCGCCCATGTCTCACTGTCAGGTAACATTGTATTTTGGAGTCAAACCAAGTTCAAAGGTGTTTAAGTATGTGCGGTAATGTTGTGCTTTAATTAGAAATATTCTACGGAAGAGTCTAGTGTTGTTAAATAGACATATTGTCGTTAGTTGTCGATTTAAGTTATAAATAAATTATTATTTTAATAGAGGTGTTGTTGATAAATAAGTTCTAAGAAGTTGTATTATTCGATATAATATTATTTATAATAAATATTTAAATAAATAAATAATTATAGCCATGCTTGTAAATTGTGTTTCACAACTAGACTAATAAAATAAATTATAGGATAGTACAAAAATATGGATAGTTGAAATAGTACTATTCTATTAATAATAATATTTTGGGGTCGGTTATAAAGAAAATAATAATAATAAAATAAAGTACCTAATTATTGGGAATCATTAAATTAAATTAAAAAAAAATATACATGTTCTTAAAAAAAAAGAAGCTTCTCGGAATCTTGTGGGAAACCCTAGGAGAAGAGAAAGGGACTGAGTTATAAAAGAGTTGTCGGTGCAACAAGGAGAAGAACACAGGGGTAAGAAAGAAGCAGCTGGGAACTGCAACAATTGGAGCGGGTTCGTCACGGTGGTTGCGAAATCAGGTTCCGTCGATTGCCTTATCTCTGAACTTCCTTTCAATCTGCAAAATGTGTTTTTAGTTTGTTTGATTCCGCATTGTTCGGCAGTCTGTCCTTTCTGTGTGTGAACAGCAACCTCTCTTAGGGTTTAAATACATAGGTACTGCCCAAGGATTCTGGAAGTCAAATGTTTTCTTTCCTTTCAATGGTTGCCGAATTATTCCGCATACATTCTCAGACCGGCGAGATCTTGGTAGGGTTTGTAGGACACCTCGATAGAGTTGCCGTGAACCGCTGTTGGTTTCAGCTAGTCGTCACTGTAAAATCTGATCAAGGTTATTAGTGTTTTCTCCCTGTGGTGGCTGGAAACTGTCAGGGAAACCCGCTGTATGTCTCTTGTACCCAACGATCTGCTTAGGCAGCGTGCTTGCTCCCACATCTGCAATTTTATTTCCGTAGGATGGATGGTTTTGCGAGGGTTGACAGGAAACTTTAATTGGTAGATTTGCAATAGAAGAAGGGAATTCAATTCCAGTATCTCTGTAGTCTCTGATTTAAGTAAACAAGGGCGTCTCTAGGATCTTATTGCGTGGTAAGGGGATCCATACCATTTGTCTTTGCAATATATGATTTTGTAAATAGATTGCAGCGTCTAGGTGGTGACGGTAAATGCTTGATAGTAGGGATGAATGTCGTCCTTGGCTCAGATATGGCTCTCCATACTACGTCATCCCTATTTTAGATTGGTTACTAGCGAATTCTGGCTAACGAGAGGATCAAAAAACCTTTCTCCTGTTCTTTATAGCTGAGCGGCCAGGTGGTGTTGTCAACCCACGGGTTCTTTTTCTCCATTGTCTAGCGCATTCCTTAGCTGGAGTTCTTTTTGGTTGATACCTTTCTGCACACGCCTCAGTGTTATCTGGTCATGGATCTCCATGAAAGTGTAAGAGGAGTCTCTCAGGGACAATGCGTCTAACAGCCAGATCGATCTTATCACCTGGAGCAAATCGAACCTACAGAAATGCTTAGATTTGCGTATATTCCCAAGCGTGTAAAATGCAGATTCGTTCTAGAGAGGTCGAATGCTTGTTTTGGCAGGCTGTTCGTTGCTGTTTAACCCTAGTGTAGCGATCTGGCCGGCACCCCATTCGTCATTCCCTATAGCGTCTGATAAGGTTTTGTGGGAGACGCTGCATATTGTTGAGTCAGGGCGCGATGGGAGGGGATGAGTCGAGTAGATGTCTCACCATTCGCTCTCATTTGAAGTTCTGCTTGTTAATAGAAAACGGGTGAGTCAACTTGTCTGAGAGTCTATGTTTTTAGCTGCAGTTGATATTGGCTATTAGTGGATCGGGATATCAGGTCACGCTGCAAGGTTGAAATGCTCGCTGCCGTGGCCTTATTGCCGATCGCTCTTGTTGCAGTCACAGAAGTCTTTTCAACGTGACCATTTTATGGCCACCGTCAGTCATTGTCAGTTTTGCGACGATGATTCGTTGTACACCAGCCAACTTATAGATTGGGATAGCGCGTTATCACTGGCTTTCAAACACGCTGAGCAAACACCGTTAACCCTGGAAGATAATGGAGGCTGTAGCATGCAACATCGAAGTGATTAGGGCATTCGTCATACAGCAATCTCTGTCCGCACTCATAGTTTATATAGCAGTAATAATGTCTTAAAAGTTTATGCTTACTGCAGTTGTTAGAGGTGAAAGTCTAAACTTAGTCAGGTTTAATCTGTAGGCTGCCGTTGTTTTAGCTGATGCACGTCTGAAAAGTTTGGAGTGACCTCAAGATAGCCAGTGAAGGCAAGATGGTCATTAGCCAACTGTTGGTATAATGTAGTAATAGTTCCAAGTGTAATTTGAGCAGCTGTCGGTTTCCTGTAGCTACTGTCTCGTTTTGGCTAATCCTCACATCTGAATATCTCAGAAATCTGATAACAGATTCGGCAGCAGCAGTATGATAGAAGAATTATCAATATAGCTCTTCTTACAGGCAGAAAGCCATTCTAGTATGCTAACGAATGCAGTTAGCTTACTGAGTTGAAAAGAGATTGCTGTGAGGGCAAAACCGTGGTCTTCTTTATCACATCATAAACACTCTCCAGTTCTTTCCGATTTACGTGGATACTGTAAACGCAGTAAAATTTGCAAGTTCAGAGAACATAGCCGGAAGTCATCAGACCAGATGCATATCATTCACGTCAGTGATTAAACAGTCAATAGCAGTTTTACACCTCAGTAGTAGAATATCCCAAGCTGTTCGCATAGGGCGTAATTACGATCATTCTCTTGAGAAAGTAAATCACTATAAGATCAGTATCGGAGATAACTTCAAATCATCATAAAAGAATTCTTTTGGATTTCGTGTTTGATTTTCGCCTCGTGTGATTGCCGTTCAGCCATGAGACATCTCTCTTAGCGTTATTATCCTTAATAGAATAAACTAGTTAGATAAGATTGAAGGATAGTATATAAGATTGTATCTGAAAATTAAGTGGTTCCTATATCAATTACGGTAATGATTCAGTTAATCAATTTACTGATCTTTTGAAACAAAATAAGGATTTGTTAGAAATGTGGTTGCAAGTGTTAAGATATAATGTTGATTTTATTTCAGAAGTTGTTTGCATTAAAACTGAGAATGAATTGTAGTATTTCATCTCTTGAATTTTGAATTGAATTTGTTTGAGTGTTGTAATGAGTCGTTTTGAGGTTGTTCAAACTTGTGTTCCAGAGGCTGAGTTGTCGTTGTTAAGTATTGGCAACTGGTGTATTGCTGTTTTATGATTGTGATGTAATAGCATTCATATGTATCAAACAAAGTGTGTAGTATAATGAGGTACTGTCACGATTGAATGTTGTGTCTTGTAAAGTAATAGTCTCGGGATGAGATATTAATCCTCTTGTGACCTTATTGTACTGTTTTGTCGTAAGGAGAGACCTGAAATCTGTAAAAGAATAAAGTTATGTAATGTTAAAAGTATTGGATCACACTTGATGTTATGATTCTATTTTGATGCGAGAGGGTCTATGCTTGCAGTGTTCATTTGCGTGTATGGTTATAAGTCCTGCATGATGTTTTAAGGTTGACTAGGTGTTAGGAAGGAGAGTGGCTTTCAACGTGGGGCCGGCGCCCAAAGTGGCAGTCAGGATAACCCGTTGGAAGTAGATTAATCAAGTGATAACCTAAAAATTAACTAGGGGGTTAAGGGTAGATCTCACACTAATAAGATTAATGGATTCCTCTCCCATGGCCTGTAGTGCTTGTTTAGACTAAGGATGGGTAGAGAAGGCCTGGTCGGCATCATTGACTTCCTTGTCCTCATGAAAGGAAGGTCGATTCCGCATGTGTCACCCTATGGGGCCGGCGCCTAGTGAGAGGCTGTCAGGATAACCATAGATGGGGGCCGGCGCCTAGTGAGAGGCTGTCAGGATAACCCATGTTAGGACCATGCGATGACACTCTCCCTACTACAACCTAGCATCCCTTGTTCGGTCTCTCCTCGTTTGTTTTGTGTCGCCTCTGGAAATGAAGTGAAAGTTAAGTTATGTTGTGCTGCATTGTTGTAGCCATGTGTTGTATTGGCATTGGCCGTCCTTTGTTCTTGTTTGTCTTTCGTCTACCTGACTGTCAGTGTTTGGGACCTCATGTTAACTCCTAGCTCGGGGGGTGGACCTTAGGGTTCCACATGGTCGGGTGGAAGAGCTACTTTATCCATTGGTTCTCTTGTCAGGATCTTATGTAGAAAAGGATTTGTTTCAGTTGTACTTGTTTCAATGATGAAGATGTAAGTGTGCAACCTTGTACCAGATTTATGTAACAGAATATGCTTTATGTATGTGACTTTAAAAGTAAACTAAAAGTGGCATTGTAATGATGTTTTGATGTACTTATATAAAAGCATTTCAGTGACGTATCTTATCATGCTGATTCCGTTATCTGATGTTTGCAATGAATGTGAATGAGTTATTTATTGAAAAAGAATTTGGATCAATTACTGATGTATGTTAATTTATGTTAGTTGATTGGTTAAGTGATGCAGCCTTGGTCCCTTAGAGAATATGTTGTAATTAGTTGTGTAACTTACTTTATCAGTTTTAAAAAAAAAAAAATTTCCTGTTTTATATTGCACACATGTGTATTCTTTAAGGCGTTCAAGGCGGGCGTTACATATATATAGATATATATATAAGGTTTAGCTTTCTAGTTATAGATACAAAATATATGCTGCTTATATTTGAAAATGAGTCACTATGCTTTCTATTGAATGTTGGTGAATTGCGATATTTTTGTTTATAGAAAGTTAGTTTTGCCAATATGTATGTACAAGAAAAAAAAGACACAACAAAAAAAATAGAAATGGCTTATAGTTCCCATTTTAAAATTTGTTAACTATATTGATTTTCAAGAAAAGAAACTATAGTGACAGCGTATTTTTGAATATATATATACACACACCTAAATATTAATGTTTGTAAAATATGATATTTCATATCTGCTGATCTATTTTATGCTACAAAAGTTTAATTTCTCGCATAAATAGAAGTTGTATTCATGGGATATATATATATATATATATATATATATATATATATATATATATATATATATATAATGCATTCTAGGTACATCACATAAATAATTTTTATGGACTAATGAATATATTAAAAAAATAGAGAAAGAAATATTATTAAAGAGAAAATCGTAGCCATTGAATATGGCATAGGAGCCCTAAATCTGGGTGGCACCTTTGTGGGCAAAGTAGCATAGGAGGGGCAGCGGCTTAGCCGCTGCCATTAACAATTTCTTTTTGAGAGTTTGGGGGGAGTGTATAACCCCCACGATCTGTGTTTCTTCATTGGTGGTCAGGGCTGCCACTACCCCGCCACCACCGCCTTGAGGTGTTTGGTGCCTCTGCGTCTTCATTCCTTGTTATCTCCGCCGCCGCTTACGGTGGTAAACCCTATCCATGTTGCGGGCCACTGACCATGTCAGCCCCTAACCTACATTTTAAACACTATTATTTATATATATTTACCTTCTAGATTTTTCTTCAAAAAAATAAAATAATAATAAATGTACTTTAAAAAATAGAGGAGATAAACAAAACAATTTATAGTGTATATACCTTTGTGTTTTCATCCATGGCTGCCCCATTCTTCAAACCTGCAAGTAGAATAAAGAGAAGAAAATAAAAGGGAGAGAGAATGAAAAGAAATTAGGGTTAGAAGGGAAATGCAAGAAAACCAAGTGATAGAATAGAATAGAATTAGGGTTCTTTGTATAAGAAAATGATATTTTATTTTGGGCATTTAGGGTTGCTAGAGGAAATTATATTTTTAATTAATTTCATTGTGTGCATGTGAATTCTTGTTTTTTCCCCTCCACTCATGTATTTTAACTTTGAATTAGGGGGCAATAATTTATTGGATTTTAGACTTGCTCTTGGGAACATTTTTACTTGTGTTTTTATTTTATTGCTATGGGATTATTAGTTAATTGGGTTAATTTAAACCTATGCCCTTTTAATTGTTTTAATAGAAAGATGTGGAAAAATTATTAGGGGAATTTTCTTAAATTGAGCCCTTTAAATTACTTGAATTGTAATTAAATATAACGAATGGAAATTTTTTTATTACTAGGCTAATATTAGAGTTGGGGATAAAATAATTATTTTATTCGATTGTCATTTTGTTCAAGAAGGGGATGTTGAGTTAACTTAAGGTTAGGTAGATTTATATTTTAATCAATTTCTTTGTATGCCTTAGCTAGAGAAACTCTTTTAAAATTATTTTCTATGAACACTAATAAGGCATGATGTTGCTAGATTTTTCTGGGATTTAGTATGATTTTTTAAGTGTTTTAATTATGCGTTTAATTAGTACTTTAATTGTTTTATGCATTATTATGGTTTAGACAAATTTAGTTAATCTATTTACGCTATTGATCTTAGGGATTAGATTTCGACACATGTCAAAATCCCTCCACTTCATTTAGGTTAAATCTAGGGTTAGTTTTTAGTTAGGAATTCTACCCATTTAGCAATGTTATCTACATCGCACAACCCCCTTAGTAGGATTCATCTCACAGGGGTTCCGAAAGGTATTCGCATTACCCCAACATTTGAATGACTTGTTACGCCTTGGTACATATGCCACCGAGCATGCTGACGCATGCGAGGCGGTTTCTAGGGATGTGTGGAAAAGTTTTTAATATTTCATGTTATGACCATAGGACAAATGTGGACATGACATGTGTATTGTGATCACATGGGAAATGTGGGCATGACATTTGGTATCAGAGCCAAGTTTAAACACTATGCTCATTTGGGCACATTTTTTATTTTGTAATTTCAATTAATTTGTAAATACCTTGTTCATGTAGGATGCCTCATAGATCGAGGCGAGGGTGCTCAAATGCCAATGAGTCTAGAGGAGTTGAGATACATAGCGATTCATCAGCCAAGGGATAGGGTTTACAAGCATTGCAGGCACCTGACTTAGGACCATTGATTCTTCAGGAACTACAAGTAGTTCTAGAGAGTTTACCACCGGCTACAACTGAGCCACATGTTGATCCATGTGTTGAGCAACATGTTGAGCCACATGATGAGCCGCATGATGAGTCAGGTGTTGAGCTACGTGTTGAGCTGTGTGTTGAGCCACGTGTCAAGCCGCATGTAGAGATACTAGCCAGTATAACAGAGGAGGTCGCTTCAGTACACAGATCATAGTATGATTCCTCCACATTATGTGATGTGCGAGGAGGGAGTAACGATAGAGAAGATCTACCATAGACCATTTGATTATGAATGGTGACATGAGGTGGATGCACCATTCAGAGGACACAGAGATCATGGGGACCTTATTAGGGATTTACTTAGACTCAATCCACCCACTTTTTCTAGGACTGCAGAGGGAGCTAAGGCTAAGGCCTGGCTCATTAGTCTTGATAGGTGCTTCACATTACGTCCCTATGGGAGCAATACAAAGGTGCAAGTCACAGTGCACCTACTACATGTTGCAGTAGTGACATGGTGGCGCACTAAGGAGCACACTTGCACTACCTCTCTTTAGACACACTCACTTGGGATACATTCTTAGAGAGCTACAAAACTTGATATCTCTTGGAGCATTTCAAACAATGCAGGATTGATGAGTTTCCTAATCTACAATAGACGGGCTCTATAGTTGTACAGTATGAGTGCAAGTTTGTGGAGCTATCATGATATGCTGAGTACTTATAGGATGAGAAACTCCTAGTTAGTCACTTTATCAAAGGGCTCAATCCTAGTATCATAGGACCTATTCGCATGTCAGACCCACAGACCTTGAGCAAGGCTAATGAGAAGGTGTTCATCATAGAGGAGGTGTATGGATGGAGTCATAGATCATGACCTTAGTTCTAGGATCATAGCCATCATCATGATCAGGGATTTATAGGCCCCATCCACCTCATAGGGGCAGTTTTAGTTTTGTACCGCTACCTCCTAGACCTCCACAATAGCAGTAGCATCATCAGATGTCCAAGCCACAACAGAGGGCATAGGGGGGTCATAGTCACGAATGGCAACAATAGGGTCCATGTAGAGATCAGCGACAATAGGTAGCATATGTGGGACTAGCTAGGACACATCAGTCCTTCAAAGGATTACAGAGTTCCACAGGTTGACCTAGACAACAGTAGTCCAGCAGGACACAGTTAGGATAGGTGAAGGCTCAGGGACCATGTTATGTATGTGGTGGTGCAGGTCACTTAGCTAGATAGTTTCTATAGGGCTATACAGTAGGGGGACAACTTGGCGCCAAGAGATCTAAGTAGATAGTTGGGGATGTGGGTAGGTCCCACTACATGTTTGTAGTGATTGATAACTGTCAAGTCAACTTTCAGGCCTCTATGATTGACACCACAGGTATGATTGGGGATGCCCCATTGCTATTTTGTTTGATTCTTGTGCTAGTAATTCTTTTATCTCTCCATTGTTAGTGGAACATTGCAGGTTGGTGGACTCTGGGCAGGACGATAGGTGGGAGGTCAAGTTGGCCACAGGGGCCAAGATGATAGTGGATACATTAGTACATGATTGTGAGATAACATTGGGAGCCTTCACTACAATAACAAGCCATAGAGTTATGCCCTTAGGATTCTATGGTGTCGTGTTAGGCATGGATCGGCTTGCGGCTCATAGAGCTAAGCTAGATTGTCATCGGAAGGCGATAGGTTGCTTAGACAACCATGGCATGATAGTAGAGATTTTGGGCATTCAGAAGGCCACAACAGTTTGCATGATCTCCATTCAATAGCTTAAGAATTATATGTGGAAGGATTGTTAGATGTTTGCCATTACTATCAGTGATAGGTAATAGGATGAACCAGAGGCATCATTAAACAATCATCCCATTTTAAAAGAGTTTGCTAATGTATTTCCACCTGAGTTTCCAGGGATGCCACCTCATAGGGAGGTTGACTTTGACATTGACCTGGTACCAGGTGCTAAGCTAATGTCTCATGCACCTTATAGTATGACCATCCATGAGATCACAGAGTTGGAGGAGTTTCTCAAGAAGGAGCACATCCAACCTAGCATCTCACCTTGGGGCACACTGGTCATCTTCATGAAGAAAAAGAATGGGTCTATTCATCTATGCATGGACTATAGGCATCTTAATAAGGTGATAATGAAGAACCATTATCCTATACCTTAGATAGATGATTTATTCGATTAGATACAGGGAACCATGGTGTTCTCTAAGATTGACCTGAACTCTAGATATCACCAGTTGTACATTACAGAAGAAAATATCCATAAGACTACCATTTAGACTTACTATGGTCACTATGAGTTCATTGTGGTGCCCTTTGAATTGACAAATTCTCCTACAGTGTTCATGACCCTCATGAATGGTGTGTTCCACACCTATTTGGATTGGGTCGTGATTTTTTTTTAATTCAACATGGGTAAACGCTTTTGACCGGATCTATGAACTAGGTACAATATTAGGTGGGTAGGGGGGAGACTGGACCTCGTGACCTCGTACCTACCACAGGAAGCTCTTGCCAATTGAGCCAGGCCCCCTGCCCAAATTGGTTCATGATTGTATTCTTAGATGATATATTGATTTATTCACAAACCACGGAGGAGCACGAGGAGCACTTACCCCAGGTTTTTTAGTGTTTAAGAGAGCAACATCTATATGGCAACTTGGCAAAGTGTGCCTTTTTTAGATCAAATGTACATTATTTGGGACACATCCTATCTGGAAATGGTATCTCCATAGATCCATTGAAGATTAGGTTTATCAAGGATTGGCCAACACCCACTAGTGTTATAGAGGTTAAGAGTTTCATGGAATTAACTGGGTATTATTGTAGATTTGTTGAGGGCTTCTCTAGGATAGCACACCCCATCACTTCCCTTCAGCGGAAAGGGAAGAGTTTTGCATGGATTAAGTAGTGTGAGAGGGCCTTTTGGGTCCTCAAGGAGTGTCTCACAAGTGCTCCTATCTTAGCAATACCTGATCCAACAACTGATTTCATGGTTTAGATAGATGCTTTATTGGAAGGATTAGTGGTTGTACTTATGCAGGGTGGTCAGGCGATCACGTATGAGTAGCGAAAGCTCAAGACCCACAAGATGAACTACCCCACACATGACTTGGAGCTTGCAGTGGTAGTTCACCCTCTTGTTCATTGGAGACACTTTCTATTTAGATGATATTTTGATCTACACTCAGACCATCACAGTCTACAGTATATCTTCATGTAGCTGAATCTAAACACCTGCCAATGGTGTTGGATGGAATTCCTTTGTGAGTACAACTTTGATGTCCACTATATCAAAGGGAAGGAGAACATGATTGTCGATGCATTGAGTCAAAGGTGCCACAAGATCCTGACCTTGACACTAAGTGCAGACTTGAGAGGACACCTATTACAACATCTGCTAGAGGACGAGTGGTTTCTTGAAGTACAATAGGAGATCCAGTCATAGAAGGCCCTTGTGGACAAGTTTATAGGTTATTCTCTAGAGGCATATGAGATCTTTAGACATTGACAATGCATCTATGTTCCCCATGTAGGTGATCTATGTATAGTAGTTTTATCAAAGGCTCATAGAGCACCTTATGCAACACACCTGGGGGTGAAGAAGATGCATGTTGATTTGTGATAGTTGTATCACTAGGTGGGCATGAGACAAGATATTGCAAAGTTTGTTGCTTGATGTCTTGAGTGCCAGAGGGTCAAGGCTAAGCATCAGTATCTCGTAGGGCTTTTGTACCCTCACGAGATACCAAAGTGGAAATGGAACACCATTTCCATGGATTTTATAGTTAGTCTACCTATGTCATCTCATCTCCATGATGCCATCATGGTGAGAGTTGACAAGATGACCAAGGTGACACACTTCTCATTGGTATGCATGATGTATAATGCACTTGCAGTGGTGAGCGTCTTTTTGGATGACATTATGTGATTACATGGGGTTCCTCGCCACATTATATCTGACAGGGATTCAGTGTTCACATCAGCCCTTTAGAGGGCATTACAGTAGGCGTTGGGCACTTAGCTCAACTTTAGTTCTGCTTATCACCCTGATATAGATGGCTAGACAGAGAGGGTGAACCATGTGTTAGAGGATATGCTCCACATGTACGCGATGGACCACCAGTCTAGATGGGAGTATCTATATCTAGTTGAGTCTGCCTATAATAATGGGCATCATAGCTTATTGGGTACGCCTCCTTATCAAGCCTTGTATGACATACCTTACAGGACACCACTAAGTTGGGACCGCATAGAGGACAAGGTTGCTATTAGGCCAAAGTTGATGCAGGATACGGAACAACAGGTGATCTTGATTAGGCAGAGACTATAGGAGGCACAGGATTGATAGAAGAAGTATGCAAATACCAAGAGGTTGGATCAGAGCTTCTCGATCCATGACAGAGTTTTCTTAAGAGTGTGGCCGCATAAGAGTCCAATCTATTATAGAAAGGACTTTAAGCTTGCATCGAGGTTTGTTGGGCCTTTCAAGATTCTGGAGTGGATAGCACCTGTAGCCTATTGTCTATCCTTGCCACCTAGCCTATCGCGCATCCACGATGTGTTCCATGTGTCTATTTTGTGATGATATATATTTGATCTATCTCATGTCTTGGACTAGAGTTCTCTATAGGTAGATGTGGATCAACAGTTGGCTTTGGAGCCAATTTTCATATTGGCTCATCAAACACTGGGCCTTTGAGGTCGAGAGATAGACTAGGTTAGGGTTTAGTGTGATAGATATGACAAGGTCATGGCTACATGGGAGGATGCAGGTAGATTTGAGGACACTTTATCCTAACCTCTTTGATGAATTCCAGGAGGAAGTTGAGTCTTAGGAGGGAGGATGTGAGTCTATTTAATTCATTCCTATATTTTGCTTATATTGCATTTATATTTTGATGACATATGGACTTTGGGACTATTGATCTCATTTTGCAGACCTTCAAGATTTATTTCTTATGCTATGATTGGATTAGATAGACTATACTATGATGTTGATTATGGTTTACATGTTAGATTTCATTTGAAATTATAATGTTATGTGATCATTTGATTTTGATGAAATTTAAATGTTAGTTTTCAAGAATGAATTATTATGCAATCCTGATATTCAGTTGATGATTAGAAATGCAGTAGATAGTAAATTTTATCGATGATGTTATGTATTGATTATTGAGGATTTGATGATTTTGTGACATTGTGTGTTGTATTCTTTCTTTCACTTAGGCTATCATATCCATGTGTTATTAATATGTTTTTGTAAGTGTGCAAATGATTTTCCATGCCACAAAAAATTGGAGATCATCCCACACCCTTATGTGAATTCTGTGTAAACTAATCTAATCTGAAGAGGGACTAAGGTCTTCTATGTATTGCATGATGATTTTTCGTGATGTCAAATTTTGATGTCCCTTCGATTAGGTCTACTCCTTTTAATTGATTTAAATTATGGTATTGTGAAATATGTGTTTGATTTGGCACATTTTAGTGCTTTTTGTTTTTTATGGCCTTTTTATTTGATTTTATGCTACCTAAGTTATTTATTTTGGGCTAATTTTGATCCTAGGTTGTACCCCTAGGGTCTAGGGTCCACTTGAGCATGCTAAACCCTAAGGTAACCTCTATCTAGTCACTTTAACCTCACACTAAAGTAAAGTGACGAAATTCAAATTTTGGAAGAAGTGGTGGATGGGTCAAGCATTCAAACATGACTTACTCCTCCTTCAAAGGCCTTGGTTCCCTTTCCTTGAATACTTGGGTAGTCTTTAAGACTCCCAAGTGTGTGAAACCCATCTCCAATGCTCACACATGTGTGAGAGCATCTTGGAGTGAATGGGATTTCTTTGGAGAATAGGACTATGACAAGTGTCATATCTTATCCTCTTAGAGTCCACCTTTTGAGATTCCTCCTCTCTACCTTTTCTCTCACACATTTGTGAGAGCACATGGAGAGGGTGAGGCTTGGTGGGATGGGAGAGTGACATTTGTCATGTTGACATTCCATGGAGATTGCAAGTTGGTTGTGAGAAGGAAGGAGAAGGTGACATGTGTCACCTTCTCATTCCTCAAGGCTCTTGAGAAGAGCCTATAATACTCCCTCTTTGAGAGAGGGAGAGGGTTCTTCATTTTCACTTATTTTCTTTTATGATTCCTTTTTAGGCAGTTAGCTAGATTTGGAGACTTGGAGGCAAGAGTTGGAGGAGTTGGAAGGCTCTACATCAAACCTCTTCCATTATTAGGCTTTGATAGTTAAGATTCAAGGCTTGAAGCCTTTCCCATGTATTTAAATTTCATTGTGTGATTGTGGTTTTGAGTGTTTGCATTTTTTTTGTTATGTGGGTATTTGTATGAGACTCTCTATTTTTGGAGAGCTCATCATGTATGGGGTGGGAGAGGAGTGAACCTCCTCGAGGTCACCCTCTTGATGTATGTGAGATCTTGATAGGTTTGAGAGAATTTAGAGGAGTATGGAGTTATTTGATATGGCATGAGTGCCTATGAGCTTTTTATTGAGAAGACATGAGTGCCTTGGAGTTGTAATTCATTATTTTGTGGTGTTTAAGGCTTCAAGCTTTGTTTGGAACATTATGAGATTTTGGGTTTTAGGAGTACACCTCTTGAGTAGAGAGTTGTCCACTCTCCTACCCCCTAAATCCATTCCCCATGGATTTTGTTGTGTGTTAAACTTGGCTGGGTGTTCTTGATTTTGAGTGTATTTGTTCATTGTATGTGTTGTGAATCTCCAGGTGAGGATGGTCTCCAAGATCGGGGGTGACCCCTTTTTGGGTCTATGGTAGGGTGGAGAGAATTTTGGTGGAATTGGATAGATTTTTCCTTATTTTTTATGGTAGGTTTGAGCATATGAAGCTTGGAGGGAGTTTAATATTTTTTGTGTTTTGTGGTATATGGCTATTTGAGAGCCATGGCCAAGAAGCCTCATTGTAAAATTTCTATATGACATAATGAACTCTCTTATTGGGTTGTATAAGAAATATTTCTATGTTCATGGTTGTTGCTTTATGGGTTTTGTTGTTGTGTATTTCAGTGCTCTCCCCCAAGAAATAAGATATTAATTCTCTATCTTTATTGTTGGTGCAAATTGTATATGTTGTTGCTTTGTGGTTTTGGTTGTTCAAAAGAAAAATATAGGTTGCTACATGGTTACAAAAGTATATATATATATTCTTTTATAACCATATATATATATACAAGGTATAGCTTTCTAGTTATAGATACAAAATCTATGCTGCTTAAATTTGAAAATGAGTCACTATGCTTGCTGTTGAAAGTTAGTGAATTTGGATTTTTCTATTTATAGGAAGTTAGTTTTGCCAATATGTATGTAGAAGAAAAAAAAGACACAACCAAAAAAATAGAAATGGCTTATAGTTTATATATATAATGCATTTTGGGTACATCACATTAATTTTTTTTATGGACTGATGAATATATATAAAAAAACACATAAACAAATATTATTAAAGAGCAAATCACAACCATTGAATATGGCATTGGAGCCCTAAATCTCGGCAGTGCCTTTGTGGTTGAAGTAGCATAGGAGGGGCGCCAGCTTAGCCACCGCTCTTAATAGTGTTTTTTTAGAGTTTAGGGGGGGGGGAGAGTATAACCTCCCATCTGCATTTCTTCATCAGTGGTCAGGGCTGCCACTACCCCACCACCATCGCCTTGAGTTGTTTGGTGCCTTTGTGCCTTCATTCCCTGTTACCTCCTCCACCACTGACAGTGATAAACCCTGTTAGCACCTAACCTACATTTTTAACACTATTTTATTTATATATATTTGTCTTCTAGATTTTTCTTCAAATAAAGAAAATAATAATAAATTTACTTGAAAATGAAGAGAGGAGATAAACAAAACAATTTATAGTGTATATACCTCGGTGTTTTCATCCATGGTTACCCTATTTTTCAAACCTTCAAGTAGAATAGAGAGAAGAAAGGAAAATAGAGGAGAGAATGAAAAGAAATTAGGGTTAGAAGGAAAATGAAAGAAAACCAAGTGATAGAATATAATAGAATTAGGGTTCTTTGTATAAGAAAATGATATTTTATTTTGGGCATTTAGGGTTGCTAGAGGAAATTATATTTTTAATTAATTTCATTATGTGCATGTGAATTCTTGTTTTTTTACCTCCACTCATTTATTTTAAGATTAAATAATGGGGGAATAATTTATTGCCTTTTAGACTTGCTCTTGGGAATATTTTTAATTGTGTTTCTATTTTATTGCTATGATATTATTAGTTAATTGGGTTAATTTAAACCTAGGCCCTTTTAATTATTTTAATAGAAAGATGTGGAAAAATTATTAGGGGAATTTTATTCAATTGAGACCTTTATATTACTTGAATTGTAATTAAATATAAAGAATGGAATTTTTTTATTGCTAGGCTAATATTAGAGTTGGGGGTAAAACAAATTATTTTATTCGATTGTCGTTTTGTTCAAGAAGGGGATGTTGAGTTAACTTAAGGTTAGGTAGATTTATATTTTAATCAATTTCTTGTTATGGCTTAGCTAGGGAAACTCTTTTAAAATTATTTTCTATCAATGCTAATAAGAAGTTATGCTGCCAGATTTTTTTGAGATTTAGCATGATTATTTAAGTATTTTAATTATGCATTTAATTAGTACTTTAATTATTTTATACATTATTATGGTTTAGAAAAATTTGTTTAATCTCTTTATGCTATACATTTTAGGGATTGTATTTTGACACACATTGTCGAAATCCCTCCACTTCATTTAGGTTAAATCTAGGGTTAGTTCCTAGTTGGGAATTTGACACGCTATCTACATTGCACAACCCCCTTAGTAGGCTTCATCTCGCATGGGTTGCAAAGGGTATTCGCATTACCATGATGTTTGAATGACTTGTTATGCCTTGGTGCGTATGTCACCAAGCACGCGGATGCATGTGATGTGGTTTCTAGGGATGCATGGAAATATTTTTAATATTTCGTGTCATGACCACATGTCAAATGTGGACATGACACGTGTGTTGTGTGTTGTGACCATATGGGAAATGTGGTGATGCCATCTTTCAATTTTTAGCTAGCTAATCTATTTCTCAACTGCATTCAAAGGTCTTTGACCTAGAAAATTAAATCAAATAAGTGGAAACCAAAATATGCCATTCACCCAATCATGAGGTTTATCCAATCAAAAGCCAAATATGTATATTTCATAGAATTCAATATGATGATTAGTCTCCACATTAAGAAAAACTACTCCTATGCTACAGTTGACACTTGAAACATAAACAAAGAAGAATGTATTGATTTGAGCCTCCTTTAACATTAGGCAATCAGCCATTTGGGAGATAATTTCCAATTTTGTTCTCTAAGAATTAAATTACTCTAGGATCCTTGTAAATTGCTTGTTGCAACATCTCTTCCATGACAACTTGGAAGTAAACAACAACCAATGATATATTTCCCTCAAAATGTTTACAACTCATCACCATGATCAACTGAGCCCATAGAACTAACAAATGATCAATGGTAAAAAAATGTCCAATGGCATAGCCAAAATAGTCACGAAAATCAAAACTTAACTAAAATCCACCAATCTAAACCAAAAATAACACAAAAATGAATGTGATGCAGACTCACCATCAACCACAACAACACTACCACACCTAAAAAACACAACTAAAACAACAACTAAATTATAAGAAAATAAAACTGAATTAACCATTCTTTTTGGGTGATGTAGGATTGCATATATGCTCGGGTGCTCATGCACCAGTCATGGTCAATATTTGTCTCTATATCATGAAGACTTGTTATTACAAAAGTTGAGAGAGATGATATAATAGGTAAATTTGTTGTTGTTGTGTCACAGGGTAAGTTAGAAAAACTAGGTCTCAATCTAATAAGGGTATTGGAGGGACAAGATTGAGCCATTTTAGTGTTTCTCAAACTTCACTAAATGATGTTATCAGAATGTGAAGATTGAGTGGTGAAGCCAATAAAAAAATAGAGGCTTCAGACCACACAATCAAATGTAATGAGAAGATGTTTAAATGCTAAGGAGCATCCAGTTCACCAAAATGTAAAAGAGGAAAAATAACATTTGAGCTAAGATGTATTAGCTAAACAATTTTTCACTACATTCACATTAGGATTATACTAGTTTTTTTATTGCTTAAAAAAATTATTTTACAATCCCAACACTGCTTTCAATAAACAAAATGAACATTTTTTCTTACGATAAATGAAATAGATGCTACAAAAGTGCTAATTATTGAAAACTAGAAAGTGATCTACATATTTTTGTTAAAAAATTGGAAATAGGAAAATGAGAAGAACCTAGTATTAGATCGAGGAAGCCATTTTCTAGGATGCTAGAACATCATGAAGACATTTGTGCATTGCACTATAGTCTAAAAAGTGTTAAAAATAGAAAACCTCAATTTAGATATTGATTATTTCACACAACATGCATAATATAGGACAATGGCAACTTTGAGCAACTACTAGGTGATTAAAATAATATAAAACTAAAGGGGTGTTACTATTATGTTTGAAACAACTAAGTGAAATAACAAAAATGAAGAGGGAAGATCGACAAAACCAACATATAATTGAAATCTTGTCTCTTAAACCTATAAGATGCAAGAAAATGAGAAAAAAATTGGGGCTATTTGGGGGCTTGTCTTTAAGTCAATCCTCTATGTTAGGAAATTTCAACCTTTAGAAATAGACAATACAAAGAAATATCAGGAAAATAAGTGTGTTCTCTTATGTTCTAAGTGTATCTAGAAATTAATAATAGTGACAATGGTAGAAATAAGAATACAAAAACTATTCTACTCCAACTAGATAAAATTAGTGTGAGCTAGAAAGAGATATAAAAAATGAAGGAACCCAAGAAATGATACACAAACACAAGTGGATTGCACAAAAGAAAAGAGAGTAAAAATAGAACAAAATCATCTCAAAGACATAGATGAGAACTACCCAACCAATAACATAGTTGAAGGAAGAGCCTAGTAAATCTAGTAGTTCCACAAAACCCTATGAAGGCATAACAATTCAAAAGATGATTAGATGAGATTGAAAATCACAACACAAGTTTGTGCACACTATAGAAATCAATAAATATTACCAAGAATTCTAGTAAGAATTCTTAGGAATGTGAGAACATACTAGAATCAACAATTAAGTTGCAAGATGTTCTTCAAGATTAGAAAGAGATAATTCAAAAAGTGTATCTTGGAGGGAGAAAAGGGGAAGGTAGGTCAAAAAAAGTCATTTAAGGGTCACAAAGGCATTACCTAAGATCCTGCATGTTGTGGAAGATGGTAAGTAATGCTTAATTTTGATCACTTGGTGTTAGATAGGATTGGGATGCCAACATGTCAAGTTGATGTATGTGCTAACTTCTAATGTCTAAGTGAAATTAGTTTCTAAACTCTTAGAATACCTTGCAATATCCAAAGGATTATGACATTTAAGCCAAATTTCACATAAAATACACATAACAATTAAAATAAAATATTTTGTGGGTTAGAAAAGGCTCAGGTAGGGCCGAAAATGGACTTATAACATGCTAGGGGAGCGGACACTAGAATGAGCAAAAAACATAGCATGAAAAATATAAGGGTATGCAATTTTCTCAATTATATTTAGCCCACACTCTAGTAGGCTTATGACCATTGGTGATATTCTATGCTAAAATACATAAAGGAAATAACACAAAAAAGTTACCCAAAAAGGGTATTGTAGAGGTTGTGGGGAGTTGTTTGAGTGGAGGAATCAAGACCCTAGACTAAAAACCTTTAAGACCACAATATAAGGTAATAAGAACATGTGCAAAGGGCAATTTCAAAATCACATATATATAGAATCTACACAAAAGAAGATGAGATCTAATATTACTTTGTTGAAACATTAATGTTAGGAAATCATATAATCTGGTGCACTTTAAAACATAAACCTAAACAATCATACACAAAACATACAAGAAGGAGAAGGAGAACATAGATAGAAGATATTTCTAATGTTTTATTGCTAGAAGGATGTCAAGTATGGTTCTAGGGATAGCACATTGTGAGGGCTATGAACCACACTAAACCTCTTTGAATCATCAGAAATAGCAAAATGCATTTCTAGGTGACTCACAAGTACCAAAAATTAGAAAAAATGGAGCACAATTGGCTAGCATTATGTTAGTAGGTGGCTCACATATAAAAACAATATTAGGGATTACATGGACTAGCATTGCTAGGTAATCTTGATAAGGGTGATCAATCTAAGCAAGTGCATCTACATAGGACCATGGATACTAATGCTATAGGGAGTGAACACTATAAGGGGTGTGCCATCAATGTGGTGCATGTATATTTGGAAACTACAAAATATGCTCTCAGCATAAATAATTGCATAATTCAAAAGTATGCAATTGGTTTCAAGGTAGAGTGAGGGGAAAGAGGTGAAATGGATTTAGTAAATACATATGAAGAGATATGTTCCCAAATACATCCTCAAGAAGAGGTGTTGTTGATGAGGGTCGTTGCAGTCCTCATCATTTAATTTTAATAATATCAATCCAAGGTGTTGTCCATGGCTATATTTAAAAGGGAGAAGGAATAACTTGCATGGCAGTCTTTTCTACAGAAGGGATTTAACAATTGCATGAAACAAACTGGGTTTAAAATATACTAAAAAAGACAACTTGATTTAAGGAAAGTAATAACTTGAATAGCTGATCTAATTCTAGAATAAAGGAACAGCTAAAGGAATTTTGAATAAACAAATTGCATAGCAGCAAAGCAACTAAACAAACTAAGAAATGTAGTCCCTGCCCTTTGGTTGGAGTGGGCCCTTACTCCTTCCTCCGGAGAGACTAATCAATTCCAGCAATCAACAAATAGGTAGAACAATTTTCTTTATAAAAAATCTTCAAGATCCAAATTACATGCTGTTGTAAAATAACAAAGTTCTTCTTTCCTTCAAAAATAATTCTTTTACAACTTCGCCCTTTTTTTTATTCTACGCCATAGTTCTTTATATATAACTATGGTTATTAAATTCTAATTGAGAGTCTCTCTAGAGTAGAGAACTTATTCATGCAGCTAACTAAACTAATTTATCTAGTTAACTAAACTTATTCATTTAGTTAACTAATTATACAATTGTTGATTACAAGGCAAAACATGCAGTCTTTTAGAAAGACATGCAATGACACTAAGTGTGTATTCTTTGCATGGAATAATTACTCATAATTAGATCCATTAATTTAGGAGTAATTATAGTGAATCAATCCTTTAGAAAATCTGAGAGTGTGTGTTGGTAGATTGGAAGAATTCACAACTTCATAAAGTATTTCTAGAACATCTCCAGAGCTTGTGGAATAGTCAACTTCTGTCATAAACTGCTCATTTAATTTACTAGATATCCTCAAATGATTTCTAGGTTTTGTTCCCCTCACTTTCAGCTTTCTGGATATTTTGAAATTCTAAATTTTGTTAAGAAACAAGAGAGATATCATAGTTTTACTGAAACTAGTTTTCTTGACTTTTTTGTTCTGCGTCTTCGCGTTCCGTAACAGTCAACTTATATCATTAACCATTTATTAATTTTAATGAATCTCTTCAAAATACCTTCATAGATCTATTCCTCTCTCTCTTTAAGCTTTCTGGATCATTTTAAAATTTTGATTTTTGTTAAGAAATGAGAGATATTACAGTTTTACTGAAACTGCATTTTTTACTTCTGCATCTCTGGTGCTCTGTGCATCTCCGGTGCTCTGTACATCTCTGGAGCTCTATCCATCTCCGGTGCTCTATCCATCTCTGGCGCTCTATGCATCTTTGGAGCTCTGTCCATCTCTGGAGCTCTGTACATCTCCAGAGCTCTGTGCATCTCTGGAGCTCTGTCCATCTCCAGTGCTCTGTAATTCTGAAACTCTGCAACTTAACATAAAATAGACTTTCTCTTCACTTTATTGATAAAATAAATGTTGATATCAAGGTGAACATGTAATATCAAGATAAACTCATGCATGGCATTGTTCGTTGCATTTAGACAAGTTTATTTGATATTTAGCTACAAATCTTCAAATCCATACTCAAGTGCACTTCAAAAACTGATTTAATGAAGAGAAAATATTTGCTTTTATTTGACTAAAGATGAGACACTTTATGGTCTTATCAGTTGTTGTCTCTTAGATTTGCACCCTTGCTACTTGGCAATCTAGAGAAACATGGAATCTTTCTAGATTTGTGGGTCACCTGTGTTGGAAAGAACCTCCAGAGAAGGTCAGCTTCCTATTGATACTCCACCTATATTTCTTGTACTAAAGTCTTTGCAGAGAAAAGGATAAGAAGGATTGCATAAAAATGAAACCTACCGTCTATGGTGATGCACCAAAAGATCATCAGAGACTACATAGAACTGACACACTACAGAACCAGTAATAATAAGGCTCCCTTACACAACCCAACAAATCATAATCCTTGCATCATTACTTTGTAAGGAGGCTAAATAACAATAATTCTACAAAGGAGAAAGAGGTTTTCTCACTACTAAAAACTAATTGTTATTCCTTGCACATCTCACAACCTGCAAAAATATGTATCCCTGCATAAAGGCACCAACATGAAATATAGATCCAAGGACAAAGAACATCACAAAGATCTGCACTAACACTGAGGACACACAATATCAGAAGAAATGGGAAGGTATAAATTGCTTATTACTACTAAAAAGGGTGTTGTAATGCTGAATATCTTTGAAAATGGGTTACAAGACTGTTCACTTCTGCAAAAGAACTCAGAAAATTATAATGTACAGAGTAGTGAATAGCAAGAACTAATGAATAATGAACAAGGGAGAAGACTATATACTTCCCAAACAGCTGCCATAAGATAAACATGAGCCCTCTCCATTTTCATGGATGTCATAAATATCCCCAAAATATCTATCTAAAGTTCTCCAAAATGGGTTCTCAATGCAAAAATGGTCAAGGCACGCCATCAAGTATCATAAAGGCACCTAAAAATGTCTTTGAATGCCTTTAAATGATCTTTTTTTGTTCCATAACTCCTGCCCCTGTTTGTCAACTCCACCCTGTAGCATCATAAATGTCTGATATTTTCCCAATACATGACATAAATCAACATTTTTTGTATTTAATTAACATTTGACTAAGTGATTTATAATTACATCACCTTAGTTAATGTTTTACAATCCAAAATTTATACAAACCTATGTAGAAAAATGGCATTTAATACATAACATTTAATTCCCTGATTTTGCATGATTTACGGTCAATTAAATGTCGTGAAAGGACGACAAAGTAATCAACAAGACTTACTTTGTCATTTGTGATAAATCTGCCTAACGTTGGCTCTTTTCACTTTTATTACAAATGATAAAGTAAGTCATACTTCATTACTTTATCATTCGTTTACAATGTTTAATCTATCTCTAGATTATGCAAAAAATGACATACAAAACATCCATAGCTCCTAGGAAAAATGACATGACTCTGCACATCTGTACCATATCTCACATCTCATAGCATCATAACAAAACGTTCTCACAACTCCTAGCCATTTCCATTTTCGCATACATTTCTATCAACATGATGCGAGGTTCAAGGAAATATATTTTAAGAATGACCCTTATGACTCCCATCAAATGTTGTTCATTCACCACTTACCCTTTATCACCTTATATCTCCCAAAACACACCACCATGCCTTAGCTTCCACTTCATCCACCATGTAGTCATACTATGACATGTCTTGGAGATATAACATCCAGCCTTGTGTTTCTCCTAATGCATTTGACCTATCTTTGAAAAAGAAACAAAAAGGTAGAAAAACTCATGGTCCCATGTGTATGTGATTCCTAGGTCTTAAGACTTCCAAAAGTATTTACCACGGGCCACCAAGGGATAGAAATGGTTTGCAAACAAAAGTTAAAAAGGACAAAAATGAAACTAGGTCTATTCGACCCCCTTGAAGAGGAAAAACCTAAAAAGCATTTCATTTGCATTTTATTCTTGCTGTTTGAACTTGGTCGCCACCATGCCTGTAGGGTTTGGAAGGCAAAAGAAGTCTGAATATGGGTCATTTTTCTAAGGAAAATGTGAGGTAAGTTGTTCCTCACTAAGATTTGACCTCTTCTAGTTGATTTTGGGCCAATTCTGGCCCTTTATGGTTGCGAATTTACTGGCTTTTTGGTGCATTTTCTATGGTTTTGATTGCCGACTTCCTTCATTGCATTTGTTTTGCTATGTGAGGCCATTCTGGAAGGTTACTGAGGAAATTGTAAGACTGAGCTCTATATCACTGTATGGAGTCTTTTGGAGATATTCCTGTAGCCTTTTATAACTAATAGACTACTATTTTGCATAGTAACTATTCTCTAGTTACAATCATGCTATTTTTTTATTGTCACCTTATATATTACGAAGGTCTTTGTGCAGTTCATGACTGGCTTCTGGTCTATGACTGTGATTGTAGCAGTCATGCTATATGCCCTTGCTCATATATCTTTAAGAAACCCAAAAGAGTGATTAGCTACAAATTAAACCACTGATAGAGTTTGAGATCTCTGTACTACTCATTACATTCCTTCTAGGGTATAGTAAGTCTTAAGATTGAATTTTAAATGGCCTGTTAAACTTGAGTTTTGTCAAATCTTTCCATTCTACATAGTAATAAATCATTGCATTAACTCTTTGACTATTCATGTTTCCTTACTAGCTGATAGACTTGTGATTATCTTACTAGTTGGCAGACCTTTCTTCCTTTGTTACTTGGACTTCGTCATGCTACCATCACTTTGCCCTCAAGATCACTACCTCTTCAATGACTACTTTCAAGCATCTTAAATCCATACCTTAGTGATAAACTTCTTGCATGTTCTTGGAATGTTGGATCTCTCGGACAGTGTGCAGACCTACTTATAAGAATGATGATCCTTAACACTATCTTGGAATAGGGTCAAGATCTCTTATGATACCCCTGCACCTTTTCTTCTTACAACTGATAGCTCTAGGATAGTCATCCATTGACTGTCACAAAGTCTTAGTATGATTGTATTTTTGTCATTGTCCTCTCCTTTTGCATAGTCCCTCCATGAGAACTTTTGAGTTTAAGTAGGGCATAGATGAATTCTCACTAAACCCCAACATATATCATGCAAAATAAGCCTACACAATATCTTTTTCAAAATTCTAGGAGGTTGACATCATATCTTCTAACCTTATGGAGCAAGCATTTTCCTTGTTTCCTTTTATGTCCCTACCTATAGAATCTTCTTCAGACTGTTGCTCCAAGACTACTTTCTAGTAGTTGTATCTATCCACTTTTATATAGCAATCATCTAGTAGTGACTATTCTTTCATTTTGTAACAGTCACCTGATGACTATTTTTAACTTGCATAAACTTCCATATTGTATGACAATCACTTGTGGTTGTAGTAGACCTCTTGAAATCTTGTTCAAGAGCTTTGTCATGAAGTTGACCTCTTCTTTACCTGTTGCATGCAAATCTTGTCCTGCAGTAGTAGATCCTTTACCATTTCTTTCTATTAGTTTTAGTTCATTGACTCTACCTTTCAAATCCTCTATAAATTCACTTGTCACAACACTATTCAACTCATCCACACTCCATACAGAGGTTTTCAAACTTTATAGTCAGTTGGTATGGATGAAATTGTAGGGACATACGATGGACTTTACTTTATGAGGTCTTCTAGATGCCTTCCAGACTTAGTCTCTGTTTCCTATGATCATTTCATACTTGTGGAAGAGATATACATTCTTTTACTTACTCTTTAAGATCAATGCATCTTAAGTTCATGACTGAAAAAGAGGTTTAAACTCACTATCATCTTCTCAGCCCCTTTGATAGGCCTAGGGATCATTGCAACTTTTCATTATATTTTCCTTCTATATGTGACTGCCCCATGATTGTTTATTGTCATCTGTCCTACAATGACTGAAACCTCTTGACAGTTAACTATTGTCCATTTATTATTATAGTATACTGCTCCCTATATGCTATTACAACACTTATTGTTGTTCATCTCTTTCTATGACTGTCTTTTTGCTATTGTGCTTGAAACCAATTTGCTGCTCTATCTTTCAATAGTTGACTGTTGTTAGCATGCAGTCATTCTGAGCACAAGATGTTGTTTCTAGTTTACCTCTGACAGATGGATTTATTGGACAGTCATTTAATTATTCTGAACTATCTGATGCTATGCTCAATGAGAAGATTATCCCTATTCCTTATTGCATATACCATTGTCTTCTTGTTGTAGCACTCATGCACTTCTTGTGACTTTGCATCTTTGTTTCTGTAAGTTCTCTTATGACTGTCTTCACCTTCCTAGCAGTTTGTCTTGCATTTGTATATGGCATATGAAATGTTTTCCGTAAGAACTATGAGCTAGGCGCAACCCTTGTGGGAGACACATTTCCTCCACTCATAATGTAACCTGATGAATCAAATAGAAACATAATTACATCTGTATCTACACATGAAACAAACTTATTAGAAAATAAATGCATGTTTTGGATGTGTTTGATGACTGATTGTTCTCTAGGACATCCAGGGTATACATTTCTTGTTTATTTCAATTGAGGAATAGTTTATACATGTATGGTATCTTGTTCATGTATGATTTGGGACCATTCATTTCTTAGATCATTGCTCTAACACCGTTGTTGTTGCCAGATGCAGGAACTAGAGATGACATGAAGCTAGGAAGGACAAAGATGACTTAGGGTGACAGGACAACATACCAAAACTAGAACCAGTCATTCTCAGGCAATGACTGGCCTCTGACTCTACATGCAAATTACTTTATTTACTTATTCATGTATAGATTGTTCTTCTATTGCATTGAATAAGGTAGTTAACCTCACAGCTTGTGTGAGATGATGAACATTTTACATTCAATAAATATTATTTATTTTTTAGAAAGGGTTTTGGATAAACCCTTCTTATGTTACATGCACTTGGATAAATGCAATAAACTAATAAACATAATCTCTTGAATTTTTTTATTTATGCACTTGAATGTAATGTATGAAGGACTAGATGAGATGTACCTTAGAAGTTTTGAATCAAAACTCTACCTAAATGATCCGTAGTGAAATTTAGGTAACATCTTTGGCGACATCTACTATATGTTTGCCTACTAAACATCAGACCAGTTGCCTGAAGCTTAACCATTGGGCATAGATTCACACATACTTGACAAAACTTGAAAAACACCTCCTTCCATTGCTACAACTAGCTTTAGACTGCCATCTTTTCTAATTCATCAAGTGCATGGCTATGGTTGGTGATAGTGAACCAATAAAAATCACTGTTACTGATGATATGCATCTACTTGATGGGTTAGAAGGGGATAACCAATAGGAACACCTCCTTCATAAATTGTAGCAATTTATGACAGCTCTATGAGGGAGATAGGTGTGATGTGAGATAGTGAATACATGTGTTCACTATTTCATATGATGGTTGTCTATCCATACAGTTGTAATACATTACAACAATTTCAAACCTTGCACAACCAGATGCAAAAATAACTAACAATTGTGTAGAAACACACTTAGGGAAATGAAAACTGCCTCTAATCTAGTGTGTAGTAGCACTTATTCAACAACAGAAACTTAACCTACCCTACGTCTAACTAGCAGAGGTGTTGCTGAAACATGACCATTCATTGGTTCTTTGAAATAACTTCCCATCCTCAATAATTTACAATATATCACATACTCATGAGCAGCCTCAAGGAGGTGAATAATTGACAAAAGTATAACCAACTATTGTAATGAGCTTTGGAGAGAGAAAACAAGTCCACCTACATCATGATTTTTATCATGCTTGCTATTGTTTTGAGGCATATAGGTAGACTGGACAAGCTGCTCCTCAATTTCAATCTTCTCCTCAAGTGCGAGCATGATTGTTAACACCTTGTTAGGCCTAACTTGAGCTAGATGTCTGATAGGACATCCATTTGAACTGATGAACCTTAATCTCTCTTTACTAGCTTCTAGCTTATGTACTTCTGATTCCTCATCTTGTTGATTGGAATGCCCCATTTGCAGTGTAAGATTTCCTTCCTCCAAAGATGTTTCACCTTCTATCTCAATTTCAATCTGATATGGAAGAGTTGGTTCACATGAATGTAATGAAGGAATGCTTGCCTCCTTGATCTGAACAGGCTGATTGCATGCTGCTGGCTCACATGATGCTAGCTTATCATTGATGTTAGAGAAAAAAACCTCAATGATCCCTAAAAACATGTTCTCATCTAACTCATGACTTTGCATTAAATCTAGATGAGCTTTGTCATTCTGCTCATGAACCATCTTTTCCTCATGTTCATTTTCATCCTTTAACCACCCCAAGACTTGATTATCACATTGATTGTCTTCTGTCAGCAACTCATCAGATTGTTTGACCTTTTCCTACTCATTCAGCTTGATAAAAATATGGGAGTTCATTGAATAAAAACATGAAATCATTACTTTTGATATCTTTTTCAAGCTTCTCAACATGCTGTCCTGACTGATCATGTTCATTTTCTTCTTGTAAGATGTCTAATTTTTCCTCTTTTTATCACATATAGGTTTGTGAAAAGTAGGTTCTTCTTTTATCTTAGGAAACACAATCTTTTGTCCACTAAACTAGTTATCTTGATAGACAATAGGTCCACCTAGACAAAGACAGATAGTAAAAGGATAGGAAGGATGATGTGACAAGGAAACCTGAAGAATTGGCTTGGTCTCTTGTAGATATATAGGTTATTCTTGTTCAAGTGTAGGTTCTTTCAGTGGATGAGACCCTCTAAAACTTGGAATATTTAATTCAGGAGAGTTAGGAGACTCACCTTGCTTGAAGCTTGGTATTCTAAACTTGGAAACCTCTTCTTCAAAGAATGGATTTGGAAAACAAATAGCTGATTGAGTCTCCAACCTTGGGAATGGAGCCAACAAAAGCCTCTTGTTCTCTTCTTTTGCTAGCTAGATGCTAGAGTATGGTTCCACTTGTATGTTTGGTGGAGGGTCTTCACAGGGTGAACAAGATGGCCCTTTCCAACTTGGAACCTTAAAGGCAAAAGGTTTCCTGAAACTTGGAATTTCATACATTGGAGAAGGTTCATTGGTAGGCTCAACTTGACCTATAGTGTGGATTTTCATGAGATTAAGAAGAGGAGAAGGGTTTTGAAACCTGAGCTATTAATTGCCTTATTTGCTCTTCCTTAGCAGTAATCTTCCTACTCAAGCATTCCTCTTCATACATTTGTGTCTCCACCTCTCTCTAATGAATATAAGCTTGATAAGGAAGCTCCTCCTTCTGCATACTATACTCCTGCTCCATTGTGATAGACTCTAATCTCCTTTGCAAGTTTAATGCTACCTCCCTAATACTGATGTTGTTAACATCTTGAGGTTGATTAAGAGGGTAGTTATGCTGGTCATGAGTGAAACGAACTTCTTGCAAATGGCTATAGGCGTGGATAGGTTCCCAAGAAAGCTGAGCAGGGGTGGGAGGGTGGAAAGCATGATGATTATGTTGATAATCCGTTGTTGGTGGGTTATTCAGGACAAAACCAATAGCATATTCTACTTGGTATGGCTAATAAGAAGTGGCATAAGCAGGATTTTCATGGAATGGAGGGTTATAAAAACTATCTTCACTAAAAGAAAACATTATGCAACATCAAATCATCTATAAATTCATGAAATGTTCACAAGGCTAACAAATCAAGTTAGATTTTTAGTAAAATAAGTACATACTGGCACTTGTCTTCTTGAAACCAGTGGTTATTTCTTTCCAGAGTCACCAGGTGTGTAGAGAAAATGCCTCCAAAAGGCTAAAACTACTGCTCTACACACCAAACAGCAGTAACAAAAAGTATAAACTGGACTGAGAATCTATTTCACAATCCCACCAGGCGTGCCAAAAACTGTTGTCTCTCAAATTTGCACCCTTGTTGAGTTGCGTAACTTGGCAATCTGGAGAAACATGGGATCTTTCCACGTTTGTGGGTCACCTGTATTGGAAAGAACCTTCGGAGAAGGCCAGCTTCCTATTGATACTCCACCTATACTGATTGTACTAAAGTCTTTGCAGAGAAAAGGGTAAGAAGGATTGCATAAAAATGAAACCTACTGTCTATGGTGATGCACCAAAAGATCATCAGAGACTACACAAAACTAAGACACTACAGAACCAGTAATAATAAGGCTCCCTTACACAACCTACCAAATCATAATCCTTGCATCATTACTTTGTAAGGAGGCTAAATAACAACAATTTTGCAAAGGAGAAAGATGTTTTCTCACTACTCAAAACTGATTGTTATTCCTTGCACATCTCACAACCTACAAAAATATGGATCCCTACATAAAGGTACCAACATGAAATATAGCTCCAAGGACAAATAACATCACAAAGATCTACACTAACACTGAGGACACACAATATCAGAAGAAATGGGAAGGTATAAACTGCTTATTACTACTAAAATGGGTGTTGCAATGCTATATATCTTTGAAAATGGGTTACAAGACTGTTCATTTCTATAAAAGAACTCAGAAAATTACAATGTACAGAGTAGTGAATAGCAAGAATTGATGAATAATGAACAAGGGAGAAGACTATATACTTCCCACATAGTTACAATAAGATAAACATGAGCCCTCTCCATTTTTGTGGATGTCATAAATATCCCCAAAATATCTATCTAAAGTTCTCCAAAATGGGTTCCCAATGCAGAAATGGTCAAGACATGCCATCAACTATCATTAAGGTACCTAAAAATCTCTTTGAATGCCTTTAAATGATCTTTTTTTGTTCCATAACTCCTGCCCCTGTTTGTCAACTCCACCCTGTAGCATCATAAATGTCTGATATTTTCCCAATACATGACATAAATACATATTTTTTGTATTTAATTAACATTTGACTAAGTGATTTATAATTACATCACCTTAGTTAATGTTTTACAATCCAAAATTTATACAAACCTATGCAGAAAAATGGCATTTAAGACATAACATTTAATTCCCTGATTTTGCATGATTTAGGGTCAATTAAATGTCGTGAAAGGATGACAAAGTAATCAACAAGACTTACTTTGTCATTTGTGATAAATTTGCCTAATGTTGCCTCTTTGCACTTTTATTACAAATGATAAAGTAAGTCATAATTCATTACTTTATCGTTCATTTACAATGTTTAATCTATCTCTAGATTATGCAAAAAATGACATACAAAATGTCCATAGCTCCTAGGCAAACTGACATGACTCCGCACATATGTACCATATCTCACATGTCATAGCATCATAACAAAATGTTCTCACAACTCCTAGCCATTTCTATTTTTGCATACATTTCTATCAACATGATGTGAGGTTCAATGCAATATATTTTAAGAATGACCCTTATGAGTCCCATCATATGTTGTTCATTCACCACTTACCCTTTATCACCTTATATCTCCCAACACACACCACCATGCCTTAGCTTCCACTTCATCCACCTTGTAGTCATACTATGACATGTCTTGTAGATATAACATTCGGCCTTGTGTTTCTCCTAATGCATTTGACCTATCTTTGAAAAAGAAACAAAAAGGAAGAAAAACTCATGGCCCCATGTGTATGTGATTCCTAGGTCTTAAGACTTCCAAAAGTATTCACCACAGGCCACCAAGGGATAGAAATGATTTACAAACAAAAGTTAAAAAAGAAAAAAATGAAACTAGGTCTATTTGACCCCCTTGAAGAGGAAAAACCTAAAAAACATTTCATTTGCATTTTATTCTTGCTGTTCGAACTTGGCTGCTACCATGCCTATAGGGTTTGGAAGGCAAAAAATGTCTGAATCTAGGTCACTTTTGTAAGGAAAACGTGAGGTAAGTTGTTCCTCACTAAGATTCGATCTCTTCTAGTTGATTTCGGGCCAATTTTGGGCCTTTATGCTTGCAAATTTACTAGTTTTTTGGTGCATTTTCTATGGTTTTGATGGCCGACTTCCTTCATTGCATTTTTTTGCTGTGTGAGGCCATTCTAGAAGGTTGCTGAGGAAATTTCTATAGTTTTGGCAACAATAAATGGCAGAAAACAAAGGTAATTCGTTATTTGCTATTGTATTCTTTCATTTTTTGAATTTGCTACATTTTTGCTGCCTTGGGCCGCGATTCTGAGCATTTCTGAGTAATCGTTGTTTTGAAAAGAAATGAAAACTTTGTATTTTGATAGTGTTGAGGTGCATTTTAAAGAAAATTTGAGCATGTTGTTCTTGAAAAACTACACAAACCTTTATTTTCTCCTTTGTATCTACACGTCTCCTTCTGGCTCAAAATGAACTCGACCCAAGACAAAAACATGAAAAATGTCATTTTTGCTGTTATTTCTTCACTGAATATGCTAAAAGTCTCATTTTCTTCATTGAAGCAACTATATTCATGTTCTACAAGATGCATTTCTCAATGAAAAACTACAGATCTAGAAGAAAAGTTTATTTCTGTATAATATGCTTCTGTGCACTTGATATTATCATGCTCTTCCTTCTACTGGTTTTTCTTCTATCCAAATGTTGAAGAAGAAAGCAATCTCTAATAGTTTATCTTCACCTATATAGGATATATTTAAAAGGGCATGCATGGTTACAATGATTCTATTTTCATTCATACTGCTTCTAATGCTTCCTTGTAGAGTAAACAATGATAATCATGCTGATGATTGGTGTTTATTGCATTGTGTGAAATTCATTGTTCATTACAAAAGGCTATGATAGACCCCCTGAAACTGCTCTCATGATTGTACTTGAGAACTCCTCTATGTACTGGTAGTTTCTTTTGTTTGTATGACTATATGTAAAACTAAGCTCTATATCAGTGTATGAAGTCTTTTGGAGATATTCCTGTAGCCTTTTATAACTAATAGACTACTTTTTTACATAGTAACTATTCTCTAGTTACAATCATGCTATTTTTTTATTGTCACCTTATATATTACGAAGGTCTTTGTGCAGTTCATGACTGGCTTCTGGTCTATGACTGTGATTGTAGCAGTCATGCTATATGCCCTTGCTCATATATCTTTAAGAAACCCAAAAGAGTGATCAGCTACAAATTAAACCATTGACAGAGTTTGAGATCTCTGTACTACTCAATACATTCCTTCTAGGGTATAGTAAGTCTTAAGATTGAATTGTAAATGGCCTATTAAACCTGATTTTTATCAAATCTTTCCATTCTACATAGTAATAACTCATTGCATTAACTCATTGACTATTCATGTTTCCTTACTAGCTGACAGACCTGTGACTATCTTACTAGTTGGTAGACCTTTCTTCCTTTGTTACTTGGACTTCATCATACCACCATCACTTTGCCCTCAAGATCACTGCCTCTTCAATGACTACTTTCAAGCATCTTAAATCCATACCTTAGTGATAAACCTCTTGCATGTTCTTGGAATGTTGGATCTCTCAGACAATGTACAGACCTAGTTATAAGAATGATGATCCTTAACACTATCTTGGAACAAGGCTAAGGTCTCTTATGATACCCCTGTACCTTTTCTTCTTACAACTGACAGCTCTAGGATAGTCATCCATTGACTGTCACAAAGTCTTAGTATGACTATATTTTTGTCATTGTCCTCTCCTTTTGCATAGTCCCTCCATGAGAACCTTTGAGTTTAACTAGGGCATAGATGAATTCTCACTAAACCCTAACATATATCATGCAGAATAAGCCTACACACTATCTTTTTCAAAATTCTAGGAGGTTGACATCGTATCTTCTAACCTTATGGAGCAAGCATTTTCCTTGTTTCCTTTTATGCCCTTACCTGTAGAATCTTCTTCGGACTATTGCTCCCAGACTACTTTCTAGTGGTTGCATCTATCCACTATTATATAGAAATCATCTAGTAGTGACTATTCTTTCATTTTGTAATAGTCACCTCATGACTATTTTTAACTTGCATAAACCTCCATATTGTATGACATTCTCTTGTGGTTGTAGTAGACCTCTTGAAATCTTGTTCAAGAGCTTTGTCATGAAGTTGACCACTTCTTTACCCATTGCATGCAAATCTTGTCCTGCAGTAGTAGATCCTTTACCATTTCTTTCTATTAATTTCAGTCCATTAACTCTACCTTTCAAATCCTCTATAAATTCACTTGTCACAACACTATTCAACTCATCCACACTCCATATAGAGGTTTTCAAACTTTATAGTCAGTTGGTATGGATGAAATTGTAGGGGCATAAGGTGGACTTTACTTTATGAGGTCTTCTAGATGCCTTCCAGACTCAGTCTCTATTTCCTGTGATCATTTCATACCTGTGGAAGAGATATACATTCTTTTACTTGCTCTTTGAGATCAATGCATCTTGAGTTCGTGACTAAAAAAGAGGTTTAAACTCACTATCATCTTCTCATCCCCTTTGACAGGCCTAGGGATCATTGCAACTTTTCATGATATCTGCCTTCTGTATGTGACTGCCCCATGATTGTTTACTGTCATCTATCCTACATTGACTGAAACCTCTTGAAAGTTAACTGCTGTCCATTTATTATGACAGTATATTGTTCCCTATATGCTATGACAACACTTATTGTTGTCCATCTCTTTCTATGACTATCTTTTTGTTGTTGTGCTTGAAACAAGTTTGTTGCTCTATCTTTCGATAGTTGACTGCTATTAGCATGCAGTCATTCTGAGCACAATATGTTGTTTCTATTTTAACTCTTACAGATGGATTTATTGGACAGTCATTTAACTATTCTGAACTATCTGATGCTGTAGTCAATGAGATGATTATCCCTATTCCTTATTGCATATCCCACTGTCTTCTTGTTGGAGCACTCAAGCACTTCCTGTGACTTTGCATCTTTGTTTCTGTAAGTTCTCTTATGACTATCTTCACCTTCTTGGTACTTTGTCTTGCATTTGTATATGGCATATGAAATGTTTTCCATAAGAACTATGAGCTGGGCTCAACCCTTGTGGCAGCCACATTTCCTCCACTCATAATGTGACCTGATGAGTCAAACAGAAACATAATTACATCTGTATCTACACATGAAGCAAACTTGTTAGAAAATAAATGCATGTTTTGGATGTGTTTGATGACTGGTTGTTCTCTAGGACATCCAGGGTATACATTTCTTATTTAATGCAATTGAGGAATAGTTTATACATGTATGGTATCTCGTTCATGTATGATTTGGGACCATTCATTTCTTAGAGCATTGCTCTAACACCGTTGTTTTTTCCAGATGTAGGAACTAGGGGCAACATGAAGCTAGGAAGGACAAAGATGACTCAAGGTGATAGGACAACATGCCAAAGATAGAACTAGTCATTCTCAGGCAATGACTGGCCTTTGACTCTACATGCACATTACTTTATTTACTTATTCATGTATAGATTGTTCTTCTATTACATTGAATAAGACAGTTAACCTCATAGCTTGTGTGAGATGATGAACATTTTACATTCAATAAAGATTATTTATTTTTTGGAAAGGATTTTGGATAAATCCTTCTTATGTTACATGCACTTGGATAAATGCAGTAAACTAATAAACATAATCTCCTGAATTATTTCATTTATGCACTTGAATGTAATGGATGATGGACCAGATGAGATGTACCTTACAAGTTTTGAATCAAAACTCTACCTGAATGATTCGTAGTGAATTTAGGTAACAGGTGCCTCGAAGGAGAGGAAACAAAAGCAATGTTTCAAGCATGATACATAAAAACTTGTGTGATAATCACATGACACTAAACAACACTAAAGTATGTCACATAAAAATCAACTAGCATCACAAGAATAGAAAGGGATCTATGATGCTGGGTTCACTATGAATATAAAGGAGTTGAAGATAATTAAGGGATGAGGACATATTGTCATCATCCCCCAAACATGCAAAACTATGAGCACAAAGGAAGAAGGTCACATGAAAATAGAAGAAAAATAAAGTTTGGGTCAAGATGGAAGGAAGATAAATCTTGGACCATTGTTTTGATTGTCCCCAATTTTTTTAAAAAGTCAAGTAGACAACATATAAATGAATATAGATAGAAATAGAATAATGAGACAATATTTTCATTCCTCTTGTATCCACATGCCTACAAGTGCATTGTGGGTCATATAGGTAGAACTAACAAACACCTATAAAGAATTTATTATGAGAAAAAAAAAACAAATAAGCAAACTTACACATATACTCAAGAAATGAAGGTACAACCCTCATGGGTCAAGCACCATTATCTATTGTGGACCCTTGTTTATGAATTATATTTCCTGAAATGTTCAAGACTTAACAAACCTCCATTATAAATACACCGTTCATGATGGTAGACTTCAATTTCTAGATTTAGACATTCTTTGCCTTAAGGAGGTCAAAGTGTCTTTTTTTTGCTTTCAGTAGCTTTCCATGTTGTTTGGCCTTCCAACCATTTCTACTTTCGTAACCATGAAGTTGGTCATGGAGGGGTTGGTACCTTTCTCTTTCCTACATGAAATCAACTTTTGGTTGATCATGGTTGTTGTTTGATGGAAAAGAGAGACAACCTAAAAATTTAAACTAGGTCAAACCCTCTTCCATCAACAGTGAGACACAAACTGATCTTGGCTTCTACCTATAAAGGAGAGACAAACTATAGGGTTTTTTCCCCTTTGTTGTATAGAGGAGTGTCAACCAAATTCAACCAAATCCAACCAAGCAAACTAGGGCAAAAGATGAAACCCTAGTTGACCATGATCTACTTATAATAGGTTGTCAGAACTTGATATAGAGAATCTAAATAAATAGAAGATATCAAGAGAGAGAGAAGAATGTGGATCTAAGTTTAGGAGTATAGAATATATAGGGCACTAAGTTCCCTAGACCCAATTTAGTGTTTCATAGAAAGTTAGAGTCTAGGTGCTTTTGCCTAGTAGTCTTCTTCAACCCTATAACATTTTATAGTCAGTTTCCTTCGGATACAACCCGCACACATAAGACAAGAAGGAATGTTGGTGTTGTATAGGAGCTTTCTCAAGTCAAGCTCTATGAATGGTGTTTCCACCTCCACAATAGCAATAATGAGATCTCAAAGAGTGTGTTCCCTCAAAGGGCATAGGAAAATCTGAAGTAAAATAGAATGCTATAAGAAAGCATAAAAGAGAGGAGTCACTATGAGCATGTAAACCCTAGCTTCCTTAAAGAGGCATCACAACTTGACTCAAGAAGTTGGTGTAGCCCATAGAAGTAGAAATATCATCACAAGAAGTATAAGAAGTTAGTGTAACAACAATAATCAACCATAGAGAGCTTTAGAGAATAATAGGGAGCATGAGAGAGAAGAAGAGAGAGTGCAAGTGTGCCTAGATTGCTTAGATATTCAAGTGAATGACCTAACTTTCTTTTATATGCATTCCCATTCATTTTCATGGAATTAAACCAAATGAGGCCAACATGAAGGAGAATTAGATATGTCTTAAGCTAACATTACATTAAATTATCCCTGGGCTAGAGGAGGGCCCAGGACGCTAGGTTCCTTGGTCCTTTAGTCCCACAAACTCTTAGATAAACCAATTTAAGTGTATTTAGGCCATCTCCATAGTTATTTTCTTAGTTTTGTGCATCAGGATCAAGAAGTAATTGTTTAATGTATAAACTAGTGCAAAATAGGTCATGATTAAAAAGGGTACACTTTTTATTCCATAACATTTAGCCCCCATGTTAGCATGGGTAGAAAAAATGAAATAACTTTAACAATGCTAGTAAGACGTGAAACAACTCACTTTAATCTACAAACCCTAGGTTCAGGATTAGCTAGATTTTCTAGAATTGCAAAGTTTTTGTAAACCCTAACAATGAAATTGTTATGGAGTAAAAGGTGAACACAAGCCTTTTAACCTCCTAGTTTAGCTCCTCAGTACCCATAAAAACATCATACATGCAAAATATTCATCCCAATGCTAAATCCCCTAAAACCCATGAAAAATGGGAACTAGGGGCCCATTTTATGTCTTACACTAGACCAAAAAGGCACCTTGGGACTTTGGTGTCCATGCCCATGTCCTCCCTAATTGGTCAAGGTCCATTTCAAAGCATGTCGGCATAGGACCTTTAAAATGATCTCTCCTTGTTTGCTCTTTTGATTTAATTCTTGAAGGTTAGTGAGAAAGCATATATAAGTATGTTTTTGAATTCATTTGTAACCTATATGGATATTATGAGCTTATAATCTTAGAGAAAAGAGAATTCAAAGCTTCCATTGTGTTATTGTTGTAGATTTGTGTTTGTATTGTATGTGTTGTTGAAATTTGTAATCATCATCCATGCCCTTATGAGTTGAAGGATCTTCATTGTCCTAAGGGCTTCACCTCTGAGGTGATATCATTGTTATTTGAATCATTCTATCATCAGTTTATCTTTAACCTCTACCCTACTAGGGCACACACTCTCTCTAACAATGGTGTTGGGAAGTTTGAATGATATCCTAGGGTTTGACTAAGGCAAATCCCTAAACACCACAACCCTCAAATCCCTTTTCTTGTTGTGTGCGGGTTACAAGTGCAAAGTCTAAAGAATTGAATGTACAAGAAGGTTGTGTAAGGGAGAGGGTTTTGGGATCCAAAAGTAGTTTGCAATTATTCTACTATAGAAGACATGGGTGCCCACCCCGAAGTCCTCCTGCTCAAATAGGTACAAAGTCTGGCATCAGAACATCATCCATAACATTTTTCCAATTTCAGGTTTCTAAAAATTTTAGTTTTCTGGACTTGGGCACCTGCCCCATAGTCCTTCAACCTTCCAGCCTCTGAGATACAAGTCATGATATCTCTTTGATCACTCTTGTGAAATTGGTTTCTAAATGTCTTCTCTATATCTCTTGTTATGATCAAATCTTTACACATCTAGGGTTTTGTACATTAGTTGACTTAGTATTTGATAAAAGGCATGATTAAGTCATATCTTTCCATAAAAAAAAGAGAACAAGATTGGTAGCTAAGTCCACCTCTGTTTGGTTGTTATTTTAGCTTAGTCATGTCCATGAATTTTATTGTGGAAGAGGGTTTGATTTTGGTATGCATGCTTCTCTCCTTCATCCCATTTTTCACACATAACATTTTGGTGAGCCTACCTTTTTGGACTTGGGTGCCTACCCCATAGTCCTCTAACCATCTATAATTTGGGACATAGGTTTTGATATCCCTCTAATCACTCTTCTGAAATTAGTTTCTGAATATTTGCTCCATATCTCTTGTTATGATCAAATCTTTACAAATCTAGGTTTTTGTGTATTAGTTGACCTAGGGTTTGATAAAAGGCATGATTACATCATATCTTTTGATATAGAAAAATAGCACAAGATTAGTAGTTGAGTCCATCTCTATTTGGTTGCAATTTTAGTTTAGTCTTGTCCTTGAATGTTATTGTGGAAAAGGGTTTGATTTCAGTATGCATGCTTGTCTCCTTCATCCCCTTTTTCATACATAGAATTTTCGTGAATCCATAGCATCAAGAATTTCATCTTGTTGAGTGTTCAATTCAGATCTCACATTCATCAATATCATACTTGTCATTAATTATTAAAAAATCTTGCATAAATTTGAAAAAAAAATGGAAAAAATAAGGATTCTAGGCCTGCATAAAGGCATAGTTCTACATTTTTTCACTTTATATGATAAAAATATTTGAATTTCTGATTTTCACATCATATCTAATCCATATTATAGTATACAATCATTTCATGATATTGTACCTTGCATTTGAATATCTCATTTTCTAGGGTTTTGTTGAAAAAGTTGCATTTTTCTAAAACCTAGTCAATTTAAAAAGGTAGGGTTTGTATATTTAGATGTGTGATCTTCTAGCTTAACTGTGTGTTACTTTTTTGAATTGACTTTTTGGATCATACTCCATGATCCATCATCGAGATGAAAAGAGAGAAAGAGTTTGTAGTCAAAATCTTATTTCAAATTTTGATGCCATGTCATAAACATTTTAATTAAGATCTCACATCAATTTATAGCATATTTTCATTGATCATTTGAAAATTTTACATTATTTCATACCTTGGTTTAAAAAAATTCACATGTTTGTAATTACATTTTGTGTATTTCAACATAAGGATTTAGACACCTCTTTAACATTTCTTTGCAAGAAATTTTAAAATTGTCTATATTACCTTTTGTGCAACACTTTTAACATCTTGATCACTTAATTTTTAAAATGACACTAGTGTGTTATTGATCTTTGTAAAAAGCTTCAAAACCTAGTTTCCTTAAGCTAGTGTTGTGGTGTATTAAAGTCTCTCATAGTGGTCATATTTGATAAATGAATAGATTTGATTGTGCATTATTGTTCCAAGGCATTTTATTATGGCACCTTCATATCATTTCTCTTTACTATCTTTTCATGGATATTGTGGATAAAAAAATGGATTAAAGGCAATACAAAGATAATGACAACAAACCCAATACCTTTAACTTCAAACCAAATCCTCCAAAAATGATAGAATGAACTAGATGCACCCAAATCTACTAGCTATGTTCTAGATGATGAATGATAGATAATGATATGTTGATTTCTCATGATTTATGTAGCATAATGATAGATAGAAGATAATGGATATGGATATCTAGAGTGATTTTGATACCATGATGTTGTATGAAGATGGATGCATAAGAATGTCTTGGTTGAGGCTTCATTTATAGGAAAGGAGGGATAAGGATTGATGGCTAGGATTGAAAGGTCAATTGTGTGATGTGGACAATTATAATTAAAAGGTGATTTAATTCAAGGCCACTTCATTTAATAAAAGGTAGTGGTGTGACAAGTGTGAGGATAAACATGGAGGTGACATAATTTAAATAATGAAATTATTTAAATTGGTTGTTAGTGTGAAAATAAATTTAATGAAGGTTGTAGTGTGACACATAATTCATATAAAAAATTACTTAAAAATTATGAGAGAGGGACATGTGTTGTGATGAGAATAAAGTTGAGGGCTAATTTAAATAAATATTTTATTTAAATTAGTTGGTAGTGGTGAATTTAAGGAAAGATTTTATTTATTTAAATTGGATGATGGAGGAATTAATTAAATAAATATAATTTATTTAATTAATTGGCTAATGGGATAAATGGGATTAAAAGGGGATTAGGATGGGAATTAGTTAAATAAATATAATTTATTTAACTAATTAGGTGATGAAAGGGGTATTGATGCAGAGCTCCAAGAGATTTGCATGACTTCTCAGATCTCTACAACCTCACTACCTTCTTACGATCACTGCTTTCCTCTATCGGCAGGAAACTTCTCGTGTCTTCCCGAAGTTCACCATCGGCAACACTTTCACTATCGGCTCCACCAGAATGCTTCACCCCAATGATTAGAGTTACTCTGATATCCATGACTCTTCAAGTCACCTTCCACGAAGCATAGATACATTCAACCTTATGCATACATTACTTGACTTGGGCCGGTTCCTTCTCTACCGCTTCTGCCGGTCACTCATTGTGTCCTTTGAAATGCATATCAAAAATGTACATTCAAAACATACCTATGTAACCTAACCATAATATACATTCTTCAATATGCATACAAAATCTATCTTTGACCTCCCATGGACCTCCTTCATATCTTACCCAATATACCTTCAAAATGTACATTCATTGTATACATTTGTAACATACAACACCCCGATATGCAAATGCAGTATACTCACAGAATGTCACTCACATACAACAGTGATATACACATAGCTTGTCTTCAACATACAATTGTAGGATATACATAGAATGATACTCACATACAATTGTGATATACACACACACTGTCTGTGACATACAATTGACGTATACTCACAAATTACATAACTGACATGCTTTAGCAGTATACACCGAAAATGTCTCTTCACATACATCTACGGGATACTCACGAAATGTTCCTAACATACAAATGCAATATACTCACAAAATGTACAGTTAGAGATACAACCTAGAATCTTACGTCAAGGACGACCTCTATTGCCAAACTCGTAGATTCTATCTATTGAGCCCTAGCACATAGAGATGCTAGGCTCTCTACTGGATCCTCTATTCCACTCTGCCATGATCATGAACAAAAAGAAAACAAAATAGAAAATTATTTACAGGGTCCATTCCACTGATTTCAAAGAAATCCACCAGTGGAATGGTCTCAATCTTGCATCTTCGACGACAAAAAACTAGATTATGTACCAAACAATTTGATGTAGAGAATATACACACCACAATTCGATGTGCAAGGAATGTACACAAAACACAAAACTTGTAATTGTAAACTGACAGAATTATATTTCTTCAATCAAACTTCGTCCTCTCCCCCTTGGGATCCCAGTGCTCAAGGTGTTTATAGTTTCTTTCCATTCAGTTCCAACTAGAATACCAGAAATTGGAGTTGTTACAACTTCCAACCGGAATATCAAACAACTAACTGATCACATGACACATGTTTAATACACGACATGAATTAAACACCCTAGAACATCAACAACACAACACACTTGACTTAATCATCCACATACCCCAATTGCCCAAGATGTTCAAATTGGCTTATCAAGTTGCCAAATTTGTAACACTGGTTCACATGATGGGGTCTTTATTACAAACATGAAATCACAACAACAAAGACTAAATGTCAACAGGAACAAACATAGAAATGCATAAAATATGACAACATATTAAGACCTTAGTCTTCTCCCTCAGATGTATATTTGGCTTCTTGAAGAGGTGCTCCTACACCATACTCCCCGAAAGAAGAAATCTCAAGCCCACTTGAGATGAGAGTTTGAAGGTCTATACCATGGTTTGTGATCTGATCTTTAGTCATCCAAACTGCTTCTGAATCGGGTTTCCCGTGCCAAGCCACCAAGTACTCCATGTACTCTTTATTCCTTGTCTTCTTTGCCACTCTTGAGTCTAAAATCTTCTTCAATTTTGGTGGATCATGCTTAGGAATATCATCATTTGCCGTACCTTTTAATGTTTCCTATCCTATATCTGAATTATGCTTGTATGGAGTTAAATCACATACATTGAAAATGGGTGATAATCCAAGGTCAGGAGGGAGTTGGATCTCATAAGCATTCTACCCACACTTCTTCAAAATCTGACATGGTCCAATCTTCCTCTGCATTAACTTGGTATGTTTACCTTTTGGGAGCCTTTCTTTCTTCAGATGAACCCACACTAAATGTCCAACATCAAACTGGACATCTCTCTTCTTCTTATCAGCATATGCTTTGTACTTTAATGTGGTTTGTTATAGTTGGGTCTTGACTTGATCATGCACCTCTTTGATGGCTGATGCAAAAGCTTCTCCATATACACTAATAGACTCTCCTATAGGCAGATCTCTCAGCTCCAAAATACCCCTTGGATGAATGCCATATACCACCTGGAAAGGTGACTTCCCTATTCTCATATTAACGGTGTCATTGTAGGAAAATTCTGCTTGTGGTAGGATGTTATCCCACTTCTCTCCATGCTACCTTGTCAAACACCTGAGCAGATTTCCCAATGAATGGTTAACCACTTCAATTTGACCATCTGTTTGAGGATGGTAGGATGATGAGAAGGATAAGTTGGTTCCAAGATTCCTCCAAAGAGTCCTCCAAAAGTGGCCAATAATTTTCACATCTCTGTCTAACACTATGCTCAATGGTAATCCATGTATTCTCACTATCTCTTTAAAAAATAGATCTACAACATTTGAAGCATCACAAGTGGTTTTCCATGGCAAGAAGTGTGCCATTTTACTAAATCTGTCGACTACAACAAAAACACTATCATATCCCTTCCTTGTCCTAGGCAAACCCAATACAAAGTCCATGCTTATTCTCTCCCATGGCCTAGAAGGAATGGGTAGTGGCCGATACAAGCCTGCATTAGTTGATCTCCCTTTTTCTTTCTAACATATCACACACGCCTCCACAAATCTTCTCACATTTGACTGCAACTTGGGCCAATAGTAATGCCTCTTCACAAGATCAAGAGTCTTATGTAGACCAAAATGTCCTGCCATGGCCCCACAATGTTTCTCCCTAATGATATTTAGTCTCATAGAACACCGTAGAATACACAACTATCCACCCTTGAAAAGTAATCCATCTTGTATCAAAAATTCAGAGAACTCAACATGATATTTGTCACCAAAGGAAGTACATACCTTATAGATCTCTCCAAAGTCTTCATCAACATCATACATGGTCTTCAAAGAGTTAATTCCAACACTCTCCAATTGGATCTGATTTATGGTTAGAGCCCTCCTACTCAAAGCATCTGCTACCTTATTCTTGACTCCTTTCTTGTGCTTGAGTGTGAAGCTGAAAGCTTACAAAGTCTCCACCCACTTCATATGCCTATGGTTAAGCTTCTCTTGACTGTTTATGAAACTAAGGGCCTGATTATCTATGAACACTATGAATTCTTTTGGCATCAAGTAATGCCTCCATTTTTTGAGTGACTGTACTAGAGCATACATCTCCAAATCATATGATGAGTATCTCTTCTTTGCATCATTTAGTTTCTCACTAAAAAATGCAATAGGCCTACCTTCTTGACTAAATACTACTCCAATTGCCAGGTGGCTTGCATCACATTCTACTTGAAAAATCTTGTTGAAGTTAGGAAGTGCAAGGACTGGTTGCTCTGCCTCCTGTGTCCAGGTGAATCTACACTTCTGTCCTCCTCTTATGGTGTCAAGCATGGGTGCACAAACATGACTAAACCCTTTTATGAACTTCCTATAGAAGGTTGCTAACCCATGGAAACTTCTAACATCATTCATGGTTCTAGGAGTTGGCCAAGACAATATGGCACTTACCTTCTCTTGATCCATTTTCAGTTTTCCCTGTGAAATGACAAAACCCAAATATATGATCTCCTCCTACATGAACAAACACTTCTCCAAGTTGATCATTAGCTACTCTTCATGTAACCTTTTGAGGACCAAGTCTATATGTTTGAGGTGTTCTTCCCTTGTATTACTAAAAATCAGAATGTCATCTAGATATACTATGACAAATTTGCCTATGAATTTCCTTAAGACCTCATTCATCAACCTCATAAAGGTACTAGGGGTGTTGGATAAACCAAAAAGCATGACCTTCCACTCATATAACCCCTCATTGGTCTTAAATGCAATTTTCCATTCATCTCCTAGCATAATCCTAATCTGACGATGGCCACTCTTTAGATCTATTTTTGTGAAATATTTAGTACCCCCCAAGTAATCAAGCAAATCTTCTATCCTAGAGATTGGAAACCTATACCTGATTGTTATTTTGTTGATAGCCCTTGAATTAGTACAAAGTCTCCAAGTGCCTTCCTTCTTTGGTGCTAGGATAGCCAGTACTACACATGGGCTTAAACTCTTGCCAATTAGGCCTGTCTCCAACAACTCCTTAATCTGCCTTGCTACCTCTGCATTCTGTTTTGGGGTAAGCTTATATGCTGCCTTGTTTGGAAGTGTAGATCCTGGGATCAGATCTATGCAATGGCTAATGTCCCTTATAGGTGGTAGGGACCTTGGCATTCCATCAGAGATGATGCCTTTATACTTGTCTAATAGCTCTTGGACAACTGGATCTATGTACCTTTGCCTCTTCTCTCCCTTGACTTCCTACTGCTATTCCTTGTTCACCTTTAGGCATGGAATTAGAGCATATGCAACTACACCTTCTTCCACTATCTCTTTCATTAATTGTTTACCTTATACCATCATCACCTTAACTTCTTTCCCCTTTGATTCCTCCTTATTCTCCATCAATGGTAGCAATTCTATCACCTTACCATCCTTGGTGATTGAATATGTGTTCCTAACTCCATCATGGTGTGCTTTTAAGTCATATTGCCATGGTCTCCCAAATAGGAGATGGCAAGCATCCATCTTGGCAATGTCAAACAATAATTTGTCCTTGTATGTTCCAATTTGAAACTCCACCCAAGCCTACTCTTCCACAACTGTTTACTAACCTTGGGTGAGCCATGAGACCTTGTATGGGCAAGGGTGTCATAGTCTTCTAAGCTTAAGCTTTTCTACCATTTTAATGGACACAAAATTTTTAGTGGATCTAGAGTCAATTAGAACTTTACATACCTTTCCTCCTTCTTTGCAAGTGGTTCTGAAGAGAGACTTCCTTTGTGGATATTCTTTGTCAGGCACCTTCATGGTGGTCATTGCTCTCCTCATCATCAAATCTTCTCCTCTCTCAGGATACCCATAACTGTCAAGAGCATTCACACTTTGAAAAGTGTTTGAGCTTGTTACACTTTGACAATCAGACTCTTGGATTAGATTTGTCCTCCTTTCTCCCATTGAACTTGTTGCCTTTTCTGGACATCTGCTAGCTATGTGGCCTCCTTTATTGCAATTGTAGCATCTGAGAGGTCCTCTTCCCTGAGATCTCCCTCTGAATGGTTGTCTTCTACCCCTAAAGTTTCCTCTTTGATTGTAACTTCCCCCTTGGGTTTGACTGATGTCTCCTTTACGGTTCTCTTGATTGGATTCACCTTGGTATCCAAATCCATTTCCTTTGCCTCTGAAAGGACTTCTTCCCCCTCTTTTCTATCTCCCTCTTCCTCTACTATTTTTCTCTTGTCTTCTCTTTAATTTCTCTTCCACTTTGAGTGCCAATTGGTAGCACTTTTGGACTATATCTAGGTTATGCAGATTTAAATCTTTCTGGATGGCAAACCTCAGTCCATTGAAGTACCTTGCCACCTTCTAATCCTCACCCTCTTTTACCTTTTCCTTGACACCTAGTTTCATGAACTCTTCAGTGTATGAACTAACATCTAACTCCTTTTGCTTCAAGTTTTGTTTTCTCTTCTGTAATTGGATGTTGTAATCCAATGGAACATAGGCTTCCTTCACTAAAGCCATCATCTTCTTCCAAGTAGAAAATTTGTTCTTTCCCTCTTTCACCGTATCATCCTGGATGAAAGTCCACCAAGTTAGTGCAGCCCCTTTCATTTTGGATTGGGCCATCTTCACCCTTTGGTGGTCTATTATATCCTCGGTCTCAAAGAAATTATTCAAGGAGTCAATCCACTCCATCACTAAATTAGGATCCATTTTTCCTGCAAACATGGGCAAGTCTAGTTTCATACCCACGGTCCTTCTCTCCATGGATTTGAGGGCATTGATCAAGGGTCTCTGGTTTGCAAGAACCTCCATCTCTTCTTGCCTAGGGATCTTCTCTTTATCCCAGTCATCACCAAAATCTTCTTCTCACTTCTCTACTTTGTCTCTCAACTTCTCTAACTCACTTCTCAAGGCCTGATTCTGAGCCCTAACTTCTTTGCTCTCTACCAATTGCTTTTTCACTAGAATGACCAACTAGGGTTGGTCATCTTTGCTTGGTACTCTTGTGACTCCTCTTCGTCTGACATCTTGTCTTCCCCTTCTACCCAAAGGATACTCCTTCACTCTGATACCACTTGATGTAGAGCTCTAAGAGATTTGAACAACTTCTCATATCTCTACAACCTCACTACCTTCTTACGATCACTACTTTCCTCTATCAGTAGGAAACTTCCCATGTCTTCCCAAAGTCCACCATCGGCAACACTTTCACTATCGGCTCCACCAGAATGCTTCACCCCGATGCTTAGAGTTACTCCAATATCCACGACTCTTCAAGTCGCCTTCCACGATGCACAAATACATTCAACCTTATGCATACATTACTTGACTTGCTAGGCTAGTTCCTTCTCTACCGCTTCTGCCGGTCACTCATTGTATCCTTTGAAATGCATATCAACAATGTACATTTGAAATATACCTTTGTAACCTAACCAAAATATACATTCTTCAATATGCATACAAAATCCATCTTTGACCTCTCGTTGACCTCCTTTATATCTTACCTAATGTACCTTCAAAATGTACATTCACTGTATACATTTGTAACATACAACCCCTTGATATGCAAATGCAGTATACTCACAAAATGTCACTCGCATACAACTATGATAGACACATAGATTGTCTTCAACATATAATTGTAGGATATACATAGAATGATACTCACATACAATTGTGATATACACACACTATTTGCGACATACAATTGACGTATACTCACAAATTGCATAACCAACATGCTTTAGCAGTATACACCGAAAATGTCTCTTCACATACATCTACGGGATACTGAAAAAATGTTCCTAACATACAAATGCGATATACTCACAAAATGTACAGTCAGAGATACAATCTGAAATCTTATGTCGAGGACGTCCTCTACCACCAAACTCAGATTCTATCTGTCGAGCCCTAGCACATAGAGATGCTAGGCTCTCTACTAGATCCTCTGTTCCACTCTACCATGATCATGAACAAAAGGAAAACAAAATAGAAAATTATTTATAGGGTCCATTCCACTGATTTCAAAGAAATCCACCAGTGGAATGGTCTCAATCTTGCATCTTCGACGATAGAAACTAGATTATGTACCGAACAATTTGATGTAGAGAATATACACACCACAGTTTGATGTGCAAGGAATGTATGCAGAACACAGAACTTGTAATTGCAAACTGACAAAATTATATTTCTTCAATCAAACTTCATCCTCTCCGCCTTGGGATCCTAGTCCTGAAGGTGTTTATAGTTTCTTTCCATTCAGTTCCAACCAGAATACCAAAAATTGGAGTTGTTACAACTTCCAAATGGAATATCAAAAAACTAACTAATCACACGACACATGTTTGATACATGACATGAATTAAACACCCTAGAACATCAATAAGATAACACACAAGACTTAATCATCCACATACCCCAATTGCCCAAGATGTTCAAATTGGCTTATCAAGCTGCCAAATTTGTAACACTAGTTCACATGATGGGGTCTTTATTACAAACATGAAATCACAACCATAAAGACTACACGTCAATAGGAACAAACATAGAAATGCATAAAATATGACAATATATTAACACCTTAGTCTTCTCCCTCAGATGTATATTTGGCTTGTTGAAGAGGTGATCCTGCACTAGGTATGTAAGGGTCCTAGAACAAAATGTCATAAGTAATGATCGACAAGGTGATGTTGTAAGACATGGACAATTTTAGGTATTTACATTTTACCCCTCTTTGAGATGACGTTGTGACCAAGAGAAGTAACATCGTGTCAAATAAGATAAGGTGTGGACAGAGGAAAAGGATGCCCCAACCACTTGAAAATGTGACAAGGAGGAATGGATGAAGAAATGGGATGATGATTTAAGGATAGGATGATGCCCCTTCAAGAGGATAGGTAGATTGGAAGAACATGGGTATGCTCTTGAAATGAAATGAAATGATAAAGGATGGATAAGAAAATGGAGGATGCAAGATAAGGGATGGATGAAAGAGATGGATGATATATTATGCTACAATGATGTGAGCAATCACATAGTTTGATATACCACTAGACATTGCACCAAGGTATAAGGACCAGGGTGGTGATGTGTCTTGTGCACCTAGTGTTATACAAGCTTGTCTAGATGTATTAGGAAGAAAACTTAGAGCTTTAAAGTCCTAATGCACAAAAGGTATGATAGGACCTTAGATGCAAAGGATAGTGCAAAAAGATATTCCAACATACACAAGATATGAATATTAGATGGAATGATACAGACTTGATACAAATGCAAGATAAAATGATAACATACACAAGCAAGCAAGCATGCATGCACAAATGACACAAAAACAAAAAAGATATTGCCCCTGTGAAGCTTTAAACCAATGTTAATTGATTGATGATGATAGTGTTGTCATTGTGGGGAATGATCTATCCCTAGGTCAACATAAGGATTAAGATAATGTTGTCATTGCGAAGAACAATATATCCGTAGATCAACACAAGGATGTGGGAAAGACATATCCCATTGATGATGATGATTGATTGATTGATTGATTGATTAATTAATTGATTGGGTTTACAACAAGATTAGGATCAAGACAAAGGATGTGATTGGATGATTTGGATAGATTGATTAACTTGATTAGTATGGATTAAGGATGTCTTGCATTTGGATTATTTCTTGGATTTTTGTTGGATATTTTATTTTTTGTATTTGGTGAAATTTTTTTATTTTTTATTCACAAGAATGGTATTTTTTCTACTAAGCCATGGTGGAAGGATTGGTTGTGGTCTCCTAAGATCGCTTTTTGCCGATATAAACCTTGACTTGGATATTGTTGGCTATCACCACATTTGCCAATGGTATCTTCTTTGAACAACCACTAGCATTTGCAGTCTTCACCTTCTGTTTGGCAAAGGTGATTCTAGACTATTTGGTCTTCAATTGTTTAACCTAAGTTGGCTCATTTTGCATGGTGTGTGGTTTTCCAAGGATTTCCAATTGGATCTTGCCTCCATCATTTAGGCATTGCTAATCCTCAATGACCATTTTGTGGCCAACTAGAGACTTTTATGCATATTTTATAGTTTTACTGATGTGCCCAGAACCTTTGGAACTAGATTGGTGCTTTTTTTTTGGCCATTTCATCCAAAACCTTTCTCCTGGCACATGATCCTTTTGGGTGATTGGCATCATTAGCCATCTAGATTTCCTCAGATATGGCATGTTTTATGGGGGGGATTTTATTTTCATTATGGAAGGATATATATTTTTTCTATTTTTGCTCATCATACTATAGTCACATATATCTCTATGTTTACTAGAGCTTGTATTTGCAACAATGTGCTTCTTCAGATTCAAGTTCAAGCAAACAAAGTGGCTTTGGAGGTTGCTCACCTCTAGGAGCTCCTGGACCACTGGGGCAATGCCCTTTGCACTATGGCCTGGGTCCCTCCTAATGCTTTGACTTCTTAGGGTTATTCTCCCTCTCAGGGATGAAGACGTGGCAGGAGTTCTCTTGACCACCATTCTCAAAACCCTGCTCCCAATCCAGGTGCCACTCTGGTAGTGGTGGTCTTCCTAGGTGACACTCTACTTCTCTCCCACGGGATGGAGCTACTTAGCAGTGCTCTACCTCCCCTCCACATGGCAATTCTTTGTGGGGTTGTGGAAGGGATGATCAACATATTGGAGGTGCAAGTTGTTGGCAAAACTCTGGTTGGCTAGATTTTTTGAAAGTATTTCCCACATTGGCCTTGGCTATTTCCCTGACGTATGATGAAAAAAAAGAAGGAGAAGTAGAGGATGGTTAGTTCATTCCTGAGGATACCCCAGACCCCAATGACATTTGGGACAATTTAGAGAATAAGGATCCTCCATTGCCACCTGCTGGTATTTCCCTTGCCACTTAGTCAACTTCTTATGTTGTTTTAATTTATTTTTCTTCTCTCTGGGCTTTGCCCACATGATGTTGGACTTTGTAGGGTGACCTTGTGTCCCTCAAATTTTTTTCGTGAATTTGTATTTTTTTTATAGTAATAGACATGCATATTCATCAAAAAAATGTTTTAAATTTTTTATATTGTTTTGAAATGTTTTGGGATGGCATTGGATGACAATTTCGATAGTCTTTATACTAGACACCAATGACAAGGGAAAACCAAGTCTAGATGCTAGGATGGATGTAGTATGGGATGCATGGAAGGATAGGTGATAGTAAGTGGGATGCAAGACTCATGATAGATCGATGGGTAAAAGAATAGGCGATAATGGATGGGTAAAAGGATAACCAATAATAGATTGAAGACTCATGACAGATGGATGGGTAAAATGATAGGCAATAATGGAGGGGATGGATGTATGCATCACAAGGGAGTTAGTATTTGATCTCTAAAGACTATGTAACCTAGGGATAATATGCCCCATTCTAGGTGTAATGCTTAGGATTTTACATGACTTATGATAATAAGGTGATGATAGGATTGTTTGGAAAGGATGAGGTATATCAAGTGATATCCAAAACATTTGTCAACATTTTGCCCCCATATTTTTATGAAGATCAAAAGGAGGAAGGAAGGATGAATGGATTCAATATGATAGGTATGTGGGTATAATGGATAAGGATGGTAGGATGGTATGGAAATGGTATGATAGGATAGAAATTTTTTATGAGACAACAAGTCCCCAAGTGTAAGTGATAGATAATCAACCTACACATGACACTTGTTTTATAGGTTTTCATCATGGTACTTATCCAAGGTGCCACCAAGGGTGGTTTTCACCATTGGACAAAGGGATTTATCTTTACTATTTTGATTTGTTCTTCACTTTTTTTTCTCTTTTTTATTTATGTGGATATTTGGATTGGATAGGTGGATATGGATAAAAGGGACTCAAGAATCTAGTTCCATGAAAGGTGATAGTCCCATTAAAGATGAATGTCACATATAGACCATGTCAAATGTCATTATGGTCATAGATGTTGTTAGGGGATTGCTTGAGATGGAGATGGAGTATATGGACAATGGATTATGAAAGGTTTATGCAAGGATGGATGGGGGATAGTTGATTATGATGTGGATTATGTATGGAAGGATAGTTGATTATAAGGTTTATGGTAGGGTAGGATAGTGGATTATGTAGGACTTATGCAAAATCATAGATGAAAGGCTCATGCAAAAGCATGAACCATAGGGAAGTGATGGGGGAAATATGTAGGATAATATAGATGAAGGATGGGGAGATGAAGGTATATGGGAAAGTTATGGAATGGACATGAACCAATACCAATGGTTGCACATGCACCGTAACAAACATTGAAGCTTTTCATTTGGAGGAGGTCTAGCAAGAAATAGACATGTTCTTCTTAAGTAATGGTTGATTTAGTGATTTAGGTACCCACATAGACTTAGGATTTTTATTATTTTTGTTTTGCTTTTGGGATGAAGGAATTTGAGATTTTTGAATGGAATGGATTTTTGAAATTTTTTGATAGAAGAGGTTTGTTGGGATTTTTGAGATGTGTAAGCTTCATTTAACTTGATTTATTTTTTCTTTAGTACCCAAAGCATTTTATTTTTGGCCTTTTCTTTTCAAGGTATGGGCTTAGGTAGCCTTTTAGATGGATTTGGCTTTAATTCTTTGCATTGGTGCCCTAAGGGATGATGATCTTTATGATTTGTTGTTTTATGGAAGGAGGCATCCAAATTTTTATATTTGAATCCTTGGGATTGGTGGAAGCTTCTTTTTTAGATGATGTGTACATTGATTGGTCATGATTAGGAATTTTAGGGGATTTATGGATGGAAGGATTAAAAGTGGGTTTTTGGATAAATGGACATGAAGGGATTTAAGGATAGGGCTATTAGGCATTGGGAGAAGTGGTGGTAAAGAGGGTGGTAAGATATTAGGAGTTGGAAGTAGTGGAAGTAAAGTGGATGGTGGAATGTGTATTGTCACATGCTTTTGGGGTTTGTAGGATGATGGAGGAGGAATGGAAACATATGTCTTGGGAGTATGATAGGACTTATGATGGAAAGGAGTGGATTTAGAAAGCATGAAAGAAGTACCAACATCTTGAGATTGTTTACCTTGGGATGTATATCCAAGGCCATATGAGCGTGTAGGGACTTTGACATGGATGGGCTCCAAAATACCTTGTTCATGAAGGCTTAAGCCTTTACCTTGATAGTTCAATTTTTGGAGTATGCACAAACAATGAGATTATGGATTCTTTAAACACTAGACATGAGCTCATTATTTGATGGAGAGGGTGAGGTGGTGGATAAAGGTTGTTTCTTCCCTAGGGAAGAACATTCGTGGATAAATGTGGTAAGACCAAGGGGATATGTTGGTGGATGTGAAATATGGTCAACAATGGATGACAAAGGATCCTTAGGATCTTTATTATCATTATGCTCAATAAGATCCAAGCTATTTGTTTTATCACCTATTGTTACTTGGGAGCCAAGTGTCTCATCAAGGGAAGTGGATGTTGTTGGATCATGGATTGAAGGAGAAGTTTCTTTGCTTCAAAGGAAGACTATGAAGTGGGGTGAATTCTCAAGTTGATCAACAAGGATTTCATACTCACTCTAATCACTAAGATAACCACTAAGAGGAGTAGATTGATTATGTGGTTCTTGGGTGGCTTGCTAATGAATAGTTGTGGGATTATGGATAGGATCAATTTGATCATGGGTAGGCTCTTCATCATGGATAACATCTTGATAATAGAAAAGATATAGGTTATGGAGAGGTTGAATTGAAGGGATTTGATCTTGATTTGTATTAGGGGCTGATGTTTCCACATGCTTTAGATTAGATTCTTGACATAGCTCTATATTTTCTTGAATGGGAGTGGAAGACTCTTGGAGAGGCTTGATAAGTTCATGAAAATTACCAACATGAGGGTACAATGGATTTTGACATGGACTAATGGGGGGAGTCTCTTCAATAGACTTGATGGGTTGTGGACTACATGATGTATTTGAAGGATTAAACATAGTACTGGAACACTCTTTGATAGGAATTTGCTGACATAGTTGATTCCTTGCTAATAGCCATTGGATCACATCCTTCATAACTGTATGGGTGGATGTATAATAATGGTTGATGGTATTGTAGGATTAGGATTTGGTGAAGAGATAATAGCAGTGAAATGTGTTGTAGGCTTAGAATTAGGATTTGGTGGAGAAATAATAGGGGTGAAAGGTGTTGTAGGATTAGGATTATGATTTGGTGGAGGGATAATGGGATTAGATGGATTAGGATTAGGATTTCTTGTGCTAGATGGGATTGACATCAGATGGGTGGATTTGAATGACTCTATAGGTTAGTTTTTGTCATATAGTTCAATGATTCTGTATAGTTTAATTAATAGAGGTGATTTGAATTCAGGGCATGGAGTTGATGGAGGATTAAATGATGGAGAGGATAATTAAGATGTTAATGGAATAGACGGTGGAGGGACCAATGAATTAAGATTGGGAGTACATGGTGGTGTTGGTATGGGACTATTTTGCTTTCAGATAGGCATTTGATTGGATGGCGATGGAGGATACCCATAGGATGCATAAGCTAGAGTGGTGTTCCCCTTGCCAAAGGTAACATGATGACTTAAATACAATTGATCTTGTTGCAAAGGGTAACTTAGAATCACATGTTCTTGTTTTGAAGACACTTGTTAGGCTTATGAATGAATTTGGTGGTGCAGTGAAATTATGGGATATGTAGGTGGAAGATCTTGGGGTATGGATTGATATGAATGTTCTTGGGATTTGAATTGATATGGATATTCTTGGGATGTGAATTGAAATGAATGTTCTTGGGATATGAATTGATATGGATGTTGGTTAACATTTAAAGAAGTGGGATATGATGAGGGTCACTGCAGTCCTCATCATTTAATTAAAAATTCCAATCTAAGGAGGTGTCTATGGCGAGATGCAAGAGGGAGAAGAAATCATTTGCATGACATTCTTTTTCTACAAATAGAATAAACACACATTTCTAGAAATAAACACACTTGCTGGAATCAAACCTAATCTAAGAGCTTGTAAATGAAATTGCTAGAATGAAATCTATCCTAAGCAACTTGTAAAGGGAAATACTAGAAATGTAAAGAACATGAAATTGAAAGACTGCTAAGAAATGAAACTATTTAGAGCTATCTAGAGCTACTAAAAGACTAAAATATATTGTTTTAGAAAACTCTTCCTAATTGATTTCCTTGAATACAATGAATTTATATAATTCTTATTCTCAATCAATCCACTGAGAATGTGGATTTAAGATCCTCTTTTTGTGGAGAAAAACTAAATCTTCTTCATCTAATTTTTCTACCTTTTTTCACACCATTTTTGTTTCAGTCAACTTCAGTCACAAATTGCGCATTTATTTTGATGAATCTCCTCAAAAGGTTTATAGGTTTTGTTCCCCTCGTTCTCAGCTTTCCGGATTATTTTGAAATTTTAGATTTCATTGAGAAACAAGGGAGATATCTTCGTTTTACTAAGACTGTGTTTTTTAACTCCCTGTTTTTGTGCTTCTTTTTAGGAAATTTGTTGGCTTTTTGACTTGACCAAATTTATTCTTTAGTCTACTGATTGTTGATTACGAGGTAAAATATGTGATAACATTAATACATACAATGGAACTAATTAAGCAAAATACATGCATTTATTTAGCTAATAGATGAGACAATAAATTGTCTCATCATCTCCCCCACATGTGAAGTGTTGCAGGTCCTCTTGCAACTCATAGTGAGCTTTTGGAGCCAATTTCTTCAGCTTTATTGCAATTTCTCTAAAGATTTTTCTAAGAGGTACATTGGAAATGCTCTGAAGATGTTCTGAGTCACTCTGGAGCTATCTAAAGGTAGCTCTCTTTCCTCCATGGTCAGTTCTGAGTTATTCTGGAGCTCTTCGAAGCTCTCCGAAGCTCTCCAGAGCTAACTATTTTTCCTCCTTTAATGGCTCCGGAGAGATCTAGAATGTTCTAATGATGGAAATAGAGCCCATGGATAGCTATGGAGAGATCCAGAATGCCTCCAAATGCCAAAAGAAATCTACAAAAGCCTTTGGGAGCAATTTTTATGTAGAAATGCATGTTTTTGAGCTTTAGAGAAGAAGACATAGCATGTGCAAAGCACTTATTTGTAGAAAAGAAACCTACTTTATCCTACTCTACTTATTGATGTAGAGATAGGTTATACAAAACCATTAACTAGTTGTGGAAAATAACATCCTTTTCTCAAAAGATGGATCCATGCATTCAACTTTTTGAAAGAAGAGGAAAACCATGAGAAGATGACTAAATATTTAAACTCTGATGCTTCACCTTCCTTTGAAATGGTACCCTTCTCCATAATATATGATTCAAGTAGATGTATGGGCTGATTGGAAAGATTATGCAATCCTTCCTCACATTCTATTGTATACATGACTAGATGCAACTCCTTTTCCTTCAAAAAATCTAATCGAGAAACCCTCCTTGGATTTTGAAGGTGTCCAAACAATAATCTTTTTCTTGCTAGGGCTTGAATTCATGGTTCTCAAGTTAAGGAGGTTTGCATAAGATATGTAACCTTTGCATGCAAGAACTACTTCCTTTAGATCTATTTTTTTGGGGGAGATTTTCTAAAATAATAAACCTAAAAAAGACTTGCCAAACTAATTTTCTCTTTTGATCTGCTATCACCAAATCAACAACTCCCTAATGACATCTATCCCTGGCAATGACACCAAAAATGATGAGGGTCACTGTATTATTCATCATTTAATTAAAAATGTCAATCCAAGGCGGTGTCCATGGTGATATGCAAGAGGGAGAAGAAATCATTTGCATGACACTCTTTTTCTACAAATAGAATAAACACACTTTGCTAGAAATAAACACACTTGCTAGAAAACAAATTGTTGGAATCAAAGCTAATCTAAGAGCTTGTAAATGAAATTGTTGGAATGAAATCTATCCTAAGAAACTTGTAAAGGGAAATGCTAGAAATATAAAGAACAGGAAATTGAAAGATTGCTAAGAAATGAAACTATCTAGAGCTATCCAGAGTTGCTAAAAGACTTAACCATATTATTTCAAAAAGTTCTTTCCAATTGATTCCTTGATTACAATGATTTTATAAAATTCTTATTCTCAATTAATTCACGAAGAATGTGGATTGAAGATCCTATTTTTGTGGAGAAAAACTAAATCTTCTTCATCTAATTTCGTTGCCTTTTTTCATGTCAGTTTTGTTTCAGTCAACTTCAGTCACAAACTATGCATTTATTTTGATGAGTCTCCTCAAAAGGTTTCTAGATTTTTTTCTCCTCATTCCCATCTTTCCAGATCATTTTGACATTCTAGATTTTGTTGAGAAAAGAGCAAGATATTACCATTTTACTGAGACTATATTTTTTAAATCCTTGTTTTCATGCTTCTTTTTAGGAAGTTTGTTGGCATTTCAACTTGACTAAATTTATTCTTCAGTCTACTGATTGTTGATTACAAGTTAAAAAATGTAATAACATTAATACATACAATGGTACTAACTAAGAAAAATACATGCATTTATTTAGCTAATAGATGAGACAATAAATTGTCTCATCATGATAGGTTGATGTAGGATGGACCTGATATGGGGATGGACTAGGGTGGTATGATAATAGAGGTGACACATAGGATTGAGGTAGAATTTGTTGATGTTGTGGTTGTGTTTTTGGGGTTTGGGATTGGTGTGTGGCTGGGAGTGGTTGAATGAGGGCTTGTTGTTGTTGTTGTTGCCTAGAATATTTTTCTCTATTGTTGGGATGGATTTACTCATATGTTGAAATCTTCGCATTTTAGCTTGTTGTTCAAAATATGCATAATAATCTACAAGGTTCTCATCATCATTGGAGCTATAAGGAGGGCCTCCTAGGAGTGTGAATTTGGGTTTTGGATTTGACCTAGGTTTGTTAATGATCACAACCATTTTGATAAGTGATGGATTAGATGGTGCTTAAGAATGGGGTGTAATAAAGATTATGTGGATGAAATTGGATTATGATTAAGATTATGAGATGGATGAAAGGGGTGATTAGGATAACTAGGATAGAGTGATTAGATGTTTAAGATAATGATGATGGATAAGGAGAATGAATTGGATGGTTAAAAATAATGGGGTCTGATGTTTAGGTGGGTGACTAGGATAATGAAGGATGATTACTATGATATATGGATGAAAAGGATTGGATAAGTGACTAGGATGATGGTGATTGGTGTTGGAAAGAGACACTATTCTGATGATTGAATGTTGTCATTAATGGCAATGAAGGAAAGAGACTCCACCGGTATGACAAAGAGACTTTACTCTGAAAGCATAAATGACTAAGTATGAATAATATACATTAGACAAAGTAAGTAACAATGTTTGGGATGGTATGCCTCCGCAGTAAAAGATTAGTATATGTGGATCAAGTATGTTTTTCAAAGCTATTTAGTGATGATTTTTTCTAGTTCTCAAGTCTTGACATCCTTTAGAAGTCACATGGTAGAATATATAAGTCCAGGTGAACAGAACTAAGATAGGAATAGTGCATAGTGCTAGAGAAAAGGGTATGCATTCCTCCACAATTGTATATTTTGTTCTATGGTTCTAAAGGTATGCTAAGAGATCTAGAATGATTGTTGGTTATGCATCTCAGAGTCTCATATGGTTTGCGGTGGGAATTATTATGTGACAGATGAGTTGATCAAGTATATTCTTAAGGAACAAGCTGACAGACATGTTAGATTATTATGTAGTGAAGTTATATTGTCTAAATAGTCAATCTAAGTGATGGTATGATTGAAGCTAACCTATATAAATACTTTTGTATGTTTTTTAAGACCACATTGTAGATTGTACACAAGTTCAAGCCGACAAGATGTAATATTTATATACACAGTTTATGTTTTGCTTGGCAACCTGATTATGAGATAGATCTTGTAGCAAATATAAATACTCAAAGGATTGCGATATAGAAGCAAGTGTGTTGTGTTAATTTGAAGTTTGAAGGATTATGAGTAGAGTGTAGAGTAGATAAAGTTGAACAAGTATTGAAAACAGAGTATATATAATTAAGTTGAGAAGCAGGGTAGAATAGATGAAGACATTTGAGTCTATATATTGAGCTTTCAATGGAACTATAATCCAGCATAGGGTAGATGCAGTCACAATAGTTCATCTCCTAGCAGTGAGCCAATCCTTCTTCTATCTTCTTTTCTCTTGGCAATGAGCCTTTGTGCAGTGAACACTTCTTCATAGGGCAGTGAGCCCTGAGTAGTGAGCCTTCTTGTAATTTGGTATTGAGCTATCATAATATATTATGAGCTAACACTCTTCGTGGATTTTTCCTTTTTGGGTTTTCCATGTAAAAATCTTGGTGTCCATGTGTTATGTCTTTATGGTTGTTGTTCTTATGCTTATTCTACTTTTATGTTATTATTTTTTGAAATTAGATTAGTAAACAAGTTAACAAGTGGTGTTACAGAATACTAATCCACCCCCCCTCTCAGTATTCCTTTCAACAATTGGATGATATGGAATGATGCCCCCTTGAGAGTAGAGGCAGGGGAGAAAGACACAGGTAGACTCTCAAAATGGATGGAGGTAGATAATGATTATGAGTCTATGGATATGAAAAGTAGGATGATTAGGGATTTAGATGTTGATGAGGATTACTTGGTTTAGGATGGACGTGATGACAAGGATACTTAGAATGATATACAAGGTGTTTATGTTGATACCTTGACTTTGGAAATTTTCAAACAAAATATTTCACATGTACATGCATGAATCACACACAAAAGACACAATGGAAAGTTTGACTTTGAAAATTGATTGTTATGATTATAAAGACACTTGAAGACACGTCAACAAGCATAATATTAGTCAAGTGGGTATGGCCAAGATGTCTTAGTCTAGTATGAACAAGTGATTCAAGGATGTCACCAATATACATGAGGTATGGGGGGCCCAATTCCATAAAATGAAAGTGAAATAATGTCACATAGCCAAGAGAAAGGGGTAGTCCACCCTTCACCTTCACTTCCCGAAGGTATAAAGTTCTTGGGGCTTAGCCTAAAAGGCAATATTTCAAATTCCAAGAGGGGTGTCTTTCAATTCATTCCTTAGTTTTTAGACTCCACTAGAATGTGTTAGAAATGAAAGAAACACTACTTTAATGGAAATCTTATTTGAATAAATTTCAGCAATCTTAAGTGTGCATTAACAATGGAGATTCTAATCGAAACATAAAATGTAGTGCAGAAAAGATGTCAAACATGAAGAACTCAACACAATGACACAATGTTTACATGGAGAAAACCCTTGTAGGTAAAAAACTCCACCATGAAAGAGGCACAAGTTTGTATTAATCTCAACATGATTGTACAATACATCAACTACACAACTCTCTCTACAAGTCTTCAATCTGACAACATTTCGGCAACACCTGAGTACCTAAAATCTGTATTGTAGCAACAAATACATGGAATATACTTATAGAAATGTTTCCCACTCCATTCTAGGAATTCACCTTCTCTCTTCTAAGATTCTCCAATCTATAAACATTAATTACCATATTACAAGCATCTTGCACTTGTCCAAATATAGCCATTTAAATGTTGGGGGCCCAAGACTAAATCTAGCCTCTTACAACATCTTATGACATGTCATAACTATCATAGATTCCACAAAAGAGTATCTTTCCAAGATAGGAACCTTGGGCTAAATATAGAAAATATACAACATATCTATCATATGTGTCATAGAATCTCAGAATCTTATGACAACTTGCAACTATCATAGATTCAGTTACCAAATATTGTGACATTTGTCATACATGCCAAAAATACTATATTCTATAATGGAGCATGTCTACCATCATTTACTTTGAGTTTTTACATTTGCCAATAGTAAACGTCACTTTGTAATTGCCTTCAATTACTCTGAAATTACTCGTCCCAGTGAAACTAGTACATCTCCTCATGGATAATTACAAATTACATATAATAAATGGAATAAATACAATATTGGGATTTACAAGGTTAATGGCACCTTATCCCAACATTCTCCCACTTGACATTATACATTGTAAATGAACCCATATGAAATCAAATGAAAAATTATCAGGAACTAGAAACAAGGTCCATGGCCTCTCTGCACCACACGAACTTCCCTATGCTCACTGGCTTGGTCAATGATTCTACAACATTCTCTTGATTGCCTATCTTCTTCAGTTCAATCTCTCCATTTGCAACCAATTCTCAAACAAAGTGATTCTGAACATCAACATGCTTAGTCTAAGCATGATACATGGGATTCTTGGCCAAACAAATACCACTCTGGCTATCACAACTAATCTGAATGATCTTGCAATCAAAACCAATACATGTACATAGTCTCCTCAACCAAACTACCTCCTTAGAGACATGGGTAGAAGCCACATACTCTGCTTTTGTGGTGGAGAAAGCAATTTTGGGCTGCCTCTTACTCATCCAACTCACTACTCCAAACAAAGTAAACACATAGCCACTAGTGGACCTTCAATTATCCAAGTCACCTATCCAATCTGCATCAACAAAACCCTATATGTCCAAAGATTTATCAGCACTATCTGTACCATAATAAACCAAACAATGATTAGAAGTACCTACAAAATATTTAAGCACCCTCTTTGCATAGTTCCAATGTTGTCTACTAGGGTTAGACATAAATCTACTCAAAACTCCCACTCCTTGGGCAATATCTGGTCTAGTGCAAACCATTGCATACATCAAACTCCCTAGAACACTAGCATATGACACATTAGACATATCCTCAAAATCAACCTCAATCTTTGGACACATATCTAATGAAATCTTAGTACCAATGGGTAAAGGAACTCTAACTGGGTTATACTCCTACAAACTAAACCTCTACAAAATAGTATTCACATACTTACATTATGATAACTAAAGATTTATGTTAACTCTATCCCACTTGATATTCATTCCCAAAATATACCTTGTAGCACCAAGATCCTTCATCTCAAATGCGCCTAAAAGTTAGGATTTAAGCTCACTGATCATACCCTTACTATTGCTAAAAAAAATGTCATCAACATACAAGGCAATAACTAGTATAGAATCATCAACATAATAAGTGTAAACACAATGATCCTCCTTACTTCTAACAAAACCCAATTTGAAAATAAATGAGTCAAACTTTTGATATCACATTCTGGGGGACTGTTTCAGACCATAAAGAGACATCTTTAACTTGCAAACCCAATGTTCTTTTCGTTTTACCTCAAAACCTGTAGGTTGTTGTATATAAATTTCTTCTTCAAGATCTCCATGCAAGAACATAGTCTTAACATCCATTTGCTCAATCTCCCAGTCATAAGTTGCAAAAATGGATAAGAGAAATCTAATAGAAGTTAATTTAGAAACAGGAGAGAATATCTCACCAAAATCAACTCCCTCTCTCTAGGAGTAGCCCTTGGCTACCAATCTAGCCTTGTACTTCTCTAATAAGTCATCTGCTCCAAAATTCTTCTTGAAGATGCACTTACATCCTATATTATTTCTTCCTTTGGGTAAACAAACATGATCCCAGGTGTTAAAAGAGTTAAAGCCATCATCTCCTCCTACATGGATAACTACCAAGACTCACTATCATCTACAAAAATAGCTTCCCTATAAGATCTAGGTTCATCGTTAGTACTCAATAAAGCATATACACAACAGAAATCTTTTGGGATATACTTGTCAACTAGATTTTGTTGTCTCGTGGATCTCCTCAAGGGTGGAGTAAGAGACTCTACTCATTCTTTTGCATGATCATCTACAACAACTTCTTCTGTAACAACATACTCGTCTTCATCAGAACTACTCAAATCTTCTTTTTCTTCTTCACCCCCCAATCCATCATTTTGTTCTTCTTGAGGTGCATCTTGCTGCTCTAAATCAAAGTGCAACTTCTTTACCATTTTTTCTTTTTCTTTTGGCTACTCAAGTTTAGAAATAGCTGTAAGTTCCCTACAAATAACATCTCTAGAAAAGATAATCTTACGAGTTAGTGGATTCCAAAGCTTATAACCCTTCACATTATCACCATATCCAATGAATGTAGAATTTTCAACTTTTGGATCCAACTTAGATCACTTTTCCTTAGGCACATAAACAAAAGCCTCACAACCAAAAATCCTTAAATGTGAAACATAAGGTCTCTTACCTATCCACACTTCATATGGTGTTGAATCAAGAGCCTTACAAGGAGATGTGTTTATCAAGTAACAAGCAGTACACACAACCTCTACGTAAAAACATTTATCCAACTATGCATCACTAAGCATACTTTTGGCCATTTCCATAACTGTTTGGTTCATCCTTTCAACAACACCATTCTGCTATGGTGTATACGGAGTTATCTTTTGTCTAATTATACCTACATGCTTGCAAAACTCATCAAATTCCATAGAGCAATATTCCCCTCCATTGTCAAATCTTAATATTTTTATCTTTAAACCTGATTGGTTCTCTACTAAGACTTTTAATTCCTTAAACTTATCAAAAAATTTAGATTTATGTTTCATTAAATAAATCCATGTATATTTGGATACATCATTAATGAAGGTGATAAAATAATGAGATTTTCCAATAGATTCATTATCCACAGGTCCAAACACATCTGTATGAATAATTTATAATTTCTATTTTTCTCTATTGCTTCCTGAAGGAAATGATTTTTTGTTTTATTTACCAAACACACAATGCTCATAGTAATCAAAGTGCTCATTAAAATAAGAGAACCTGTCCAACAATTCTTTATTCTTAATAGTTTTTAATAAATTATTACGTGTGTGGCCCAATCTACAATGCATAACATACAAGTGTTTTTAGAAGCCTCATAAACATAAGAGGCATTACAAATTGTAGTGGCTTCAAGCTTAAACAAGTTTTGGAATCCCTTCCCTTTCGCTACCACCAAGTTCCCTCTCACTAATATGCAACCATGCTTGTCAAATGTCACATGCATTCCCAAATCATTCAACTTCAAAATTAAAATCAAATTTCTAGCTAATCCAAGAACATGCAAACCACCAAGGAGGGTTTTAATCCTTCCATCACTAAAACACAACAATACCTTTCATTTCCCAACAATCAGATATGTAGAGTTGTTACCAAGGTGGATATTACCTCTATCGTATTCTTCATGTGTGGAGAACCATTCCTTATGTGGGGTCATATGAAACAAGCATCTTGAGTCAACCAACCAGTTTTTATTAGAAACAACATTACATGCAGAAAGTAAAACATCTTCACCTACATTTGAGGACTTACTCGAAGCACTCTCCCACTATTTCTTCGAGTTTCTGCACTCCTTCACATGTCCCCTTTTACCACAGTTCCAACACTTAACTCTATTCCTTTTAGCATGAGTCTTAGACTAGCCCTTAGACTTGTCCTTAACCCCTTTTTGATCTCCTTTAGGTCCCCTTTCCTTAGATCTTCCCCTGACACTGAGAGCATCCCTTGAATTATCCAAACTCTTCTTCCTTAATTCCTGTGACAGTAGGAGTAAAACAAGAGCATCCAACTTTGGATCCACAAGGTTAGAAGTGATAGTAAGGATAACATTCTCCCAAGACTTAGGTTAAAACCAAAGAAGTAAGATACATTTATCTTCCTCACTAACCTCAACATCTACTTAATCAAGCTAACTCAATAACAAATTAAAAGAATTTAAATGCTCTGCAACTAATTCACCTCCTCACATTTCCATGGAAAATAATTTTCTTTTTAAATAAAGTTTATTTACCATACTCTTGGCTTGATAGATCTCACCCAACCGATTCCACAACTTGTGTTTTGTCTCCTCCTTTGTGACATTCAATAGGATAGAGTCTGCAAGACACAACCGGATGGTTCCACATGCCTTCTTATCTAGTCTATCCCACTCATCTTGAGAGACATCGTTAGGTTTCTTCTCTTTTTGAACAACCAACCATTGGTTTTTTTCTTCCAAAAAATCTTCCATTTTTAGCTTCCACAACTCATACTCTATTCCGTTGAACTTCTCAATGTCCAATCAAGAGATTGATGCAACAGTCAATCCAACCATAATAACAACAAAAGATATACAAAACAAATAGAACCAAATCTCCCACTGTAACTATAGCTTCCACACTACCACCCAAGAGTCAAAGCTAGCCAGGCTCTGATACTAAATGTTAAGAATGAAAGCAACACTACTTTAAAGGAAATCTGATTTGAATAAAGTTCAGCAATCTTAAGTGTGCATTATTAATGGAGATTGTAATCAAAACATAAAACCCACTATAGAAAATATGTCAAACATGAAGAACTCAACACAATGACATAGTGTTTATGTGGAGAAAACCCTTGCGGATAAAAAAACTCCACCAGGAAAGAGGCACAAGTTTGTATCAATCTCAACTAGAATGTACAATACATCAACTACACAACTCTCTCTACAAGTCTTCAATTTGACAACATTCTGGCAGCACCTAAGTACCTAAAATTTGTATTGCAGCAACAAATACATGGAAAATACTTATAGAAATTTTCCCACTCCATTCTAGGCATTCACCTTCTCTCTCCAAAGATTTTCTAACTTGTAAACATTAATTACCATCTTACAAGCATCTTACACATGTCCAAAAATAGCCATGTGAAGGTTGGGGGCCCAAGACTAAATCTAGCATCTTCCAACATCTTATGACATGTCATAACTATCATAGATTCCACAAAAGAGTATCTCTCTAAGATAGGAACCTTGGGCTAAATATAGAAAATATACAACTAATATATCCGTCATATGTGTCATAGAATCTCAGAATATTATGACAACTTATATCTGTCATAGATTCACTTACCAAACATTATGATAGTTGTCATACATGCAAAAAATTGTATATTCTCCAAGGGAGCATGCCTACCCTCATTTACTTTGAGTTTTTACATTTTCCAATAATAAAAGTCACTCCATAATTGCCTCCGATTACTCCGAAATTACCCCTACCAGTGAAACTAGTACATCTCCTAATGGATAATTACAAATTACATATAATAAATGGAATAAATATAATATTGGTATTTACAAGGTTAATGGAACCTTATCCCAATATAATTCTAGAGTTGAGGTCATCCCTTGGAGTGGTGTGTCTCCAAGAAGGCCTCCTAGGAAGGGTAACAAAAGAAAATTGAGTGGGTGCTTTTGATCTCCAAGGTCACCTTGTGGTGTGAGGAGAGAGCATAAACACACACACACACTTCATTCACACTTGCAATGTTTATTTCCCCTTAGAAATTTAAATGTGTAGTGTGAAGATGAATAGATGAAAGATGTTTTTTATTCCCAAGTTCATGCAAAGTGCATGGGAAGAGCATACACACCCTCAATTACACTAAAATCCACAAAATGATGAAAGCACAAGTTCATTTTAAGCCCAAATCCAAATGTGGTAATGTAGACACATGTTCCTTTTAAGTCCAATTTAAAAGTGTGATTGCAAACCATAGTTCATTTTAGGCCCAAATCGAAGTGTGATGGAAAACAAGGTGTTTGATGAAATGAAAGACAAGAGTTGGATTAAGTGCACTTAGAAATTTGTCTTCAAATTTGAAGTTGAAGCTGATGTTGTATAGAGCATTATGTTCTCCTAGATAACACCAAAATAAAAAAACAAAGAAACTTGCAAACCAATGTGTTAGGTGAAAAAGAAGCAATTTGATGAAATTATTATAATGATGATCAGTAACAATAAAATAAGTGATATGATTAGAATCTACATGAAATGCTATGTTGTGTCAAAAAAATTGGAAAAATTGGATAGAATTTGCATAAGATATGAGTGTTTGAAGTTCATAAATAAGGTTGAATTTGACTTAATATACTAGATAAATCTGATACAATTTCTTGATAAATCCTTATCCATAGCCACACTAGGTGAATCCAATTTCCAATGCTGCTAGTTTCATTAAAATCTGACCTATTATGAAAAAGTTATAGCAAAAAGAAAAAAATATCCCTTTTAGAGCTTGAAGAGGAATAAGGCAAGTCCAGGTAGTTAAGAAATAGACTGCTAGTAGTTAGCTAGGTTTCAGTCACATGGTTGTTTTACAAGTATGTACCTAATCGACCTGTTGTCATTGACGTCAACATATCTACATTGTCATTAGTGCCAAATGTGCTCTTATCTTGTTGCTTGCTTGTAATGATTAAGTTGCTTTGTATTTACATAGTTAAGTGATCTTGTTGTTGAGGACATTGAGAAAATTAGTTCCTCCAGTAGAAACAACAAGTTGCAATGAAAATAGTGTATTGAATATAGAAGAATAGTGCAAGAGAATGCTCTGCATTTCCTGTAGGATGAATATATTTGTCTATAGATTAGAAGGTGTCTTGAAGTTTGAACCTCTGGTATGAAGATTGGAGCGAGCTATGTTCACCAGAGTGGAAACTACTTTTCCTGATTGTTTGGAATTAACAAGGAGAAAGTATTATGCTCCGCATTCTTTGCATTGAATTATTTTTATCTGTGGTTCTAGAGTTAAGCTTAAGATGATGTTATGTACCTTCAAATTTGATGGTTCGTGATTTGGTGGTCTACAATCCATTCTCTTTTTATGATAGTGGATGACAGTATTGTTCTTATGCTCCGGTTTAATGAATCTTATTGGCAAAGTGGTTAAAAGTTGTGTGATTGATTCCTAATGATTTCACTATGCTTATGCATGTCTCCTAACTGTGTTCCTACCCTTGGATTGGTCCACAAAGAGAAAGTTAGATCGTGAATGAAGAATGTTCTTAAAAGACCTAGTGTTCTTACTAGTACTAGTTAACTTGGTTGATTTTACTAATTGTGAAGATGCCTTGAAGATTGTGGAAGCATGTCGTGGTGTGGAGAATTGTGTTTGAGTCCCAACTAAGGAGTAAGATGATCCACATATATTTTTACCATAGCCAATTCTTGTTTAGGTCTAGACCTATTTCTTTGTAATATTGTAATGCCAACCTTGGAGAATGTTCCAATAGTTGATGAATGTAATGCCGACCTTGATGTATATTCCAAGGTTGAGGAATTGTATAAAAGCATGTAATAGAGTTGCTAAAATTTGTATGAGTGTGAAGATGAAGAGATAAGTGTGAAGGTGTGAAGGAGCAAAGTAGGGAAGTTTTATGCTTCAAAGGAACTAAACCTAGGTATGGAGTAGATGCTACTTAATCAGTTCACCATTTTAGCAGTGAGCGAAACCCTTGGTAGTGACCCACCCTTTGGTAGTGAGTCATTCTTTGCAGTGAGCATTTTGGGTAGTGAGCCCTATAGGTAGTGAGCCTCTATTTTTTGGTATTGATATAACTCATAAATTTTTTGGGCTAACACCCACCGTGGTTTTTCCCATTTAGGGTTTTCCACCTAAAAATCTAGTGTCTATTGTGTTGAATGTGTGATTTCAATTAAAGTGAATGGTTTTATGCTTTCATGATTTAATCTAATTATCAAGATTTAAGTTGTTGACTATTTGATATTCAAATGAAGCTAAGTTTTCGTGACAACTGATTCACCCCCCTCTCAGTTGTCTAGTGTAATTCAACAATTGGTATCAGAGCAAGGTTTCTTGGTGGTAAGCTTAACATCTTGAGGTAGATCAAAGATGTCTTACAAGAAGGAGACTCCATAGTTTGATGGGACAAATTATACAACTTGCAAGATTCACATGAAAAGCCATCTACTTTATATTGGTTATAAAATATGGCAAGTGACACAGACTGATTATACCCTACCGCAGAATGGACTAACAATAGAAGATGAAATCAAAGAGTATGAGATAAACATAAAAGCCAAAGATGCTCTGTTAAGTACACTAACTGACTCTGATTTGAGAAAGGTCATGGATTATGAGCCTGCTAAAGAAGTCCGGGATAAGCTAAGAAATCTATATGAATGAGATGAGTCTGTAAAGAGTGCCAAATTGCAAGGATTGAAAGCCAAATATGAAGGCCTTAAGATGGGAGAAGGTGAAAACATAACATCTTTCATGCAAAATGTTGATGAACTTGTTACTAGAATCAAAGGTATAGGAGGAATTATTGATGAAATTAAGTTGTGATAAAAATTCTAAGGTCATTACATAAATTCTACACGTACAAGGTAGCTGCAATTGAAGAATTAATGACTATGAAAAAGATTAATCAAGATCAATTGCTTGGTAATATTACTTCTTTTGAAATGAGAGAATTTGGTGATACTCTGTCAAAAGTTGAAACAACTTTCAAAGCCAGTACTTTAGAGAAGTTCTCTAGATCATAAAAATACAAGGTGGAACCTGATGATGATCTTGATGAAATTGAAGCAAATTTTGTTTATAGATTGGAAAGAGGTTTCGGTAAGTTCAAAGGCAAACTACCTTTCAAATGTTTTTCATGTGGTAAAGTAGGTCATTATGCTTCTAGATGTCCAGAAAGAATTGAGAGGAATATAAAAAGATTTGAGAATAAGTCTAGAACTCCAAAGAAATGCTACTATGTTAGACATTTTGATGATGAAGGTGTGACTGATGATGAATCATATGATGCTAGTGCAAATAAATATTTTTTTATTACTATTAAACAAGATCATGTGTCTACTAATCCTGCTAGCTTGAAGAAAAACCAATGGAACAAAGTTCCTTATTTGTTCAAGTTGAGAAAGATAAGGAAGAATGAATTATTGATAGTAGATGCTCACATCACATGATTGGTGATAATAGTAAGTTTTTAAGCTTGAAAAAGTATGATGGAGGGTTGGTTAGATTTGGAGACAATGCAGCTAGTAAGATTTGTGGAAGAGGATCTATTTCATTTGATGGAAAGCATAATACTGACAAAGTCCTATATATGAAGGGTTTGAAGCATAATCCCTTGAGTGTGGGTCAAATGTGTGGCAAAGGTTATTATATGAGATTCAAAGAGAATGGGTATAAGATCTTGGAAATCTCTGGAACTGTGATTGCCACGTGTAAGAATACCAGAGGTAACATCTATAAGTTAAGAGGAACTAATGATTACTATTTATTAGCTCAAGCAGATGAGAGTTGGTTATGGCATAGAAGAATGTGTCATATAAACTTTTGATAATTTGGTAAAGATAAGTTCAAATTAGACTATGAGAGATTTATAAAAATTTGTGAAACCCACCAATACCATTTGCAAAGAATGTTAGTTGGGGAAGTAGACAAGAACAAGTTTTAAGAGCAAACAGCAATTTTTTGCTGATTTTCTAGATCTAGTTCATATAGAATTATGTGGTCCTACAATGATAAGGAGTCTACATGGTGATAGGTACTTCATGTTGCTTATTCATGATTATTCTACAATGACTTGGGTTACTTTTCTTAGAGACAAATCTGAAGCCCTAGAAAAGTTCAAATCCTTCAAGGCAATGGTTCAAAATGAAATAGAGCTAAAAATCAAATGCTTGAGATTTAATAGAGGAGGAGAGTTCACATCAAACGAATTCAACAATTATTGTCAAGAACAAGGAATAAAGAAGCAATTGTCTACACCAAGGACTCCTTAGTAGAATAGAGTTGTAGAAAGAAAGAACTGAATAATTCAAGAAGCTGCTAGGACAATGATGAAAGAAAGAGGTCTCATGGAAGTCTTTTGGAAGTATTTTGGAAGGAATCTATGCATATTGTTGTCTACATTCAAAATAGAGTTCAAGTAAAAGGAAATGGTACTAAAACTCCCTATGAATTATGGTATGGAAGAATTCCAACAATAAGATATTTCAAAGTCTTTGGAAGCAAACGCTATATCAGAAGAGATGAAGATCTAGGGAAATTTGATGTAAGATGTGATGAAGGAATCTTCCTTAGATACTCTACCAAAAGCAAAGCCTACCGGTGCTACAAAAAAAGGTTGAAAAAGATTGTGGAGAGTGTAAATGTGAAGGTGGATGAACATAGAGGAAAAACATCATATCAGAATGGCTATGAATCAGATGAACCTGCTACTTCTTATGAATAAAAAGTTTAACAAGAAGTCAATCAAGATGAAGAAGAAAAGGGTCTAGAAGTTGCTACTAAAACCCCTAGGTATGTAAGAATAAATCACTTTGAAGATCAAAATATTGGATACAAAGACAAAGGAGTACTGACAAGGAAAAGAGTTGCAGAAGAACAAGTAAATTATTATTTGCTCTCTATAGTTGAACCAAAGACTGTGAATGAAGCCTGCAATGATGAAAATTGGGTTAAGGCAATGGAAGAAGAATTAATACAGATAGAGAATAATGAGACTTGGGAATTAGTTCCTAGACCTGCTGACAAAAATATTATTGGAACCAAATGGGTCTTCAGGAATAAGCTGAATGAAAATGGAGAAGTTGTAAGGAATAAAGTAAGGATTGTGTGTAAAGGATATTCTCAAATTGAAGGGATAGATTTTGAAGAGAATTTTGATCTAGTAGCTCGAATTGAAGCAATCAGAATGTTTCTAGCATTTGTAGCCCACAAAGATTTTAAAGTGTATCAGATGGATGTGAAGTATGCTTTCTTGAATGGTGAGTTAGAAGAGGAAGTCTACATTGAACAACCAAAAGGATTCCAACTATCAGACCAAGGTGATATGGGATGCATGTTTAAGAAAGCTTTGTATGGACTCAAGCAAGCTCCTAAGGATTGATATGCAAGATTGGATAACTATTTATTGTAGTTAGGATTTAGCAAAGGTATTGTTGATAGCAATATCTCTTTCAATATTAATGATAATCAAATTTTAATTGTCGAAGTCTTTGTTGATGACATCATCTTTGGAGGCAATAAAGGTATGTGTATGATATTTGATAGTGAAATGCAAAAAGAGTTTGAAATGTCTATGTTGGGTGAGATGAATTTATTTCTAGGTATGCAAATCAATCGATTAGATAAAGGAATATTCATATCTCAGTCTAAGATGTGAAAGAATTGTTAAAGAAATTTGGGATGGAAGACTCTAAACCGGTATATACTCCCATGGTAACTAGTTTCAAGTTAAGAAAATCTGATGAATCACTCAAGACTGATCAGAAAAGTTATAGATCCATGATTGGAGGATTACTTTATCTAACACAAACTAGACCTCACATAATGCATGCAATTTGTCTTGTAGAAAGATTTCAGGTAGATCCAAGAGAGTCATGTGTGATGGTAGTAAAGAGAATTTTGAGGTATTCAAAAGGCACTCTATATCATGGCTTATGGTATCCAAAGGATAATGATTTCACTCTTATTGCATATATAGATGCTGATTAGGCTGGAGATGTTGATGAAAGGAAGAGTATAAGTGGAGGTGCCTTCTTCTTTAGTAAAAGATTGGTTTCATGACTGAGTAAGAAACAAGATTCAATCTCTTTGTCAACTATAAAAGTAGAGTATATTGCAACATCATGTTGTTGTACTCAAGTGTTATAGATGAAGTAGACTTTGAAGGATATAAGAGTTGTTTATGAAGATCTAATTGCAATATTGTGTGACAATACAAGTGCCATAAATATTTCCAAGAATCTAGTGATCCACTCAAGAACAAAGCATATATCTATAAAGTATCACTTTTTGAGAGAGAAGGTGATAGAAAATGAAGTAAACTTGGAATATGTGTCCACAAAAGACTAGATTGTAGATATCTTCACCAGGCCTTTGTCTAAGGATACTTTTGAGTATCTCAGAGAAAAAGTTAGGGGTCATTACCCTTCCTATCTTAAATTAAGATGCATGAGAATGCATCAATCTAGTGGTGTTCAAAGTCTAACTTTTTGATCTAGATTGATGTTTTGAGGGAGTAGCTAGATGTGTTGGTAATAGTTCAGTTAGATCAAAGCAACATAATGCAAGTATGTGCACTTTGCCACTGATGTCGAAGGGAGAGATAAATCATGTGAAAAACTTAGAAGGAGAAAGAATGTAAATGTGTAAGGAGAAAGGGGGATAATCTTGTCTTGATGGTCATTTCAATTTTTCACATCAGAAGTTGTCATCAATGACAAAGGAGGAGATTGTTGCAAGTATGTGCCTAATTAGTGTTGTCATTGATGTCAATATATCTATGTTATCATTAGTGCCAACTATGATATTATCTTGTTTCTTTCTTGTAATGAGTAAGTTGCTTTGTATTAAATTATTTAAGTGATCTTGTTGTTGAGTATATTGAGAAAATTAGTTCCTCTAGTAGAAACAACGAGTTGCAGTGAAAACAATGTATTGCATACAGAAGAACAATACAAGAGAATGCTCTACATTTCTTGTAGGATGAATATATTTATTTGTGAATTGGAAGGTGTCTAGAAGTCTATTTTGAGATGTTATATTCCAAGTTTGAACCTCCAGTATGAAGATTGGAGTGAGTTATGTTCACCAGAGTGGAAACTACTTTTCCTGTATGTTTGGAATTGACAAGGAGAAAGTATTATGCTCTGCATTCCTCCGCATTGAATTATTTTTGTTTGAAATTCTAGAGTTAAGTCTAAGATGATGTTATGTGAATTTAACTTCAATGGTTCATGATTTGGAGGTTTGCAAGATATTCTTTTATTATGACAGTAGCTAACAGTATTGTCCTTATGCTCTGGTTTGATGAATCTTATTGGCAGAGTGGTTAAAATTTGTGCTGTTGATTCCTAATGATTTCAATGTGCTTGTGGATGTCTCTTCATCATGTTCCTACCCTTGGATTGGTCTGCAAAGAGAAATTTGGATCGTGAATGAAGAATTTTCTTAGAAGATCTAGTGTTCTTATAAGTACTGGCCGACTTGGTTGATTTCACTAATTATGGAGATGCCTTGAAGATTGTGGAAGCATGTCATGGCATGGAGAATTGTTTTTGAGTACAAGCTAAGGACTAACATGATCCACATACATCTTTACCTTAGCTAATTATTGTTTAGGTCCATACCTATTTCTTTGTATTATTGTAATGCCAACCTTGGAGAATGTTCCAATGGTTGATGAATGTAATTCCAACCTTGATGTATATTTCAAGTTTGAGGAATTGTATAAAAACATGTAATAGAGTTGCAAAAATGTGTGTAAGTGTGAAGATGAAGAGATAAGTGCAAAGGTGTGATGGAGAAGAGAAGAGAAGTTTTGTGCTTCAAAGCAACTGAACCTTGGCATGGACTAGATGTTACTTAATTAGTTCACCATTTTGGTAGTGAGCTAACCCTTGGTAGTGAGCAACCCTTTGGCAGTGAGCCATTCTTTGTAGTTAGCATTTTCAATAGTGAGCTCTCTAGGTAGTGAACCTTTGTTTTTCGGTATTGATATAACTCATATATTTTTGTGGGCTAACACCCACCATGGTTTTTCCCTTTTAGAGTTTCCCACATATAAATTTGGTGTCTACTATGTTGAATGTGTGATTGCAATTAAAGTGTATGGTTTTATGCTTTCATGATTAAATTTGATTAGCAAGATTTAAGTTGTTGACTGTTTGATAATCATATGAAGCTATGTTTTTGTGACAATTCATTCACTGCACTCTTAGTTGTCTGATGTATTTCAATAGGGTGGTTAAGTCTGGTAGTTTAGTTTAATTGGGCCCATTATCACCCATGTGGCCATGGGATAAAAGATAAGAAAAAGAAATTAAAAATAAAAAAAGTGTAGGATTTGGGTTTATCCCACACCCCTACTGGTCAAAAATGTGACCTGCACACTACATGCTTATAGTGGGGGTCAGGATGCTATAAAAGCATCAACCAAGACTTATATGAGCAATGACTAGGGGAAGGCGAAGGTGATGGTGGAAGATGTCAAGGTGGGAGCTAGAGATTGGGTGGAGTAGGCATATGGGGGTGGTGACAGATATGGCTGGTGAAGGAGATGACTGAGATGTGACTAAGGTAAGGACTACAAGAAGCGGATTAGGTGGGGACAGTAGAGTGGTGACAAGAGTTGGGGTAGCCATCAGGGAGGTTGCAAGTGGTGACCAAGTGATGGAATGGTAGATGGTGATGAAGCAGTGAGGAGGTTGAAAGTAAGATAGGATGGAGGATATTGGAAGGCAGAGCGATGAAATAGGGAGATGACAAGGTCATTGAAGATAACAACTAGGATAGAAACAAGGTGCTAATTAGGGGAAGGAGAAGTAGTTGACAGAAGTTTAATGTGCAGCAATGACAATAATGGTGCATGGGAAAGTCGATAGGGATAGGGAGAAAAACAAGCAATAAGGGGGAGATTAGGTGGTGATAGAGGCATTTAGCAAATGGTCGGTAGAGACTTGCAGAGGAGAATGACAGGGGGTTTAGTGGTAGCGATGGGGTGAAAACATAAGGTGTCGACTAGAAAGAAATGGTGGTAGGGGAACTATTGACAGTTGACTAATGTATTGAAAATAAAATATTGCCTACAATATAACACACAAACCAGAATTAATATCGATAGATAGGGTTCTGGGGATCCATACCGTACATATTTGTGGCCCTAAAAAATTTCAAAAATTTATTAAAAAACTATGGAAGCATAATATAGAAAATTTCATGTCAATCATCACTTGTGAGGCCTCCTAGACTCAATGGTGAGGTTGGTTTTTGTGTACAAGGGAACCTGCAAAAGCTAATGATCAAAACATGACACAAAATATGTTAGATTTTCAAATTTAAGTGCATAAACCAGCAAAAGCCAAGGTTTAGAATAGTGGGCATGCCAAAAAACTGGATAAAAAATGGATTAATGGAAATACAAAGATAATAAAAACAAACCCAATACCTTTACCTTCAAACCAAGTCCTGCACACATGATAGAACAAAGTAGATGCACATAAATCTACTAGCTATGTTCTAGATGATGAATGATAGATAATGGTATGTTTATTACTCATGATTTCTACAACATAATGATAGCTAGAAGATAATGGCTATGGATATCTACAGTGATTTCTAAAGCATGATGTTGTATGAAGATGGATGCATAAGAATTGGTTGAGGCTTAATTTATGGGAGAGGAGGGATAAGGATTGATAGCTAGGATTGAAAGGTCAATTGTGTGATGTGGATTGCTAAGATTAAAAGGTGATTTAATTCAAGGCCACTTCATTTAATAAAAGGTAGTGGTGTGACAAGTGTGAGGATAATCATAGAGGTTACATAATTTAAATAATGAAAATTTTTAAATTAGTTGGTAGTGTGACAAGGCATTTAATGAAGGTGGTAGTGTGATACATAATTCATATAAAATATTACTTAAATTGTGAGAAAGGGACATGTGTTGTGATGAGAATAAAGGTGAGGGCTAATTTAAATAAATATCTGAGTTAAATTAGTTGATAGTGGTGAATTTGAATAAATATTTTATTTATTTAAATTAGATGATGGAGGAATTAATTAGATAAATATAATTTATTTAATTAATTGGCTAATGGGATAAATAGGATTAAAATGGGATTAGGATGAGAATAAGTTAAATAAATATGATTTATTTAACTAATTAGGTGATGAACGGGGTATATGAGGGTCCTAGGACAAAATGTCATAAGTAATGTATTGACAAGGTGATGTTGTAAGACATGGACAATTTTAGGTGTCTACAGATATATATCAATGATCTTGATTCTAATAGATTTATAACCCTCATGGTTGAGCATCCTTCAATATTATAAAATCTAACTAAATTCATCTCCATGAATAATCATGAGAAAGATGACTCTAAAAGTTCCTATTCTTCTACAACTACTATAAATAATTAGAATGCCTTGGATCTACTACCTAAAGTATATGATGATGATGATTCTATGAGTCATCCTACTCCTCCTTTAGTTGAATGTTCGAGTACCTTGGATATCACTAAGGAAGTGAATACCCTCAATCTTCCTCCTTTGGCTGAATGTTCAAGTACTTTGGACATCACTAGGGATGTCAAAACCATGAATAGTTCTCCTTTGGTTGCATGTTCAAACCCCTTAGACATCACTAAAGATTCAATAATCAACAATTCTTCTAAAAAAAATTTACCTTCCCTTCATTCCAGTGCTCTCCTTTCAAAAGATGAAGTATTGGGGGATGAAGAAAGGTTTCTCACATTAAATCCTCTAGGGATGGATGTCGAGCTTAATAAATGTACTAACAATGTTAAATCAATCAACACTAATAGACTCATCCCACCTGCTAAGGAGATAGTAGACAAGTGTGTTAATGTTTCTAAACTCATTATGAATGGGGCATATAATGCACCTCTTTGCTTCAAACTAGTGATTATGGTTCAAGGTGCTACAACACCACCTAGACCCCTAGGTCACCTTCTAAGTTTTGCAAAACAAATTACTCAACGACATCAAATGCACCAAAATGTGTCACAACAACCATACCACAATGTGGTTTCTCACACATACAATATGTGAAATAATAGACAAAGTAAACAATAGTCGAACATTCTGATCACTTTACCAATTTCTTAGCCTATGCTTCCTCAACCACCTCATCTTACTTGAAAAGGTGGTAAAGATTATGATCTTGTTGAGTAGATTCATTCTACTCCAACTAAGATCTCTCTCTAGGAACTCATACAAACATTGCCTACATACCACGAAATGCTTAAGGAAGCTTTACAAAAGGTGATTGTACCACTCTCTATTACGCCTAATGATGTAGCAGCTTTATTAGATTGTATGCATATGATGAAAATTGATATTCTATTTCAACAACATGAATTACCATCACTTGAAGTTCGAAATCAACATGATCCTCTTATAATCTTTATTATAGTAAACAAAAAGTTGATAAAGTGAGTTATTATTGACAATGGATCAACTCTTAATCTTTACGGCATTGATTTGCTACATAAAATTAAGGTTGATACATATTTAATCAAACTAGATAAAATTAATATCCATGGCTTTGATAATGTTGGTAGAAAATCCTTGGGTACCATAACTTTGCCCATAAAGGTTGCACCCATGGCATTATCTACCTATTTCCATGTCATGTCTGGTACACTTTCCTATAATATGATTCTTTATAGACTACGGATTCATTCCATGGAGGTAGTTCTGTCTACCCTTCATTGATCCATAAATTTTATTTACAAAGGTAGCTTCACACCATTGAAACCAATCTAGAGAAAAAAATTTGTTTACAAATTGAAACACAAAAACAAGTCATCAATCATAAGACTTTGATTAACTTCAAAGTTGATTCATCAATATCTCTTTCCATAGATAATGTTGTGAAATATTCTACACCGTCATCTAATGCATTTATTGTTGATGGTTGGGGTTCATTAGATTCTATTCCTACCTTTATAGGGGAATATATTTCAATAATACTAAAACATCAAAAGTTGCATTGATCTCACCTACGAAATCTTTGGAACTACCTAAGAAACCTAATGTTTCTTTAGTAGAAAACAAAGACAATACTTTCACTTACATTACAGACTATGAGACTTGTGAGACCCCACATTTCTTTAAAAAATGGAGTCTCTATTGGCAAGAGACACTGCTACGCATGACAAGTGTTGTCATTGATGACAACTAAGTCTATCCTACACATCCACATTACAATATTTGTTCATACCATAATTTAGATTGAGGATTTGTCTAAGTCTGGGAGTTAGAAAAAGAGCATGTGATAGGGTTCGGTATCTTGGTCTAGATCTCACTGGTAGTAAATCACAATGTCTAGTAGATCTAAGGGAGTAATAAGGATTATCAGGACTATCTAAATCTGGGAATCTAGCCTCTGGTGATGAAGGATTCAAAAGCTATAAGCATCTAAATATCGGGCTCCAGTTAGTTAGTACAGTCAAAAGAAGAACATGCCGACCTAGTATTTGATCTTAGTCCAGATGAAGAAAATTTGTTGGTTAAGTAATTCGTGATAACTAGTGGTATTGGCCGACATGGTTGATGATTTAAGAACACAATTTTTTGGTCTGCGTTGTTGATCATGCATGGATTTAGCTGAAAGAGTAGAGGTCTTCATAAATGTTCTAAGTTTTCTTTGAGCAGACTACAATTGATAATTTTTTTTGATGTAGATATATATAGCCGATGGATTCAAGTCTTGTGGTGAAAAGGAAGTGATGTGGTGATGAAGTAAGTGTGAAAAAGAGTAGAAGAAGTGCAAAGGAAAATATCTAAGCCCAGATTATGGCAAAAGAGTAAAACAGGGCAGAATAAAGATGAAGTGTGTAAGATTAGTATTATGTGCTTAACTGAAACTAAATTTTTGCATTCGTAGATACTACTCATCGGTTCAGACATTTTGTTATCTTATTGTAATCATTTCTATAGGTAATGAGCCTCTTGGAGTAGTGAGCCCTGAAGGCATGTGCCTTCCCCATTTGTAATACTTTTAACAGAGTATAATTTCTTGTGGGTTAACCCCCACCATGGTTTTGCCCTTAACTAGGTTTCCACATCAAAAATCTTGGTGTCAATTGTGTTAATTGTGCTCCTACTCATGTGTCTTTGATTCATGCTTTTATGGTTACATATTTAATTTGTTAAAGAAGAATTAATTGCAAAAAGTATTGAAGTTTTTGAGACAACTGATTCATCCCCCTCTTAGTTGTCAGCCCTTATTTCAACAATTGGTATCAGAGTAAGTTTCCTTTGAAAAAGTTTAACAGCTTGAGGAAGATCTGGGAAGGCAATAAATGGATCCATACAACCTCCAAGAACAACTTAAACTTGCTTTAGAAGATCTTGATCAGTCGAGAGAAGATGTCAAAGAATTGCAAGAGAACCTTAAAGATGATGAAGACTTCATAGAGACTTTAAAAGAAAAATTAAGCAAATCCAATGAAAAGAGGAAGGAGCTACTTCTTCAACTAGGAAATCATAATGAAGACAATGACAAGGATATGGCCTTGAACGAGAAGAAAAAGGAATGTGAGAAGTTAGCTAAAGAAGCTGTTGTCCTAAAACATGAGATGGAATCTGAGGTGATGAGGCTAACCAAGGAAATTGAAGAAAGGAAGAAGACTAAAGAAAAATTGAATCAATCTCTGAAAGAAAGAATAGAAGAATAATGCAGATTGGACAAAATAGCTAGCCATCTAGAGTCTAATCTACATGAAAGCAGAGATGATGAGGAAGAACTTGAAAGGCAAATTGTTATTCTTAAACATGACCTAGAAGTTGCAAATAAATACAAGAAGTTCAAGATAATCTCAGCTAAACTTCAAGTGTTGCTTGAGAGTTAGAAAGCTGATGATAAGCATGGTCTTGGATATGAGAAAGGTGAAAGCTCTAGATCTAGACAAAGAAATTCTCAATCAAGGAATAGGAGAAATAGACCTAGAAGACCTCTGGTAAGACAACCTAATGCTCAAAGATATCCATCTTTGAATGGAAATTGTTTCAATTGTAAAAAAATTGGTCATAAAGCTACTTAGTACAGAAGTAGAGTAAATCAAAGTGGTTCATCCTTCTCTGGTCAATGCTTCAGTGTAAGAGGTATGGTCATAGATGCAATGAATGTAGAAGTATGATAATGAATAACTCTAACAATAGAGAAAATGACAATTTTTTCAATGGAAAATGCGTTGCATGCAATAGATTTGGACATATGGCTAATCAGTTTGGAACAAGAGGAAATCAATCAAATGGGCAAAGAAATGTTGTGTGCTTCAATTGTAACCAATTTTTTCATATTGCAAGATTCTGCAGAAGCAAGAACAATGAAAGAAGAGGTCCGGTAAATAGAAAACTAGATGGGCAGAAACAAGACAAAGGCAAGGGAAAAATTGATGTAAATAAGATCCAAAATGAGATGAACAAAACATGGTTAAAGAAAAGTGAAATGAATGTCGACAATGGGTTTGCACGAGAATCTGGTGCTGACAATTCCTTTGGGAATAAAATCAAGAGCTCTAGCTTAAGGGGAGTTGCATTGAAGATCAAATTCCCCCAGCCAATAAGTGGGTTCTTGAATCTGCCACAATGAATGAAGCTAAAGAAGTCTATTACATAACTATTGAAGAAAATTCTAAAAGAAAAGAAGCAAATGTGATTAACTGTAGAGCAATTGAGGATTGACTGTATGCAGAAATAGTGTAACTAGACATGTTAGAGTAGAGCATTTATTACAAAGGAAAATTAGGTTTTGTTGAGCATAAAAATGTGTTCACTCTTCATTTGAATCACTTTGCATTCAAAGAGAGCAAGAAGAATAGCGTTTGAGTTGAGATTTCAAGTATTTGAAGTGTGACCAATTAATTTATCCATCAGCCCTAATTTCATGAAAAAGGTTTTTATCTATGAAGCTTTGAACTTGTAATCTTTTGTAATGGCTACACCTTTGGTTTTTGATATTACTAAAATGCCTTGACCCAAATTTAAGAAGCATCCATACAAATTGGTAGAAGTCGACTCATTAGGTGCATTTTCAAGTTTTCGTTATGGTGTACCACATATTAAAGATATTAGGGTCTATATTCATGTGAATATAGATGAATTTGGGGACTCAAGGTTTGTAGATTTGTTTGAGAGTCATATAAGAGATGAAAATCATGATCTTAAACCCAAGTATAAGGCACTGAATGATAAATATTTCATTCAGATTATGGGGTTTCCTACATTCGATGAAGATGAATGGGTCTAATATGTTTTAAGATGAATGCATGATGAGATTTTGTGGTTGTTGAAACCATTCAAAATTACAAAGGATACTATCAGGATTGTGATTGGGTTGAATTCAACTGGTGGTTTACCCATGCTACAATCCATGAAAAACCACTGTAACTGATGCAACCAGTGCCAAATTTGACAAAAGGGCAATGACTATCAATGATATTATTGATCCTGATGTTAAGTTTGCTTCAATGTTAATTAGAGACAAAATTTATCACTCCAGTAGGGAGAACTCTATTTCTAGAATAGCCATATATGCTACATACAAAATGTTAAAAGAAAATTAAGAAAGATAAGAAAAACACATTTAAATATGGTACATTGGTTCTATGTTTGTTTTTCTACTTTATGAATGAGGTACATGGAGTAAAGAGTGTGCACTAGACTAAAGATAAACTAGTTGATATCCAGATCGAAGATCATCTACACAACATTGGTGACTATAAAGCATAGAAAACTGCAATTTGGGGATACTTCAAGAATCTTTAGAGTATGATGCATTCAAGGGAAAGAATCCCTAAATTGATTGTTGAGAAGTACAAGAATGAAATATGTTTCATTGTGGATATTGATAAATGCTTAATGGAAGCAGTATAACCCAAAACTGTTTGGATCATGCCTATGGGGTATGAAGTCGATGAGAAAATTTTGAATATGTATGCTCAACACCTTTTGAGAAAGCCAAAAGACACAACAGTTGAAAGATTTGAGACATATGAGGAGCTAAGTATGAAACTGCATGTTAAACTCAGAAAACCTAAAATCAATAGGAAAGTAAGGGAAAGAAGTTGAGCAGTTGGCCCAAAATCTAGGCCTCACCAAGGAGGCTATGCGGTAATTTAGGGAAAGAAATGAAAAGCTCGAGAGGGAGAAACATGATAATAAACAAGGAAGTGCTTTGGTAGAACCCTCTTCAACATCAAGGACTACTAGGAGCTCTACTACTACCCATGTTCCTCCAAAACTTGCCAATCCTGAGAAACCGGAAGGCAAATCATCTAGAAAAGAAGGGAAAAGAGTAAAAACATAGGCCACCCAGACATACAAAAGCATGAAAAAGGAAGAAGAAGAAACTGATTCTGATATTGAAATCAAAGAGTTGAAGGTCTCAGGTACAAAAGTAGCCAAGGTAACTAAGGAGAAGCCCTTCGAAAGACAAGGATTAAACAAAAGGCAAAAGACTGAAACATATGTTGAAAAAACCACTCTCTCTATGGATGACATCATCAAATTAGTCACTATAGATGGGAACTTAAGGCCAATGACTAAATTCTTTGATGATTATAGTGATGCTGATAAGAGGGTTCTAGAGGAAGCAACAATCAAATATTTGAATATCTACAATAAGGCTTTGATTGAAATAATATTTGAAATTCCAAAAAGTCTTGCAAATATTCTAGAGTTAAGAAAAGGAAATGCCAAAGGTAAAGACACTGAGATTAGGGAGCATGTGTTGATAATCCGTGCCCTCAGATTAATCCAGATCAGATGAACATGATATTCAAAGAAGTGAAGGATGACTTCAGGAGCAAGAAGAGAATGAATAAAATCATGCTTGGTGAAATAGATGAGATATTCAAAGATACTCAAGATATTCTTCTAAATGCATTAAAAAGACATAATCTTCCTATTGTTGAAGAAGAGATTGATGATGGGATTGACTCCTCAATTCTGGATGTTGAAGAATTGAAGATCAACAAGTAGTAAACTAAGTTAGATGACACCTCTGTTCCAGAAAAGGAAGCAATGAACAAGGAAGATGAAAAAATGATAGATAAAGCTAATGATGTAGGAGGTATTCAAACTCCTTCAGATCAATCCAAAGAGGACACAAAGATGAATGTTGAAGCAGATGATCAAATTGAAGATAATTCATTGAAGAGTATACAACATGAATTAGAAGAAGCTAAGGACAAAGGAGAAGAAAAGGTCAACGAGAAGAATGGAAAAGAGGAAGTGTTTGCAAAACCTAATGGAGAACCCAAGAAGGACAACCTAGTAGATAGTACAAAAAAGGATCAAAAAGATACATCATCATTTTGGGCAAGAGACACTACAAAAGCAGTGAAGGAAATTCTAGAAAGAGACAAATAAATTGAAGAAGATTAGGACTTTATACAAGGTGCAATAAGTTTTGATACCTTATCTCTGGTGTAAAAGATAAAATTGGCTTCCATTGCTCAAGCTAAGGCTAGAGAAGATATTTTGAAGTCTCACATAGAAGATATCGAGCTACTTGGTCTTGATCTAGAATATTGGAGAAGATCATGCCCACTTTTTAGAAGGATTTTTTAGCTTCCCCCTCTAGACAGTTAAAGAACCTAATAAAATCCATAAGTACACATTTTGAATCCCTAGAGAAGTCTGCAGAGGTCAAGGTCCAAAATGAATTCAATGATAAAAGATTTGATGCACTTAAAAGTTTGATTGGAGTTGATAGAATGGTGTTGGATGCCAATATAAAGACTATTCAAAATGGTCTTACAAAAGGAGGAAATGTATATAAATTTTTCTTTTCATGTCCTAAAATTTTAGAGGATCTTGAAGGAATAATTATCTAGTGTATCAAATTCTTTTGATCCCATGATAGCATTAGTGGCAAGCAAGGAGGGCCAAGTGATCAGCTTGATTGAAGTAATAAAGAAATTGACAAAAGAAAAGGAGAGTATAGAGGCCAGAATGAGGGAGCTTCGGGGACTAATTTCCCCCAAAATGGAAGCAATGTTCAATGCCCTAATTGAAGCCTAAGTTGCAGCTCAACCAAGTGACCCCATTAATTTGCAAACGGTTGAGTCTCAAGTATTTCTTTTCAATGGCCACATCTCAATTTTCAACACTATAAAGAAGAGTTGGGATAGTGAGATGGCATAGGTAAAGAGCATTTTTGGTGATGTACATAAGTTTATTGAAATAAGACTTAAGGACTGTTTGTACATATGCGGCCTAGTATGTAGAATTTTTGTATAAATTTTGGTTTGTGAATTCCACCCTTCTCCATTGATGTCAAAGGCGGAGTGAAGAGCTATAAAAAATGAGGAATGCAGCAAAGGGGGAGCATTGGAGAATAGTGAAAAGCATAAGTGCACATAGAAAGGGGGAGTTGTTCCGACACTTAGTCATTTTTCACTAAGTGTTTCCATCAATGCCAAAGGGGAAGATTGTTGGCAAGAGACATTGCTATGCATGATAGGTGTTGTCATTGATGGCAACTAAGTCTATCCTACACATCCATATTACAAGATTTGTCTAAGTTCGGGAGTCAACAATAGAGCATGTGACGGGGTCTGATATCTTGGTCACAATCTCTTCAGTAGTAAATCACAATGTGAAGTGGATTTGAGGGAGTAATAAGATTGTCAGGACTATCTAAATCCAAGAATCTAGCCTCTAGTGATGGAGGATTCAAAAGCTTTAAGCATCTGAGTATCAGGCTCCAATCAGTCAGTATAGTCAGAAGAAGAACAGGCCGACCTAGTATTTGATCTGGGTCTGGATAAAGAAAATTTGTTGGTTAAGTAATTCATGATAACTAGTGGTATTGGCTGACATGGTTGATGATTTTAGAACATGAGTTTATGGTTTGTGTTACTGATCATGGATAGATTCAGCCGATAGAGCAGAGATCTTCATAAATGTTCTAAGTTTTCTCTAAGCTAACTATAGTTGATAAAATTTCTTGATGTGGATATATATAGCCAATGGATTTGAGTCCTGTGGTGAAAACAAAGTGATGTGGTGATGGAGTAAGTGTGAAAAAGAGTAGAAGAAGTGTGAAGGAAAAGATCTAAACCCGGATTATGGCAGAAGAGTAAAATAGGGTAGAATAAAGATGAAGTGTGTAAGATCAGTATTTTGTGCCTAACCAAAACTAAATTTTTGCATTGGTAGATGCTACTCATCATTTCAAACATTTTGTTATCTTCTTGTAATCATTTCTATAGGTAGTGAGCCTCTTAGAGTAGTGAGCTCTGGGTAGTGAGCCTTGAAGGCATGTGCCTTCCCCATTTGTAATACACTTAACAGAGTATAATTTCTTGCGTGTTAACCCCCATCATGGTTTTTCCCTTAACTGGGTTTCAATGTCAAAAATCTTGGTGTCAAGTGTGTTAATTGTGCTTCTTCTTATGTGTCTTTGATTCATGCTTTTATGGTTACATCTTTAATCTGTTAAAGAAGAATTAATTGCATAAAGTATTGAAGTTTTTGAGACAACTGATTCACCCCCCTCTCAGTTATCAACCCTTATTTCAAAAGTCTCTCTATGGTCATGGATTTCAAATCCTTTACAAAAATTACAACTACGTAGGTGATGGTTGTGGTGTAAACCAACAACGAATCAAGGTCCCCTTAGAATATGTTGCACATAACTCTTCTACTAGTATTGAATACCATTCTTTGAAGCCCACGAAAGCTCATTGTCATGCTAAACTTAATGTTAATACAATATCAACAAGTTCGAGACTAAATATGATATATCCTGAGATGATAGAAATGGTTTATTTGCCAAGAAATATCCCATTGGAATAGGAAAGTATTCTCCATCATTTCACCATACTCATTATAGCACCTATTCTAGTTGCTCTCAACAGTGGCATCCTCCTAGATATATATTTTGATAGTGTTGTGTTGTGTTCCCTCGTGATGTGATAAGTATGTTTTAGGTCCCCTTGGGTGAACCTTGATACTCTTGTAAGGTTAAAGATACAAGGAGGTTACCTCTCTTGTGATCATTCTTCTATTTGTTTCTCCATTCTTCCACTTTCATCTATCTTATTATAATTGTTGTGTGTGGTACCTTGGGGACATAACATTGTGGAGTCTATTTTGGGGGCAACTTCCCATGTTGTGAACCTAAATCACTTTTGTCTCCTCTCATTTAGTGTTTACATTCTTCAATGGCTCTACTAGTTGGTAGATGATGAAAACAAATAAACACTGATAAGGGTCATCTGTTCCTACAACAAGAATGAAAATGGACCCAGTCCATATATGAAGACAAGGTTGATATATTACTGACGCTTGACTAGTAGAATCACTTTGTGTTGTGATGTATATTATGTTGAACATGGAAAGACAACTAAGAAGGGGGGGTGAATCAATTGTCTCCAATACATTAAAACCATTAACTCATTTATTTCTTAAATGCTGTGATTGTATTTAACCATGAAAGCTTGAACTCAGAAACTAAAACACATAAACCTGTTTAGTACATGAGACACCAGATTTTTTACCTGGCAAACCCTATAAGGGAAAAACCATAGTGAGTGTTAGCTCACAAGATAATATGTAATATCAATACTAAAAATCAAAGGCTCACTACCAAAGGGATCACTGCCCAGATGCTGACTTCAAATTAAGAGGCACACTGCCAAAATGAATGATCACTGCAAAAAGGGTGGTTCACTACCAAAAGGGTTGAACTAAGATAACAACATCTACTCCATGCCAAGGTTCAGTTCCATTGAAACACAAACACTGTTGCTCTATTCTTCTACTTCACTTTACTCTTATCTTTGCATTTTCACTATTCCATACATTTCCATGACTCAATTACAAGTATTTATACAATTCTTCAACCTTGGATTGATCATCAAGTTTAGCATTACAATCATCAACCATTTGAACAATCTCTAAGGTCAGCATTACAATCATACATTAGAATAGGTCTAGACCTAAATAGATTAATGAAAGAGAGAGAATGAATGTGGACCAAACCAAGCCTTAGCTGGGACTCAAACACAATCTTCCATGCTACAACACACTAACACAATCTCCAAAGTATAATCGCAACAAGTGAAAATAACCAAGTCACCTAAAACTGGTGTTAACACTAAGGTATTTGAAAACACACTTCATGTAAGATTTGGATTACACTTTGTGAACCAATCAAAAAGTAGGAACATGATCTAGAGACATCCACAAGCACATTACATCCACCAAGAACATCCACACAAGCTCCAAACACTTTAACCACAAGATTCTTCAAACCAAAGCACTTGAACATTATTATCATCCACTATCATGAAAGAAAGATCACTTGTAGACCACCATATCATGAACCATTAATGTAGAAGGCACATATGCTCATTATAAAATTAATTCTAGAACTAGAAACTGTAATACTTAATTGCAGAGAAATGTGGAACAAAATACAGTCTCCCTGTCACCACTGAATGCACAGAAAAATAGTTTTTACTCTGGTGAGTAGAACTCTCTCAAATCTTCATATTAGAGGCTCAAACTTGAGATATAGCATCTTCAAACATGTCTCTAAATAAATTCCAATCCATAGAAAAAGATATTCATTATACAGGAAATGTGGAGCAATCTAATGGACTGCTCTTCAGTAAACAGAGATACTCTACAACACATTGTTTCCACCGGAGAAATAAATTTTCTCAAAAGCACTTGGAAACTCAATATCAGGATCACTTACTCATTATCTCCAATAATAGAAAATATCATCATCAAGAGCACAATTGACACCAATGGCAACACATATATGTTGGCATCAATGACAATGCCGGTTAGGCACATACTTGGAACAATCTCCCCCTTTATGATTGATGGCAACATATTATGTGAAATTTTGTAAAGACCACCAAGACAGGATTCTCCCCCTTTCTCTTTACACATATGCACTCTTTCTTACCCTAAGTTTTTCACATGATTTTTCTCCCCATTTGACATTAATGGAAAAGGGCGCATACTTGCACTCTACTGGTTTGATCAGATTGAAATTTTTGTTATCATACTTACTGCTTATTATCAGGAACAATCTAGCTACTCCCTCTAAGAGGTAGCTCTCAAAACTACAATCTAGATCAATGAATGAGGTTCTAGGCACCACTAGATTGATGCATTCCCATGCATCTTAGTTCATAATACGAGTGGTATTAACCCCTAACTTTCCTCTGAGATACTCAAATGTATCTTTACGCAGAGGAAAATATCTGCAATCTGATCCTTTGTAGACACATACTTCACCTTCACTTCATTCTCAGTTACTTTGTCTCTTAGAGAGAGATACCTTATAGATATATGCTTTGTCCTTGAGTGCATTACTCGATTCCTTAAAATGTTTATAGCACTTATTTTGTCAAAAAAAGTTGAAACTGGTTCTTCATACACAACTCTTATATCCTTCGATGTCTATTTCATCCTCTAAGGGCTGATTTTTGGATGTTAAGTTTTTGGTAGTCTTGGTGTATATCCTCCTTTCACCCTTACATTCAATGACCTAGGGTCAAGTTGCAATGTACCATCATACCCTAGGTCACTATTCATATGTAGGGAAACTTGGATTTATATGATTTGATTGTCAATTTCCTTCTCTTATGCTCAATTACACCAGAAAACCCTAATTATGCAAATACGGTATCAAACAGATGAATAATAGAAAATGTTGCTACAGGAAGATGTAAAATAACAAATCACTACATACCTATTTTTAGGGTTTAGAGATAGAAAAGTCAGGGTGCGGGCACCCAAGTTCAAGGCACCAGTTTCTTTGCGGGATCCTAACCTCCTTCTAACACTGATCTGCACTGTAACTTCTATTTCCAAAAATTCAACTGCGAAGGACACAGGGACTAGTGACCAAGTCTTGAAAAGGCTCCAGTGTCCTACTTCTCTTCAGATCCTGAATCCTTGATGTCCGTTGATCCTTCCTGCAACTCTACTTTTTCTAAATATGACACCTATAACCTGTAATCACAAAACTTTGGGAGGGAGTTGTGGTGTTTAGAGGCTTGCCTGAAGAAAGCCCTAGAGAGCCATTCAATTCTTCCAAACACCATTGTTAGATAGAGAGTACGTGCCTAGGGAGGTAGAGGCAAAAATCAAATGATAAAATCTCAATGATCATAATAGATATGACCTTGTGGAGAAGATCTCATGGGAGGAAGAACTTATTCATTCCATGAGGCGATGGATGCTCAAATCTACAAACACAAACACATAGACAACACAAATCTACTCTTGCAACACAGGGAAAGGCTTGAATCACTTTTAGGATGCCAAATTCACATGAGCATGATCTAGTTTACAAATGAATGCCTAAACATGCTTATATATGCAACTAAAAACATTCCCACCAAGATTTCATAAATTCAAACTTACCGTGTCAACCTAGGGACCAAATAACGGTCATAAACTAACACTTCAATTTTTGGGCCTGACCCAAAATAGGGCACGGGTACCCAAGTCCTCCCCCCTAGTTTGGATAGGGTTAAGCTCAAAGGGTCCCCCTAGGTCCCATTTGTCATGATACCCAGGGTTCATTCCATTGGGATGTTGAATTATGATGTAATATGTCCTAAATGCAACTAAGAGATCTGAGAGCTAAACCTTTTGAGGGAAAAGGCCCCTAAGGGGACATTTTTTGACATTACATTTAGCCCCCAATTTAATGTATGTATAAATGTGAGGCCAATACATGCATTAAAGTATGATCAACAAGCACAACAAACACACCAAGCACATTGAAGACAATGACAGGCACATAAAAGATGGAGAAGACAATTACAGTCATGTAAAACATGGAGAATACATTGAATGCATAGAAAACACATTAATGAATAGAAGATAAGAATGATTTATTTTATTTCCTTTTTCTCATATATATGAAATACAAATGCAAGTACAAGAAAGTAAACAAACCTCCCATAATACAAGATGCACTCATTCAGGTAGGTCTTTAAATTGTATATGGGGAAGCACACACACAAGAGACACAAAACCTCCTAAAATGTAGGATACACTCATTGTGCAGGTCTTTAGACTATATATGAGGCAACAAACATGCCAAACAAAGCAAGAACACCAAAAAACACACTTTGAAGACACAGGGAAAACACGACAGACAAGCGATGGAGTGTTCCTATTTTTAGGTTCAACACCATCTCAAGCACATTACAGGCACACACCGACCATTGGGCTTCACCACATCAATTGCTGAAGACATGCTTAAGGGTTAAGTTAGTCATAGAACCACTCCCCACCTCCACAGAGGACTTTTGAAAATGACAGGATGATGCAATCTACTCTAAGAAATACACCACACCCAGCTCCGTAGAGGGCTTAAGAAAAAAAAGGATATGTTCGATATCTCACCTCCATACAGGGCTTACATGATTGATTGCAAACAAAATCAGGATGAAGGATGTACTCATCATGCAGGTCTTTAAACTGCACCTGAGGGCAAGTACATTGCTAACATCTACAATAGACAACTTACCTTATATATGCCCCCACCTTAAGGTGGTTGAAATCAGGTATTGATATCAAGCACATTAACGTAGGATGAAAACACACAAGAGAACACAAGCTCTTGCAAATCCCATGTCCCCCAGAGGTGACATGTACTTCATGATCACCAAATGTTCCCACAAACACATCCTTTCAAGAAACATGTTACTGTCCACAATCATGATAAACAACAACATCAATGCATATGAAATTTGAGGCATGCAAGATTCAAGATAGACAAAGTGCATGGAGTAGCAGTATTGCTATGATTTGTAAATGAGATAGAACACCATCAAAATAATTAGGTAGAAAGAATGAGTGCTTCCACTATCCAAGTGTCGAATAAGATATACAACCCCATTGTCACATTAGGAACTAAGTCCAATTTTTGATTTCTCATGAAAGGGATGCTAGGCCCGTATCAGTATAAATTTTTTTCATCATCTGCCCGCTAGATAGAAACACTAGAGGAAGGGAAACAATAAATAAGAGAGGAGAAACAAGTGTCTTAGGGATAGTCACATAGGAAGGTGCCCCCAGTGTCACCAACCACAATGCTATGTCCGCAAGACACAACACACAACAATGAAATCAGAGAGAGATGCAATATAGAAGGTCACAATGGAGGTGGTCTCCTAGTATCTTGAACCTTACAAGAGAATCAAGGGTCATCCCAGGAGGTCTAAAAAAAACATAATACATCATGGGGGAAGCACATCACGAGAGAGATAAAGGGTTAGAGATACTTACCTAGAGGGTCTTTATATCAGATTTTAGAGCCCACAAACCTCTTCGAGAGGTATTCGATTACGTTAAGTACAAAGTTTGAGTGGTTCTTATGAAAGTCTTGTTTATTATCATATGATGCTTATTTTGTGATCCATGTTGAAGTGATATTTTATGTTGCTTGTGAGGGGGAGAACCACTATTATTTCCAATTGTTGACAGTCATCTTATACTTTTACAATTTTTAGCAAGTTTTCATTGTTGAATCTTTCTAACATAGTAATAGGATTTATCATGTACCTTCTCACTCATCTGTATCAGTTGTTCTACTTGTTTTTCTGGTGGATTTTAGTTATCTCCTAATCCATATAAGGATAACAAAGGAGGAACCTCAGCATAAATTCCTTTTCTTTGTGGCTAAGGTGGGTTATCCACTTGCTTTTTATCCACTTCAATCATACCCACGATATTATCATAGTCTAAATAATCATCATCATCAACATCCACTAAACCTTGTGTCAAAAATTTTGGTATTAGTATGTCTATGAATGGATTAGTGAATATTTGTAAATTTTGATTTGGTAGAGCAACTGATTTATTTTCATTATCATTCACACCTGATACCTAAATGATATTTGAATCAATAAGGTCTTGTATCTCATGTTTAAGATGCATACATCATTCAATGTCATATCCTTGTGGCTGATGAAAATGACAAAAGGCATTAGCATCGAAGTAAGGTCCTTTTTCTCTACTAAGATCAACAGGCTTAATTAGGGGAAGCTTTAGAATGTTATTACTCACAGCTCTATTCATGATAGAATGATAAGACTTAGATATCAGAGTAAACCTTCTTGGTTGATATGATGTCTTCTTTGGATTTGTAATAGTAGACACATTAGAAAAGTTGTTTGTATTTGGTCCATTAATCTTGATGAAACACCTATTGTTATTATTTGTCTTAAAGTTGCTTTGTGATGATCCACCCATGGATTGACTAACTTGAGCTGATGAGTTTTGGTTTTCATACTTACTAGATGAAAGTTGGTAATCACGAGGGGTGGTGCACAAATGTTGAAAAGAGTTATACTCCATCAAGAGGATCTTATCATGGATATTAGGTTATAGATTAGTGATAAACACTTTCTTAACATACTAATCTTTCATCTGATATTGAATTTGTGTATACAAAGCTTGATACCAACTGATAAAATTAGTTAACTTCTCATTCGGACCTTGCTTACAGTGAACCAAGTCAATTAAGGAGACTTGGGGTCTGATATTTGCTTGAAAATGTTGTAAAAAATTATCAATCAACTACAAAAAGGAGTGTATTGAATTTGGAGGTAAAGAGCAAAACTATTTTAAGGTAGTATCTTTGAGAGATCGAAGGAAAAGTTTTGCCAACAAATCCTCTTCAAAATAGAAATCACTACACATAGCTGTGAATGCTACCACATGAGTATTAGGATCACCTTTTCCACCATATTTTTCAAAGCGAGGAGTCTCAAACCTCTCGCACAAAGGAGTTCTCAAAATTGCATGGGAAAGGGGATTACGGGCATGATATGTTGGTATATTGGGCTGTGAAGAATTTGTCAAATTTGTTACCTTTTGTTGTAAAGTATTCATGCTCTATAAAAGTTGGTTTAGGATGACATCATTGGGAGATGTAGTTTGCTATGAGGAGTTGGAACCAAAGTGAGGAGGTGAATGAGATTGAGATATGATAGGTGGAGGCTGAGAATATGTCAATGGTGGTTGGATATAATTATAGGTGGAAGATGGTTGCAAGTAGGTAATAGGTGGCTAGAAGTGAGTGGAATAGATAAGTGGTTGAGAACAATTATGCATAGAAGAGGACCCCTTAGAAACCAAATTCTAATAATCAAGTCCCATAGCTTTGTAATTAGTGTCATTAGATACTCCAATACAAGTGGTAGCATTACTACAAGCATTCGTATCAGTTGTTAAGATTGTGGATGTAAAAGTGGATATTCCCGCAGTCGGTATAGGTGTTGATACTTGTGTATGAGATGGTGACAAAATATTATTTATTACTTTTACACATTTAGTCACTAGCATGATATTGGTTTGTACAATATGTTCTAAACCATAAATTGCATTAACACCATCTTGTCCTTCTTTTACCAATTCTCTTACATGGTGAATCACAGGTACAACCTCTTCAGCGATCCTCTCAGTTTGCAGCTAGTCTTGGAATTCAGCTAGGTCTTTGTCCATTTTATTTATTTTCTCATCAGATGCATATCTTTCCATCTCAATAGTATCATAAACATCATGAAAAGTTTGATCTTCCATTATACTTGAAATAGGTGTAATGTCCTGTAACATTTGTGTCTCTCCTTTTGTAAAGAAGGTGTTTAATGTTCTAACTTCTTCAAGAGAAATAGATACCATGTTTCTTATTCTTCTTCTTAAAGGAATGTTTCTCTTATGGTAGAAATTAATTAGACTCATGCAAATCTAGGATGACGACACGTTAAAATATAGTGAAAGTATGCTAAAACATGCAATTTTTCACCAAATCTCAATGTAAAAGAACATGACAAAGGGTGTTGTTAGGAAAATGGTTATGAACGTAAAATTATATCAGTAATGACAGCAACTTAATACCAAAATATCCATCACAACATGGTTTTAGTGCCACTTGAGGTCAAACCCTAGTGAAAATGTAGCAAATATAGGCAATTTTTCACGGTTTTTCAATTCCAAGCCCTAGCCAAAGGGGTGTTGTAAATAATTTTAGTAGGATAAAAAAATAATAGAAATTATATCAATCACCTCAATCCATAAAATTAGTTACAACACACTTGGAGTGCAAACTAGGCCAAACCCTAGGGCAAAAATATAAAAAATGTGCAATTTTTCACCAAATTTTCAATACAAGAGCCTGATGAAAAGGTGTTGTGAAGATTTTTAAGAGGGGAAGAAAATTATTACCCTATTAAAAACAAATTATTTCAAAATATCCTTGACAATAGACCTATGGTTCAAATTTAGGAAGTCGATAAGGTCAAATTTAGTGAAAATCAATGTTTTTGAATCCCTATGTTTAAGATCTTGACACAAAATGCTATATGAATGATTTACAAGATGGTATATGATGAAAATTACATGATATCAGATCTAAAAATGATTTGCATGTTCTAACATGCAAAATGCAAGTGTAAATCTAATGAAAAATCAATGAAAATGCTAGTTTTTTTGTTGACTTTTTCTATGGAAAAATGCAAATTTCTAAAATCTAAATGCAAATTTGTTCCAAAATGCAAGACTACATCTGAATGTAGTTTTGAATGAGTCTCTAAAATCATTAGAAAAAAATTAAACAAGATTTTACCTACAAACCATAGATTTTGGAATTACTACGTTATATGCAAAATTCACAATTTTCAACAAAACCCTAGCAATTTTATAATGAAAATGCAATGCAAATTATTGATTTTTTTGTAATTTTCTGCAATTTAAATCAAATCAAATTTAAAAATCAGAAATTTGATGAAATTCACATTAATTTATGCAACATGCAAACCCTACAATGCAATTTTTTCCAATTTTTCCAATTTTTCAATTTCTTTTGGTAAACTTTTGAATGCAATAATATGAATGACTATATGAATGAATGAAATAAATGAAAATCTAAAGCACAATACTTAGCAAGGTGCAAAAAATTACAATAACACAGGTTCACAAAAATGTAAAGGGTGATTTTTGGATGTTAGGTTTTTGGTGTTTTGGTGTATATCCTCCTTTCACCCTTACATTCAAGGACCTAGGGTCACGTTACAATGTACTATCATACCCTATGCCACTATTGATATGTAGGGAAACTTGGATTTCTATGATTTGATTGTCAATTTCCTTCTCTTATGTACAATTATACCTTCAAACCCTAATTATGTAAATACGACAACAAACAGATGAATAACAAAAAATGCTACTATAGGAAGATGTAAAATAACAAATCACTGCATACCTATTTTTAGGATTTGGAGATAGAAAAGTTGGTGACTAAGGAGAGGGCACCCAAGTCCAAGGTACCAGTTTCTTTCTGGGATCTTGACCTCCTTCTGACACTGATCTACACTATAACTTCTATTTCTAGAAATTCATCCACGGAGGACATAGGGACTAGCACCCAAGTCCCGAAAAGGCTCTAGTGTCCTACTTCACCTCAAATCCTAAATCCTTGATGTCTACTCATCCTTCCTTTAACTCCACTTTTTTGAAATGTGACACCTGTAACTTGTAATAACAAAACCTTGGGAGGGGGTTGTGGTGTTTAGAGGCTTTCCTCAATCAAGCCCCAGAGAGACATTCAAGTCTTCTAAATATCATTGTCAGATAGAGAGGGTGTACCTAGGGAGATAGAGGCAAAAACCAAATGATAAATTCTCAATGATAACAATAGATATGACCTTGTAGTGAAGATCTCATGGGAGGAAGAAGCTCTTCATTGGATGAGGAGATCGGTGCTCAAATCTACAAACACAAACACATAGACAACACAAATTTGCTCTTGCAACACAATGAGAGCCTTGAATTAACTTTAGGATGCCAAAATCAAATGAACATAATCTAGTTTACAAATGAATGCCTAAACATGCTTATATATGAAACTACAAACATTCATACCAACATTTCCTAAATTTAAACTTACCATGTCGGCCTAGGGACCAAATAATGGTCATAAATTGACACTTCAATTTTGGGTCTGACCCAAAATAGGGCAGGACTAGGGCATGGGCGCCGAAGTCCACCCCCCAATTTTGGATAGGGTTAAGCTCAAGGGGTCCCCCTAGGTCACATTTGTCATGATATCCAGGGTTCATTCCATCGAGTTGTTGAATTATGATGTGATATGTCCTAAATGTAGCTAAGAGACCCAGGAGCTAAACCTTTTGAGGGAAAAGCCCCCAAGGGGACATTTTCTGACATTACACATCCAAAGAACTTGAGTACAACAACATGCTACAACAATATATTCTTCTTCTGTAGTAGACAAAGAAACTAACTCTTGCTTCTTACTCAACCATGAAACCAATGTATTACTCAAGATGAAAGCACCTCCACTTGTACTCTTTCTGTCATGTCCATCTCCAGCCCAATCTACATCTGTATAAGCACAGAGAGTGAAATTAGAGTCTTTGGCCTACTACAATCCATAGTTTGAAGTGCCTTTCAAATACCTCATGATTCTTTTGACTGCCATCACATGTGATTCTTTGGTCTCTTCTTGAAATCGTGCCACAAGACACACTACATGCATTATATTAGGTCTGGTAAGGGTTAGATAAATCAGTCCTCCAATCATAGATCTATACTTTTTGTGATCAATCTTAGGTGATTCATCATTCTTGCTCATCTTGTAGCTAGTTGCCATAGGAGTACATACTATCTTAAAATCCTCCATTCCAAACTTCTTCAGCAATTCTTTAACATACTTGGACTAAGAAATGAAAATTCCTTTTTCTGATTAAGTAATTTACAATCCTAAAAAGAAATTCATTTCACCAAACATAGACATCTCAAATGATTTTTGTATCTCTGCCACAAATATCTTACACATACCTTCATTACCTCTAAAGATAATATCATCAACAAAGACTACAACAATCAGAATTTGATCATTGTTCATTTTAAAATAGAGATTGTTGTTAGTAGTACCTTTACTAAATCCTAACTGGTGCATACCAATCTCTAGGTGCTTACTTAAGGCCATACAAGGCTTTCTTCAATCTACATACCATGTCACCTTGGTCTAATGACTAAAATCCTTCTAGTTGTTCAATGTAAATTTCTTCTTCTAGCTCTCCATTCAAGTATGCAGACTTCACATCCATTTGGTATACCTTGAAGTCTTTGTGTGCTACAAATGCCAAGAACATTCTGATTGCTTCAATCCTTTCCATAGGAGCAAATGTCTCTTCAAAATCTATACCTTCAAATTGAGAATATCCTTTGCATACTATTCTTTCTTTGTTTTCTGAACACTTCTCCATTTTTATTCATCTTGTTTCTGAACACCCATTTAGTTCCAATCACATTCTTTTTAGTAGGTCTAGGGACCAGTTCCCAAGTTTGATTTTTCTCTATCTGCATCAGTTCTTCTATCATGGCTCTTATCCAACTTTCACCTTTGAAGGCCTCATTTACATTCTTAGGTTCAATCTATGAAAGTAAACAATAGTTCACCTATTCTTTTGTAGTTCTTTTGCTTATCAATACACCTTTATTTTTGTCACCAATAATTTGATCCTCAGAATGATTAATCCTTACATACCTAGGAGTGTTTTCTAGAGCTTTTTTCTTCTTCATATTGACTGTCCATTTGTTCAACTTTTCTTCATTCTTTGTAGTATTAGGTTCATTTGATTTATAGCCTCCCAGATCTAATATTCTTCCCATGTCTTCATCAACTCTTACATTTCCACTTTCAATGATCTTCTTCAATCTCTCATTATAGCACCAATAGGCCTTTCTCTTAGTGGAATAACCAAGGAAATTTTCTTCATCACATCTAGCATCAAACTTTCCTAACTCGTCATCTCTTCTAATATAACATTTCCTTCCGAAAAGTTTGAAGTATTTGACTGTAGGTATTCTTCCATATCACAATTTATAAGGAGTTTTGGTACCATTACCTTTGACTTCAACCCTGTTTTGAATGTAGACATGTGTATGTATAGCTTCTCTCCAATACACTTCCAATAGGTTTTCCTCTTTCATTCAATTGTCCTATTCTTCCTTTCCACAACTCTATTTTGTTGAGGAGTTCTAGGAGCAGAACCTGTCTCTTTATCCCATGTTCTTCACAAAATGCATTAAATTCATTTGATGTAAATTCTCCTCCTCTATCGGACCTTAAGCACTTGATCCTTAAATCTAACTCATTTTCAACCATTATTTTGAAAAACTTGAACTTGTCTAGAGCTTCTAATTTTTCCTTTAAGAAAGTAACCTAAATCAATCTTGAATAATCATCAATAAGAAACATAAAATATATGTCTCCTTGTAGATTTCTTATTCTTGTAGGACCACAAAGATCCATATGCTCCAACTCAAGAAATCTAGTAGAAAATTGTTCCTTACTCTTGAAAGTTTTCTCTTGTTTGTTTTCCCATTTGACATACCTTGTAAATAGTGTTAGCAAGCTTCGCAAGCCTAGGTAAATCTCTCATAGCTTGCACTAAATGTATCTTCACCAAATTGTCAAAATTGATATGGCACATCCTCCTATGCCACAATGAACTCTCATTTGTCTGATCCAACAAACAATAGTCATTAGTTCCTCTCAAGTGATAAATATTACCTCTAGTCTTCTTACTAGTTGCAATCACTATTCTAGAGCTTTCCATGATCTTTCATGCATTGTCCTTTAAATTCAAATCATACCCTTTGTCACACATTTGACCAACACTTAAAATATTATACTTTAAGACTTTGACACATAGAACATCATCTATATTATGATTTCCATCAAAAGAAATCAATCCTCTTCCACAATTCTTACCAACTACATTATTTCCAAACCTAACCAGTCCTCCATCATATTTTTCCAAACTTACAAACTTGCTTTTATCACCGGTCATGTGATGTGAGAATCCACTATTAATAATCCATTCATCCTTATCCTTCTCAACCTAAACAAACAAAGTAGTCTCTTGTACTAGCTTTTCTTCCTTCGCATAGCTAGTAGGATTAGTAGACACATGTTCTTCTTTAGTAGCAATAAACAAGCATTCATTTGCACTAGTATTAGCATCATCAGACTCATCATCTATTCCACCACCATCATCAAGATCCCTGACAATATAACATTTCTTCACAACTCTAGGTCTAATTTCATATTTCTTCCTACCTCTTTCAATTCTCTACAGACACCTAGAGGCATAATGACAAACCTTACTACAAGAAAAACATTTGAATGGTAATTTTACTTTAAACTTACCGGTACCTCTTTCCACTTTGTCCACAAAGTTGGCTTCAATCTCAACAAGATCATCATCAGATTCCACAACATTTTTTTGAGCTCTTGAAGTCTTTTCTGAAGTGCTGGCTTTTGAAAGCAGTCTCAGTTCATAGAAGAGCATCAACAAACTCTCGCATTTCAAAAGTTGTAAGATTACCAAGAAATTGATCCTTTGTAACCTTCTACACAACCATATGTTCTTCAATTGCAGATACCTTGTGACCATAGGATTTAGCCAATGATCTCAAAATCTTCATGACAGCCTCTTCTACCTTGACAGTTCCTCCAAGACCCTTGATTCCATTGACAATTTTATCAACTTTTTGCATGTAGACTATTATGTTCTCATCTTTTCTCATCTTCAAGGCTTCATACCTTGCCTTCAGATTTTGTAATTTAGCACTCTTTATAGAATCATCTCCTTCATATAAACTTTTCAATTTGTCCTAGATTTGATAAGTAGTCTCCAAATCCATAACCTTTACCAACTCAGTGTTAGATAAGGAATTTAATAGAGCATCTCTAAATTTTCCATTTAATTCATACTGTTTGATTTCATCTTCACCATTTGGACCATTTTCAAGAATAGTGTATTTTGTATCTACCATTTTAAGGAATAGTGTATTTTGTATATACCATTTTCTAAACACCATAACCAAGAGAAATGAGATGAATTTTCATCCATACCTTTCAAAGAGCATAATCCATTCCATCGAATAGTGGTGATTCCTTCCTGTGTGCCATCCCAGATCTTCCTCGAGCTTTTAGACTCTTTGTTACCAGGAAATATCGTCAAAGTTATCAAACTCAATCAATAAACTAATAATCTCAATAGAATTTGCAAGTAACAAAGATCAAATAACAAATAACAAACCATGCAAAACCTTGTTACTATATTGCTTCCATTATTCACTTAGTAAATCAATCAATCTTTGTATGAATGAAGCCCTCAGAAGCATACTTCCTTGCTTTGTTTTTCAAGATGATGATGGAGAGATGGCTATGATACCTTTTGTAATGAAGATGAGCTTCAATACAATAAAAGGGTGTGGTAAAAATTTGATCACAAGCAAATGGAATGACTTGAGTGCCAAAGGCATGCTGTAATTCCTAGAGAGTAACAATACTAAAAGCTTGGATGAATGAAATGGAAGAAGAAGGTTCAATTTAAAGACTTGTGAGAGAGAAGATCAATGGTATAGAAAGAATAAGAAGATCAATGGTTGAGAAGCCTTGAGAGAACATGTGCGAATAAAAAGAAGACAAGTGTCACACAAAAGTTGTTTTGTTTGAGTTAACTTCTTTCTTTTATAAAGATAAGACATGCTTTAATGAATTAGAATTCTTTTTTTTTTCTAATTTAAGAGTTATTGATAAAAGCAAGGTTGATTGAGTCAGCTAACTCAACTTGTGATTTGCTTTTGCATGATTTAAGGGAAATTAAATAATAAATTATTCAATTTTGTGTGCATGAAGAAGATTTATTTTTAGAAGATTTAGAAGATATTTAGAAGATAAGAAAGAAAATTAAATAAATAAATTTATTTAATTGATTGTGCAATATTTGGAAGAATAAATAAAATATTTGATTTATTTTATTTTTAGAGATTGAGAGGATTTAAATAAATTTGATTTGATTTATTTAAATTTGGAGGAATAACTAACTTAATGAAATAATTAAGAATTATTTAATTGTTTGGAAGAATTGAATTAAATAAAGGATTTTATTTAATTTTGACTTTTAGAAGAGGTAATTAAATATTTTGATATTTAATTAACTTAGAACAATATGAATCAAATAAATAAATTTGTTTATTTATTTATTGATAGAGGAATTAGAATGGAATAAATATTAAGAATATTTATTTAGATTGAGTTGTGTCATTTTTAGGCGTATACATTTTGCCCCTCTTTGATGCAATGCAGTTTATAGCATTGTGTCAAAAAATAAGAATCTATGATAATGATACATGCCCCAGTTTGCCCCTGGTACAAGTTAAACATTGGTAGGATGCCCCCTCGGGAGATTAGACAAGAAGAAGGCAACAGGAGTGAGATGAACAATCTCATGAAGAAGAAGGAGAAAAACAAGTAGGGACGAAGAAAATTAGGCTACGGTATAGAGAAATGGGAAGAAATAGGCTTGGGAAGTAGTCATAGTTGCCACACAACTAGTTAGGGTACACTTGCTATATATAGGAGCTAGGTCCACAAGTCTAGTCATTTGCACACTTGGCTTTTGTTGAAAGGTCCCTCAGAGCTTAGGAGAGGACAAGAGCATAAAGCAATTGGTACAGAGATGGATATACCATGCGAGGAGCACTACTGTGAGCAAGTTTGATGCTTCAATCAGCTAACTGAGGTAGGACCACTGGTATGTAGTTTGAAAAAACTCACCTAGGGTCATTTATTAGTGCAATAAATGTTAGGAAAAGTTAACTAAGATAGATGTGCCGATTTGTGTTTTGGCACATATACACTCTAAAACCACACATAGGTAAAGGTTCAGTGCATTTACATTATGAAACAGTGCATGTATAAGTTCTACGCATATATGTTATGGGTTGGTGCATGCAGTAGGAACTAGCAAATTTGATATGGGAAGATGTGCATGTGTAGAAGCTGCGCATGGATGCCATGAAATAGTGCATTCACTATGAAGCTACACATTTACTCAATACTGCGGTGCATCTACCAGAAGTGGCACATTTACTATGAAATGGAGCTTGTACCTTCTATTTCAGTGCATATGTTTTAGATCATCAGATTACTTAACGAAATTGACTCAATTGGCATCTTGCACATGCATCAATTGATAAGTGATCTCCCAGATTGCAAGAATCTAGTCAAGAGATGATGTTTATCATTTTGATCAATTTTTACATGTTAGGTAAGTGATATGATGCTTTAGATAGGTTTGAGCAGTTATGCAGTTTTGGTTGACGCATTGCTTTGCTTAATTGCGAGAGGACATCTGGGATGTACTTATGTCATGGGACTAGTTTCCCTTGCCATTGTTGCAGTGGTACATGCTCACAGAGATAGCTCAAGAGGCTCTTCGTGCTATGGGTCTAGACTATGTGTGCTTCATGCTTGAGTATTGCACAAACCTCAGTTTGTTGACTGCAGTGGTGGAGTGATTCTACAGTGAGGATGGGACCTTCCACTTACCTACTGGTGAGATGGTGATTATTCTAGAGGATGTCTACAGGATTATACATTTGCTGATATAGGGAAAGCTTATGGAGTATGAGGCTCAGCACGATGCCAGATTGGCAGAGTGTAGGTGAGTCTTTGATGACGTAGAGCTTGAGGGTCAGGTGATCTCTTGGTAGGAAATTCATGATTACTATGACAACTTCCTAGGGATAGTGGTTAGACTAATCAGGGGTGTTGTTTTCCTCAATAGGAGGTCACATGGGTTCCAGATTGCTTGGGGTTGGGTCATGGAGAGGATGATCATATAGGACACCTAGTTTGCTTGGGGTGTTTGTGTTTTTGTTCACCTATACCACGATATGCATCAGGTGGTATACCACAGGGATGCCAGTTTGTCAACAAGTGTCTTATTACTTCAGTTTTGGCTATGAGAGCATATTTATATCACTCGGCTGATGTGTGTGTTTTCTAGGGAGAGGGGTGAGCCTTATAGCTATGGATATGTAGGTGTTATTTCCTAGCACAAACTGGGAAAGCTTGAGTACTAGAGGCACGTGCTGGACAATGTAGATAGAGTTGTCTGGTGTCCCTATCTAAATTGTGAGCCTTGGGATGATGAGGACGATGAGCTACCTTAGTATTTTCAAACTCAGTGGCTCATTGTCAGGACTCAGTTTATACTAGAGAGGCAGATTGTTAGCTAGGCTTGGAGGTAGTTCAGGAAGATATATGGTATGCCATAGGAGTAGGCCCAGTTTGTGCACACACATGCAGAGTGGTTTAGATGGGGCCCGGTTGCTTCTTATGAGGAGACACTAGTAGAGAATCAGTAGACTCCTTATGTGGCCTGGCCAATGCAAATGGAGGTGATAGATACAGGGATGACTCTTGATTATGAGGAGTGGTTGGTTGTGCATTCATTCCTGAGGTATTCAAGACCCAGAGAGTTGGTTCCTCACCTTGATGAGGAGGAATTAGATGATGAGGATGGTGCAGGTAGGAGGCAGAGGAGACGGAGGAGGGGGAGAGGAGGATGGGGAGATGAAGATGATGGAGGCAATGGAGGAGGAGGAGGAGATGGAGATAGAGGAGATGGAGGTAGAGGGAAGTAGAGATAGAGAAGCAGAGATTGGGAGGGATCCTCCTAATAGTAGCAAGTATGCAACCATAGGTTGCACCATAGGTATAGGTGTCAGCACAACAGGTACCCTAGTAGTAGGTGCCACAGGTTCAGGTTCCTCGGGATCCTAAATCTAACTTATAGTAGTAGGTCATTGCTATGTTGCAAGGTTAGATCCAACAGCTTAGGCCACATCTCTGAGTGGCAGAGTCTCAGAGAAAGGCATATGCAGGCATCATATCGGGGCTTACTGAAGAGTGAGATACTACATTGGCGAGGGTGCAAGCCCTCAAGCTAGAGAGATTTAGCGTTAGTAGCCTTAGGTATGGACAGAGCTACTGCATTTTTGGTTACACATGTGCAACATGGACAAGCCCAGGTACAGCAGTTACTAATGTAGATTGCATAGATACAGGGTGAGCTTACTAGAGCATAGGCTCAGACTCAGTACTAAAGGGGTTTGTACCATGGGGTGGTTCTAGTAGACCAAAGCGCACCAAGCTATAGGAGCCAGTCTATAGTAGGTACAACTCAGAGAGTAGGGGTCATGATCAATAGCATCTACGATGGGCCCACATCAGTCTAGGGTTAGCAGAGGAGGGGATGGGAAGGGTAGTAATGTCCCATGGTAGCAGGGCTAGCTGTTACATTTGTACCAAATTTTAGTTTATGTATACACTTTTGATGGCTCAGATAGCCTGATATGTATACACTTGTATCATTTTGTACCGAGACATGTATCATTATCCTTGTCATGTATACACTTTATATGACTTGACTTAGAGATGAACTTTGATATTCTGTACATTTCAACATGTTTTATTGTTTATCTTTATATGATGATGTGGCTACATGTTCTCTATATGTAGTTGTTTATGCTATGTTATGGATGCAGTTACTTTTTCATGTCTATATGTGACGCACATATTTATTGTTCAGAATTAAGGTGTATCAACCTTGTAAATTCCTTGCATTTATTATTGTAATGTAATTTATTTACTTACCCTATGTTGTAATTTTGTTGCACATCCTATTTTGTCATCTAGTGTGAAGTGGCATGATGAGTTGTCACTCCACTTGTAAGGTGACTAGGATGGTCAACTCACTCCATGTGGAGATAGGTATCCCTATTGTGTGGTAGAGGTTTTCAGCCAGGTGTCAGTATCTTGACCAATGTGTAAGTAAATCTTGATTGAAACGGTCATGACAGATTCCTATGAGAGAATCTATGACATGTAAGAGTCAGAAATAGAAGGTTGTAAGACAGGTGAAGACATGTGTCATGAAGCATCTTTGAAAAAGACATATTTGGGCACCCCAAGGTGGACTATGACATGTTGTAAGAGAATATGCTATTTATAGCATGTGTATGATAGATTCTCTTACAGATGTAAGTTGTAACCGCTATGACAAACTCTATGACGGTCGTAAGAGTTGTAAGAGCATTTTTCATAGCCCATTTTGGAATTAGGCAACCCCTTTGGGATGGGACCTATGAATGAGTGTTAGGTACATTCTACAATGTTGACCAAGTGTCCTTAAGTGTGGGTTTTGGGTCATGAAGCCATGTTGGATGCCCATCTCAAGAAAGGTCCAATATTACCTTCTATTTTCCATATATATAGGTGCTTGGAGGAGTAGATGTATTACAGGTTTTATAGGTACTATTATGCTACAGGATTGACTCTAGATACGAGTGTCAAAGACCATTGAAGCTTGCATTGTAAGTGTATTGTAAACATATTTAAGATTTGTTAATACATTGTGTAAGTTTCTGAGTGTGGGGTTTTTCACATGATAACGGTTTTCCCCACCATAAATCTTTGTCTCTCTTCTTCTGTTTTCTTTCTAGTTCTTGTGTATTGCTGCAATATCTCATTTATGTGTTTCATATTTCTATAGTTGTAAAGGTTAAATTGAATTTTCATAGCCCTCTCCTCGTTAGATTAGTGTAGGAAGTGATTTCCGCACACCTAGTTTCCTTTCAATTGCTATCAGAGCTTGATCACCTTTGGTCCTAGTTGTTGGGTAGGGGTTTTTTGAACTGATCTTAAGTTGAGTGGGAGTCTATGTAGAGTATTGTAAATCTTACTATAGCAAAGAGATGGAAAGTACATCCAGAAGGATAGAGGTGGAGAAATTCAATGGTATTAATTTTGAGCTGTGGAAGCTCAAGATGGAAGACATGCTTGTAGACCGAGACCTATGGAAAACTATATCTGGTGTAAAACCAACAGCAATGTCACAAGATGAATGAGATCTAAAGGATTAGAAAGCTAATGGTCTCATAAGACTCAGTTTAGCTGATTCTATCTTGTTAAATGTCCATGAGGAGAAGAGCACAAAAGACCTTTGGAAGAAGTTGGGTGATGTTTATCAAGCCAAATCCCTGGTGAACAAACTTTTCTTGACAAAGAAGTTGTATTCTCTTTGAATGGAGGACAGAGGATCTATTGCTAAGCATATGAATGATTTTAACATGCTTGTTGCATAATTGACATCCTTTTCTGTGAAGATGGAGGAGGAGGATCGTTGTATGACCTTGCTTTGTTCTTTGTCAGACTCGTGGGATCATCTTGTCATGGCTATTGGAAGCACCACATCAACATTCAAAATGGATGAAGTGGTATCTTCACTGTTATCTAAAGAGATGTAGAGAAAGTCTTTTGAGGTAGCCAAAGAGGCTCTTCCACTCTGTGGAAGACCTAAGGAGAAAGGGAAAAAGAAGGACAAAAAAGCTAAGAAGGGTATATCTAAATCTCGTGGGAGATCCAAATCTCCTAGAAAGTCCAAGGCTCTCTATTGGAACTATGGGAAAACTAGACATTTCCAAAAGGAATACAAGGAGGAGAAGAAAAAGAAGAAGAAAGCTCCTGATTCAGATTCTAACAAGTCACAAGAAGATGGTGATGCTTTCATTGCAGCCCTGGCAACCCATGCATCTAATGATGTGTGGCTGATTGGCTCTAGTGCATCATTCCACATGACCTTGTATCGAGACTGGTTTACCATGTATGAGGATTTCAATGGTGGAAAGGTGTATCTGGGTGATGACTCTCATCTGAAGATTGTTGGTTGTGGCAGAGTGTCTATTTGATTCCCTGATGGACGAGTGAAGGGGGTCTCAAGGGTTATGCACATCCCAGGCTTGGCATGAAACCTGCTTTTTGTAAGTATGTTGAATGATGCAGGTGTGTAGGTTGTCTTTTTGAAAGAAGGATGCAAGATGACTAGAGGAGCTATGGTTCTTGCTAAGGGTACTAGCAGAGGTACTTTATTTTAGCTGGAGGCATACATTACACAATGTAATAGTTCTTCTGACTCAAGGAAGAGGGTAGCAGTCACTTCATCACCACCATCTGAACGAGCAGTGAAGAAATCTGTTGTATCTAGTCTTGATTGTTGTAATCGTGCATTAGAAGTTAAACTTCCTCCTGAAAAGACAATGTTATGGCATAAGAGATTTGTCACATTGGTAAGAAGGATCTATGTACCTCAAAAAATTAGAACCTCATTGAGGAGTTAGATGATTGTAATATTGAGTTCAACTTTTGTGAACATTGCATATATGGAAAGCAAAACTGTGTTCAGTTTTACTCGAGTTCTCATAAGTCTTCTAGTGTGTTGGACCTTATTCATTCTGATGTGTTTGGTCTTGTAAATGTTCCTTCGTTATCAAAGTCTTTATATTTTGTATCATTCATAGATGATTATAGTATAAGGACATGGGTTTATTTTCTCAGAAGAAAATATGAAGTGTATAGCAAGTTTAAGGAGTTTAGGGCCTTTGCTAAAAATAATACTGGTAAAAAGTTTAAATGTTTAAGAACTAACAATGGTGGTGAGTTCTATTCTATAGAATTAGATAAATATTACAAGGAACTTGGGATTGAAAGATATAAGACAACTCCATACACCCTGCAACAAAATAGAGTTGCAGAGAGGATGAATAGGACACTGATGGAGAAGGCTAGGAGTATGCTTAGTGGAGCTAGCCTAGAATAAAAGTTTTGGATTGAAGCTATTGCCATTGCTTGCTATCTGGTAAACAAATCTCCTACATCAGCTCTTGTTGGAAAGACACCCATGGAGGTGTGGTCTGGTAGAAAGCCTTCAGTAAGGCATCTTCATGTTTTTGGTTGTGATGCATATTCACATGTGCCTAGGGAGAAGTGGTCAAAGTTGGAGAACAAAGTTGTTAAGTGTATCTTCATTGGCTATGGTGTCGGTGTGAAAGGATACAAGCTTTGGGATCATGTGACTAAAAAACTGTTGTGTAGAAGAAGTGTCATCTTTAGAGAGCTTACACCTTCTTCCAGTGTTTTACAGCCAAAAGAAAAAGAAAAGAAAGAGGATGTTGTTCAGTTTCCTGCTACCCCTAAGAAGACTAAACATAAAGATAATGTTGGACCTGTTGATGAGGAGAGCTCTAGTAGCTCTAAAATCTTAGATGAAGAAGTTGAACCTCAACCTTAGCCCTTGAGGAGGTCTACACAGATAAGAAAGCAACCTGAAAGGTTTGGTTTTACATTCCTTGATTCTAGATATGCTTATGTTTTGATCACTAATAGTGATGAAACTAGAACTGTATTAGAGGCTTTGTATATGAAAGATGCAAGTTCCTGGAAGGAGGCCATGGATGATGAGATGGCTTCTTAGGAAAAGAATCAAACTTGGGACTTGGTGCCTTAACCTCCTTGATGGAAACTCGTTGGATACAAATGGGTGTTCAAGAAGAAAATTGGTCCAGATGGTAGTGTTGAGAAGTATAAGGCCAGATTGGTTATGAAGAGGTATTCACAAGTGGAGGGTATAGATTATGGTGAGATCTTCTCTCCCGTTGCAAAGCTAACATCCATTAGATTCCTGTTGTCTCTTGCAATAGCTCATCACTTGGAGGTAGAATAGATGGATGTCAAGACAACTTTCCTTCATGGTGATTTGGAGGAAGAAATCTACATGTCACATCCGAAGCATTACATGGTGAAAGGTAAAGAAAATTTGGTTTGCAAATTAAAGAAGTCTTTGTATGGTTTGAAGCAATCCCCTAGGTGATGGTACTTGAAGTTTGATGCCTTTGTGTTGTTAATTAGATTTTTGAGATAGAAATCAGATCACTGTGTGTACTTTAAGTTTGATGGTGATCATATTCTCATTGTTGCATTATATGTTGATGATATGTTGCTCATTGGGAAGGGTAAAAATATGATTTCTGACTTCAAATCTTAGTTGTCAACATAGTTTGAAATCAAAGATTTAGGGGCAACTAGGTACATTCTAGGAATGGAAATCAGAAGAGATGGAGCCAACAGAAAACTTTGGTTAAGACAAAGTAAGTATGTGAAGATCGTGTTGGATAGGTTTAGCATGGTAGATTGTAGACCATTCTGTGTTCCCGTTTCTTTGGGGACAAAGTTGTCTATTGAGGATTGTCCAAAATCTCCTAGTGAGGTGGAGGACATGAGCAGAGTACCTTATGCTAGTGATGTTGGCAGTTTGATGTATGCTATGGTCTGCACAAGGCCAGACATTGCCCAAGAAGTGGGAGTCCTTAGTCAATTTATGGCTAATCCTAGACAGGTTCACTGGGATACAGTTAAGCGAGTGTTCAAACACTTGAGGGGTACTTCTGAGTATTCCATTTTCTATCATGGTAATGTTATAGGACCTTCGCATTCCATTGACATTTGTGGATTTGTTGATTTGGATTCGGTAGGTGACATTGATAGCATGAGATCCACCAGTGCTTATGTGTTTACACTGTTTAGTGGTGCTATTAGTTGGATGAGTAAACGACAACCTATGGTTGCTTTGTCTATGATAGAAGCTGAGTATATGGCAACAACTCATGCTTGTAAGGAAGCCATTTGGCTTAAGAGATTGTGTTCAAATATTGGTATTGATGCAGGTCAGATAACAATCAGTTGTGATAGTCAGAGTGTTGTTTGACTTGTGAAGAATCCAACTTTCCATGCCAGAACAAAGCATATTGATGTTTAGTTTAACTTTGTGTGAGACATGGTAGAGGATGGGAAGGTAAATTTGGAGAAGGTATATACTTTGAAGAATGTTATAGATGCATTGACGAAGCCAGTGAGCATAGAGAAGTTCAGATGGTCTTTAGAGTCTATGGGCCTCTCGACCTATAGCAGTTAAATCATGTTATTCTATTGGCTCTTACAAGGCATTTGAAAAGTGGGAGAATATTGGGAATTAAGGTGTCTCAACCTTGTAAATTCCTTGCATTTATTATTTTAATGTAATTTATTTACTTAGCCTATGTTGTAATTTTGTTGCACATCCTATTTTGTCATCTAGTGTGAAGTGGTATGATGAGTTGTCACTCCACTTGTAAGGTGACTAGGATGGTCAACTCACTCCATGTGGAGATAGGCATCCCTTTTGTGTGGTAGAAGTTTTCTTTCATGTGTTGGCATCTTGACCAATGTGTAAGTGAATCTTGACTGAAACGGTCATGACAGATTCCTATGAGAGAATCTATGACATGTAAGAGTCAGAAATATAAGGTTGTAAGACAGGTGAAGACATGTGTCATGAATCATCTTTGAAAAAGGCATATTTGGGTGCCCCAATGTGGACTATGACATTTTTTAAGAGAATATGCTATTTATAGCCTATGTATGATAGATTCTCTTACAACTCTAAGTTGTAACTGCTATGACAGATTCTATGACGGTCGTAAGAGTCGTAAGAGCATCTGTCATAGCCCATTTTGGAATTAGGTGACCCCTTTGGGATGGGAACTATGGAAAAGTGTTAGGAACATTCTACAATGTTGACCAAGTGTCCTTAGGCATGGGTTTTAGGCCATGAGGCCATGTTGGACACCCATCTCAAGAAAGGTCCAATATTGCCATGTATTTTCTATATATACAGGTGCTTGGAGGAGTAGATGTATTACAGGTTTTATAGGTACTATTATGCTACTAGATTGACTCTAGATACAAGTGTCAAAGACCATTGAAGCTTGCACTGCAAGATTATTGTAAACATATTTTAGATTTGTTAATACATTGTGCAGGTTTCTGAGTGTGGGGTTTTTCACCCGATAAGGGTTTTCCCCGCTGTAAATCTTTGTCTCTCTTCTTCTATCTTCTTTTTGGTTCTTGTGTATTGCTACAATATGTCATTTATGTGTTTCATATTTCCATAGTTGTAAAGGTTAAATTGAATTTGCATAGCCCTCTCCTCATTAGATTAGTGTAGGAAGTGATTTCTGTACACCTAGCTTCCTTTCATTTATGATGTCTATATGATGTTATGTGATGTTTCTATTGGATACACATTATGGATATTGTTGATATGATCTAAATCATGCTTAGATGATTTCATGTATGCACCTAATATGTAAATGTGAACGTTATCTATATGATTATGTAGTTTATGTGATGATCTACATGTATTTGTCTATATTTTTGATTTTTTTATTTGACACTATGTTATGATACAAATTGTATACGGATGACCTAATGCACTTTAATGTATGCAAATAATTTAATCATGTAAATGACTATCTCATGTGATATGATATGCAAACTATGCTATGTTTTTGTTATGTCCAAATGTACTCAATCGACAGAGAAATGACACAATGATAGATAGAAGAAGAACTGTGATGAAAGGATCAAGATCTTTTCATTGATATCGTTATTGGATGGGATATGGATGCTTTTATGGATGTATAATGGATACGAAATGGATTTTTACCATCTTGATATTGTAAGTATTTTTGAAGTGCTTATTTCATCATTAGGCATTTTTTTGGGTACTTTCTCTGAATGTTGTAAATTAATACAAGCATCTAGGTATAATTGAACCGAGATGACCTAAGTATTTCTTGTGTATCAACAGACAAGGATTACCTCCTTTCATGTTTAGACATTTGATGTCCTCGATGAACTTATGTCAATCATGTCGTTAGACAAGGCTTTACATTACTAAAGATTAATCCACAAACGACAAACAAAGAAAATAATCATGCCCCCCATCATAGCATCTCTCGCTTTTGGCATCCTTGAGTAGCATAGAAAGACATGATAACAAAAATCAAGACACCATAACCAGACCTGATCACAACCACAAAATAATCTTTCATTTAGATGTGTTTTTCTTGCCATGATTTAGATAAGATCATTTAGAGTGCTTTAGGTACTTGTTTTCTTTGCCTTGGATAGGTTGAGGTGTTCTACATCAAAACTTCTTCTTTGCAAGTGGGATTTACTACACTTGCATGCCTGGTGAAAGGTTCCACAATCCTTATTGGTGAAATGGACCTTAAGGGACTAACCTAGTGCCTTGGGGGCACATTTGATAATGGCCTTGCCTACGTGATGAGATAGAAGAAACGTAGTTTGGGACTTGGACTATGGATGGACTAGAGGATAGACGATAAGATATGGGATGGTTGGAAAGTGGAGCCTTGGGGGTGCATTGAAAATGGCCTTGCCTATGTGAAAACATAGAGGCAACATAGTTTAGGGATTTGACCCTATGATACTGATGATAGACGCTATGCTAGGCTAACACTACAGATAGGATACTGGATAAGACCTTAGTTGACAATGCAACAAAAGAGATAGAGTATCAAGCCATGGTAGGTTATTGTTAGGTTTTTATTATGAAACAGATATGGATCAGATGAGACACGATGGTAGGAGGAATGGACACAAGGTGATTGGTTTCCCAAAGATGGAGGAGGCAGTTTTTCACAAGTAACACCTATTTACCAGGTTTTCACCACTTGCTTTTATTCGTATGGAAGCTAAAAGTACACATGATGCCTGTTTGCCAAGTTTTCGCCAAAGGATAATTTTTTTTGTTGTTTTCCTTTTTTTTGATTTTTTTGTTTCTTTTCTGATTTTTTTTTACTTTTTTGCTTTTTTGAATTTTTGCCCCCCTTACATTGGGGTTCTCTTATGTATAGAACCAACAAAGATGTATACTGTTGATTGGGTCATTGAACAACTCACCCTTTGATGTTACTAACTGATATGCTCCTGACCCATAGGCTACAATGATTACATAAGGACCAAGCCAGTTGGGTTCAAACTTACCTTTCTCATCCCAATCTAGCTGATTGTAGGGATTTTCCTTGAGTACTAGATCACCAAAATTGAATAGCATGGGATAGTCTCTATGGTTGTAGCTTTGTGACATTCTCTATTGGTATGCTTTGAGATGGTTAAAGGCCTGTTGCTTTCTCTCTTCTAGCAGCTCTATCTCTTGTAGTATGGAAACTTTATAGTCTTCATCAGTGATAAGACCTCTTAATGACACCCTTAAAGATGGTAACTCGACCTTGATGGGCAAAATGGCTTTTGATCCATAGAGAAGGGCATAAGGGGTAGCACCAATGGGAGTGCGTATACTAGTTCGATAGGCCCACAGAGTGGGATTCAGTTGTATGTGCCAATCAAGGCCAACATTGTTGACTATCATCTTGAGTATTTTCAAGATTGTTTTGTTGGATGCCTCTACTTGGCTATTGCCTTGTGGATAGTAGGGGGTGGAGAAATGGTGTTGAATTTTGAATTTTTCACAAAGCTCTTAAACATCTTGGTTCTTGAAAGGTCTTCCATTATCCATGACTATGGATGAAGGAATGCCATATCTACAGATGCGATAATTGAGGATGAATGAGGCAATCTATTTGCCTGTGACATTGGAGAGTGGAACGGCTTCAATCCACTTGGTACAATATTCAGTGGTAGTTATTATGAACTTGTGGCTGTTGGATGATGGAGGGTGAATTTTACCCACAAGGTTGAGTCCCCATTGACAAAAGGGCCACGGTGTCATTAAGGGTCATAGCTCTTGAGCTGGTGCATGGATGAGGTTTCCATGTATCTGGCACTACATACATTTCTTCACATACTGATATGAATCCATTTCCATGTTTAGCTAATAATATACCAAATGCATGAGTTGATTAACTAAAGAAGGACCGCTAGAGTGTGTTCTATAAATTCCTTCATGCGCATCTTGTAAGGTGGTTTAAGATTCTTCTCATTCTAAACATCAGAGTAAAGTACCATCCAGACCTCATCGATAGAGTGTATCAATGATAATGGTGCAATGAGATGTTTGGTGAACGAAGGTTTGGTGTTGGTTAGAAGACAAGTCAGGCAGTAGGGTGTTATCTTTGAGGCAAGTGTAAATCTTACCATACCAAGGTGAATTAGATCTGACTAATAGGCATATGGAGTGTGTTTTAGGAAGATCATAAGCTGGTTGCATAACTGAATCCATCAAGAACTCATACCATGACTCATTCTCTAGGATCTCAAGGAGTGAGGGGATAGTTGCCATGGTATCCACTGCTTTGTTTTCAATGTGAGGTATCTACTAAAAGGAGATGATCACAAAGTACTCTTTAAATTCATCCACCATACACTTGTATGGTATTAACTTGTCATCTTTGGTTTGATAGTCATCATTGACTTGATTGATTACTAGCTAAGAGTCACCATAGACATGTAGCTCTTTTATTTTCCATTTTGTTTCCATTTTCAGACCAATGACCAAGGCTTCATACTTTTCTATATTGTTTGTACATGGAAATAGTAGACGATAAGACTTAGGTATGGTGTCACCATGAGGAGTGACCAACAAGATTCATGTTCCCGATCTATGGTTTGTATAGGATCCATCAAAGTAGAGTTTCCATGAGTGTGTTGTGATACTAAATATCGATTCATCTAGAAACTTGAATGTCATTGGTGTGGTATCCTACAATGGTGCTTCTGCTGATTGATTGGCAATTACTTGACCTTTAATAGCCTTCCTTTCTACATACTCAATGTCATATTCACTTAACAACATTACCCACTTAGCTAGGCATCATGTTAGAGCTGCTTTGCATAATAGGTACTTTAGTGGATCTATCTTACAATAAGCTTGACTGAATATGCTAGCATGTAATGTCATAGTTTTTGGGAAACAAAAAGCACAGCAAGACATGATCTTTCTATTTGAGAATATTGCAGTTCGTAGCCTACCAATGTACGACTGATGTAGTAGATAGTTCTTTCTTTGCCTTCAGAATCATGTTCTTCTAATAGGCCACTGAGAGCTATTGGTGTAGCAGATATATAAAGTAACAGTGGCTTTCCTTGGATATGAGGCATCAAGATAGGTGGATTCATAAGATACTCCTTCAGTTTGCCAAATGATTCTTCGCACTTCTCATCCCACCTAAATGGATTTTTTTTATGTAAGAGGTGACTGAAAGGTTGGCACTTATCTGTCAGTTGTGATATGAACCAGCAGATAGCCTATAACTTGGCTTATAGAAACCACAGTTGAGTGATGTTCTTTGGTGGTGGCATTTCCATGATAGCTTTGACTTTGGCTAGGTCCACTTTGATTCCATTTGTTGATACAATGAAGCCTAAGAGTTTGCTGGAGGTGACTCCAAACACACATTTCTTCAGGTTCAACCTGACTTTGAATTGTTCTAGTCTTTGAAAGACCTTCTCTAGTACATCTAGGTGGGATTCTCTTGTGAGTGACTTTGCAAGGATATCATCTACATAGTCCTCCATTGTGACGTGCATCATATCATGAAAGATAGTGGTCATATCACGTTGATATGTTGCCCCCATGTTCTTTAACCCAAATGGCATGACATTCCACCAAAAATTGCCCTACAAACAAGTGAAAGACATTTTATGTTGGTCTTCTAGTGCTATCCTGATTTGATTATATCCGGAGAAGCCATCCATAAGAGAAAGCATGGTGTGTCCTGTTGTCAAGTCAACTATGATATCAATATTGGGCAATAGAAAATCATCTTTACAACAAGATTTGTTGAGATCTTAGAAATCATTACATAATCTGACTCTGACATCAGGTTTGGACACTGGAACTATGTTGGATACCCACTCTGGATAGTCAATTGCCCTGATGAACCCGACATCCAATAGTTTCTTGAGTTCTTCTTTTACTAGTTGTAGACACCCAAAATTGTCCCAACTTTGTGTATGTCTTGCAACACCTTGTTAAAACATTATCCTAAACATCATAAGCCATTTTTGTCCTAAATCCCACTCTTAATCCCATTTATCCATTAAGCCAATTAATTAAATAAATTTTATTTATTTAATTAAAATCCCCATCTTTATCCTACTTAGCCAATTAATTAAATAAATTTTATTTATTTAATTAATTTCACATGCATAATCCCACTTTCCAATTAATTAAATAAATCTTATTTATTTAATTAATTTTCAACTCCTATCCCAACTAATTCAAATATTTTATTTGAATTAAGTCCTCCATATCTTATCCCATCCTATTCATTTATCTAATTAATTAAATAAATCTTATTTATTTAATTAATTTTCAACTCATATCCCAACTAATTCAAATATTTTATTTGAATTAAACACTTATCTTTCATCACATTCCAACACTTGTCTAGTCAATCATGTGTTGTGTTACAACTTTTATCTTTCACATGCACAACTAATGGGATCTAATTTTAGTATTTATCTACACAAACACACCTAAGCTTTATCTTCCCTTGCCACATGTCAATTGACTACAATTTCTTGATGTGCAAGGAAACCTAACTTAATCCTATCCATCCATTTCATCTAAAGCCTTATTTGATCCTAGCCATCCATTGGAACCAAGCCTTTCCTATAAATCAACCCCCTCACAAGCCATTAGCATGCATTGAACCTTAAGCACCCTTATTCTGTCAAATTTTCTAAAAGGGCATTGATCCTCAAGTATCCATATGCTGTTGAAATATCATTAGAGCCTTTGCATCCATCATCTATCTCCTTATCAACATTATGCTGCGGAATCGAGCAATCAACACAACAAAGCGATCAATCAATCAAGCTCATTTTGCATCTTCAAGATCAGATTTCTTGGAGCGTCAATCATTCATTTTTGCAGAGGGTTTTTTGTTTTACACAGGTCCTGTAAAAAGGAGATCTTAGATTCGTTGGAAAGAGGAGTTCAAGAGCTTTCCGAAAAGTGGTTACATTAAAGATTTGGCTCAGTATTCAAAGAATCTGTTGCAGAGGGTTTTTTTGTTTTACACAGGTCCTGTAAAAAGGAGATCTTAGATTCGTTGGAAAGAGGACTTCGAGAGCTTTCCGAAAAGTGGTTACATTAAAGATTTGGTTCAGTATTCAAAGAGTGACTTGTAAGTGAATCAAAAGAGCTGGAGCAACATTTGGATCAATCATAATAGCAACTTGGAAAGCAATTTTTATGAGGTGCACTCATTCTAATCTCTCATCTCTAATCATTATTTGATCACGCATTTAGATTTTGGGCATAAAACAAACAACTTGTTTGTCATCACACTTGGATTTGAGCTTTAAAATAAACAATTGTTTGCAAATTCACATCAAAAAATTGGGCTAAAACAAACCATTGTCTTCCATCACATTTAGATTTGGGTCTAAAAAGAACAAGTGCTTGAACTGTTTGTTACACATTTCAAGTTTCTAAGGGGAAATTAACAACTGCGAGTGTGAATCAAGTGATAGCTCACTTGGTTTGCTTTTGTCATACCCTTCTTAGGAGGCCTGCTTGGAGACACACCACTCCAAGGGACGACCTCAATCGAGGCTGAATCGAAAGACACCCTCATTGGGAGTTGGAATCTTGTCACTCTTGGCTAAGCCCCAAAGAACTTTATACCTTTGGGAAGTGAAGGTGAAGGGTGGGTTACCCCTTTCTCCTGGCTGTGTGGCATGATTTCACTTTCAATTCCATAGTCAACCTTGTGCAATAGATAGCCTAAGACCTAATTGGCTATACCCACTTGACTACACATTAGGCTTGTTGATGTGTCTTCCATGTGTGCTTGCATAATCATCACATTTCATTTTCAAAGTCAACAACTTGCTTATGTGTCTTGCGTGAGTGATTCATGTGTGTATATGCATAATCATTTGTTTGAATATTGCCATATCAAGCTCTAAACACCCAAACACATAAACAAATCAATCTAAACACATCATCTAAACATTCCACATCATCATCCAAATCCCTAAGCAAGCACTTGCTAAAAGGACTTAAGACAAACACGTGGTGACAACATGTCTACACTAGAAGACCTAGAAATCAAATTCCAAAGATTCCTCCAAAATCTTTATCAAGGATTACAACCCCTAAACCAAGACGCCATTGAAATATTACAATTCTTCATCCAAAAAGCTCAACCCCACGCAAGCCAATCACCTCAACTACAACACTCCATAGCCCAAGTCCAACACCTTTTAGCCACTAGTCAAGCTCGACAAGTACAACAATCCTTAGCCACTTCCTATCAACCTAATCCACCTTATAGCCACATGTCATATCCATCCACTTCCTATCAACTTAATCCACCTATCCACCAAGTCAATGCCACATCAACCTATCAACCTCCACCTCAAGCTTATCCAATCCCTCATACCACCATTCCAATGCACTACCAAGCCCATCCACAAGGCAATCAAGTGATATCACAAGAACAACATGCAAGTCCATATAGCCCTTTGTACATAAATCAATCAGGTCCAAGTACACCTTTTCAACAAGACCACCAAGCACCATTGATAGACCTAAGTCCACCTTTGCAACAAGAAGCACATCCAAGTCCAAGTAATCCCTTGTACATAAATCAAACAAGCCCAAGTTATCCTATGCAAGACTTAATTACCTTTGACAAGGGAGATACCAATCTAGCAAATGCATCTTATGAGTGGCCTTCATCATCTAATCACCCGCCAACACATGAGCCAACTAATCCTATCCCAACACCACCATGTGATCCCAATCATAGTCCATTGATCCCTTTATCTTCCAAACCACCAAGCCCCTCATTACCTTCCTCACCATATCATTATAATCGTTCACCAAAGGATGCGGCTGAGAGAGTTTTACAAAGGATGCTTGAAGCAAAACTCATTGAACTTCCTAAAGTCAAACCATGTGAAGAAAGTCCATATGATGAACATGATTATTGTGCATACCATAGGACCAAAGGCCACAATACAAATCAATGCCCAATATTTGTTCCAATTGTTTACAAGGTGTACCTACCTATAATGGGAAATCATGCCACATCATCCCAATCCCATGTGTCACCCTCATCTAGTCCAAATCTTAATCCACCCAATCCAATTAGCCCTCAACCTAATCATAATCCTAAGCTTCCAACCCTATCTACCCTTATCATACATCCATTATATTGCCCATCCACTCATACACTTGCAAAGGATGTGATCCATTGGCTACTAGCTAGGAATAAACTACCTCCATGTCAAACACCCATTCATGAGCCTATCAAAGAACTTCCAAAGGTCATGTCCAATCCTATAATCCCATCATGTGACCAAGCCATCAAGCCTATTCAAGAGTCTCCTATTATGAATCTAAGTCAAGAGTCATCATGTTCTCATGTTGTTGACCAAGAGCCTATCCAAGAGTCATCTACTTCCATTCAAGCAACCCAAGAGGTATGTCAAAGGTTTTATCCTAAGCATGTGGAAACATTAAGCCCTAGTCCAACTCAAGATCAAAACACTTCCATGCAACCCATCCATAACATTTACCTTCTTTATGATCAAGATGATACCTATGAAGAAGCTATCCATGAGCACCTTGATCCTATCCATAATCCTATATCTATCCATGACCAAGATATCCACATTGCTCCTAGTCATCTACCATCTAGCCCTATCCATAATGAGCAAACATCAACTTGTCATGATGAGACACTTGTCCCCCAAGTAAGCATAAAAGATCATACCAATAACTTGGATCAATATGAACATAAGCAAGATCCTAATGATCCTCCTTTCACATTGACCATCGATTCCACTTCAAGTCCACCATCATGTCCTATTGGTCTTACCACCCTTATAGATGAATGTTCTTCCTTAGGACAACAACAACCTTTATCCACTTCACCTTCTTCATCCAATAATGAGCTCAAGTCTAATGTTCACAGCACACCTAGTCCCATTGTCCATCGCATACTCCAAAACATGAACTACCAAGGCAAAGGTCTAGGCCTTTATGAACGAGGTATTTTGGAGCCAAACCATGTCAAAATCCCTCCATGCTCATATGGCCTTGGATACACACCCCAAGGTAAACAAGGCCAAGCTGTTGGTAATCCTTTCATGCATCCTAAACCTACCACTTTCCATCACACCCCCCATCATATACCCAAAACATATGTAGCCATTCCATCTCCATCATCCTATAAATGTCAAAAGCATGTGACCATACACCTTCCGCCATCCACCTTGCCTCCACTTTTACCAACTCCAAATATCCCTCCATCCACCTTGCCACCATTGCTTCCAACACCTAACATACATATCATTCATAAGTATCCTTACATCCCTAATCATGGCCAACAAAAGCACACATCACCTAAGCATAAAGCTTCCAATCATTTCATCCACTCCACCTATGTCATGGGATTCAAAAGCAAAAATTTTGATGCCTCTACCTATAAAGCTAAAAGTCCTACCAAAAATCCAAAGAACTATCATGCCTTAGGGCACAAACATGAAAAATCAATGCAAAGAACCAAATCAAAGCAATCCAAAAAGCTATCCAAGCCCATACCTCCAAAAGCAAAGCCCAAAAGCAAAATGGTTTGGGTTCCTAAGCAAACAGCTAGCAAAGCGAATGAGGCATCCTCATCCACATCTAAGGAACCATCCAAACCCTTACCTCCAAAAGCAAAGCCCAAAAGCAAAATGGTTTGGGTTCCTAAGCAAATAGCTAGCAAGTCAAATGAGGCATCCTCCTCCACATCTCAAGAATCCCAATCACCTACCTCCATCCAAAAGCCTATTTCCATCCAAAACTTCCATTCCCTTCAAAAATCCCACAAGCAAAACAAAAGCACTAAAAATACTAAATCTATGTGGGTTCCTAAATCACTTCATCAACCATCTCCTAAGCAAACATCTCCATTGCTTCCTACACCACCATCTCATCAAAAGCTTCAATGTTTATCATGGTGTGTGCAACCGTTGGTCATGATTCCCTTCCACTCCGTAGCACCTTCACATATCTACATCTACCCATCTTCCATCCATTATCTTGCATATCTCCGCCATGCTATCCCTATGGTCCATGATTTTGCATAAGCCTACATAATCCACATCATAGTCCACTATCCCGATCCATGTATCCTTGCATGAACCTTTCATAATCCATTTCATCATCCACTATCTACCTACTCCATCTCCCATCCATGCAACCCCCTATCAACATCTATGAGCATAATGACATGGTCCATGTGAAGACATCATCCATTTCTAAAGGGACACTATCAACCTTCATAGCACTAGCCACTTGAGTCCCTCCTATCCATTACCATGGTGAAAACCTGGCAAACAGGCGCCATGTGTAATTATCAACGCATCTAAAAGCAAAAAAAAAAAAAAGCAAAAAAAAAAAAATCAAAAATCAAAAAAGTCAAAAAAGTAAAGAGAAATCCCTTCATCCAACGGTGAAAACCTGGTAAACAGGCGCCTTGGATAAGTACCATGATGAAAACCTGGCAAACAGGCGTCATGTGTAGGTTGATCTTCTATGTCACTTACACTTGGGGGCACATTGTCTCATCCAACCTATCCATTTCAAAACTATCTATCCTATTATATCATTTTCAATCCTATCCATTTCCAACCTATCATATACCATTCTATTCTACCATCCTTAGCCATTACATAAACATGCTTATCCTATTGAACCCATTTATCCATCCTTCTGCCTTTTGATTTTGATGAAGACATAGGGGAAAAATGTTGAAACATGTTTGGATATTTCTTGACATACCTTCTTTCCAAACCAAGTCCTATCCAATGACCATTTATCCATCCCATTTAACCCAATCTATCATGTCATCCCTTGGTCATGAACTTTGTCATGTAAAAATCCTAAGCATTACCACCTAGAATGGGGCAAGTTATTCTTCTGATGCAACATAGCCTTTGAAGATCACATCCTAGCTCCCTTATGATCCATCCACTATGGCGTATCCTTATCATGAGCTTTTCATCTTATAGCTTATCCCCATCTGTTTATCATGAGCTTTCCACTATAGCCTACCTATCCATTTTTCATGAGACATGCATACATACCTTATACAGCCTATCCTCTTATCTATCCATCTATCATGATCCTTTCATCACATTTACTATGAGCCCATCCTTTTATCCATCCAATCCCATTCATCCATCTTTACACCTAGACTTGGTTTTCTCCCTTGTCATTGGTATCAAGCACAAAGGCTACCTAAATTGTAAATCCATTGACATCCCAAAACATTTCAAAAAATAAAAAAATAACATATTGTCAAAAAATCCAAAAAATCAACTATCCAACG